>CM064910.1:30332640-30932640 GCA_032727855.1 Quercus ilex subsp. ballota | reverse complement strand
TAAAATAATAATAAAATTTTTTATTTAGCATTTTAAAAATGCCACATCATCTTTTAAATATAAAAAATTAATTTATCAAATTTAACTAAATAAAAAATAAAGGAAAAAAATAGAACTAAAAACCAAAAATCAATTAAATCATATAAATTGAGATCTAGCTTTATCTTGAAAAAGAACAGACAAGAATACAAACCAAGAAAATTCAAAACCCAAAAACATCTAGTGTTGTGAAATTTTAAAGTACTCGCAAGTGTATGAATCGTACCAAAGTATAGTTTGACAAGAACGAGGTCGAACCCCCAAGGACTTGTATGAATGTAGGAAAATTAATCAAATCTTAACCAAATTAATCCTAATCTAGTATAATAAAAATTTGTTGTTTTGAAATTAATATACTAAGCAAATAATTAAACTAAGCAAAGATATAATATAAAGTAGTAAAGAGATGTAAACAATTCAGAGAAAGGAATTAAGGTTTTGGAATCCACATTGTAAGTCATATTAGCATATATTTATGATTATTAATTTTTCCCAACTACTACATGATAATCTAGAAATCAATCTTGCTATCATGGAAAATATTCTCATTAAAATCCTTGTTTTAAAAATCAAAAGCATGTTCTTCTTCACTTCTTAAGTATAAAATCAAATCATCAATTATATCTGTTGACAAACAAATCATAAGAGATATCTAATTTTATAATCAAGAAATAATAAACCAAGTATTCAATTAATTAAGATAAATCTTAAATCATGAGAAAAACATGATTGAACTCGCATCTAGAATCTCATCTTAGTCAATTGATATGAAGCAAAAACAATTTAAATCATTAAAGAACAACTATTGTGGGAAAAAATCAATTCACATAAATATTACTGATAATCCTTAACAAGGTTTCATTCTCAACCCTAATTATAAATTTAGCCTCTATAGTAATTGAAATAAAACACAAGAATAAAATACTAAACATCAAACTAGACAAATAAAATAGAGAAAGAAATAGGCATAATGCTATCATGGAAAAAAGCTACAGAGAGTCCACATGCGACACTGCCTCTTACTCCAGTTTTCTCTTTTTCATCTCAGCCCTAACACTAGCCTCAGCCTCCTCTAAATTTTGCCCTAAAGAGCCTTTAGATAGGTCAAGAAATCATGTTACAAGTTGAATTCCCGTTTGGAGAAAATCCTAGATTTTTAGACTTCACTTAATTGACGATTTTGATGCATTTAATTTCAGAATTCAGACTTTTGGTAAATACAAAGTTGTAGCCCTTTAGGTTAACTTTCCATCTCCACTTGAATCATCTCGATTGGATGTCTGAGCGGAAAGTTATGCCAAAAATACTAATTGATGCACAAGCTAGAATCCTAATCCTAAGTAGACTTGGATTTGGTGCAAATTGCCTTTGATTCCGTGCTCCAATTGAACTTAAATTTAATTGAGTTGGTCTTCTTTAGCTTCATCATGACTCTTGTAAAAGTAAATTCCATTAGCTTTCTTCTTTGTACAAATTCACTTATTTAATTCCATTCTCCTACAAAAGACAAATTCACGCAATAAAATTCAATTAAGTACAAAATTAATTATTCAACATTATTCCAAAACCAAATATAAGATGCATGAATTATCTCAAAATAAGTATGATAATGCCTTCTAACAATGATATAGATATGCAAAATTAAGCTATTATCAATGCACATCATCTAGCTTTATCATATCTTGACGTTAATTATTTTTTAAAGATAACTGACCAGATCTTTTTTATTTTTAAATTTTATAGGTTTGTGTTCTTGTCTGTTCTTCTTCAACATAAAGCTATATCTCAATTTATATGATTTTTGGTTTTTATTTCATTTTTTCCTTTTTTTTATTTGGTTAAAATTGATAAATTATTTTTTTATATTTAAAAGATGACTTGGTATCCTTTAAATGATAAATAAAAAAATTTATTAGTATTATAATAGTCATGTCAACATTTAGTATGCCAACAGTGTACTTCGTTTGCCACATATACTATTTCCATTAGTGAGATGATGGTAGGGACCAAAACAAGTTTGCTTTTTTATTTTAAGAACTAAATACGATAAAATTAAAAAGTAGAGATTAAAATGGGAAGAGGGTCAAAATGTAGGAACCAAAAAGGTATTTCCGCCTATAATATATATACCACATAACTTGTCAAATTATCAATTCTCCAAAAAATTTAAACTATTAGAAGATTGTGAATTTTTATTTATTCTTCATGTGTGGGTCACCTAAGCTGCCATTGAGTGGAAGCCTAAAACATGAAAATTTAAACATAAGGTGAGGTAGTGACAAATGATTGAACCCATGACCTTTTTTTCAGAATCCCATGTAAAATTACCAACTCTTTCAAAAATTTAAATAATTAAGAGATTTATGAATTTATTCATTTAATCTAACACTAATGAAAAAAGTATGACATCAAAATTATGTCAAAATAAGATTTTTTTTTTTGATAATTGATAATTACAACAATAAGGTATAAGAGATTTGAACTCTAGTCTCCCTAATAGATAAGAGTAGGCCATGTCACTGATTTATATGTCTCTTAGTATCAAAATAGGATTCTCAATACATTATATAACACTAATATTTATAGACATGCATCAGCATGATAACCTAAATTTTGATGGCAATGTGTTTGGTTGGGGTGGAAACATGGAGGATAGAAAATAGAGGAGAGAAAAGAGTTTGGTTGAGGCGGAAAATTGGAGAGATTTTGGTGGCGTTTAGGTATTTTCTCCATGAGCTTACTAAAATGCAACCTCTCCAACTTTAAAAATCTTTTTTGTGCCTGGCACATGAGACATCTGTCTCATTGACAAGTAGGACCCATAGGTCACATGAGATACTGCCTCCTCCAAATCAAAGAAAAAACCAAGAACAATACTTTAGTGCATTTTGGATAAAAATACCCCCTTACAACGAGGAGGTTTTAAAAACATGCATCCTCCCCCTCATAAGGGGGTGGACCCCACACAACATGCATAACTTTCTCCCTTACAACGCTCTTTTCTTTTTTTTTGCTTTTGCCATCTTTCATTTTATCTTTTCTCCTGCCTCTTCTTATTTCTTATGTTCTTCAAATCCTTGTATTTTCTGTTATCTATTTCGGTTTGTTGTTCTTTTTTTTTCCTCATCAATTTTTTTTGTCAAGCATTTCCTTATATATTTTGGGCTATTGTACCTTTTTTCAATGAAGTTTCTATCCATACACAATTTTTAATAAAAATATAATGTGATACTTTTTTTATTTTTTTATTATCTAATAAGGCTATGAGATTAAATTTATGTATAAATTACATTTTCTATCATCTCATTTTTCTTCTTAACTAAATAAATTTCTTTTATCCCTCCACTTTTTCACCTCCAACCAAGCATTATGAGGGAAAACTAAAATATTTTCTATTCTTCTTATTTTTTATTATTATTTTTTTTTTATCTTCTTATTTTTCACCCCTAACCAAACGGACCCTTAAAGAGAGACCTGCAGTGCGGCAAGCGTGTCATATAGATAACTTTGGACTGCAAAAAAGAAAAGGAGAATGATTTTATTTTGAAATTGGCTAAAGCAACATATTGATAATGCATTGTGAAATATAATGCAGTGTGAAATATAAAAAACTGACTAAATTGAAAGGGAGATGACAAAATATAAGGAATTCTAACAATCATTAATAATTTAATATAAATCACCACAAAGCTTCAGGGCTAGCTCAAAAAATTGCGGGGCCTACGGAAAAAAACGAAGGCTTTTTTTTTTTTTTAATATTTAAATATTAATTAAATTATCTTTACTTAATTTTTTTATTTAAAATACATTTTTACTTACTTAATTAGAACAAAATTACTAATTAATCTTTGAGAAAATTACACTTTACCCGCCTGTAGTTTGCCCAAAAAACAATTTACCTACTTGTGGTTTAAAAATTAGTAATTTACCTACCTAAGGTTAGTTTCATTTGTCTTCCGTTACCTACCTCTGTTAAAAACAGAAATAAATTTGTATTTTTATTACTTTTTTATGTCTCTCCTCTCTCAAAACATAAAAAACTAAAAAATCAACGGAAAAAAATATAAACTAGGTTTTAATTTTACAAAACTTAACTTTTAGATATTCTTTTCATGCATAATTTTAGATTATGCAATCAGATTTATATACGATGGGGCTACAATTAAATAACATTGCAATTCCAATCTCTACCACTGTTGGACCAGTTTGCCGTCATTCATTTGGCAATACCTTTGTATCGTGTACCCTTATATAATCATTGTAGAGATATCAGAAACATCAGCAACTTTCGAAATTATGCAGCCTCCAGAATTAATAAAACAAACAATATTTAAGAGCTACAGGCTCAGATGGATGTGAGATCTATTATAAGCCGTGAAGTCTTTAACTCTTTCTCTGCAGAACCTGAACGTTGGATTTCAGATATTTAGATTTGATTAAGATATCTATCATTAAACAAAAAACTTACGAGAACATAGCCAAAAAAAATATACAAATTAAATAGCTTACTTAGAATAAAAAGGACCAATTCTATCTTATTATTAAAAAAAAGGACCGGTACATGCAAATGGGAAAAGTCAAAAGTAATTTAATAAATTATCTAAAAATTGTAACAAAAATGGCAAGATAAGGAACAGTAAGGTGAGCAGTGAGAAAAAAAAAATTGGGGATTTAATTTCTTCGGGACTTAAGATGGAGAGATAGAGAGAATGTTTTTGTTTTTTTTTTTTTTTGTGTTGTTATTAGAGATATATAGTCTCTTTTTTGGCCGATTTCAAGAGATGAACATTATATATTATTTATGGATTTGTTTGCAATTAATTCATATTTTAATTTTGTCAGGAGTGTTTTGTCTTATTTTAATTTTTTCTCTTCACCTTCTATGTTTTTGGATACAATGAAGGTTTTTTTAATAGACATTTAATTCTATTGTCCAATAGAGAACAAAACTTCCACCAATAATTGGTGAAAAGTACTACTTTTACATTTTCGTAACAAATCATAGTTGGTAAATTATTATTATATCTAATTTGAATATACCACTTAGCTTTTTTTTTGTTTACTAATAACAACTTATAACAATCTGCCACTTAGAATTTGTTAGTGAAAATGTTGTTAGTGATATAGTATTTCTCATAATTGATTCAAGTAGAAATGAGGTATTGGTTCAGGTAAGAGTGTGCACAGAATACCAAAATGGGTTATTCATATTCAAGCAAGTTTCAACAGTACCATTATGATTGTTATAGATGTACAAGGTCGAGTAATTTCTTGATTCTGAGCTACTACTTGTGGACTCAAGGGTACAAGAAAAGGGACATCCTTTGCGGCCCAAATTGTAACAAGAAATGCTATTTGGATGGTAGTGGATCGTACGCAAAAATTAAGGCCTTAAGGGCTATTTGCAGGCCTTAATTTTTATATATTTATTAATTTTTATGGTGGTGAAACAACCTTAATTAAAATGTTAAGACAAATAAATATAATATATTATATTAGTTAACAGGAAGTGTTGTCTTTTATTTGTGGCCTTTAGGCCATTGTCTAAGTTGTATATATGGTTGAGTTGGTCTTACAAAGCTTAAGAGAAGGAAACTCAAGTGGTCATCCACCAAATTGATGAGTGCATTTATAACAGAGTATAATTTGTCATTAATATGGTATGGATGAGAAAAATTCTCATTCCACTTGAATAGCATATCTCACTCTCACCCTACCCGCATGCTTTTTTCTTGTTTTGGAAAGGTGATA
Source organism: Quercus ilex subsp. ballota (assembly GCA_032727855.1). Classification (NCBI taxonomy): domain Eukaryota; kingdom Viridiplantae; phylum Streptophyta; class Magnoliopsida; order Fagales; family Fagaceae; genus Quercus; species Quercus ilex. The sequence continues at coordinate 30,926,850 of CM064910.1, read as the reverse complement.
GGTTTATAATAGGTTTTTGCTCGTGACGTCATGTCTTAACCCACTCCACCTTGAGGTATATATATAGGGTTTTTTAGAAAATTAACTACAAAACCCAAACAATATTATTAGTTAGGCAACGTTTCAAACATATTGTATTTTTAACAATTCGACTTCAAATGACTCGATTTTACTGTTCATATAGCCTATTTTTTGGGCCACGTAGATAAAGAAATCGAGTCCATTATACTCATTTTTTATACATAGAAATCGACTTCAGTGAAGTCGCTTTTAACACAAAGAAAACGACTCCAGTGGAGTCGTTTTCTTTGTGTTGAAAGTGACTCCGCTGAAGTCGTTTCACTCTGTACAAATCCAAAGAACCCTTCACCTTCAAATCCAAAACGGACTGCCTTCGTGCTTCGCCGTCGGGGGGTCTGGTTTGTCGGCGCGCATCACAACCTTCAAATCCAAAACGGACCCGAGCGTGTTGGTCTTCAAATCCAAAACGGACCTGAGCGCGCTTGGATTCTTCGTGCTTCGCCGTCGGTGTTCGTCGGGGTCTCGTTCGTCGGCGCCTGGGTTCGTCGGCGCCTGCTTGCTCGTTGGTGCCTGGGTTCGTCGGCTCGTCAGTGTTGCTCGTCGGTGCCTGGGTTCGTCGGCTCGTTGGTGTTGCTCGTCGGTGCTAGTGGTCAGCTGGGTTCGCTTCTTCTGTAGCTGGGTTCGTTTGCATCTTCTTCTGTGAGTTGCAACTGACTGTGTTTGTGGGGTTTTGGGCAAATCGACTTCAGTGGAGTCGTTTTCTTTGTGTTGAAAACGACTCCACTGAAGTCGATTTTTAGGTATAAAAGTTGACTATAAAGGACTTGATTTTTTTATCTACGTGGCCCAAAAATAGGCGATATGAACAGTAAAATCGACTCCTCTGAAGTCGAATTGTTAGAAATGCAATATGTTTAAAACGTTGCCTAACTAATAATATTGTTTGGGTTTTGTAATTAATTTTCTAAAAAACCCTATATATATATAAGAAACATACTGTTAAAGACTAATAGTATGTTTATATATAATTTAATAATATTTCTAAAAGATATGCTATTTACAGCAAAAGACTTTGATAATATATTTATATATAAACAAAATATATAATTTAATAGTATTTCTTAAAGAATCGCTACTTAACGCAAAAGACTTGGATAATATGTTTATACATACTTTAATAGTATTTTTTAAAGATATGCTACTTATAGCAAAAAACTTGGGTTGGAAACCTGACACGTATCATCCAAATGGATTTAGTACAACTTAACATTGGATCCAACCCTTGCACTACCGCAAAACACTTGTGTTATTTCTCTTTCTCAACGCTCTCACCATTGTCCCTTCCATTTCTTTTATCATTTTTACCTTGTTATAAAAGCCCCCTCATTACAAGGCAAGTCGAGCAATCGGGCTGGACCCTGAGTCACGTGGGCTGCGATGCGAATATACAAAACCATGAGATGAGAGAGCCCATAGCCATAGCCGGACAGGCGTACACTACACTACACTACACTACACTTTCCTCTTCCATTTGCATTTGCATTTCAATATCCACAGTATATAAATCATTTTCCATGTGTGTCTTCTCTTCTCTTTGTCAGAGTGAGTCTCAAGCACAGCAGCACCTCCTCCCCTAAAACCCTAACCAAAAAAAGCTAAAACCAACCCTCACCACCACTGAACTCAACCCCCACCTCTCTTTCTCGCCCTCTCATTCGGATCCTCAATTCGGATCCCAATGGCGGAGAATTCTTTGGATTCTCTCGTTTCCATTGCCGGGTTGGTATCCACCCAGTCCACCAAGACCCGGGTCCGGATCTTCCGCCATGAACTCCCACCGGTTCTTGACAATTCAGGTTCGTCACTGACTCCAAAACCTTGTTGTTGCCGAATTCAAATTCTATGAAATGCTAAAAGTGGAATCCATGTGTAATACATCTGAGAATTCCCGATTGACTTGGGTCGTGTTGCACAAAAGCCATGGATTCCCAATTCTTTATAATCTGACGCAACTTTGCCTAAATACCCATTTCAAATATTGCTCACAAGGCTAATGGGTCTAAGATATTTCACTTGCAAGTGCACTATTTTTATGGGTATCAGTGATATAGAAAGATAATATTCCAACTTTTTTTTTTTCTAAACATAACTTTATCATGGAACTTAGTGAAGAAAGAAACGCACTGTTTCTGTTCGAACCACGCTCGAACCCAACTGGAAGAAATCAAATTTGTAAATCCATCCGTGCTTTTTAATGCCTTAAGGACATCTTTGTCCTCAGAATGGTGTTCTGGATAGGCCTTCGATTCTTCTATGTGCATTATTTGTTTGTGTGATATTATTTGTTTTTATTGTTTTTTTTTATTGATTTGGTCAGTGTTATGAATTAAATTCTTAGTTATTTCAATTTAAATTAGATAATATTATGACGAGAGAGAGAGAGAGAGAGAGAGAGAGGAGAATAGTTTGCTTAGCTATTAAACCGAAAAAGTTTTTATTAATTAGTGAAGAACCCAATGATTAGGTTATGCCTTTACCTTTTTGGGGGCTTAAGTGTCAGATGATACGTTATGGATTGTGTGAAGCAATTAGCGACGAGAGAATGCATTCGTAACTTAATGTTTTACCATCTGTGGTTTTCGTGCATAGAAATAGATGATCAAACTTAGTAAAGCCTAACAGTATAGGTTTAAAATTACAGCATAAAAAACAGATGTTTACGTCCATTTCAAGCGGCTGAACTTTTGGGAGTTTGTGTAAAATACCCTGTATTCATGTTAGTAAAACGTTAGTTCTGTCCATGGCCGAATTTCATGTGAAGTTTTTCTAAAGTATTGGCAAGGAGGGAGTGTGAATTATTTGCAGTTCCTTTTTTAGCATTCTCAGGATGATTCCTAATTGTGATTTTATCCCAGCAAGAAAGAGGAAAATTCAGTTCTCCGTTACTATTTTATAAGAATATTTTTTCCTGTAAGCACCATGAGGACTTACAAGTGAAAGCAATGGTGTGACTATGTTGAGCTTTTCTTTTGGTGTTTGTGCGTTTCGTTTTTGCTATGTAAGAATCATTCCTTTTTTTTTTTTGTTTATTTGTTTATGATAGGTGCAAAAAATAAAGTCATTCATACATATTTTTGTGTGTGTGTGTGTGTGTGTGTATGTTTAGTTTTTATGAATTCATTCATTCATTTTTTTTCCCTTTTGGTGTCTCTTTTGCTATGAACAAAGTCATTCAATTTTCCTTTTGATAGGTGCTTTGCTGCTACTAAAATCATTCATACATATTCTTGTATGTTCTATTTTTTCTATGAATGAAGTCATTCTTTTTTTTCCCTTTTGATAGGTATGAAGTCCTTCATACATATTCTTGTCCTAAACTGTTGTAATTCTGAATTTGCAGCAATGTGTACAGAGCTTGCATCGCTTTTGGTAGATATAATATTTAGAACCTTGTCAATTTATGATGATCGTGGATCAAGGAAGGCTGTTGATGATCTGATTGCAAAAGCTTTGGGTGATGTATTGTTCATGAAGAATTTTGCGGCAGCACTTGTCCAAGTAATGGAGAGGCAATTGAAGGTCCAATCCCATGTAGGTTGCTACAGACTTCTCAGATGGTCATGCCTTCTCTTAAGCAGGAGTCAGTTTGCAACAGTTTCAAAGAATGCATTGTGTAGAGTAGCTGCAGCACAAGCATCTTTACTTCATATTGTTGTACAAAGATCTTTCCGTGAGCGAAGGGCTTGCAAGCAAACATTTTTTAATTTGTTTTCTCAGGTTTTGCTCGTGTAACCTTCACTGATTGTAGAGAAGATTGCCCTGCTGGTACCTTCAAAATTTAATACCATTTAATTTTTTTTTTCAGTCTCCAAACATTTATAAAATATACGTTGAAGAATTAAAGGATGGGCGTATTCCGTACAAAGATTGTCCTGAGTTAATCCGGTTGTTACTGGAGTTCTCAAGTACATCACCGTCTTTGTTTGAACAAAGCAAGGTGAAGAATTTATTTTTTACCTTGTGTATTTTCTTATTTTATGGAGATGCTTAAGTGCTCTTTCTCCCTGAATTCTGATGTTATTTTCTGTTTGTAAAGCCTACATATCTTGATATGTATGTTAAAACAGTGCTAAATGCCAGAGAAAAGCCAGCACAGGTTCTATGTGAAGCTTTTTATTCACTTTTTACATGTATGTCACATGAAGATTTTCAAAGTATTGTGGTTCCGTCTTCTGTTAAAATGCTGAAACGCAACCCTGAGATTGTGTTGGAGTCGGTTGGAATTCTTTTGAAATCGGTGAACCTTGATTTGAGTAAGTATGCCACCGAAATACTCTTGGTAGTACTACCACAGGCTCGGCATGCAGATGAAGGAAGAAGGGTTGGGGCATTAGCAATAGTCAGAAGTTTGAGCCAAAAGTCTAGTAATCCAGATGTTTTAGAAGCGATGTTCAATGCTGTCAAAGCTGTAATTGGAGGTCTGTGTGTATTCTTTTGTTTATGCTTTCCTGTGTTTTTTTTAGGTGTTTTAAATGCTTTGTTATGTTTTCTATAAATCTCTGGTATATAAGAAGTTTAATAACTGAATTTGTAAATCTATGTTGACCAATAGTTTTTTTGGGCAAACATTCATGTTGTTGATTTGATCAGGCTCAGAAGGAAGGCTTGCGTTTCCATACCAGAGACTTGGTATGGTCAATGCGCTCCAGGAATTGTCTAATGCTCCTGAGGGAAAATATGTCAATGGCCTATCACGTGCCATATGTGTCTTCCTTTTGTCTTATTACAAGGATGATGGTAATCTATTTGTTCTCATCATTTTTTCTATTCATAAATTTAATTTAGTTTATGTTTTCATTTTTATTAACTGGTGGGAATTATAAACTACTCAGAAAATTTTTCTTGCTTTGAATCTTCACTTTCTTCTCATCTTTTAATGCTTTCAAGTTTTATTTTTCATGCACACTTCTGATTAGATGTCCGATGTTCTAATTTCTAGGGAATGAAGAGGTAAAGCTTGCAATTTTGTCAGCCGTAGCTTCTTGGGCAGCACGATCTGCTGATGCCATTCAACCAGATTTAGTTTCCTTTATTGCTTCTGGACTCAAGGAAAAGGAAGCCTTAAGGAGGGGTCATCTTCGTTGTCTACGAGGCATATGCAAAAATGCTGATGCTGTTTTACAGGTAAGCTGTCTGATTAAAGTTTATCTGCTTTTGTTGATTGGTTCTTGTTGAGGCCATTGCTTTGATGATTCTATGTTAAAACACCTCAGGTATCATCTTTGTTGGGTCCTCTTGTCCAACTTGTAAAAACTGGTTTTACTAAGGTGGTGCAGCGTTTGGATGGTATATATGCTTTGCTGTTAGTTGGGAAGATTGCGGCTCTTGATATCAAAGCAGGTGTTTAGTGTTTACTACTATTATCCTTGTTGCTTTTGAACTATAGACTTTATACTTGGAATGATCCTGCCTTTATGTTACTGGTTTTTCATATGTAGAACTTCAAATTGATTTATTTATTCTTCTTTACTCTTTTCAGAGGAGACTGTTGCAAAGGAAAAGATCTGGTCTTTGATATCCCAAAACGAACCCTCCCTTGTACCAATCTCATTGGTAGCTATTCGTAGACTCTTTGATGTTAGAGATATCCAACCTAAGTATTTTTGTGGGTATTTAACACTGAAATTTGTCACACAGGCCTCAAAGTTATCGACTGAGGATTGCATGGCATGTGTTGATCTTCTGGAAGTGCTGTTGGTGGAACATTTGCACAGGTTTGCGTTATGAATGTTGCAAACTATTAACATTATTCTTGTCCTTGCAGTCTTTCTTAAGAAATTCATAGTGGCCTTTTTGTTGTTCATTCTGCAGAGTATTGGACACATTTTCAGTCAGATTACTATTACAGGTAAACCAGTGTGTAGTACTACATGGATGTATTTCTTAGCTACGAATTTTATCACTTATAGTTTGTTGATATGGTGCAGTTAATGATATTTTTGATATGTCATCCAAGTTGGGATATAAGGAGAATGGCTTATAATGCTACCAGAAAGATAATTACTGCAGCACCACAGTTATCTGAAGATCTTTTACTTGAATTTACTAATTTTCTTTCTGTAGTTGGAGAGAAAATTTACCTTTCCAAGACAAGGTACAATTGGCATACAATGACTTGCTGAATTTTTTTTGTTGCTGGTAGTTTAAAACCTTTTCTCTGCTCCTCCCCTCACACTCTCTTCATTGAATTATAATGTATGCATGTAGTTACCAAAAAAGAGTGAAATGCACACATGCATGTGTATGCATATAGTTACTGAAAAAGGGTGAATTGCTTTTTTTTTTTTTTTTTTTTTTGAAGGCAAGGTATAATTTATATTTGATGAATCTTTTATCTCCTATTATTAATTATAATTATGATCATAATACACATGCGCTATTAATGATTATGATCATTATACACAGGGATGTTTTCCTACTCTTATTAATAAGTTTTAGTAATAAAAAACAAAATGATCACAATATACATGTGCTTGCATGTACATACACAGCATATATTTATACATTTATTTTTATATTAGTAAAATGATTTTATTCTAAAAAAAAGAGATCAATCAATACACAAGTTGAAAGAATTACAATCTCAAGTGCAGAAGATCTAAAAAACCTAAAAAGACAAAAGGACTAAGGGGTGCTGCCTGAAATAGTCATGAACTCATGTAGTGCTTGCAACATCACTTGCTTAATTACTTGAATAGGCCATCACAAGTTCCACTTTGCTTCTCTTGCCAAATGGTCCACAACTCACACAAGGAAGTAGCCTTTTAAATCTTCAAGTTTCTTCGATTAAATTTTCCTTGCCAACAATTTAACATCTCAGTCACCGTCTTTTATATAACCTTGAGTAAACACTAACAACCACAAGTCACTCACCATTGAAAAATGCAGAAGAAGGCCGTTGCTCTTACACCTGCAACACCAATCAATAATCATAAGTGATCATTTCTGAATATTATACATTGTGAAAATTATCCAAGCAAAAAAGCTCTCTTGCAAGGTATCTTTACGCTCCAAATTTTCCTCTAAGGGAAGTGAGCCTTCTAGATCTAGGACTCATAGAAAGAGCGGACCTTAAAATTTTCACTCTTAGTCAATCCCCATGATGTCTGATCTTTAACTTGGCCTTTAGGAAAATGGGAGCACAACAAATCACAGAAACTATCCCCCAGCTTCTGACTCCCAATCTTGAAAAGATTGACAAAAACAAAGGTCATGTCAAAACCTGGTTGGCTAATTCTCTTGCTCCAGCTCCAACTCTCAATCTTAAGAATTACTGCGACAAAAGTCATGCTAAAACCTGGTTGGCTGACCCTAGTGCCATCCCCAATGGTATTGGTAAATTAGAGGAATATGCAAAAAACACCCTTTCCTCCTTAGATGCATTTCCATAACCTTACCCCATTCCCAGGCACCTTTGCTGTTGCGCCCTTGGTTCTCCATACTTCATACTTTTTTTTTGATAGGTAATAGAACTTTTTTTGAAAAAATAAACATTGTGTTCATGATGATGAACACTTTGGACATGGAGAAATTACATAAAGCTCAAGAGCTAAAGCAAACAGCTAACAAATTATAGAAAGCAGGAATTGAAATACATTGTGTAAGACCCCAATTACGAGCCCACTGAAATAAAGTATCAAAAGGAAGATGTTTTAAAAGATCTAAAGATTGCTCATTATCTTCAAAGATTTGTATGAGGTATGGTTCTCCATACTTAATACAAATAACACGTCTCTATAAATGCTCCCTTTAAGTTGCAAATCTACAACTTTCCTAGCTAAGCTTGGTTATAACTACTCAGCTTTTGAATCCCCTTTGATGGCAATCTACCCTCCAATCTACTAACTGAAATATTTTTGCATCCCACATTCCATCTCACATAAAATCTCTAATAATTCTCTAACCTATTGGCAATGTGAATGGGCATCTTAAAGAGTTACATAAAGTATGTACGAAGAGAAGATAAAGTATTCTTGATAAGAGTGACCCTCCCCCTGTTGAAGGTTAAAGTCTGTTCCATCCTGCAAGCCTTCTCTCCATTTTTTTAAAATTATAAAATTCATATTCCGGACTGCTTGAGCCTTATAATACAAGCCCAAAGGCAAGCCTAAAATATGTCATGGGAAGATGACACAATCTGCAGCCCATAAGGCAGCTAGTTCTCTAGCTCTGTTCACATACTCATTTATGTATCTAGTTTAGGAAAAACCGTGTGCAAACCCATAATTCTCAATTGGATGACTGAAAATTATGATAAATTTCTGTGTTGGCTTTAAATAAAACTATTTTGTGTATGTATTTGATCTGTTGTTTAGTACTAGCTTGATAAATTCTTAATTGGTTAGGCCATTTATTGACTTAATTTGAATTTGTAGTTTTATTAAGGCATGTCTTCAGGCCAAAAAACTTTTGCTCAAATGGCATTTCTCACTCCATAAAGAATGGGGTGGAGGGAGAGGTAGTTGGTTCATGAACTTGCAAAAAAACAGAATAGAGATTTTAGATACAGTTTTTCCTGGTCATAAATTTCCCATTTGTCCCCTTCCTATGATTATCAGGCATCTGACCTTTTATGCCTGTAGTGATACAGAGATTTCAGTGGACCCTCAAGTTCCTTTCCTTCCATCTGTTGAGGTTTTGGTGAAGGCTTTAGCTCTGATATCTTCAGCAGCTCTAGCTGCTGATCCAAGTTCATCCGTGCGAGTTATATTCTGCTCACATCATCCATGTGTAGTTGGAACTGCAAAACGAGATGCAGTTTGGAGGGTAAATGTTTTATTAATCAAATTTTTTTTTTTGGTTCATCATTTAAAATAGCTGACCCCAAAATGTAGGGTTAGGGCTTTGTTGTTGTTGCTGTACGAAATGCCTTGTACTTTCTGTTTGGTTTTGTTCTTTGGCATATTTTTTTACTTGAAACCGGTGAAGCCCAAGATTGCTGTTTTTATGAAAATGAGGGATAAGGCATGATCAATTACTTCTTTTATTACTTATCAAAAAAAAAAAAAAAAGAGGGATAAAGCATGATCAGTATTTTCTTTTCCTGTTCTGTTGATTTTTTTATATAAAAAAATAATTATTGAAATAATGAGTTCAAGAAACAATGTTCAATACTATTAGACACTATCAAATAGCAAACATGACATAATCACCTTGCAAATTTTGGGGTTTAGGGGTGGGGTTTCTATATAATAGGTTTTGTTAAGGTGTATCCTTGTGCTCTTTCTTTGCTCTTAAAGGCTTTACATCCATGTTCAAGCCTTCAAGCTACTTTGATGGTAGATTCATGCTAAATTTCAAACTTTATGATACACTGCTAAAAGTTTATTAACAATTTTAATTCTGTTTCAGAGACTTTACAAATGTTTGCAAACACTTGGTTTTGATGTGATTGGCATTTTTTCTGCTGATGTATATATATATATATATATATAGTGAAATAATGAGTTCAAGAAACAATGTTCAATAGTATTAGACACTATCAAATGGCAAACACGACATGATCACCTTGCAAATTTTGGGGTTTGGGGGTGGGGTTTCTATATATTAGGTTTTGTTAAGGTGTATCCTTATACTCTTTCTTTGTTCTTAAAGGCTTTACATCCATGTTCAAGCCTTCAAGGCTGCTTTGATGGTAGATTCATGCTAAATTTCAAACATTATGATACACTGCTAAAAGTTTATTAACAATTTTAATTCTGTTTCAGAGACTTTACAAATGTTTGCAAACACTTGGTTTTGATGTAATTGGCATTTTTTCTGCTGATGTGGGGAATTTGAGCAAGGTATGTTTTAGATTCTTAATTTTTTTTTGGAGGTTTTTGTGGTTTTTTATTGGACTCCATGATAAACCTTCCAGCTATACATGTTTTTATTTATTACTTTCTGCCAGAAAAAAAATATTTAGCTTAATTACATTATTCTGCATGGGCATTTTCTGATTGATTGGTTTTCTAGGATAAGCATTATTATGCATCTGTGAACGAGTGAAGAATAGAACATATGTTGGCATATTATGATGGTTTAAAAAAATGCAGCTATGGTAATTGGAGCCTAGAATAGCTGATGTGTGATTGTTGCTACTTTTTTTGGGAATATCTTGTCCTTGGCTGAAATTATCATAAATAGTTTTGGTTGACAAATGCAAAAAAAACAGAGAAATAGACATTGTGGAAAATGTGGACAAACAAAAAAAATATTGATATAGAAAATGTCAAGAAGATTTTTGGTAATCTCTGGATATCCATGAATAGTTGATATCAATTTATTGGGAAAGAACTGGTAGGTTTTGATGTGATGTATTTGAAAGGAAATGTGGAGTGTCTTAATGTGTTTCATTGTTTATTGTTTGCTTGGCCTTTCATTCTTTTTTGACTTTTCTCTGTCTATGTTGGATTTCTTAGATGCTCTTTTTCTTAACGGTTTTGAGTTATTTTGCGGCTTCGTTTGTTTACATCCTATATACTTGGAGTGTTTTTTTTTTTTTTTTTTTTTTTTTAAAGATTTTTGCTAGTAATGCATAATTTGTGAGTGAAGTATAAACTTGTTATTGATAAAGGTTATACATTTTGGATGTTCAATATTATAATCTAGATATTCTCAACCAACTCAAACTTATCATTACGTCTTTACTTGAATGAGAACTATTATGCATTTCATTTTTTTTTGTCAGTTTATTATTTGCAACTAGATTTTATTTTATTTTTTTTAATTTCCATATATATGCATTGATTATTCATTCCTAAGTATTTATATCAGACCCCATTGAAGTGTCTACACACTTATGTGTGACCAATGGGCTCTGGCTTAATAATGAGTGGGACCTTTGCCCTTGTTAGGGCAAGATTCAATGTATTTCTCTTTCATTTGTTTGAGTATGCTTTTTGTCTGCTTCTTGCTTGAAAATTTCTTACAAATTTTAATTAGTATGAGCATCACAATTTCTTCTATGAACTGCATCTTCCATTATGTGGTTGTGTTTATGATGTTGTTAAAGGCTAACTGGTGACCTCTTGCTGGTTGAGTTTTGCAGGGACTACTTGGACCAATGGGGTTGATGAGTGCTAATCCACTTGAACAACAAGCAGCAATATCATCATTATCCACTTTGATGTCTATAACACCCAGAGATACCTATATAGAGTTTGAAAAGGTTTGCTTCTTACATCAATTATATTTTAAAATTTATTTGTTTAAGTGGGGCCAATGATATTATATAGTGGAGGTTCTCTCCTGGCTGCTGACTGAAACTTGTTTTTCATGCCAGCATTTACAAAATCTTCCAGACCGTTATTCACACAACATGCTTTCAGAGAATGATGTTCTGGTAAATTCTTCTGCTTTCCTACTTGGATCAAATTGGATTTGTGATAAATGAAAACAAAATCAGTGTAAAAGGGTAATACTATATTTTTATGTTACAATATTGGTTCTCTCAACATACTGGATTTGATATGTTAGGTTGATCATTAAATTAAGATGTGGAATTATACACCCTTAATTTGGAAATGATTGTTCTTTGTTGGGTATTTTGCACTATTGTACTCAGGAAACAATAGATATGTGGAGTATATAATTTGTTATCATGATTGTTTTCTTTGGCAAGCTTCCTCATTTCTTTAACTGAGTGCAATCAAGTTACTTATTCTTTCACTTGAGGAAGAAATATATGGGGCTTGATATAGGTTTGGCTTTAAAATCTGGTAAACAAATTTTTCTTTGGTATTGTGCATTTATATGCTAGAATCTCTTCTTTACCATTAATTGATAAAATATCTTTTGTTGGCTAAGTGCTAAATGGAGGGTGATGTCATGGGTTCAAGAACCATTGGGTGCGTGTGCAACTTAGTGACTTACCATTAAATAAAGGATCTCTTTTGATGTCTAAGATGGTCATTTGGTTTAATTTATTTGGAATGGGAGCTTTCTACTTTGGATTTTGTATTTGGAATGCCAAATATCCCCAAACTTTAGGGTGTAAAATCCAAACACCCCCAAATTTCAGGGGTGAAATCTTTTTTCTGAAATTTCTGAGTGTAAAATCCAAACATCTCCAAACTTTAGGGGTATAGTTTGCAATTTAGCATGATATGGGGAATATTCATCTTAATTGCCAACATCTTGGTCAACTTCTTGTCAATGTCATAATTCTATTCAAGGTTAACTATTGTGTCTGAAACTTTTAGAGAAGATCTTTATTTGAGTGTAGATGAGGGGTGTTTATGCAAGTGAATAAGTTAGAGAAAAAAATGTGGTAAGAATAAATTTGCACTGTAATTGGGTTGAGGAATATTTTTGGTGAAATCATATAGAAAATTGTAAGAAGTATATATTACTAAATCATGAAAGAGACATATAAATCAAAGAAATTACTCATAGAAATAGCCAAGAAACCCAACACAAGATTAAGCAATAATCTCATCTCTAGAAGTCGAGATTTGTGTTAGTGAGGAATGTCAAGATCTATGCAGGTGAAGGAGAGACAAAAAGTAATGGCTGAGATTAAAGGCTTGTGTCTGAGAGATCAAGGAATGAGGTCTTGTTGACATTATAAGTGGCTTCTGTTCAAATATCACCAACTTTCTTCTTGCTTGAGGTGGCCCAGTGTCGGATGAGGCTAATAAAATGTTGTGGGGGAGAGAGAGAGAGAGAGAGAGAGAGAGAGAGAGAGAGAGAACCTTATCACATGGCAACCAATAGTAATCAGCCATGCATGTGATAGGCACATGCAACGAATGAAATCTTGTCATGTGCAAAGCAAGTGTGTGTGTATATATATATATATATATATTAAAGTTTTTGGTGCAGGTTGTGGGAAATTTTATTAAACCTGCAACCTGCTTGGCAGCTTGGCCACCCAAAAATTCTAAAACCGATGATTGTCGGGTCAGTCGGGTGGGTCAGTTATACCTGGTGCATCAAATTTTGGAAACACAGTTGCTTTTACCTTCTCCATGGTTATTGTATTGATGAGATTGGGGGATTCTTCTTCATAGCAATTTGTAAGGTCAACAAAGACAGTTGATGAAGTTCAATGTAGATTGTGTGTAAAAATTGTAGGCAGAAAGTTCTTTCCCTATATTCTGTAAGTGAAGATGTGCCTGCGTAATAGTTTGGCCTTATATAGTATTTTTTTGATAGATAATAAGATTTTTATTGAAAAAGAACATACTAAGAATTCAGATAAAGAAATACAATTTGTACTTCAGCTGAAAAAAAAATGATATTTATTTATCAGAAAGTTTTGATCTGGTAGCTTCTTGGAGCTATTTATTCAATTCCTGGCTAAATTTTATGTCTTCAGTTCCTATAACATAGAGTAAAAAAATGATATTTATTTATCAGAAATTTTGATCTGGTAGCTTGTTGGAGCTGTTTATTCAATTCCTGGTTAAATTGTGCGTCTTCAGTTCATATAATATTGAGTAAAAAATGATATTTATTCATCAGAAAGTTTTGATCTGGTAGCTTCATGGAACTGTTTATTCAATTCATGGTACAAAAGATTTGGTTGATGAGTTATATCATTTTGGATCTCATCCTTTGGAAGGCTTCAGTTTCCCAGTTTATGAATTCTGCAGTACCTCTTGCTATTTTCTCTAAATTTTCTCTTTGGGTTTTTTGTATGAGCTTATTCTATACTTTTCTCCTCTATAAATTTATCTTTTAATTTTAAAAGGAAACATCCCATAACACTAAGATGCTCTTGTATAAAATTATTCTTAGTTCGCCCTTCTCTTTTTTTTTTTTCTCTCTCTCACTAAATAGTGTATCTTCTCCATTTTTATGCAAATAGTTTTTAGATTTTTGTTACATGTGCTTCTGTTTTTCTCTTTTTGTTCAGGTTTTTCATACACCTGAAGGAGTGCTTTCCAATGAGCAAGGTGTTTATGTTGCAGAGTCCATTACTTCCAAGAACACAAAACAAGCAAAGGGTCGTTTTCGGATGTATGAAGACCAAAATGACATGGTACTTCTACATGTTTCTTCTTTGTAGGTTCTTTTTCCCCCCTTTTTTCAATAATAGTTATATATGATGTGTATGTATTTGTTCCAGGATCTTATCGGTTCTAATCAGTCTGTGAAGAGAGAACCAGCCAGTAGAGAAGTTGCTGGTGTGGGGAAAAAGGATACTGGGAAATCAACTAAGAAAGCTGGCATGTTACTGTTGCACCTGTGTTCGGCTAATGCTCTAATTTGTTTTCGTTGTTATTAGTCATTTCTAAGATTTTTTTAATTATTTTGATCCATCTAGATAAGGGAAAGACAGCAAAAGAAGAGGCACGTGAATTGCTTCTTAGAGAGGAGGCATCCATACGTGAGAAGGTTCAAGAAATAAAGAAGAATTTGTCTTTGATGCTGACAGCTCTTGGGGAGATGGCTGTAGCTAATCCTGTATTTGCACACAGTCAATTACCTTCCCTGGTTTGTGTCCCCACAGCCTGCCTTTCTTGATCTTTTCTTTTATTGATAAATTATTTATCTGATTTCTAATTTATCGGTCTCATTTATAATTACTTCATTTTTTGTGTCTTAATGAAAGATTTGTTCATTTTGCTAATTCTTCTTGATTGGTAAGGTCTAAAGCCAAAGATTCATTAATCCCATCTCCTCCCCATTACCACTTTAGTTGCGTTAGAGAAATAGGGGGATAATACTATGTGTTGTATGGGTGGTACCTCTTCTAGAAAGGGTCAGGAAGTTTCTATGAGGTGAGTTGTCCCTACCTGCTGTCCCATTCAAGAATATTTGTTTTCCTATTGTAATTACCCTTTCTATATATATTTTAAAAAAAAAAATTTACCCTTTCTATTTAAGGAATGAATGGTAAGAGGGCTGAAATAAAAAATGGGTCCCATATTTTCAGTGCAACATCATCTTTCATTCTTCTTCTTCATGGTATCAAAGCATTAAAAGTCCTTGCCCTCAGCGTTCTTTCCTTCCTTTCTGTTTTCTTCTTTCCCCTACTACTTTCTTTTCCTTTTTGCCTTTATCCCCTTCTAGTGTTTGCTGACTGATACAGTTCTGGCGTTTTTGGCAGATACTGTTCTTCTTTAGGCTGGTGCATTCATTTTCGCCCTTATTTAGCTTGGCTAGAGATTTTTTTTTTTTTTTTTTCCATCTATTTTCTTGTTGCATATCTGCATTTGCTGCTTGTTTACTTTTACAATGACTATTAGACCTGAGATTATGTATTCCTTGACCACTTTGAGGGCTCCCATGAAGACTCTTAATTTCATTGGCAAGAATTATATATTTTGCGCTCGCCTAGTCTAGATATTCTTACAAGGAAAAGCCTTATTTGGTCATCTCTTATCTGACAAGCCATCATCATCTGCTTTTATGAGTGATGCGATTAGCTCCGATGAATCGACTACCATTACCACCGCTGCCTCACCAAACCTTTAGGACCAAGAGGACCATTTGATCATGGCTTTCATGCTTTCTAATATCGAGCCCAATATCAAGGTCACTCTGATGATCTGCGAAGGACATTTGGGAGCGTTTTCAACACGTCATTTCTTGGTCCTAGAATGTCACTCAGTTGTATGATGTCTGTAAGAACTACTTTAATCTTGAGGAAGATGATTGGGGGTGTTTGGTTTAGCCATTTTCATCACTCAATTCTCAATTTTCACCACTCAAAACCCAAATTTCGTGGGCCCCACCTCATGTTCTCCTTTTTGGTTTAGTTTTTATTCTCAGTTCTCATTTCTGATTACTCAAAAGAATTGAGTTATAGTGATGAAAACTGAAAACACATTTTAGATGTTTTCAAGTGATAAAAACTGAGTCCAATGACAAACTTGTAAAAAAATAAAGGTGTTGGGACCCACATTTATGACTAATCTTTATCAAGTCAGGCTTCACTTTATTATATCTCTCTCTTGCTCCGGTCTCTCACACAAACCAAAAATGCTGGTCTCTTTCTTCTCCACTTTTTCTTTCTTCTTCTTTAACACCCACAAGCCTTCTCATCCCAGAATTTTTTCTTTCTTTCTTCCTCTTGTTCTAATTTCTTTCTTCTTTCTTTCTTTCTTTGTTTTTTTTTTTCTTCTTTCCTCTTCGCCTTTCTCATCCCAGAAATTTTTTTTTTCTTTCTTCTGTTCCTTTCTCATTCCAAATTAAAGATCTGTTTCTTGAATTCTAAGAAAAAAAAAGAAAAAAAGATCCATTTTTTGGTGGGTTTATGTGTTGTTTATGGTGGCGTTGGGTTTGTGGGTTGAGATCGGTGTGGTTGTGGGTTGTTTAGGGTGGCGTACTCCTCGGTGGTTGTTGGGTTTTTGTTGGTTTCTGCATTTAACGGTGATGAATTTGTCTAGCAGCTGGGTTGAATGGTGGTGGTAGGAGGCCGGGCGGCTGGGTCGATTGGACAGTGAGGGTGGTGGTTGGAGAGAGGCAGAAAATTATGAAGAGAAAGAGTGAGAGTTTTAGAGGAAAGTGAAGAAGCAAGAGAGAAAAATGAAAGGAAATAAGGAGAGAGAAAACATATGTGGGGAAGAAGAATACTGTTCTGACAAGGACAGTGTGTGGTCTCCACCAGTTCATAAATAATTTGACTTTAAAAAGTGAGATATCACCCCTGATTTTGAGATTCATTCCTGACTTCAACGCTCCACTCCCTGAGATTTTGACACTTTTTTGGTTACTGTTTTGCATTTGTGGTCTCTTGTGATGGTTATGGTCACGAGGGTTATAACTCACAATTGATCTACTCTATATAGAGAAGCACTATTAGGATATGGATGTTTGATTTACTAGTGGATTGAAATTTTAATATTGGCCACTTTGTGCATAGATTTTATGCTAAGAAGCATGGACACGAGTATGAGTACTACATGGTGACATTGCAATTTTTGAAAAAGTAAGATGCGAGTAATACTGGATAATAAAACAAATCCATGACTATTAAAGGATGTTTAGAAATTAGAATACAAACCAAGAATAAAAATATTTATTAATTTCGAAATGCACTATTATTATTCAGAGCATGAATGCTCTCTTTGTTTTGTGAAAGGGTATTTGATTCCTCTTATTCTCATGTCTAGGCCGTGTCAGGCATTTTAAATTTTTTTTTTTTTTTAAAAAAAAGGACCTGACTAGGACATGCATGTCAAGTGCACTACATGGGTACGACACCTGAATGAAGTATTTGTGTTTTCTAGATTTTATGTATCTTCGACCTCCCCTCTTTAAATGAGTGTTATTCCCTACTTTGGTGCTCCGTTCTCTCTGATTCTAACACTATTTTTGGTGACCTTTATGCACTTGTCGCCTTTCGTGAAAGTTATGGTGGTTCACGAGGGGGGCTGTTGTAGTTGGGGTGGTCGCAGTGTGCTCAAGGGGTGTTGGACACTCTAGCATTCGGGAACTGATCAAGTGCATGCATTGTGGGTACTACAACCACACTGGGAATTGAACAAGTGCACATATTGTGGGCACTACAACCACACTGTTGATTACTGTTGAGACCTCCATAGCAAACCCTCTTGGTCTGCCAATCCAACTTTCACATAGCATGAACCCACTCCAGCATCTGGACCATCCACTGATGTCCCAGTCACTAGATTAGTCTCTATATCCAGAGATGTGAATGCTCAATTGGTTGCCCATCAGTTGCAAGTTGCTTTAACCGTCACAACCACCTAATCCAACTGTCATCAGCTTTCAACCGTCAATTATTGGGTAAAATCGTAACTATTGATCACTTTTGAAAGTGTATATTAGTTGTGATAGAGTGGTGTAACTGGTTTCCATGTGTAAGAGGAAGGGAACTATTGATCATCTACCTCTATTGCACAATTGCCAGAGAGGTTTGGACCATGTTACGCTCTTTGTTTGGGGTATTTTGGGTTAAGCCAAAAGGTCCTGTGGAGCTCTTAGCCAATTGGCAAGGTGGCAAGTTAAGCAGGTGTATTAATGCTGCGATTTGATGCATGATCCCTTATTGTATCATGTGGGGTATTTGTCGGGAGAGGAATGCCCTGATGTTTAAGGATTATGAAAGATCAGTTCATGACCTGAAGCCTTTATTCCTCAAGACTTTATTTGTGTGGATAAATTCTTTGGGTTTGTTCTGTTTTGCTGCTTTTCATGGCTTGATTGATCGATATACTTTTAATGTTTAATTTTGGTGTTCCTATTGTATACATCCTTTGTAAATGGACGAGAAGTTGAGAGCGGTGAGAAGCAGCAAACAAGATTGGCAACAAGAGTGAAAATCAGAGGCAGAAAAAAGAAGCAAAGAAATGAATTAAGAAGAGAACAAGCAATAAATGAGAGAGTGAAGGAAATTTGGGATCTATAGGCACACGTGTTTGACATGGAACACTGAGATTTTAGGCATACTCTTGCTTCTTAGCTTTCAGGTGTTTATGTTTTGACAATTCATCGGGTTGCATTATCTGATTCAGGTTGGTGACAAGCCATGGAATTGGAAATTGCTGCTTTACATTAAAATTGGATGGGATCTGTTCCTCTTCCAACTGACAAATGTACTGTTAGTTGTAAATGGTTATAGACGGTTAAGTTTCACCTTGATGGATCTGCTGACTGCCTTAAAGCTTGTTTAGCTGTCAAGGGCTATACGCAGACCTATGGTATTGATTAGGATGAGACACTCTCATGTGGTCTTGATCTCTTCTATTTGAGTTTTGATATCTGTTTTGACCACCTCGACTAGACTTGTATCAATTGTTGTAAAAAATGGCTTTCTTCATGGTGATCTCCATGAGAAATTCTATATGGAACAACCTCAGGGGTTTCAGGGGGAGGATTGAGACTGTGTTTGCAAATTGTTCCACTTAGTCGCATAGGAAGTCTATGTGTAGTTTGCAAACATTGCAGAACATCTTTATGCAAAACCAACCAGCAACTAGAAGCCCGCAGTGCCTGGAGCTTTATAACTCAGTGTTTTGATTGGTCTCCTTTGTGAGGAGAATTATGATTCAAATCCCTCTTTCCCACTAGTTGTAAAATTAAATTATAAAAAAAATAAATAAAAACCCATACCATTTAGATCATAATTTGTCTCCATTGGCTGTTTGATAGTTTCTGCTAAATTCTCAACAGCCAGTGGATTCTTATGGTGAATTTAACTTGAATATTCTAATTGGCTTACTAACATTCCAAGGCTTGCAAGGGTATATGATTGTTCTGATGATTCTATGTCTCTCTGGATAGTCCATGAACCCTGAAAATTTGCTAAGTAAATGTCGTATGTATGTATGTCTATATAAATTGTTCTCGATTTTAGCTAATATAAGCTCTCACTTTTTCGTGTTATATCAGGTCCGGTTTGTTGATCCTTTACTACGATCACCAATAGTATGTGAAGTGGCATTTGAAACTATGGTGAAGCTGGCTAGATGTACCGCACCACCTCTCTGTAATTGGGCCCTTGACGTTGCTACTGCTTTACGCTTAATTGTGACTGAGGAAGATCGTCTTGTGTTTGATCTGATTCCATCAGGTGGTGATGAAGAAGCCAATGAAAGACCTTCCTTGGGACTTTTTGAGCGAATAGTAAATGGCTTGTCTGTATCTTGTAAATCTGGACCTCTTCCTGTAGATTCCTTTACTTTTGCCTTCCCGGTAAGTTTTCCTACTTCTTCTATATGATTGAATCAGTTCAGTGTTGCTTCTTTTACTAATTCTTAAATTTCTCACAGATAATTGAACGAATTCTGTTATCCTCCAAGAAGACAAGACTCCATGATGACGTGCTGCGGATTGTTTATTTGCACATGGATCCTTTATTACCCCTTCCAAGGCTTCGGATGTTATCAGTTACTTATCTATATTCATTTTTGAACATGCCCAAAAACATGCATACACATAGATACATATAATATAGAAATTTTGTTTTCTACAATATATTTGGTTCTGGTGTTTCTTATTGCTCACTGTAGTGTTAACTTGCTGATTTGCAGGTTCTCTATCATGTTCTGGGTGTTGTACCAGCCTATCAAGCATCCATTGCTCCTGCATTAAATGAGTTGAGTCTTGGTCTGCAACCCAATGAAGTGGCACCTGTACGTGCTTTAAAAACCCTTTCAAATTATTCACATAATGTGTTTAGGTACATTGCTTATGCTATCTATTGAAATGTGGGTTTACAGGCTCTATATGGGGTATATGCAAAAGACGTTCATGTTAGAATGGCCTGCTTAAATGCTGTTAAATGCATTCCTGCTATTTCTAGCCGTTCTCTTCCTGAGAATGTTGAGGTCGCAACAAGTATTTGGATTGCTTTACACGATCCGGAAAAGGTTAGTGTTGCTAATAATCATAAATTAAATTTAAAATTAACCCTCTCTGTGAGGTTTATTTAGATTCTAACCAGAAAATTAGCAATCACTTAATTTTAGTACAATTCACTTATTTCTGTTTGTGTTCTTCGAACAGTTGGGCAGAGATATCATTAGATTAATTGATTATTGCTTTCTATAATCATTTTCTTTCCCTGGCTCCTTGATCATATTTATGTAAATCTCTATCATTTCCTCAGTTATGTTGTTTAACATGGTTATCATCATATTGCTCTTCTGCCGAGATGCTCTTCTACTTTGTAGTTCCGTTGTTTCTATGGGTGATGTGGGAGGCAATGAGAAGACAGACTTATTATATTTTATTTGATTTTAAGTATCAAGGTCAATTTTGTAATTTCATAATATTCTGGAATGGGCTATGCTAACAATCCATTAGATCTTCCTTTGGGTTTTATTTAAGTTTGGTTATTTAGTTGGGCTTAGTAGTAAAAGCCTAAGGAGTCCAAGTCCAAGTCCAAATCTAATTAGGGTTTTAAGAAATCCTAGTTCAACTAGGATTAGGTATTAGTTTTCTATTTAAAGAGTTTTAGTACTTTCTGTTGAGTTGATTTTTTTTTTTTTTTTTTTGATAAGTAATAAAAATATATATGCAAGAACACTACCTTATGCAGAAAACATAAGGCAGAGAGAAAAGTACGAAGGGAAAGAAAGAGAAAAAAGAAAAAAGAAAGGAAAAGATACTAATTACACAAGAGATAGCTAAGGAACAAAGGTAGAGAATCACTAGAGGTGAGTCCCCAAGTTCTAGACCAGTCAAACAGAGAGCCACTGAAAGAAGCCAATAGTTGGTCATCCGAACTTTCCATGTCCTCAAACGTCCTCCTATTTTGCTCCCTCCAAAGACACCACATCAAGTATAATGGAGCTAAATTCCAAATGCTAGACACATGCTTTCCAGGCCAATTCCACCAACCAAATAGAGTATCCGCAACCGATCTTGGCAAGACCCAAGAAATCCCAAAAGATCTAAATACCAAACTCCACAAACGATGAGCCTTACCACAATGAAGTAACAAATGATCCACTGTCTCCCCATTACAACGGCACATGATACACCAGTCAACAAAAACCATCCCTTTACCCCTCAAATTGTCACCTGTAAGGATCTTATCCCGTATAGCAGTCCACACAAAGAAGGAAACACGCCGAGGAGCCTTAGCCTTCCAAACACCTTTCCAAGGAAAAATAATGGGCAAGGGGCTTCTCAACTTATTGTAAAACGAACGGATATCAAAATCCCCATTCTTTGTCAACTTCCATCGCATACGATCTCCATTCTCAGTGTGAGGTAGATTTGAACCCAAAGTACGGAGAAATTCATCCACACCACCCATTTCCCAATTATTTGGTCTCCGAATAAAGTGAACATTCCAGCTTCTCCGTTCCTCTATCCCCAACTGTTCAAGAGAAGAGGCCACCGATGCCTCTTTATTGGATGCAATCCCATACACACTCAGAAAGGACAATTGAAGTGGAGAATCCCCACACCATTGATCTGTCCAAAGCTTAACTCTATCTCCCACCCCTGCCACAACGAATATTTTTGCTAAATTCCTCCCACCCCATGTGGATACTTCTCCACAAGCCACACCCATGTACCCCTCTACCAAGCTTGGAAGTCCATCCCCCACATTC
Organism: Quercus ilex subsp. ballota; assembly: GCA_032727855.1. Lineage (NCBI taxonomy): Eukaryota > Viridiplantae > Streptophyta > Magnoliopsida > Fagales > Fagaceae > Quercus > Quercus ilex. The sequence goes on along the minus strand of CM064910.1, from coordinate 30,904,804 downwards.
TTCCCCAAACTTAAGAGCTACAACCCTTCTCCAAAGCCTTGTCTCCTCAATCCCAAACTGCCATAACCACTTCCCTAGTAAGGCTTTATTAAAAGTAGTTAATTTCCTTACTCCTAACCCACCGTTTTTCAAAGGTGCACACACACCTTGTCCCATCCCACCAGATGTGTCTTGGAGTCCCCCCACAAGAAATCCCTTTGCAACCTCTCAATTTTATTGGCCACATGCATAGGGATGGTAAAAAGAGATAAATAATAAGTAGGGAGACTAGATAATGTGCTTTTAAGCAACATTAGTCTTCCACCTTTTGACAAATACATCTTCTTCCAACGGGCCAACTTACGCTCAATTTTCTTCAAGATAGGATTCCAAACAGTAGGGGACTTTGGCATCCCAAAATCTCTGCCAAGACATGGACATTAGGAACCTCCCAAATGGAAACCATCTCACTCTTTAGTGCATTAACCTTTAAACTGTCACTGCCTGGAAACAAAGAAGAAGCATCCGAACATCTAGAATCTGCTCATCTGCATCGCAAAACAGAATTGTATCATCTGCAAACAGAAGATGCGAGACATAACCCTCCACCCCGTCGACCATCAGCCCTAAAGCCTTGAAGCAAACCAACCCCTTCAGCTCTTTTCATCATCTTACTAAAGACCTCCATCATAATCAGAAACAACATTGGAGATAGCGGGTCCCCTTGTCTCAATCTTCTCGAACTCCCAAAAAAATCAGTTGGAGACCCATTAAACAAGACTGAGAATTGGACAGTAGATATGCATGTGCGGATCCACCTACACCACCTCACCCCAAATCTCATTCTCTTCAACAAATCAAGAAGAGCCTACCAGTTCACATGTTCATAGGCTTTCTCAATATCTAATTTACAAATAACCCCTTAATCTTACTCTTCACCCTACTATCAACACACTCATTAGCAATGAGAACTGAATCAAGTATTTGTCTAGCACCCACAAAATTGTTCTGAGACTCAGATATCAGTTGATCCAAAACCTCCTTCAGGCAGTTTGCCAACACCTTGGCCAAAATCTTGTAAACACTCCCCACCAAACTAATAGGTCTAAAATCTCGAATATTGGATGCACCATTCTTCTGAGAGACTAAGGCTATGAAAGTTGCATTAAGAGATTTTTCAAACTTACTGTGTAGATAAAACTCTTCAAACGCAGTTAAGACATCTCTTTCCACAACTCCCCAACAATGGTGAAAGAAAGCTAAAGAGAAACCATCAGGACTTGGGGCTTTATCTCCTTCCAACTCTTTGACAACTCGAAGAACCTCTTGTTCAAATCTCCGTTCAAGCCAATCCCTCTCCAACCCCTCTATCTGATCAAACTCCTAACCTTCCACAAAAGGCCTTGACTCCTCTGTCTCCTTGTACAAGTTTTTATAAAACTGTATAGCTTAGTCTGCCATCTCGGATTCATCCTCATAGATAACCCCATTCACCTCCAACATGCTAATATGATTGTACCTTCTCCGAGAATTGGCCATCTTGTACCTTCTTTAATGGTTTGTGTGATGCAACCTTCTTTGAGGTGTGATGCCAAGGAACCCTAGGTGTGATGCTTAGGAAGTATAGGTGTGATTCCTAGAATTTATCTATTTTTTTTATAAAATTTTATTATTCACGATTATTGTTCATATCACTGTTCATAGCAACCCAAATCTTGAATTTCACCTTTGATTTCATTCCTAAAACCCTGTTAATCCGTGTCCCTTTGGAAACCGTATAACCCCATTATTTTCTAGCCTATTCCCCACCAAAACCTAGCCTCAATTCTTCAAAACCCAAGCTATACCAGATCTGTCCCTGGTGTTCTAAGTCAGATTACCTTGTTCTCCCTTGTCCTACGTCAATGGGTTTGCTTCTAATGTAGCTTATCATGTAGTTTCATCTTCTCTACTAGAGCTTGATATTCATTCATGACATTGCATGCTAGGATACTTCTCATCCTTAGATAAATTCCTCAACTTGTTTCTGGCTTCAGTAATGCTGTATCATATGTGGTGGATGCTAAGTAACAGAATACCTTATGTGGCTTGAAGAGGCTTTTATTACGTTTGAAGCTGATGAAATGTTATACTATGACTGTTAAATCCTGTTATGCTTGCTGTTTTATTGGATACATGCCAACTAGGTGGGGCCAGCACTGGGTAACGACCCTTATATGGATACTTATCTTTTTCTATAAAACAAAACATTCAATTGCTCGTTGTATATGGTACTTGGTTGGGTTATTTGGCTTTTATGCATGAAATCTATCCTTGATATGGTAGATGAAAATCTTAAAATTGATATAAAAGGAGGTTATTTGAAACAATGCGAATGTATGTATGGTTGTAACTACTTTGTTTGAATGTAAGAACAACAAACAAAGCCTTTTTAGTCCCAAAATTTTGGGCTCAGCTGTGGATCCTTGATAGATTAGTTAGGTCGGCCATATGTATTCTTTTCCTCCATTCTACTATATTTAAAGTAATACTCTATGTTATCCTTTTAATTGACATGTTTTTTTAATTACTTCTACTGATGTTATTTTTGGTCTTCTTCTACCCTTTTTCATTCCCTCAACTTGGACCAACTCACTCTTTCTTACTGGTGCATTAGTTAAACATGGCCAAACCATCTTGAGTGACCCTCCTTCATCTTTTCATTAACAGGGGTTACCCTTATCTTTATGCGAATGTTCTCATTTCGAATGTTATCTTTCTGTGTATTTCTACTCATCCATATTAACATTCTCATTTAAGCTACACTCATTTTATGAATATGCTTCTTTTTAACAGCCCCAACATTCGGTACCATAGAGCATAGCTGGTCGTATAGCAGTCTTATGATGACTAGGAAATTCTTATACTTCTCTTTTTCTGCTTCTATTTTAAAATATAAGGTGCTTGTCTGCAGCCACACAATTAAGACTTTGTATTGGGGAAGAGTGGGGGGGTTGGTCTTCCAATCTGGGTAGGGGTGTCTATGGGTGTGGTTTATGGAGAAGTATTCGAAAAGGTTGGCAGGTGTTTAGTAGATGCATTCAGTTTGAGGTAGGGGTGGGGGATAGAGTGAAGTTTTGGACAGATAGGTGGTGTGGGGACTTACCACTCCATCTATCCTTCCCGACAGTGTATGTGATTACTTCTAATAGAGAGGTATCTGTGGCCTCGTCTCTCAAAATGTTGGGGATTGAGGCTCGGAGAAGCTAGAATGTTCGTTTACTTAGGGATCCAAATGATTTGGAGGTGGGTGAGGTGGATGAATTCCTTCGTACCTTGGGTTCTAATTTACCTCGATCTGAGCACGGAGACCATATGAGGTGGAAGTTGTCGAAGAAGGGGGATTTTGACATATTCTCTTTCTATAATAAGCTTCGTAGTCCCTTGCCTATTATCTTTCCTTGGAAAGGTATTTGGAAGGTTAAGGCTCCTCCGTGCGTCTCTTTCTTTGTTTGGACTGCAACTTGGGAGAAGATTCTTACAGGGGACATTCTGCGGGGTAGAGGATTTGATTTTGTTGACTGGTGCATTATGTGCTGTTGTAACGGGGAGACGGTGAATCATTTGTTGCTCCATTGTGATAAAGCTTATCAGCTGTGGAGCTTGGTTTTTAGATCTTTTTGGATCTCTTGGGTTTTGCCAAGATTGGTTGCAGATGCGCTTTTTGGTTGGTGGAATTGGTTTGGAAAGCACTCTTCTAGCATTTGGAATTTAGCTCCTTTGTGCCTAATGTGGTGTATCTGAAGGGAGCAAAATTGGCGAACTTTTGAGGATACGGACAAATCCGATGACCAGTTGCTTGCTTTTTTTAGTGGTTCTCTTTTTGATTGGTCTAGGGCTTGGGGACTCACCTCTAGTGATTCTCTCCCTTTGTTCCTTAATTCTCTGCTTTGTACTTAGTTCTTTGTTGGTTTTTGTTTGTTTTGTTGTTTTTTCTTTTTGTTTGTTTCCTTCTCTGTACTCCTTGCTCTACTTTATGTTTTTTAATGAGGTAGCTTTTTGAATATACATCTTTCTTACTTATCAAAAAAAAAAAAGACTTTGTATTGGCATACTTCTTTGTTTACTCGATGTGCCCTCCAGAATAGATGTAAATAAGCGCTGTTTTTTTTCACGATACATCTTTCTTCCAACAGTCGTATGAGCTATTGAATTCTGATTTCATTATATATGTGCTCTATGAGAAGTTCTGATGCTGATCTATTTATATTTTGTATTTTAGTTGATGCATCTTTGTTGAATTTGTGCATCAAAATTTTTCTCTTCTGGTTTTAGAAATTATGTTTTTCTGTCTATTTAATTTATTTTCTTCTCTAACCAACCTCATTGCACTCTGTTATCCTGATGTTCATTATGTTTCAGTCAATTGCAGAAGCGGCGGAGGACATATGGGATCGCTATGGGCATGACTTTGGGACTGACTACTCGGGACTTTTCAAAGCGCTTTCACATTCAAATTATAATGTCCGCTTGGCAGCTGCAGAGGCATTAGCTACTGCATTGGATGAAAACCCGGATTCTATACAGGTTAGTTTTGTTTCAAACATCCGCCATAATTTATCGATGTAGTTTTCTTATATTTTTATGTTATTTTCAGGAATCTCTTTCCACTTTGTTTTCTTTGTATATCCGTGATGCTGGTTTTGGAGACGAAAGTGTTGATTCTGATTGGCTGGGCAGACAAGGAATAGCATTGGCATTACATTCTGCAGCTGATGTTCTGAGAACCAAAGACCTTCCTGTTGTTATGACATTTCTCATATCACGGGCACTGGTAAGATCTGTGTTCTTCATCTCAAAGCATGAAACTTGTTTTTATTCTTGATGCATGTATTTTTCGTTAATTTGTTTTTATTATTTGTTGACAAAAAAGAGATGTTTTTACTTTTTGGCGTAACAGTCTTGTTGAGCTGTTTATAGTCTATTATTTTCATTTTTTTTTGGTTTTGGATACTCTTTAAAGCTAAGCCAAATGTATATCATAAGGATTCTTTTGATTCTGCAGGCTGATCCTAATGCAGATGTTCGAGGAAGAATGATCAATGCCGGTATCTTGATTATTGACAAGCACGGGAGAGAGAACGTGACATTGTTATTTCCAATTTTTGAGAACTACTTAAACAAAACGGTTAGCTTTTGTTGTGATTGATTTTAAAAAAAAAAAAATATAGTTCTTATTAATTTTTAAATTCATTTTTGCAGTGAGGTGTAATTAGAACTACTTTGCCCTCTAAGCAATTGGGTCTCTAGTCTTAAATACTGAACTACTGATTGTGTGTTAATTTGTAGGAATATCACTAATATATTTATATCTCTTCTCTTAGGCATCAGATGAAGAAAAGTATGATTTGGTCCGTGAGGGTGTGGTTATCTTCACAGGAGCTCTGGCCAAACATTTGGCAAAGGTGTGAGTTTTACTATTTTGGGGAATTAACTGTGCAGCTTTACTTTTCCAGTTTGATTTTATTAAATTGCTTGTTGAAACTCTTACCCAAAACCCAAAAAATAAATGGCATTTTGAACAGGATGATCCTAAAGTTCATGCTGTTGTTGAGAAATTGTTGGATGTGTTAAATACACCATCGGAGGCTGTTCAACGGGCTGTCTCAATGTGCCTATCTCCACTAATGCAATCAAAGCAAGTATGTGAAAGGGTGATTGTATATAGTATTTGACTTTTTAGCTTTCTTTGTAGACAATTATGCAGTTAAGCTTGCTAAATTTGACGTTCTTAAATTTGTTGTGTGTATACTTCTCATGTACTAGGGCACTTTTTTATTTTTATATAATTTTATTAACCATCAAACAAAAGATTTTAGATGTTCTCAAAAATGATGGTATACCCCCGAACATTTGTTTCTTAGTAATGGAGGAAAAGGTTCCAGTGTTACAGGTAGGTCTCAGTAATGGCATGATTAGAATAACAAAAAAAATACATTGCTGGCTGTTACTGTTTGTGCTTAATTGTTAGGCTTTCCTGGTCTGTAGGCTACGCAATAAGCTGTGACATGGTTATTTATTTCCAAAGAGAAGTGGTTATTTATTTCCAAAGAGAAGTCTCTGGAAAAAAGAAGAAGAAACACTGTAGCACAACATTTACTTCCAAATCAGTCACTTAACATAATAGGTCTTGGTGTTTGAACAAGGCAATAAATTCCACAAAGGGTGATACTGTTACATTTCTGTCCATGATTCTTTTTATCTTCAAGTTCTGTTTAGTCATGCTGGCTTCAATTATCGTGTTTAAGATGCTTACTCCGAAGCATAAACTTGTCTATTATAATGATTTGAACCTTTGTATTGGACTGGAGTTTTGTTTTTTTTTTTGTTTGCTTTACATTCTTTTTTTGGTGCTTTAGGATGATGCACCTGCTTTAGTTACTAGGCTGATGGATCAATTGATGAAGAGTGACAAGTATGGGGAACGGCGTGGAGCAGCTTTTGGACTTGCTGGAGTGGTTAAGGGATTTGGAATTTCTTGCTTGAAGAAGTATGGTATTGTGGCTGTATTACGGGAAGGTCTTGTGGACAGGTTATTGGCAAATGTTTCTTCTAAGTGGCTAGTACTACATATTTTATAAAAATGAGATAGTGCTGTTTTTGCATGTGAATACTTGATTAAATGGAGGTAATATTTGTGGGTAATTAAATTAATGGAGATAGGCTTTTATAAGTTAGTCTATCTTTAGTAATTTGAATAAGTTATATATTTTGGGAGAGAAGCATTATGATGAGCAAAGGCCATGTAATTTTGTCACTAGCATGGTTTCTTGTTAAAATTCTTGTGTGCATGTATGCATTTAAAAAAATAAAAAAATAAAAACCAGGAAGTTATTTATGTTGTTGAATGTTATGGTCATTGTCTCTGGAGTAGTGACTTCCTCCCTGAACACACACACATACATAGATACCTACATATATATATATATATATATATGCTATCTGTCAAAATATATGTTATCATTGTCTCTAGGATTACTTGCTCTGCAAAGTAAGAAATTTAATCAATGTAATTTTCTCTAGGATTACTTGCTCTGCAAAATATATGTTATCATTGTCAAAATATATGTATATGTATGTCTGTATGTATGTATGTATGTATGTATGTATGTATGAATGTATGTATGTATGTATTAATGTTCTTGTTTTACAAGTTCTTGGACATGTTTTTGATATAACAGATTCTCATATATTAATTACTCATGCGGAGGCATGTTTGCAGTCTTGGGGAGCTGGCCTTGCAATATAATGAACAATGTGTTTTTCTTTATGAACTATAGTGTGGGAAGGTGGCTGGGATAATAATTGATAAAATCATAAAAGGATTATTGCTTGTGTCAATCAAAATTTAATTTCCATCTGGGATGTAATTTTGGCATCCTGAGTGCAATTAAGTTGTTTTTTTTTTATCGTTTAGGAAGGACCGTGTAGTATGCTTTTTACAATAATGAATTTTTATGTGAAGATCTTTCTAAATCTTGTTATCAATTGCTCAAAGTAAAATCTTTTCCCTCTCTGATGGTTGCATTTGTGGTGTGGAATCAAGTTATTATATTTCTGATAGCATTAGTTTTACTATAATCTTTGTCCTACCTAATGGGGAAACTTTTAGAATGTTTGAATTTTGGGGCTATATTCTCAATAGAGCCAACCTATGTCAAGGAGAAAGAGGCTTTGATAGAAAACAATTCTATAGATGGATGATAAAAGGTCTGTTAGTTTAGGATTTAGATTTGAGGGATTAAGATTAACTTGATGTGATGATTAATAGAAAAGAAAGCGAAATAGGAGGGAGGGAGCGAGTTTGATGGAATAAAAAAATCCAAGCGAACTGGATTCTGTGGATGTGGATGGAGGAAGCAAGGGAGATTATAAGCTGAAGAAGAGAACAGAAAGATTTAGTGGGAAGCGGATGTTGCTGGTTGCACAGCCTAGTGGTTGGAAGCTTGGGATGAGCTGTAGACCCAGGGGTCCCTTGGATTATCTGGGACATGGTTCTAGTGGATGGGTTTGGCTTACTTCCAATACTTTTTTTAACAGGAATCTCCTTTTGTTTTAATGAGAAACTGTTACATCACCTACTAACTAAAGAAGATGTGAAGATTAAAACCCACTACTATTTGCTATTGTGTATTTAAAACAAAAAGAAACCTTCAGTTAAAAAAGTATTGGAAGTAAGCCAAATCTCTGGTGGATGGGGTCTTGTTTTTATGGTTTGCTCACTGGGAGTGGGTCCAAGGGGTCCAACCTTGGTGCGGTTCCGCATCATTAAAAAAAATTAAAAATAAAAATAAAACAGACTTGCCAAACTTAGCTTTGCTTGGACAATCAGAGAAAAAGTGGGGGAAAGTGGCTCTTGAGGTTTATTTGTCAATAACATATTCAAAGAAAACTCTAATTTTGTTCATTTATAGCCTATCAAAATGAGAACAAGGGAAGTGAGGGGGTCAGGTTGGATAGACCAGTATGATCTAACGGGTCTCAGGCAGTTTCAACCAGGTGGGAAGTCAAGTGGCGGGTGGAGCTTGAAAGAAAAAAGTGGTTTCTCAAACCTCTACATGAGCAATCTGATCTGACCAAAATGTAGCTATATATGTAGATGTAGATATATATTGAACGCCCAACTGTCACCATTGCTGCCGACTACCCCATAATGGCTGCCTCTCATCGCTCTGTTGACTCAATCTGGCAAGGCATTTTAGTTTCTGTGTTGCTGCCTCTTGTCAAGTTGAGTGATGTGTTGACCTCAAACCCAATCCGACTTGGCTATGTTCTGTCTTTAGGCGCAGCTCAGGTCAGATTGCTATGAATAAGTCTGACTCAACCCAGCTGGGCTATCCTAGGGGAATTTATGTGTAGTATTGTTTAAAAAAAAAAAGAAAATCTAAATCGGTAGATTTGTGTGTAGTATGGTGGATTAACTTTTTATTACTATGCAATTGTGAAAGTTGGTATGCTTTTGTAATTTTTGACTTTGGACCTTTTTATTTTTACTGAGGTTTTTTTTTTCCCATATAATGGGAGAATGAAGTTGTAGTGCATTAAAAAAATTTAAATCTATAGTATTTGAATGTAACAAGTTACCGCTTACTGATTATGTTAAGTACAGGAATTCTGCAAAATGTCGCGAAGGAGCTTTACTAGGATTTGAATGCCTTTGTGAAACACTTGGAAGATTGTTTGAACCGTAAGCATGCACATTTTTATTGCCAAAAAACTGACTTGTTCTGTAATCGGTTTGTCTAACTGTTTTCTTGTTACCCCATGTTGGTCCAGCTATGTGATTCAAATGTTGCCATTACTTTTGGTTTCTTTCTCCGATCAAGTTGTTGCTGTTCGAGATGCTGCTGAATGTGCTGCTCGTGCAATGATGTCTCAACTTAGTGCTCAGGGGGTGAAGCTTGTACTTCCATCTCTTCTAAAGGTGTTTATTTCACAATTTATTTATTATCTATAGTTGTTTTAGGGATGTTTACAATTTAACTGGTGGTTTTGTCTTATTAACTATTTTCTCCTATCCCAAACTATTATTTCTTTAAAAATTTGTTATATTGGATGTCAGTTGTGCATCGTTTTTCTCTATCTTTGGTCAGTGATTTGATAGATATTTGTGTTTTTTGTGCTTGATTGTTGGTATACTTGGGTGACTCTTTTCTTTTGATCTTAATAAAATTCATTATTTAACAAATATATATATATATATATATATTAGTACCAAATTTTCCATTGTTACATCTGATCCCCTAAAGTTTGGATTAAAAGAAAATAGTTAGGTTTCCGTCCAAATTTATAAATTTTGCATTTTGTGGACAAACTCTGAATTACAATTTACCCCTCACAATTTAGTCCCTTGAAACTTTTCAATTGCCACATTTTAACCCTTTAAGATTTCAATTAAAATGAGTCTTTTGACAGAACCACAGAGATTTCCTTTTAGTTTAAATCTTAGGGGGTTAAATATAATAATTGGAAGTTTGTGGACTAAATTGTGATAGAGACAAACCACTGGTTGGGGAAGGGGGGGGGGGGGGGATTTCAATTTCTTCTTGTTTCTTTTGTACTTATACCGTTTTTCTTCGTAATCAAATTGAAAATGCATCTCTCCTTTTGCTATGATTTTAATATAAATAAGTATGCAAGAGAACATTCAAGTAGTGCTTATCTTTCTTGTGCTTCCTGAACCAGTTTATTGTGGCTAGAAGTTTAGAATAGTAGTCTGGTTAGACACAAGGACATACTATATAGTATAGGGTTTACACTATCTTGAGTTCAGTTTGGATCAGTCAAATAGTTTCCGTTAGGGTCCTGTCTGTTTGACCTAGGACTGGCAAGCAGATAATTATCCATAATTTGAATGTCACCTTTATGTGAAAAGTTATCTGTTTACATTAGGATTTCCTTTTTAAAATTTGAAAAGCTAAAGTTCCTTGCAAGTGCATTTTGGATGTAAACAAATAGCTTTAAGTGTGTGAATTTGCGGATTGTTTTACAATTATCAAGGTTTGATTTTTGAAGGCAAGTGTTACTAAATATTTTTGGCATTGGCTAACTGATGGTTTTAAATGTGAGTTTGAAAGGGTTGGATTGGTGGAAAAAGGCTATGAAATACGAGGCTTCATATTTTTGAAAAGGTGTAAAGAACTGATTGAGGTTTGGGGTTGGGATAAAGCAAAGAAAGTTAGAATTTGGTTGGTGTTAGTAGGTCTGTGGACCATGACTTGAAAACTAAGGGTATATTTGGTAACTGTTTTTTCTCCTTATTTTCTATTTTCAAAAACAAATTTTTTTTTTGAAACTAAAAAACTTGTTTGGCAACTCAAAATGGATAGGAAACAAAAATTGTTCTTAAAACTCAATTTGTGAGAAACTGAAAACATGCAAAAGGCTGTTTTTAGTTTCTAGTTTTCAATAGTAAAAAAAAAAACACGCATTTGATTTAATGAATCTGTCTCATTTAATGAGCTAGCATTAGAGTTCAAATTCTAATAACAACATATTTTAGTATTTTTTATTTATTCCTTCAAAAAACTATTTTTTTAATTTCAACTAACTAAACATGTTTTTTATTTCAAAATACAAGAAAATTGTTTTTTCTTTATATTTCCAAAAACAAGTTTTTAAAGATAGAAAACAAAAACTGTTACCAAACATAACCTAAGATTTCAGTATTTGTGATTTTGATTTGGCAAATGGTGGTGGGATGGTTGCGTTAAGATTTTAAAAGCTTATAGTAAGAGGACTTAAAAGCTTATATAGTAAGAGGACTTGATGGTGGTTGAGCTTTTGGCTTGTTGGCAAGGAAAGTTTGGGCGGCATTGGAATGTTGCTATTTGGATGGCTATCCCACATTGTTTTCTATGGTGCATTTCCAGATCTTATACTCTTCTTCTTTAAGAATCTCTTGGAATGGGTTGCGGTTCTAGGGATCCAATCTTTTTTTTTTCTTCAGTTCATGTTTTAATGGACTATTGTAATTTTTGCGCTTGATTGTACTTTGTCCCTGATGTATACTTCCTGTATACATAGGTGACACTCTCTTCTCATTTTTAATATATCTTTTTGTAACTTATCAAAAAATATATCTTTTCGTTACTTATCCAAAAAAAAAAAAAAAGGAAAACAAGGAGATGACAGTGAAGGGGAGAAATTGGTCTCCTATTCCTGCTTTATGTTTGATGTGGACACTTTGGAGAAATAGCTGCACCTTCATTTGGGTGGAGGTTTCAGTTGTTGAGCAAAAGTCAGTGATTTTGGGATCAATGTTTGAGTGGTTTTATGATCATTGGATCTCGTGATGCTGGTCAATTGTAGACTTTGTAAAGCTTCACTTTCTTTTCAATTGTAGTTCTACCAGGCTTTAAGCCAGAGCCGTTGCTCTGAACTAGAAGCTACTTACTCATTTTTTAGGAGGGTGTTGTGTTCACACCTTGTATGCTCAAAGTCTTTCTTCTATATTATAAAGTTATCTAATTCTTCTTCTTTACAACCCTAATGGCCTGTTTGGATAGAGGGGGGAAGGAGGGGTAGTGGAGGGGAGTAGAGTAGAGATGGCTAAAAATAAGTTAATTTTGTACTAAATCTACTCTACTCCTCCTCCCTCTCTCTCAATCCAAATGGACCATAAATCAAGCCCTTTCTTTTACCTTTCAAAACCCTAAATCCTCACATACTTCTACCAAGTAACTATCACATAACTCATCAAACCACCTTTAAATTCTTAACACAACCCCATGATCCTTTCTTCAACAACTCTAAATAAAAAAAAAATCACAAATCCTCCTAAACCTTAATCCACCACCACACGTTGACAAATTCTCTAATTTGTCATACGTTAGGGTGTTATTTGCTAGCTCTGTTATAATTGGGGTGGTTATTTCAAGTTTTCATAATTTAGGGTGCTAAGGGCAAGTATCTTGATAGTTTGGGGTGGTTTTTTTATTTTTTATGATAAGTAATAAACTTCTTTGAAAATTGATAAAACAATGCACACTTGCACTGTGCTAAGAGGCAACAAAAAAAAAGAAAGAAACTAAACAACAATGAAAGTACAAAAATCAAGCATATATTTGTGGAATCTGTGGATCATCTACTACGTTACTGTAAGTTTTCTCATGCCTTATGGTGTAAGTTTTCTCATGCCTTATGGTGTGAAGCTTTTGTAGTGTGTTTGGGATTCAGTGGGTATTGCTGAAGTCAGTTACTCTCTTCTCTTTGCTTGGAGAAACTGGATTGGAAAGCACCCATCAACCATATGGAATATGGTCTTGGCATGTTTAATGTGGATAGTTTGGCAGTAACGTAATACTCGCATTTTTGAAGACAATGAGAGGCCCCTAGACCTCTTAAAATCTCCTCCTCGGTACTTTGTTTCAGTGGGCTCGTATTTGGGGTTGTATGAATTGTATTTCAATTTCTGAATTCTTACTTTCTCTTCCTTTTAGTTCTTGATTTGGTTTTATTTGTTCCTTGTTCAAAGTGTTCACCATCGTGAACATGATGTTCAGTTTTTTTCAATAAAAGTATTATTACCTATCAAAAAAAATTAGGAAGTGAAGTGAAAGCAACAACACCCGAAGCATCAATAAACTAAGTTTGAAAGAAGAAGAGCTTCAACTGATGAATCAACCTTTCATCCCCTTAAAAAGCATGTGTATTCCTTTCCCTCCATGTGACACGCATAAGACAGGGAGGTACCATACTCCAAAGCAACTTGCCTGACCAACTTGCTCTAAGTTCCACAATAATCTCCCTGTTCCTCTTACACATGCAACACCAGTCTCCCCCCCCAAACACTCCCCACCAGTTTAGGATAGTTTTCTACAATTAACCTAATTCTATATGAACAAAAAATGTCAAATCTATTTCTAGATTCATGTGTGTTTGAGAGAGAGAGAGAGAGAGAGGTACCCACTAACTTGAATTAAAGTAAAGAGCTACCCTTTTATGGCCAAATTACATGACTGCCTTTTGTTTTCCCCCTCATTCTGAATTTCGTTGAAGCTTTCACCTGAAGCGCTTTTAACTTTGTTTGAGGTGTTTGCCTCATTAAAGGTGCCTCACCTCAGCACTTTGACTTAATGAACTTAAAATGGAAACCAAATCTAAAATAAAATAAACTAAATAAAATTACAGTGAGCAACATCTTCGTAAATTTGGAGGCACCTTTTGCCACATTGTTGGTATGTAGCTATCTTTAGTTGTGGCCCCTGTACTGTGCCCTGAGAATGTGTATATTTGCTTTGTACCTCTTGGAACCAAGATTTGTTGCATTGGTTTTGTCTTTTCTTTGCTTTTAATGATATTTTTATCATATATATTTTTTGTTTTCTCAGGGTCTTGAAGATAAAGCATGGAGAACAAAGCAAAGTAGTGTACAACTACTTGGTGCTATGGCTTACTGTGCTCCTCAGCAGCTATCTCAGTGCCTCCCCAAGATTGTGCCCAAACTCACAGAGGTCTGTCTAAATTTCAACTTGAGTCTGTTATCTATAATTTAAATTGTTATTTTTTCGCTTCTTTGAAGAAAACAACTAGTCTTACGTTCCGTTTGTTTCAATGGAAAACTTTGTGTAAAAATAGTTTTCCATGTTTTTCAGTGTTTGGTAGTATTAAAAAAAATTAGTCAATGGAAATCTATTTTTGGTCAATGAAAAAAGTATGGCTTATTTTTAAAGATTGTTTTTCACTAAAGTTTTTGGAAAACAACTCTATCTCACAGTAAGCTAAATAAGAGAAGTTAAGAGATTGTTTTTCATTTAAAGTTGCTACCAACCATAGGAAAATAAGATAGTTTTATAGAAAATACTTTTTGAAAAATGACTTACTTTCTAGAAAACATTATCGCCAAAACAAACAAAGCGTTAATTAACCTTCGTTCTTGCTTCTAATTTCAGGTTTTGACTGATACCCATCCCAAAGTCCAGTCGGCAGGGCAGATGGCCCTTCAACAGGTTATGATTGGTGTTATGAATTATTGGTGCTGTTAGTTTTTTTTTTTGGTTAAATTTCTGAAATTAACTCTGTTTATTTATATACATTTTTGCATAATATTTTCTTGTGCTTCTTAGGTTGGGAGTGTTATAAAGAATCCAGAAATAGCTTCACTTGTCCCTACTCTTCTAATGGGTCTAACGGATCCCAATGACTATACGAAATATTCGCTAGATATTCTTCTCCAAGTATGCTCTATAGCCTTAAATCTGTACTGTCAGTTGCCTTGGTTTCTTGTACGGTACTCTAACTCATTAATTCTTTGCAGACAACTTTTATTAATTCAATTGATGCTCCTTCACTTGCCCTTTTGGTACCAATAGTACATAGAGGGCTAAGGGAGAGAAGTGCTGAGACTAAAAAGAAGGCTGCGCAAATTGTTGGAAATATGTGTTCATTAGTTACAGAACCAAAGGATATGATTCCATACATAGGACTGCTCCTTCCTGAAGTGAAAAAGGTATTTTCTTCGCGAGAATTGTACATTTTGACATTTCTTGTATGCCTCTTCTCATTTTTTGTGTTCAATACAACAGGTTCTTGTGGATCCTATTCCAGAAGTCAGATCAGTTGCAGCTAGGGCCCTGGGATCCCTTATAAGAGGGATGGGTGAAGAAAACTTCCCAGATCTTGTTCCATGGTTATTTGATACGCTTAAATCTGATAATAGTAATGTTGAGCGCTCTGGAGCTGCTCAAGGGTTGAGTGAGGTCAGTCCAAATTTACTTCTCAGTTTGAGCCTTTTAAATTTGATATGTTCGGTATTATCCTGTTTTCTTTCTGGGGTTTTCCATGTACTTTTTTATTACCTTTGATTAGAGATTAGGCATAGTGGGAAATGGTTTTTTGAATTCTCAATGGTTTGCTAGAAACTGCATTGGGTAAATAATGTCCTTTGTTCTTCATTGTTTTTTATTCAATTTTGACTTTATGGAAATACAGATTAGAAGTTCATGGTATAGCACAGATTGTTTATATGGCAGGGACCAGGGAGTCACTGAGAAACAGATATAGTTACCTTTTTACATTTCAGTTTTTTGTTACGTTAAAATATTCTAGTTATACATCAGCCAAACTGATGCAGGACAACCAAAATTGATGGAACAAAAATTGAGGAACTTAAAAAATAGACAGTAAATTAACCTAGGAATCGGCACTAAGCCAGATAAAACAAACCTTGGAATCAATATCTAGGGTTGAATGAGATCAGATCCAGGCTACTTAGAAAATTTAAACAGAAATGTTATTAATTAAGCAAATTCTAAATTTTAAACTTAATCCATATGAAAACAATAGTGTGCTTATATAGACTACTAGGACTAAATCCTAATTCTAATTGACTTGGGAAGCCAATTATTGAATTACAAAAATACCCATGACTCTAGGAAATTTAATAAAACACTAATAACCTAATTAACTAATAAGTCCTAAAATTAAATCCAACAAACTAATAGTAAAAAATTCAATTGACTTCTAAAATGAAAAAAATTAATTTTTTTTTTTTGCTTCTAGCATCACAGGGATTCTGATTTTATATGGTAGTCAATATACATGTCAGATATTTCCATTTACAACTAGCCTATAGATTGTAAAATGCATGGTAGTTTGAATTCGGAACTTGGAACGTTCTCTGTCTCTGGGTCTTTGTGTGGGTCTTGGTGTCATAACAATATTATCATTGAAGTCATAAACTTTACGGTAAAAAATAACATAATATCAACTTTGGATCATGAAATACGTAAATTTTGTATAGATGCCTTTGCAAATTTAGCTTTTCTGTGTATCTTTTTTTTTTTTTTTTTTTTTAACAAAGAAGAGAAGACATTATTTGATTTAGGGATGGTAAGTGGAAAGTCTAAAAGTGATATTGCTAAAGTTAAAAGAGTCTTGGTAAATACTACTTATAAGAGATTTAATGGGGAAAGAGATGTGGAAGCCCTAATTGAATGAAAAAAAAGGGGCACTGATGGGCGATGCAAGTGAGGGTTGTTGTCTTGTTGAATTGCTTGCTTCTTGGAAAGGATAGATTGGTTGCCCTAGGAGTGGTGAAATTTGCAATGCCATTGCACTTTGTCTTGTGTGGTTTATTTGGAGAGAATAGGCATTCAACATTTTCTCATATCCCATAATTCTTCTATTTTTTTGAAATTATTGTTCAACTGGATGTTAGCTTTAGGCAGTATACTCATCTGCCTATTTTCTGAGTTTTTTAGATTGTTTAAACTTCAAATTTTAATTGTTTAGGCACTTACCTGTTGACTTGATTGTTTCTCTATCTAATGAAGTAAAATTACTTATAAACAATAGAAAAAGCAATACATCTAAAAAATGACTTTTTTATCAGAAGTCCTTTTGTCACATATTTTATGTGATTATGCACTATTCCATGTTAGAAATGATGCATCTTTTTGTTCAAGGTGTATTTGATATGTGTCAGAAGGTATCTGAGTGGTGAGAACTGAGAAGTATCTTTGTAGAAGTATTCCAATTCAGATGCAGCTCCCATCTGGAAGTGGTACACAGTTGATCCATTTCTCCTGTCATATTAATAAGAGATCTATATTTGTATATTACAGGTTTTAGCTGCACTTGGAACTGTGTACTTTGAGCATGTACTTCCTGATATTATTCGAAATTGTTCTCATCAAAGAGCATCTGTACGTGATGGATATTTGACACTTTTCAAGGTAAACACATCTTTGTACGACTCTTTGCTGATATCAGAGGTGTTTGCTTATAGGCTCTCTGTAATTGTTGCCTTCTTATGGGAATTTATTGCAGTATTTACCAAGGTCATTAGGCATCCAATTTCAGAACTATTTGCAACAGGCTCTTCCTGCTATATTAGATGGTACATGTGCTATCATTTGGGAATTTTTCTTATGCTTTGTATGCTAAGTTGGCACTCTTTCTTTAGAGGTTTTGCGGCACCATTTTTCTAATATAATATTGGCTTATACTCTTACAGGTCTTGCTGATGAGAACGAATCAGTACGTGAAGCAGCACTAGGTGCTGGACATGTCCTGGTCGAGCATTACGCAACAACGTATGCACTCTTTAGATTTCTTGTGCTGCTCATTATAGTTTCTTGATGCCAGTGAGCTCTAGCTCAACTAGCATCTCCTCCCCTTGTAAGTGCTAGGTGGAGGGCGAGGTTGTGGGTTTGAGATCCACAGGGTGTGTGCGTAACTTACATGTCAATAAAAGCATATGTTTCTCTATTCCCTCTCTCTTTCCATGCTCACTAAAATGTAGCTATGAAGTCACGATTAAGATTTAAGAAAATATTCTAGGTGTTTCTCAAATTTTGCATTTAATCTGAAAAATACCTTGAATAAGCTGGTTGGTGACTAAGCTTTGAAGAATAATAGCATTTTGAAGTCTTTTTTGTAAAATTTATGCAATTTTTTAAGATTTTGCAATCTTTTGCAATTCCTTAATATTAAAACCTTTCACAAATTGTTTGGTCACAGTTACTCAAATTCTTTTAAAAGTCTGCCATAACTTGGGACATCAACTGAATATCTGTGAATGTTATATTGATTGATGGTTCTATTTTCATTTGACAAGTTCTTTCTATTCTCATGTTTGTTATTTTCATCCCAGGTCTTTACCTCTGCTCCTGCCAGCTGTTGAAGATGGTATTTTCAATGATAATTGGCGTATTCGACAGAGCTCTGTGGAGCTGTTGGGTGATCTCTTGTTTAAAGTATTTACTCCTCACCTACTTCCAATATTTCGTTTAAGGAATTCCTACAAATTGCTATAGTAGATGATCTGTATATCTTCCAGGTTGCTGGAACTTCTGGAAAAGCTTTGCTTGAGGGTGGCAGTGATGATGAAGGTGCTAGCACTGAAGCTCAAGGGCGTGCTATCATTGAGGTTTTGGGAAGGGATAAGCGTAATGAAGTTCTTGCTGCATTATATATGGTTCGAACAGATGTCAGCATATCTGTGCGTCAGGTAAGAAGGCAAAGTACTTATTATTTGTTTTTCCTGACTTGGATAAATTATTTCATTTTTGGCTACACATGTTCTATGTTAACTGAATTCGCCCATTTTCCAGGCTGCTTTACATGTGTGGAAAACCATAGTGGCAAATACTCCAAAGACTCTCAAGGAAATTATGCCAGTTCTAATGAATACTCTAATTACTTCTCTTGCATCATCATCATCCGAAAGGCGGCAGGTCTGTACTTATATATTGGTGATCTATTTTTGTTGAGCAACAACCTACAAAATTCATAAAATACTATTGCTCTGTTTCAGGTTGCTGGACGATCACTGGGTGAGCTTGTTAGGAAGCTTGGTGAAAGAGTACTTCCTTTGATCATTCCAATTTTATCCAAAGGGCTGAATGACCCTAATACTGGCAGAAGACAGGTAGAATGTTTTCCTATTGTTATTCTGTTTTCTATCTCATTAGCCTTTTTGGAATTGCAACTGTACTTTTTTAGTAAGAAATTCCTTACAATCACGAAATCTCCCAGCTGGTAAACTCATATTAGAATTTATACTATGTTTGACCGCATTTAGAATATGCTCAGAGGTCATTAGAAAAATGCTGTTAAGTACTTTTAAATGCTGCAAGTGGTTTTAAATTTAACATTCCATATAAAGTAAAATGAGAAAGTAAAAGGCAAACTGGAAATATATACCAAATCGAATTTGAATGATCAGGGAAGTCTTTGGGATGCCGAGAGTGGTATTATTTTCAGCTTATTGAATTTGGATGATCAGGGAAGTCTTTCAGACTGAGAGATGTATCATTTCCAACTTATAGCCATCAGGTGTGTTTTCTGTGTGGCTATGACTGGTCCAGGGGTCAAATTTGGCAAAGAGTAAATTAATACCAATTGCTGGAGTGGGAGGGGTAAATGACTTGGCTACAATATTGTGTTGTAAAGTAGGTTCATTACCAATGACTTTTGTGGGTTTCCCAGTAACTTTAGGGCTTGAGGAATCTGGAACATCATTATAAAGAAATGGAAGGTGTCTGGCAAGTTGGGAAAGGTTATATTTGTTGAAAGGCGAGAGTTAACTCTTACCCTAATCTTTTCCCTGGTCACATGGTGGAATTGTGCATTTGCATGAGCCTTTTAGGATTGCCAGTTGGTATCTGTTGAAACTTTTCTTTATGTTTTGCACCCCAATTTTTTTTGGGAGTAGAGGATGGAAAAATTTATTGGTGATTTTTGCATTTAGATAAATATATTGTTTTCTCTTCTTATGTTGCTTTGAAAGGAGATGGTTGAGTAGGTTCTAGTTACCTCAATTGGTTAAGTCTCTTGTCATGGAATAAGGACCCACCTTGAATCTTGCCTACACCAAAAGAAACCTATAGGTGTCTTGGCCTTTTGGTTAAGAGTAATCATTATGGAGTAGATGCTGTCATTTTAAATCTTGTTGTATCTATCAGAAAAAAAGAAAGGACACAGTAGAAGTTCCAATGAGCTCAAATGGCAGTTCCTCTCCTTGTAAGAGTAAGGTGTAGGGTGATGTCATGGGTTCAAGACTCACCGAGTGTGTGCATAGTTACCAATTTTTAAACAGAGTAGAAATTTTCTTTGGAAGTGTTGATTTGGGTGTAAAACTTCCTCATTTTTGTTTGGACAGTTGCATGGGGGAAACTTTTGATGGTGTCATATTTGTTTGGACAGTTGTGTGGGGAAATTTTTTATGGACATCCTTTTACTCCTCTGTTCGCTGGTGGGAGAATTGTGGTCTTTTTTATTTTCACTCCTTGTAGTTAAAAGGGTGATGCCAAGGACAATTCACAAATTACTTTGATGCTGGAAAGAGAAGTTTGGTTGTTCTGAGAGTAGTAAAATTTTGAGGGCTGTTACATTGTGCGCCTTATGTGGAAAATTTGGAATGGTATAATTGTTGGACTTTTGAAGTTGGACTTTCTCCCATTGTGATTAAATTTCTGTCGTTCATGTATTTACTTAACTGGACTAATTCTTTAGCCAGTTTACTGTGACCATTCTCTTCCTTTTAATAAAAATTAGAAGTAATGTGATTTTTTTATAAACTAGATGTTATGTGACTTTGTGAAGAAAAAACTGGAGAGTTTACAGTGTACATGGGCCATGCATTATTTTTGTTAAAGTGTCTTATTCATTTCTAATATTTACATGACTGGCAGGGTGTATGCATTGGCCTAAGTGAAGTGATGGCCAGTGCTGGTAAGAGTCAGTTATTGAGTTTCATGGATGAGCTGATCCCTACTATTCGGACTGCCCTTTGTGATAAGTATGTTTCACCTCTTTGTGATCTTCTAAATGATAAAGTTGTATATATAGTTGTGTATGAACTTTGTAATTATTTGTACCTTTGAACAGCATGCCTGAGGTTCGTGAGTCTGCAGGCTTAGCATTTAGTACTCTCTACAAGGTGATTGATCTATTTTCTGTTCTCATTTCAAATTATATTTTCAAAACTATATTTTTGCAAATTAGAGAATAATAAATTGTCATGATATAGAGTGCTGGATTGCAAGCAATCGATGAAATTGTTCCAACTCTTCTGCATGCTCTGGAGGATGATCAAACTTCTGATACTGCCCTTGATGGGCTCAAGCAAATCTTAAGGTGTGATATGATCTGTGCAACTTACATGTGATCACTTGCTGATCTCAAGATCTATATTTTCTAACAGTTGTGCTAAATTACTGCCTTTGTCTATTAGTGTCAGGACTACTGCTGTTTTGCCTCATATTTTGCCCAAGCTGGTCCATCTTCCTCTTTCGTATGTGTCTCCTCAAATTTAGAAAACGTGTTTCTATATGATTTTTTTAGTCACTTCTATCACTGAACCTCTTTGTATGTATTCAGTGCCTTTAATGCACATGCTCTTGGAGCTTTAGCCGAAGTTGCTGGACCTGGTCTCAACTTTCACCTTGGCACTATTCTCCCAGCTTTACTATCTGCAATGAGCAGTGAGGAAAAGGTATGCTGTTTGGATGAGCATTCATATTTCTATTGCAGTTATTCCTTTTAACCTTTGATGAGAGATGAATTCACAATTCTGGTTTCCTACCCCCTCCCCCGCGCTCTCTTTCCCTCTTTAGTTTCATTTTTCTGGCAGTTTATCTGTTTGATCATGGAACATCTTTAAATTGTAGGATGTTCAAAATTTGGCAAAGGAGGCTGCGGAAACAGTGGCCTTAGTAATTGACGAGGAAGGTGTTGAGTCTCTGATATCGGAGCTTCTTAAAGGTGTTGGTGATAGTCAGGTAGCTATAGTTAATGCTCTCCTATTTTGTCCTGCTCTCTCTCTCACTGTCTCTCACTTTGTTTCTCTGGTCTTTTATGGTTTCAGGCTTCAATTAGAAGAAGTTCTTCCTATCTGATAGGGTATTTCTTCAAGAACAGCAAGCTATATTTGGTTGATGAAGCTCCAAACATTATATCAACCCTGATTATCTTGCTTAGTGATTCGGATCCATCTACTGTTGTGGTACTTGTTACTAGTAATTAATGTTGTGCTATTGATCTACATATTTTGGATTTTATCTTATATTCTTTTCAACAGGTTGCTTGGGAAGCTTTGTCAAGGGTTATCAGTTCAGTTCCAAAGGAGGTACTTCCTTCATATGTAAAATTAGTACGTGATGCTGTATCTACATCGAGAGATAGAGAGCGTAGGAAAAAGAAGGTGAGAAGTAGTTTAGATGATTACTTACAGTTGATTCTTTGGTTCGATAAATTTCAATTTTGTGTATGTTTAGATGTTGTTCCATGCAAGGTCAATTAATCTAAATGTTTTATTTGATGCAGGGAGGACCAATTTTAATACCTGGATTCTGCCTCCCAAAAGCACTTCAGCCATTACTTCCGATCTTCCTCCAAGTATTCTTGCTATTCTTTTTTGGAATCTCTGCATATTTAGTTGCAATTTGTGTCTCTTCAATTTTTAATATTGTTTATCCCTTTTTTGTTGTTGTGAGAATATAAAGCTTACTGAAAAGTAAATTATCTTTGTCAGCTTCCTCGACTGGGACCTATGACTATAGTGTCACATGCTTTTGTCTTCTGCCTGTTAACAAACTTCTGGTGGTTGTATCTAGCATACTGTCATGCAGGTTCCTCCCCTGGGAACTATATTGTTTTTCTCTGGTGTCTGTAAATAAACTTCTGGTAGTTACATCTAGCATACTGTCATTCTGGCTTAATGATGGAACAAAAGAGATGAGAACAGTAGCCCTGAGTTTATTATTGCCACATACCTGAAAGATAAACTTACTGTTTTTATGGGGGACCCGCAGGACAGTTTTTATGATTTGACCATTTATGGGGTCGGGAGGTTTCATATGGTCCCCCTAGGCTCAACATGGGTCAGCCCCTGGTGGTTTATAACCACTGTTTTCGTTGTCATTGAGTCTTAAAGTTTTCGGCCTTTCCTGGACCTTTAGTTTCCTTTTAATTTAACAATGACTGAGATTTTGTTTTTATTTATTTTTATTATTCATTTTTTTTTAATAGTTTAGATAGACAAGACATGCACCTTTTAGATTTTTTATTAATTTAAAAAAGGCTAAAATTTTTAAATCAGAGTAAGGATGATGCTTTATTAAATAACTAAGTAACCTTGGGAGCTTGAAGTGGACTTGGGATTTTGTTTAAGGGCTTCAGCGAATTCTCTTCTTCGAACATGGCAGAAAAAAAGAAAAAAAGAAGAAGAAACCTTCTGGTCCTATGGGCACTATCCCACATTGCTAAAGAGGGAGTAAATGCTTTATTGTAGCCTTTAATCTAACTTCTTGTTTATTGGAACCATTGAATTTTGAATATGGTAAAGTTGCACTCCAGGTTGGGGAATTAATCCTTTGATACCCATCACAATGGCTCTATTTGCAATATTCCTATCTTTTTTTCTGGATATTTATAATGTAACTTGAGTGGTGAAATACTATCTCCCTCCAATATTATAATAATATTATTTATTTTTATTATTTATACATTTTCACAAGTATGTTCGGCCACTAATATTGTACTGCACCTTCAGGGTCTAATAAGCGGGTCTGCTGAATTAAGAGAGCAGGCAGCATTGGGTCTTGGGGAGCTGATTGAAGTAACCAGCGAGCAAGCTTTGAAGGAATTTGTCATCCCAATAACGGGGTATGTACCATGGAATGTTGAGGATATAGATTGTATCCTAAATCTTGTTTATATTGTTTGATCAACTCCGTTTCTCATCTTAAGCTATGAGGTCATTTGCCATGTCCCCTCAAAATTTGAGCAATTAATTCACTAAACTATTGTGTTAGTTGCAATGTCCCACTATTGAGTTTCTCCTTTTCTATTATGTTTAACCTTAATATTCATTGATTACAATTCATACCATGTGTTTATTTTTTGGTGTTTTTTCCATGATCTTGTGATAAACTTGTGGACATTGAGGTTAAGTATGATGGGAATTGGAGAAATTTAAACAGTGGGGGATGTTGCAACTAATCAGACTTTAAGGGGCTGGTTCAATTTTAAATTTTAGGGAGAACATTGTAAATTACTTTAATTTTTGGTGGGAAACTGCAGTTATACCTATGTTGTATAAAGCATTATCCTCTGTGGATGAACGTGCTCATGTTATATACTCATTGTTTCTTCCTGTGTGGTTTGTTATGTTTTTTTTTTTTTTGAGGTAAAAGATAGAAAGGCTTGTTATGTTTGACTTATGGTGCACACTAGCTGTTCTATAAGTTATATGTTTCCCATGGTTGTGCTAAGACATTATTCTTGTGGAAACTGATTGTGGCCGTTGTATGTTTACTTCTACAGGCCTCTTATCCGGATCATTGGTGATCGGTTCCCCTGGCAGGTGAAGAGTGCCATTTTGTCTACTTTAAGCATCATGATAAGAAAAGGTGGGATGGCCTTGAAACCTTTTCTTCCTCAGCTTCAAACAACATTTGTCAAATGTCTACAGGATAGTACAAGGTTCGCTGGATGTACTCAACTAGTATTTTTTTTACATTTTCGCTACTCTTGGTTCTTTTATCTGTAATATGACTATTATATCCTAGGCACAGGTGACATGCTTTCTGTTGTAGATTTTGTTGATTCCCTCTCTTTTTTAATGTAATTTTACATGAGATACTCCTCTATTTCAAAGCTATCTTATTACTTATAAAACAAATGAGTATTAGATCAACTTATCCAAAAAAAAAAAAAGAGTATTATATCCTCTGTTTTTGGGTGCTGTACACATTCATAGATGCTTCCGTTGTGACATTGACAATGTTTTTTTTTATTTTTTTTTATGAACATTATATTGACAATGTTGTTATATAACATGAAGTAAACATTATTTACCTTGATTGCTTGTTGAGTTTGATTTAGTTTGCCCTAATAACAGTAGAATGTAATCACTTGTGTGCATTATTTACCTAATTTATGTGCTTTATTCTTTGGTTACTTATTAGATTGTATTTGAGTGCAGAACTGTTCGTTCAAGCGCTGCCCTTGCTCTTGGAAAGCTCAGTGCACTCAGTACCAGGGTTGACCCTTTAGTTGGTGACCTCCTATCCAGTTTGCAGGTGAGGATTGTCATTTTTTAATCACACTGCATGTTGAATTCAAAGCTGGATTATGTAATGCTGCTGGTTTTTGACTTTTAGGCATCAGAGGGTGGTGTTCGGGAGGCCATTCTAACTGCTTTAAAAGGTGTCATAAAGCATGCTGGGAAGAGTGTGAGCAGTGCTGTTAGAAGCCGTGTCTTCATTCTCCTAAGGGATTTGATTCATAATGATGATGACCAAGTTCGAATATCTGCTGCAAGCATATTGGGCATCATATCACAGGTAATTTTTGGACAATATAAGGAATTTTTAAACTAATTCTGTTGAGTCTAAATTTTTGTTAATGTTTCTCTGAAATTGAGAGAGAAATTAAATATTTTTAGGTTTTTTTTACTGGGTTTCATCTTTACTAATCTTTAATGGTAATTCAATACTGCTATGCTGATATTGATCTGATATTGATTTGTCATTTAACCTTTCTTTACTGATATCACAGTATATGGAAGATGCTCAGCTGACCGACCTGCTCCAGGAACTGTCGAGTTTGCTTTCATCTCCTAGTTGGTCTGCAAGGCATGGTTCGGTACTCACAATCAAATCCATGCTAAGACACAATCCCACTGCAATTTGTATGTCTCCATTCTTCCAGTCTATAGTAGACGACCTTAAGGAAACCTTGAAAGATGAGAAGGTATATATTCCTATGCTGTTACATTTAATGATTTTACTTTTGCCTAATGTTAACACTTTCTGTCAAACAGTTCCCTCTTCGTGAAACATCAACGAAGGCTTTAGGAAGGCTTGTACTCCATCAAATTCAACACGAACCATCGAGCAGCACTGCACATCTGGATATTCTTTCATCTGTCGTATCTGCTTTGCATGATGACTCCAGTGAAGTGAGAAGAAGGGCATTATCTGCTCTAAAAGCAGTTGCAAAAGTATGCAGTTAAGCTTTTGTAATCCTGCATTGAAATTATGTACTGTATTGTGTGGATTTCATTGGAATATTTACACTTTATATGTGGCAAATTGCGTTGCAGGCAAACCCATCAACCATTTTGGCCCATATTTCTGTTATAGGCCCCTCCCTTGCTGAGTGTTTGAAGGACGGAAGTACTCCAGTGAGACTTGCTGCAGAAAGATGTGCTCTGCATGTCTTCCAATTGACAAAGGGTATTTTCTTCTGTTCTTTATCTTTTTATCTCACATTTCTGCTGCATGCTTTTTCCTTGGATGACCAATCAACAATAAATTGAGCGAGTTCTTCACTGTTGTTTTGATCATTCAAAAGGGAAAGTGTTATTAATCGTCTAATAAGTTTCTTTCCGTGATGCTAATTGGTGGAACAAAGAAGTGCTATTCATCAATTTGGTTGTTTATGTTTCCAGGTACAGAAAATGTTCAAGGTGCACAGAAATTTATAACAGGCTTGGATGCGAGACGACTATCAAAGTATCCTGAACTGAGGTATATAGCTTCAAATACCTATTGCATCTGTATTCATTTGTTCAACTGCACAAGGTGAATGGAATAAATGTTTTTTTTTTTTCTTTTCTGGTGGGCATAGTTAATTGTTAGGAATTTGTTTTTGCTCTCAAATATATAATTCCTATGTTTGTGGAATATTTTCTCTATCAAAAAAAGTTTTTGAAATATTGCTTTAATGCTATTGCTCATTTTTTTATTCTTCATAATATTTTTTGGGGTCTGGTTTCCATTATTTTCCGATGATATTGAGGGCGTTTGGATTCAGCTGAAAGCTGAATCCACGTTTTGCGTTTTTCCCTTTTTTTTTTTCCCCCCGTCAGTGAACAGTAAAATCACATGATTTCACTGTGCAGGGAAAAAATACTGTTCATGCACTGTTTAGCACTGTTCATAACACTGTTTATGCACTAAAAAATATTTAAAATGGGTCCTATGGTACTATTTACATATTTAAAAATTATTTTGCTACAGTGTTTTCAGTATTCAGTTTTCAGTTTCAGCAACAATAAGTTCAATCCAAACGGACCCATTGTCTCAAAATGTGCTAAATCTTTAAGTAATCTTCTCATGTGAGTTAATAACTTAATATAGAAATGAAAGAAGATTAGGGGTCATATGAAATGAAAACAGAAAAATGGGTTTATAGCAGATACAAAGTGCTAGGAAGCATGGACATGGTACTGGTACGGGTATGACATGGCAATATAAGCAATTTCTGAAAAATAATAACATGACATAGCAGTTAAAACGCTGATAGGTACGGAACCCCAAATGTAGTGTCTGTGTTTCCTGGACTGTAATAATGAAATCTGGCGTTGAATTGAGAGGTGTAGTTTTGCGGGAGTCTCTGAAGAATGGTATGCTGTAATTGGATGCTAGACTGTGATTGGGAATAAAAGAAAAATGAAAATGGATATTGTCTCCCTTGCTTTTGGAGCAAACCCTGATGCAGATACCTTGGTTATAGTGAGATGCATCAGACTAGTGATTGGAAACCTCTGTAGAAAACAAGAATTTGGACCAAATGGCATAACTTTCCCATGAAAAAGGTGAGGAGGCCCTGGAGGGCAAGGTCATGGGTTCAATCTTGTATGGGTGTATGGTGTGCACCTATAATCGAAGAGAGAATAAAATGTGGATCAGTTTTTTCAAATGAAATCTTTTAGAGTACATCACAAGGAGACAGGATTGAATCCAGATATCTGGATAAAAAATGTAGGATTGGCTTTTTTATTTATTTATAAATATCTTATAGAGAGTGGAATTCCCATTACTAATGAGCATGTGGAGGGGTGTGTTCTGTAGGCATAGGACTATTGTGCATAAAGAACACTGCCAACCTTTAAATAGCTATGTTTAACATGGGAAAGGTGTGCTAGATAGCTGTAGTTTTGCAAAGAAAAATGGCATATGGATTACCAAGGCATTGCAACCATTGCGTCAAACATGTTTTAACTTGTATGCTAACCCTTTAGGTTGATTGATTAATCAAAGGTTACCTGGTATTAGCCCTATGTAACTTGTGCCAAATTCACTGTCATGGCCCGTAACATGGGTACCCAATTTAGCACTAAAAGTACATACATGGTATATATGCCATAGATGTGCCAGTCGATATGCATGCTTGTGCTATGGTACTGTTATTGTGTGTGTATTGCAAGGGGTTTCAGCGAAGCATAGATGTGCCAGTGGACATGTGCTTGCTTAAAAGTTATGCCCATTTTTCTGTGTTTTACCAATTTCTTTCTGCCTTTTTTTTTAAAATTTTTTTAAATATGCTTTAAAATTTGTGGTTTGCATTAGCTGATTGGTGGAATATTAAATGCAGTGATGACAGTGAAGACAGTGAAGATGACTCGGCAAGTGGCTGATAATCAATTCTTTGCTGAGCCTACGTAAATTTTGATTCTTCACGAGTGGAGGTATGGGGAATTTTAACTAATTGAGAAGTCAGTTGCCAGAGTATGATAAGGATCTTCTGTTTAATATAGATACACAGACACAGTTAGAGGCGTGATACCCAATTTTTGCTAACCTGGGTGTTACGATGTCAATTTCTTGTGACTCGGGGATTTTGACAATCATATGTACAAAAATGAGGGCAAACAGTGGCTTGATTTTTGTTTGGCAGTTGTATTTGTTATGTTAGTTTTGAGTTGATATTTAAAGAATGTCTTCTTGTAATTGTATCCACTCCATAATTTCAAATAGTGAAAATATTTATTTTAAATAGAAGCATGTTAACTTACAGGTTAGTATACAACATGATATAAGTTTTGTTGGGCCAAATTGTTCCAATGAAAATAATAAACATGCAACCATTCAGGAAGTAGAATCATTGAATAATATTATTATACAACTCAAAACAACAGAAAGGAGACCATTGAAAAGTCTCATGTAACAAGTCTTGTTATTGCACCAATGCAAACATTCCTCCAATTGATTCTGAAATATAGCACACAGAAAGAGTCACTAGTAACTAAGTGTATAAAGAATAATGTTGAATAAGATTCTTTCAAATAAAATAAGTAGGTGATTTGAAGCCGAAAAACTAATATTTAACCAAAAAAAAAAAAAAACCTTTGTTATGTTTGTAGTACAAATTATGAATGCCTATCGACCAGCCATAAACATAGATTAATTTTGTGTATCTTAAAACTGATATAACTGTCTTGTGTATATATTGTGCATTCAACAAGGTGGATAAATTTACCCGCTATAATGGCAATTTACTGCTCTACTAATTATTTAGAATATTTGCAATTACATGTATCAGTGCATGTAATCAATGTCCACTATAATGCCTAATAGTTTTGTTTTTATTTTTTTATTTTTTTATTCATTTATCAACAAGGCACAATATTTTTAACTTATTATTTTAGATTTAGTAAAATAGTACATTCAGAATTTTCAAGCGTATCATGTTTAAAGACACGTATCATGTTTAACGACACGTATCATGTTTAAAGAGAGTGAGAGTGTCACTTACCAAATGTTTGTCCGGTTTTTTGCTTGTAAAGTTTTCTTACGCAAATTGATTGTTCGTAGGGGTGTCCTTTTAATTTTTCGCAATAATCTAGGCATGATTTAACAAGATGATATATCGGTTCATTTAGATACAATGGTTTGTTGATGCAGTTTTCTAAAGAGTTCACAATAGACCGTGAAAGACTTCGACCGCTTAATCTAAAACAATTTCGATTTTCGATGACAATGCAACCATGAAGTAGAAAATGAAGGTTGTCTCGTTTAGTGAGATGAACAAGTACTGGAATTGGCTAACGGTTAAGGGTACGAGAATTTGACTGTGCTTCAACAAGAATAGGAATAATTAACATAATCACCCTTAGCAAAAGTCCTTTTGTGAAATTCTTATCCATTGATTCTATCTCACTATAATTGAAACTGCACTGCAAATTTTGTACTATATAAATAATTGAACGATTATAAAAGTGTGAAGTTAATATATATATATATATATATATATATATATATATATAAACTATTGATTCTTAATCGTGACTTTTGGAAATATGAAAAATTCTAAAATAAGTGCCATGTAATTTTTTAAGTTGTCTTTTCCCTAGGGTCATTAGATTTCAATTTAAGTGCTTCTCAAAAAAAGATTTCAATTTAAGTTTTAGGTTAAAATGTAATTTTTTGCAAAAGTAATGTATTCGTATAAGAATGCAATACGTAGGTGTGACTATGGCAAAACAATAATCACAATATATATTATGTCAAACACTGTCTTTTTATAAGTTTTGAAAGCTAAAATATTCAAATACTGCCTTTTTATAAGTTTTGAAAGCTAATATATTCAAATATTGTCTTTTTATAAGTTTTGAAAGAAGTTTTCGATTCACAAAGTATAAGAGTATATAGTGTTCAAAATTCAAATTGCCTTACCTTGAGTTTATTGAGAACTTGTTGAGTTTGTTGAGAACTTATAGACAATAAAAATTCTATCAAATTATAATGAGATATAAAATTTGAAATCAATAGAATAAACTGAAATCCATCATGTTGAAATTTATTTAAAGTGAATGTATTACTCAAATCTTGAATAAGGTAAAATGTTATATGGTAAAACATTAGTCTAATCAAAATTATATCTAATTGGACTGTTCTTTAAAATGATTATGTCTAATAAAATAAAAAGGGTTGAAAATTAAGTGGATTAAAGAAAAATGAATGATTGATTATGATATTGAGATACAACTCTGACTGCCCTTATTTGTGTGCACTACACCCACCCACACGAAAAGTTGACCATTGGTATGTATGTACATGGATCAGGATCAGATCATGTCATCATTAGAGTGCATGATTTTTTTAGATAGAGTTTCAACCTATCAAAAAAAGCACTCTTCGAGGGTGTCATTGTCTTTGGAGAGTGCTTTTTTTAGGAAACCCATTTGAGAATAATAAAGACAAACATTATTGTAAATAATTGGTTTTAGGAAATCCATTTGAGAACATAAATAGATAATTTTTTTTCATTTGTAACACATGTTTATTATATTTAAAGGGAAATGAAGAGGGTTAAAGACAGTAATTCATGATCATGAATGAAGTTTGGAGCATTTACATAGTTTTGTAGATAACCTGGTGTGTAGGTGCCTGAGCTGACTTAAAGCCATGGTATTAGGTTTCAATCAGAGACTATCCAACTCAAAGGCACAGAATCTTGAACACTATCGGATCCAAATTATAATGGAAATCAACCTTGAATGAGTCTATGCCGTGGGGTGTAAGACGACAAATTTCATAGCCTTTTTCATTGCTTGGAAAGTGGATCCTAAAAAATTCTAATAGTTTTCTACAATCAGAAGATAGTACAATAGTTTTATTATTATTATTATTATTATTATTATTATTATAAAAAAAATGCGTTTCCCTCTTTTCTTGGGCATTCCGAAAGCCTATAATTAAATACTCCATTAAAAATAATTTTGTGTAAAAAAAGGTTCAAGGTAAAATCCAAGATTGGATTGGACAAGGATTTTTTTGAGGGTCGGATTGGACAAGGATAAATAAAACTATGGGCACGTTACACTTAAAAATTCAATTTATAATTAAATAATTCAATTTCATGTTTCAACCAATTTAAAGTAATATAAGAACTGTCCATAAAGTAAGTATCTCACTATCTTCTATAGGAAATTAATAAAATAAATAGCAATTGTATCTTATGGATCCACCAAAATAATACAAATCTACTATTATCCACACTGGCTAGCGTTACTTTCTTTGGACCAAGACCTTCAGCCTCTTGTAGATTCCTTCTCACTTTCCTCGAGCTGTCCTTGTTCGAGCACCTTCCTCGAGCTAATTGCTTTTTTGGCCAAATATATTTTGGGCCTTCTTGGGCCCACTTGGATTTGGTGGGTTGATAGGGCCTTTAGACTCCTTGGATCAGGCCCAATGGAACTAGCCTCCCACAAATGTCTTTATATAATTGTATCCACTTCATATTTTTGAATAGTGAAATATTTATTTTAAATAGAAGCGTAGTTAAAAGGGTGATGCCATTGCCAAGGACAGTAGGCAAATTGCTTGGATGCTGGCAAGAAAAGTTTGGTTGGTCTAAGAGTAGTAAAATTTAGAGGGCTGTTACATTGTGCCTTATGTGGGAAATTTGGAATGGTATAATTATTGGACTCTCTCTTATTGTGATTAAATTTCTGTCGTTCATGTCTTTATTTAACTGGACTAATTCTTTAGCCAGTTTACTGTGACCGTTCTCTTCCTTATAATAAAATGAAAAAACTTGGTGAGATGTAAAGGAAATTAGAAGTTAAGTGATTTTTTTATAAACTAGATGTTATGTGACTTGTGAAGAAAAAACTGGAGAGTTTACAGTGTACAAGGGCCATGCATTTTTTTTGTTGAAGTGTCTTATTCATTTCTAATATTTACATGACTGGCAGGGTGTATGCATTGGCCTAAGTGAAGTGATGGCCAGTGCTAGTAAGAGTCAGTTATTGAGTTTCATGGATGAGCTGATCCCTACTATTCGGACTGCCCTTTGTGATAGGTGTGTTTCACCTCTTTGTGATCTTCTAAATGATAAAGTTGAATATATAGTTGTATATGAACTTTGTAATTATTTGTACCTTTGAACAGCATGCATGAGGTTCGTGAGCCTGCAGGCTTAGCATTTAGTACTCTCTACAAGGTGATTGATCTATTTTCTGTTCTCATTGTTTACCCATTTCTCATTGTTTTGGATGTTTGTCCTATTATTGATTGGTATTATCCACAGTAATGCAACACCATCTTATAACTGATATCTTATTAGGAAATCCAATCTGCAGGATCGCATAAGCATGCAAGTTTACCTTTCTTTGGTTATAACAAGTGTGGTTCACTTTTGAGTTTGTACAAATAGGCAAAACCAATTTAATAAGTGTGCTCTTTTAAAATCTGTAATTACTGAATTTGGTCCAACATGGGTTTTTGGAGGGCTAATAGTCTGTAAAAAAGGTTGTGATGCAGATAGAGAGACATGTGAAGAATGCAAGTTTCACATTTGTTATTTATGGCTTATGCTTCAATTTTCTCAAACTGATTAGCATAATAGTGCTAGAGTATGAGATGAAAATCTGTTGAATATCCAATCTACACAAATAGTGCCAATCATTTTTTTATTCAAAGAAATTAGGCATGTTAGTGACAAAAATCTGCTAAATCTCCAATCTACACAAATCTCGAACAGTCGAGATATGCTGTTCGACCGGTTAAGCTAAGTGAATTTCGACTGCCCACTTTATTGACACTAACCCGATGGTATCTCTTTCACTCTTTTTTTTTTTGGCAGCTTCACTCACCTATCAGTTCTTTAATGATTTAGTAAGTCATTTTAATATAGCCTCTAGGTCGCCTCCTCCGAGACCCGATAATAAAGCTATAACTCATTTGATCTTATACTCAATGAATTATGTCTAATTACTCAACATGGTGGTTAACTCTGATACCAAATGTTAGGAACCCATGGATATGACTTACCCTTGAAAGCCGGCTTGCAAGGAGAGGTACTTAAGAGCTTATAAACACATAGTTAAACTTTCAATTAATTTATATGGAACACTAGGATCATAACATTATTATTATTATTATTATTAATGAACCGTTCACCTGAAATTATCAATTGATTAATTTGAAGAACAACTTTTTTAATAATATTAATTCAAATAAATCTTAAAAATAATTCCAATTTCTCTTTCACCTAAAGTTAAATAGTTCATCAAATATGGAAGTTATCAGTGAAAATAAATATCAAAATTATCAATCATATTTGGAAATTATGGGATTTGAATTAATGAAAAATGTTTATCAATCAGTAAAAAAATTTTTACTCAACATTTAGATAAATAACCTGGGAAAAAAAGAAAAAGAAAGAGATTTTACTATCTTGATTATACTATTGCTTAATTTATAGATAATATCATCATTGTTTATGCTCTGCTAAGTTTTCACCTTAATATTTTATTTTTATATATTGTTCGATTCCATGAGTTTGAGTTTGGAAATTGATGTGATATACGATGTAGATTTTGTGTTTCCACTACAGCACCCAAGTGCAATGCCTTGGCTCTATGTTTTGCCATTGAAAGTCATCGATGGCAACAAAGGCGTCAATATTTGCAGTTGATAACTTATGGATTCCAAACACTTTTATTGATGATTAATTCAATCCAAGAAATTTTAGGGAGCTACAACGATTTATGCCGCACCTCAAAAACCCTTTTCAATTGCGTTTCTATAGACCTCAAATTTGTACTTTGTTTTTTTCAATTGCTGTACAATTTTATTATGTTTTTTATCTATGTTTTTAGTCTGCTAATTCATTCAAGTTCAATCTTAATTTGGTGTCTATGTATTAAGATGGAAAATGTAAAAGTACCTTTTGTAATTTACATAAGTGAACGTTTGTAATTGATATAGACATAAAATCAAGAAGAAAGACAAATAGAGGAGCCTTTTTAAGTTGTTTGGGAAATTCATAGTCTGTCAACTTAAGTCCAATATTGATGTTTTCATATATAATTTTATAGTTTTCTTTATAAAAGAAAGATTTATTTTGAGACATTCTTTCTTTACATCCAAGTCCTTATGATATTTATGTAAAATATTCAAATACATGTGAATGGTGATTTCATAGACAAATGCGTATTGGTGATACAATACTAGAATTAGTAGGGAAATTATGAAAAATGGTATTTTAGAAAATTTTCTTTTAAAAAAACTAATACTTACACATAAATGGTTTGGTAATTAATTGAAGTATCAAGACATTAAAAAAAATCATAGAGATTATCATAAAATATATAATTTTAACCTAAAAAAATTTAACCCTAGGGATTAAAATGTTCCCATATTATTTCTTCCCAATTTGTAAATTGCATATTTTCTTAATCACGTTATATATTATAGTAACCGATCTAATTTTTGGAAGAACAAATACAAAAAAAAAAAATTTGAGTTAGATTTTATAGAGCAAAAGCAAAGGAAAAATGGAATAGATCACCTACGACATTTTCTCTTTATAATTGTGTAACACCAAGATTTAGACCATTCATACCAGAGAAATACAATATCTTATCATAGATATTACTATCAATTTATTGTATATTTTTTATGGTGCAATAAATCTTTTAAGCACATGTTATTTAGGCTTAGAATTTTTTTCTGGTTCTTCTAAAGGACAATGGAAATTTTTTTCATCAGTGATAGAGCATGAAAAATCTTGCACATTTATTTAAAATTTTATCATGCATCACGTGAGCTAACAACTAGTTACAATAATGACATATTTCAATAAACCCTCACAAATCAAATATTAGTGAGGTATTTACCTATTGCAATTAATTTATTTGCCAGGAAATTCGATTGTAACAAATAAGTAATTTTTATGATCTTTACTTATTACATTTATTTTTTAGAACATATTTGTAAATCCATTAATCAATAGTCGAATTGGTCTAAAAAATAGTAAAGAGATGTGGAGAAACATCTTCCATTCACACTGTGAAACCCGTGATATAATTAGCATGTCTAGTGAGACTACTGTTAGGGCATATGTGGATCATATTAGGAATATATGTCAATATTTATGTAGTTGGTTAATCTTTTGACAAAACGCACTTTACTTGTATTTGAGTAGATTTAGAATGTGTTCAATACTTCAAGAAACTGTGTTTCAAGATTAAGTGTTGAAACCATATAAGTCTGTCAAAAATTCAAGTCTGAAAAATGCCTGTCATTAAAGCTCGATAGCTTCTTGACACCTCTCGACAGGTAGGCTATCTATCGAGCTCTTTAGTTGATTGTTATCGCAATCTCAACACCTTCTCGATAGCTGGTGGATCAATCGAGAAAGTTTTTGTCTCCTCGACAGCTCCTCGATAGTTATATCTGTCGAAAGTTAAAGCTCGACACCTCCTCGACATCTCCTGATCGATTGAGGTTACGAGAATTCAGATTTTCAGATCTGATTTTTGACCTATGTTGACATGTATGTGTAGGGTTTCTTTTCTCACAACCCTTGACCTATATAAGGCTTCTTTTAGAGGTCATCGCACAAAAGAATACAAGGAGAACATATGCAAAAGGTGACCAATGCCTTATTCTCTCAAAAAGAAGCTACTGTGTCTTTGAGTCTTAGGATTTTGTAACTAATTGCTTCTTGATCTTCATTATTGATGAAGTGAAGAACTTTGTAACTAACAACTTTTTCTAGTTGGTGATTGAAGTCGCGTACTGGGATTCGCGCAATTGGTTAGTCACGTACTAGGATTCGTGCATCAAAAATGGTGTGATTCATATATTGAAGAGTTCAGAGGTTCTGAAGCTGTAGAAGGTTTTTGCTGTGAGTTGATCTATGAGAATTATAGAGTCTAGGGACAAAGGTTTTGTACTAGATCTGAAATTTCTTTTTACTATAGTGGATTACTTTTCGGGAAGGTTTCCTCCCAGATTTTTTACAGTGAAACTAGTTTGTTTCATTGGTTTTCTTGGGTCATCATATCTTGTCTTATTTATTTTTCCGCTGCATGATTTTGACATGATATTGATGTTTGTTTGTTTTAACAAGCTTTATTCATAATAAATTTAATTAACAACTTGGATTTAAAATTTGTTAATTCTATCAACTGGGGTCTAAATTTCCCAACAACTATAAACTACAAAGTTACTTTGTACTTTGTCTACGAAAATGTGAAAATCTAATAGATTAAAAAGATCCTGCCAAAATCTTCTTATCATAAATCAAATGACCATATGGAGTTAGAGATTCTTCCTCATTCTTCAAAGAGTTAATGATCAACTCCGAATTACCCTATTGAACAACCTTCATAACTCTAACATTTAAAGAGAATATGGAAAATTGTATTTCTTTCTCTCACATTTATGGTAGGGCACATTCATTAAATTCATAATAAGGTCCACTATGAATTTGAAAGGAGAAGTATCTTTTTTTGTACTCCAGAAATATCTAAGAACTTTACCTAAAAGCTTTAACAGCAGTTAAGGCTCTAAAACAAATAAATGATTTGTGAGAGTCTTTACTTATGTATATCAGATTTTTTTCAAGTGAATTCAGTCATAACAAATAGAATCTTTACTTATCGTACTATCGAGTGTCTTTGGTGTTTTGAAAAGTTGAAAGCATTTTTTGGTAAGGGCATATATATGTTGTCGCCAGTTTTAGTCAATAATTCAATTGGACGTTGGTTTTTCTCTGTATTTAATTTCTTTTGTAAGACATTGTATAAACCTTTATAGACAATACATTTATTAAGAACAATCCATCAATTGAAATATGAAATGACATAAAATTTGATGATGATTGGAATCTCAGTGGACTACTTGATCATGATTCGCACGTACAAGAGCCAAAAAGACATACAGGGAATAGAGCAAGCTCTCACTTAGTGGAACAGTTGTGGTGCTCACCAAAACTCCTATGATTAAGTTAAAAGTACGTTACAAATTGTAAACTAAAATATTTGTTTAATTGTTTCAATAGTGTAGAATCCTTTTACGTTTCTGTTATTCATTACAACTGAAAATAAAAAGAGTATAACATTTACATTTTTTGAATTAGAAAAAAAAAAAAAAAAAAAGAAGAAGTAAAATTGTAAGGAACACCTTTTATAAAGGGTTTAATTGTTTTTTTTTTCTTTTTATAAGCCACAGAGGGACATCATATAATTACAAATATTTAAAAGTGTATATTTTAGAATATAATTACATCGCCTCCAAAATTTTAGAGTCAAAATATCAAAATGTATATTTTAGAATAAGCTTTTCATATTTTCCTTATCTAGATATCCAACAATATTGATAAAAAAACAAAATTAGTAATTGCCCAAAACATATATAGTTTACAATAATAATTTTTTTAATAAAAAACTATCAATAAAATTGGAGAGTGATAGACCACCAAAAAAAACCCAACTATATTTATTTTCTCCTAAAAAAATAATCATAATACTTTTTTTAACACATGAGCATGTGTCTTCTCTACCATTCAACTCTTGCATCATCTATTGTCTTCTTAGTCTAATATTGGAGAGCCCAACAAAATAGACATTTTCAATATTTGTACTCTTTCCTTGATTTAATTTTCAAACTAATAGACTAAAGTAGTCAAGTATTAGGTTGCAGATAATAAAATTAAAAATATATATATATACATAGGACATGAACAAAATAAGAAGAATACTCTATATGAAAATCATTTAAAAAAATAAATGACATGGTAAAATTAGTATAAACATGAGCATTACTTTTTTTCTCAAAGGCGGGTTAGGGGGGAATGAGAATTTTATTTTCTTCTACAACTAATTGAATTTTTTTTTAGGATAGTTGACAATGACAGGTTAGGCTTATTAACTTTCTATGTAATTTGTAGTTTTTTTTTTGGTTGATAATTCAATTGTTGCCACGGCTAGAAGGTTTAAATCTTGAATGTCGTTATAAATATTAAAAGGTGTCAATTGAGCTATAAAGTTCTTGAAGTATTTGCTTTAAAAAATTCCATTTAACTCAAGTTTACCTCTTTCTGCATTTGTCTTGGCTGGTAGGTCCGCCTTGGCCTTTCTATCTCTTTAAATCTTAGCTCCGGTTTGGTTTATATGTTTTCAATTTTATGTT
The DNA here is from genome assembly GCA_032727855.1 of Quercus ilex subsp. ballota. Lineage (NCBI taxonomy): Eukaryota > Viridiplantae > Streptophyta > Magnoliopsida > Fagales > Fagaceae > Quercus > Quercus ilex. Next base: position 30,866,120 of record CM064910.1, on the reverse strand, counting down.
TTCGAGATTTAAGTTTTTTTAGGTATTTTGAGATATTTTTCTCAAAAATAGTTAAAGTGTGTATCACTCAAAAAACATTTTTGGCACCTGTTTTCTATTTCTATTTCTTGTAAACAAAAATAAAAAATAAATAAATGCACAACACAAGTTCATAATTACACAAACCACCACCACCACTTCAAGACCCAGACAATCCTCCTATCGGCATAACCCTTTACCACACCCAAACCACCAATTGCAGAACACAAATTTACAATTACCATTTACCCAAAGAAAAAAAAGCCAAATTTGAATTTTTTCTGGATTTCCTATTGTATCGAGTTTGCCAAATTCAAATCCGAATCCAGATCGAATTTATAGATAGGGTTTTGAGGTGGTTCAACATGGTGGACGAGACCTCTATGTGTGCGAAGATCATGAAAACAAGTGGTAGAGGCTTATCACACTACTGTTGTGGATTGGCAATCATCTTGGCCCGCAGAGGAGGGAGATCGAGAGCATCGATCTTAAAAATTTAAAAAAAAAAAGTTCAAGTTGTTTTTAAAATGTCACTGATAACATAAAAGGAAAAACAAAAAACACCTCAAAAATGTTTTATGTTTTCAATTGTGCACATTGTTTTGGAGAACAAAAAAACTTGATATTGAGATGAATTTCCCAAATAAGTGCACAATTAATGGAACCCACAATTTCATGATGAATTTCTGGTCGGTACCTGTAATGGGTGTTGCTTAGGTAAAAAGGCTTACACTCATGGTTACCTTTCATTGGCCGTTACAGTACATGAGTAAGGAATAACAAGACAGGGATCATTTGTTTTTTTGTTTTTAATTTTTTAATTTTTTATTTATTTATTTCGTTGGAGAGAGAGAGAGAAAGAGAGTCATTTTGTTTTATATTGACGTATTAATTTTTTTTATATATATTTATTTTACATTATCATATTCTAAGTTTTGCCCAAGGGTGAGCTGTATTGTTTGGTGATATCATAATTACTATTGCGGACAAAAGTCAAGTTTCATGCCAACTAGATCCTTGCCTTCAAAGCGAGCATTGTCTATAGCGAATAGAATGCCCATTGTTGAATATTGTTGATTGTTGAGTGTTGACCATTTAGGCCTTATCTTCTGCTTTGATTCAAAAAGGCTGCAGTGAGGGTTTGATTTTAGTACTAAACCCCGTATTATGGCGATTTATTATCATGAGTCATGACCATCTCATAAAGTGAGAAGGACCCACAAAACAATGAAAGGTCACAGCCCCATTTGTACCCTTGATGTGATATTTGGGGACAAAATTGGTCAATGTTTTTTTTGCTTAAATTATATAGTTTTTTATTCTCATTCTCAAATTAATTAGAGAAATATTATTCTTTTAAAACTCGATTTGCTCAAAATTGAGTTAAGCTCTATAGTGATGTTTTTAAGGAGGCTATAGTGATGTTTTAAGGACCTATAGTGACGTTTTGTAACTCGACTTCCATGAATTTGAGTTATAGGTAAAAAAGGTAAAAAAAATTACTTATAACTTGAGTTCATGGAGGTCGAGTTCAAAAATGCCACTATAAGTCCTCAAAACGTCACTATAGGCTCCTTAAAACTCCACTATAGGGCTCTATAATTTTCTTTTTTTTTTAAAACTCGATTTTGAGTAAATCGAGTTACAAAAAATGACATTTTCCTAATTAATTTGGAAAGAGGGACAGAAGGCTATATAATTTGGGCGAAAAGGGTATAGGCCAATTTTATCCTGATATTTGGCCATTTGATCGAAGGGTTTTTAAAAAAAAATATTTTTAAAATATTTTTAATTTTTTAGAGAGAGTTTCAATTTATGACATCTGCTTTTGATGATAGCTTTTTATTATTAGACTAAGACATCAATCAGTTTTTGGTTTAGGTAGGAATTGAATCCCAAATATCTTATACAACCATCAGAGACTTTCCTAGTTGGTTTTCTGTATTTGAAAATTAAAAAAAAAAATTGTACTAAAACTAATTTGTTTGGCATCTATTTTTGAAAGTTCAAACTAAATTAACTAATTGTTGATTGAGATCCCTAAATTTTAATTAGGGCTGAGTTAATTGAGGCTAACTAAAAATTAATGCTAAATTTGTGTAATTAACCAATTAATTAGGGTATGGCTTATTTTCTGTAGTTTTTCAACTAAACATTTCTTTTTATTTTAATGAGCCACATCACTCGCTAACTAAACTTTTAGGGAAGATTAATACCCACTACCACATCATTCTATTTCGAGGAAAAATTAATGAAATATACAGTTGAAAAACTACTAGAGGAAAGCCAAACCCAATTAACCAAGCATGGAAATCAACAATTGCATGGATAAACAAAATTGAGCAAAGCAATTAATGTAAAAGGTTAGTTGATAAAGAGAGAACAAACCAAAGATAACACCCAATGTATTATCAAAGAGGAACACTAGAGAATTTGGTGGAAAAACCTCTCCACGGCCTAAAAACACAAAAACCCTCAAAACCTAGGCTACCAAATGTATTAGAGCTCTCCAAGTTCCAGTTATCAATAGACTTCTTGGAGTCTTGTCTTCGATCACTAGCTTCCAAATCCTGCAATGCTTCCTGATTACACCACCAAGCCTCCATGGTTGAAATTGGAACAACATACAAATCAAATTATAAGGAATAATATAAACAAATGTGACAGGAAAAAACAATAAATAGATACTGTATATATGGAAAGAAATTTTCAAAATAACTATCTCATAAACTAAATGTGTGAAGGATGAATGATACTGATTAAATCTTGTGTTTAACACAATCTCCTTAGAGCAAATTTCGCTCCTTACATAATTTGCAGTGCTTAGAGACTCACATGCGTCTGTCTCTTAAGATAAAATGATCTACAACATAAAGGAAAAGCACTACAAGGTCCATGCTCTGCCAACTAAACTACTTCTCTTGCATGCAGGCCACTTGCTCTACTTGCAGGTTGCTTGGTCTCCTAGTTCACTCTTGAGTTCCACTGGTAGCAACTTCTTCAGTTGATAATAAACCAACCCAAATGCGTAAAAAAAAGGGGGAAAAAAAATGGGGAAGATGTAAAAAAATTTGCATGGAGCAAAAAAAAAAAAAAAAAATACAAGAAAAAATTACAACTTATCAATTTTTGAAAAAACAAAGTTTTCATAATTGTTCTATTTTTACTGCGAAGAGTCGTTTTTTGAGAGCAAATCAGAATTGGTTTCACAACTTGTTTTTGGTTTTGGATTGCAATTTTGTAAATAAGTTGATGGCATTTTAGTAATATTTCAGTACTGTTATCAATTTATTAACATTTTCTCTCTCTAACTAATCTCTATCATCACTCATGATCCTAAAGCCACGCCATTTCCTTTTTTGACCTCTCTCTCTCTCTCTCTCTCTCTCTCTCTCTAAGCGAAGATGACGGGTTGGAAGTGGGACAAGTTTTATGATAGCTGCGCACTAGTTGTTGGGTATGGTTTGGTGGTTGTGTTTTAGTTTTGTGTTTGTTACACACGTTTTTATACACACACCCCAAAAGTAACTCAAATCATGACTTGAATTCATGATTATTAAGTTCAACTTCAATTGTTTTTGGGGTGAGTATAAAACTGTGTAAAATTATATGTATGTAATAAAAACTACTTTTTACGAAATGATTAAAAAGCAAAAGCTGAAAATACAAAACTATCTTACTTGCCAAAACATATTTTTGTTTTCTTAGCACAATAATCTGATTGTTTTTCTTGAAATTAGTTTGTGTTAGTAGTTTTTAAAATTGGCACTATGGAAAATTATTTTCAATGAACATTAGCATTGAATGTCATCGGTTTTTGTCCCCGACTAGAGTTCTTGATAATATGTTGATGCTTGTTGCTGTAATTGTCACTAGCTGGATTTTTAAGGAATGCTTTCATATATGGTGCGCACAATGAATTACGTACATGAATATTATTTTGAAAAGGGCATCATCATGTATCTCTCTGTGACACACTGACTCACACAGAAAAGGAGGAAAACCCTTATTAATATTCTTTTGTGTTTTCAGTTTAGTCGGTGAAGTTAAAAATTTTATCCATATACCATAAAAACCTAACAAATGGCATAAAATAATATATTTTTTTAATCCTTTTTTACTACATTGAACTGCTAGTGTAGTAAGTTGCCAAAAAATAAAAGACTTTGGCACCATTGATGTTGGGCTTTTTTTGGTGCTTGAGGTGGTAATTTCTTAAACAAAAAAGGGCTTCCGATCCTTTACCGAAACAAAAATAAGTTCACAACAACTTTGTAATATTTAACCATTATTTAGTCTAACATATACGGCAAACAACCTTTTTATTTTTTATTTTTTTATTTTTTTTAACACTGTTAAATATTAGCATTGATACACCATGTTGAATATGCTAGTATGGATGCGGAAGCGAAAGCATAAAGTATAGAACACAATAACACACGAGGGTTACGTGGTTCAGCCTAACGGCTTACATCCACGGAGGAAACCCTAAAGGGCTACATCAATAATATATTATAGTGTAGTACAAATCCTGTGTTACAATGAATCATAACTTGTGTATATATAGTAGACTAAACCCTAGACTAATAGACTTCTAGTACAAGTAGGAGACTTGGCTTGCACACAAAGTAGAATTAGGCTTGGGCCTATGCTAATGAGCCAATATTTCTCTAACACCCCCTCTCAAACTCAAGATGGAAGCTTGATAAAATCTTGAGATTTGATAAGGTTGAGAAGATACCTTGAATGAAGTTTGGCTCTGTTACGGTAGTTTGAGGAAGGCAATGATCTTGCAGTGTTGATGTGACTTCTAACGGTGGCATGACTATACCGGAGAGTTTTGACGGCAATAGTAGGAAACCAAAGAAGATGAACGCAGCAAAGAAAACACCGAGGAAGACAAAGATTACTCTTAAATATACCGCAAGGACAGAAAACCATGGCCACAAGAAAGAATGTACATAGATGCCTTTATATAGAAGGCATATGTGTGCAGTACAAGTAAATATGTGTGCTATACAAGTAACCTAACTGGGCCTAAAGCCCACAACACTATATATGTTAACAGCCCCCCTCAAACTCAAGGTGGATGTGAGACCAACTTGAGGTTGTCAACCAAAGTACGAAGGCGTCCCTTAGGATGTGACTTGGTGAAGATATCTGCAAGTTGATCTTTAGAGGAGACTGAGATCAGCTTGAGAGCACCATGGACAAGATGAAAACAGATAAAATGACAATCGATCTCAATGTGTTTAGTCCGTTCATGGAAGACATCATTGTGAGCAATATGAATAGCACTCTGGTTGTCACAATAAAGAGGAGTAGCAGAGGATGTAGACACACCTAAGTCTTTGAGAAGCCATCGTAGCCAAAGGAGCTCAGATGTGGTATCAGCAAGGGCACGATATTCTGCTTCAGTACTGGAGTGGGCCACATGAGTTTGTTTCTTACTTCGCTAAGAAATCAGAGAAGAACCAAGAAGAAAGCAATAACCAGTGGTGGACCTGCGATCAGTGGGGTCTCCTGCCCAATCAGCATCAGAAAATGCACGAAGAGTAAGAGGAGACTGAGCAGAGTAGAAAAGACCATGGAAGAGAGTGCCCTTTAAGTATCGAAGAATGCGCAGAACAGCAGCATAGTGAGTCGATCGTGGAGCAGACAGATACTGGCTCACTTGGTGAACAGCATAGGAAATGTCTGGACGAGTGACAGTGAGATAAACCAAGCTGCCAACCAAGCGTCTGTAAAGAGAGGGATTAGACAATGGTTTCCCCCCTGAGGGAGTCAGATGCGCATTAAGCTCAACTGGAGTGTCCACAGTCTTGCTATCAGTGAGTCCAGCACGAGACAAGAGTTCAGAGGCATACTTGGCTTGAGTAATATAAAGTCCATCTGTAGAATGAGTGATTTCAAGACCCAAGAAGTAGCTGAGATATCCAAGATCTTTCATCTCAAACTGCTGACTGAGAAAAGCCTTGAGTTCTTGAATGCCACTGAGGTCATCACCAGTTATGATCATATCATCCACATATAAGAGGAGTAAAATAGTGTCTTTGTCAGTGCGACGAAGAAATAAGGCAGAATCATAGTGACTAGCCATGTAACCCAAGTGAGAGATGGTAGAGCTGAATTTGGCAAACCAAGCTCGTGGAGCTTGTTTAAGGCCATAAAGTGCACGTCGAAGGTGGCAAACCTTATTTGAGTCAACAAAGAGACTAGGAGGAGGTTGCATATACACTTATTCACTTAAATCTCCATTAAGAAATGCATTTTTGACATCCATCTGAAAAAGGTCCCATTTACTGGCAGCAGTAACAGCTAAGAGGGCACGGACAGATGAGATACGGGCAACCGGAGCAAAAGTTTCTTCATAATCAATCCCATACTCTTGTGTAAAACCTTTTGCAACAAGACGAGCTTTGTAGCGCTCAATGGACCCATCAGAGCGAGTCTTAATCTTGTAGATCCACTTACAACCAACCACAGATTTCCCAGGAGGAAGTGTCACCAAATCCCAAGTATGGTTTTTAGATAATGCATCAAGTTCCTCTTTCATTGCAATCTGCCATAAAGGGTCAGTGGAAGCCTCACGATAGGTGTGAGGCTCGTGTAGTGTAGCAAGAGCAGTGTAACAATGATAGTCAAGTAAATGTGCAGGAATAGATCTTACCCGAGTTGAGTGACGAGGTGGAATGTCTTGTGCAAGATCTTCAGGCGGAGCAGGAGCAGGAGACCCAAGCTCAGGATTGGGGTTGGGTAGCTCGTCTTCAACCTGTTCATCTTCCACCTGTTCATTAAAGGGTGAACTAGGAAAGGGATCAGTGATATCTGGTGGTTGGATAGAGAAGTCTACTGTAACAGAATCAGGAGCAACTATAGGAGGATCAGGAGCAGCTACAGAAGGAATATGTGTCTCATCTGGAAAAATATCTAAGACAGAGGAGGAAGACAAGGAAACACTGAAATGAGAAAGTTCGACAAAGAGGCGATGTTCCCAAAAGACAACATTACGGGAGACACGAAGACGATGAGAGACAAGATCATAACACCTATACCCCTTTTGAGTTTCGCCATAGCCAAGAAAACAACAAAGCCTTGACCGAGGCTCAAGTTTGTTATGCTCATGTGGCTGAAGAAGAACGAAACAAGCAGATCCGAAGGAGCGAAGGTGGTGATAGTCTGGAGGTGACCCAAAAAGGCGCTCATATGGAGTTTGATTTTAGATAACAGGACTCGGAATGCGATTAATAGTATGAACAGCATGAAGAGCAGCTTCACCCCAAAAAGGAGCAGGAACTTTAGCAGAGAGAAGGAGAGCACGAACAGTGTCAAGAATATGACGAAGTTTTCGTTCGGCTCTACCATTTTGCTGAGAGGTACCTGGACAAGTTAGTTGATGAACAGTGCCATAGGAATGCAAAACAGCTTGGAAAGCATATTGAGTGTATTCAAGAGCATTATCAGATCGAAAAATTTTGATGCGTCTGGAAAACTGAGTTTCAACCATTTTTGCAAAATTAGAATATATTTCCAATAATTCAGAACGATGTTTCATATTAAAAATCCAACTATAGCGAGAGTAATCATCAACAAAGACAACAAAATATCTAGACCCACCAATACTAGAGACAGAGGAAGGCCCCCAAACATCAGAATGAATAAGGTCAAAGATATCAGTGGATATGGATTCACTAGTATTGAAAGGCAAAGCTGGTTGTTTTCCTAACTGACATGAAACACAATCAAAATTTTCTGTGGACACTGAACCTAACAAACCTCTAGAAGCCAATTGTTGTACCCGAGAGGAAGATGCGTGACCAAGTCGAGCATGCCAAAGTGCAAGGGAAGGAGTGGAGGAAACTGCAGCAGCTGCAGCAATAGAAACAGGAGCGACAAGTGGAAGACGAAAGTTGTCCACGAGAAACATCCGCCCAACTCTGGGACCGGTCCCAAGCTTCTGTCCCGTCCTAGGATCCTGCACAATGCATCCAGAATAATCAAAGGTAATGCGATAACCCAACTCAGCTAATTGTCCCACAGAAAATAAATTATAAGAAAGGTCAGGAACATTAAAGACTCCAGGAACCGAGAGGTTGGAGGTTGAAACTGAACCTATATTATGACCAGACATTGTGGAACCATTTGCTGTACGAATATTAAGAGGGTGTGATGCAGGTTTAAGGTCAGAAAATAAGGATGAGTGAGGTGTCATGTGATTGCAACAAGCAGAATCCATAAGCCAAGAGGTAGGAGACATACCAGATAAAGCTGAGAGAGAAGAGGAATAAGATGCATTACCAACCATACGAATGACATTGGCGATGATATTTACAAGGTCATCTTTGGAAATGGAGAAAGTGGATCCAGAAGACTGAGACTGTGCAGAGACAGGAGCCATGGGTTGGACACTCTTAGTGTTAGCAACTGTAGCAGCAGAAGTAGAAACAACTGATTTGTTGCGCTGATAGCAAGTCTCAATATTATGGCCAAAACGTTTGTAAAAATTGCAAAACCGTTTGTTGGATTGTCGGCTTCGATTGTTGCAACAGGAAGCAAACTTGTCCTTATTCTTCATTTAGAAGCAAAATATGCAAAAATGAAATCTACGCGAAAAACTGGGTAAGAAGCACCTGAACTCCAAAAAAGTCAACCATGAAAAGTCAACGGTCAACGCCCGGTCAAAGTCAACGGTCAACAGTGGTCAACGGTCAACGGTCAGCGTAGATGACGTCATCAGGATGACGTGGCGCTGACGTCAGCATGTGACTGGATGCTGACGTAAGCTAGGGCTGACGTGGCATTGATGACGTCATGCGTGACGTCAGCTTAAACTGAGGACGGCGCGTGTGGCGCGTGTGGCGCGTGGGGGCTCAGTCGCAGAAGCTTCTGGCGGCGCGTGAGGGCGCGTGGGAACTCCGATGGCTGCGAGGCTTTCACCAACAGGTAGATTGTTCCAAGATGGTCTCAGTGATACCTCCAGAAACAAGAGCGGAGCAATATTCGAGGCGGGATGACACGTGCAGTGATCTTGTGCGGTGTTGGACTTCTCAACGATGGCGGCTGCAGGTCCGGAATCCGAAGACAACGTTTGGAAGACGTCGGGGGTTCAACGGCGAGAGGCTGCGGCGACTGTTGTAATGGCGGAAGCGATGTTGAGAGTGCAGTAACACCAACAAATATAAGACTGCTAAGAAAAGGTCAGAGTAGTGGCTCTGATACCAGGTTAAATATTAGCATTGATACACCATGTTGAATATGCTAGTATGGATGCGGAAGCGAAAGCATAAAATATAGAACACAATAACACACGAGGGTTACGTGGTTCAGCCTAACGGCTTACATCCACGGAGGAAACCCTAAAGGGCTACATCAATAATATATTATAGTGTAGTACAAATCCTGTGTTACAATGAATCATAACATGTGTATATATAGTAGACTAAACCCTAGACTAATAGACTTCTAGTACAAGTAGGAGACTTGGCTTGCACACAAAGTAGAATTAGGCTTGGGCCTATGCTAATGAGCCAATATTTCTCTAACAAACACATACGGGGTTCCACCAATTAATTTTATACTATACAGAAGAGAGTGTAATGTACATGTGATAATATTAATATCTCATTGTTTTTAAATTGAGGAAAAGAAAATATATAAATTAATAATATTAATATGGGGGCAATGGGCAACTGTATTTGAATTTTAAAACACTAAGGGCATGTGTGGTAAGTGATTCCAAATAATAGTTTTCAATATTTAAATATTGAAAATTGTGGGCAAAAAAAAAAAAAAAACGAGTTTGGTAGGAGTGTTTGAGTCACAGTTTTCAATTTAGAGTATTTAAATACTGTATTTAGAGAACTCTCAATGCCAGTTTTTAGTTTTCAATTAACATTGTTTAATGACATTTTTGTAAATATTTAGAAAAGTGTAAGACCTACTTGATAAGACCTAACATTAACTACATATCTCTCTCTCTCTCTCTCCCGCTCTCTCTCTCTAACCAACAACCTTCTCTCTCCTCTAATAAATATTAATAAAATAATTGTAATGTCAGAAAATTACCACTTAAAAAAATATATATATACACACATACTAAATACACAATTATGTTTTTTCACATTTTAAAATATGTTGTCTAAAACATGGTACCAAACAGATTTCTTGCATTATGAGTACTTTAAACACATATTTTCACAACACTTTTTAAGTTATAATTTTCACATCATTTTGAACTACAATACTTGAGAACTATTACCAAACAGACCCTACTACTTTAAATGTATTTTGAAAGTAAACCCCTATATTTTCAATATTTTCAAGTTAAACTTAATAATTTAAGATCAACAAATTTTGTAAGTGTTTTCAAATTAAACCTTATTGCTTCAAAAGTTTCAATTTAATCCTTGAAGTTAAGATCAATGTAAATTAAACCATATAATTTTGTTAGTTGTGAATCAAATCCTAAAATTTTCAAATCGTACCAAATTAAACCTTCCAACCAAAAAGACGAAAATCAAACCTAAAACTATAAGGAGATTCAAACATAAGTTCTCCGCAAGGAAATAATCGGCAATGCTACTGAGTATAACAAAATTCTTGTGATTGATCGTGCAAACTAAACCTTGTTTGTAAATACCATAAAAACTAAAATGAAACAATGATTATGTTAAGGAATATTTAAGCTATGTTGTTCTCGAGACTCGAGTATTGCATGCGGATTATGAGCATGATTTTTTTTTTTTTAATTTTTTTTTATGATGTAACTATTATTTATATATTTTATTTTATTAAAATAATTTAAGAAGAATTCATTTTGTATTTGTACCTCTTAGTTACATCCTGAGTAATATATAATATTGATGATTGTTCAGACTTCAGAAAGGAACAAAAAGAATTAGCAATTGGAAATTTAATTTGAAATGCACATGCCTTCAAAAGAGAAAAAAAAAAAAAGCGCATTAAATGAATATGTCATTATGTCAAGTGAAACAGAGGTGTGAAATAACGAAATAAATATGTGGAGATTAAAAGAATTAGGTCAGAGTTTTATGTGAAATTGAAAAATTAAATGGGGTATCACTAAAGCCATGTTATATCGTATTCATAAACCTTTGGCTAAATTTAATTTTTTCCCTTCTTAAATGAAGTAGTTTATTAAATGAAACAATATGGTTATCGATTTAAGGAGAGGACTTCTTTTAAGAACACTTGGTAACTAATGTTTTGGAAAAAACCACCAAACTCGATCATTTGATATTAATGGATGAGGTAACTCATCTTGCTAGAGATTCCTACACCAATGGTCCATTACACAGGCATTAAATTCCCAAGAAAAGAAAGAACATGAAGTTCTTTTCCTTATCCGAAGAAGTATTACAAGGATAAATACTTAGGGTCCGTTTGGATTAGATGATGGAAGTGAGAGGTTAGAAAATAGGGAGATGATTAAAAAATGGAAGGATAGAATAGATTTTAATTTCTTTTATTGGTGTTTGGTTAGAGGGGTGAAAAAGTAGAGGGATGAAAAATTTTTTTTTGTTTGGTTGAGAAGAAAAATGAGAGGATAGAAAATAGAGTTTGTATAAATTTACCATTATATCCCTATTAGATAAAAAAAAAAAAAGAAAAAAAAAGAAAAAAGAAGGTAGCTCATTATATTTTTATCAAAAAAAATTTTGTATGAATGAACACTTTATTTTTCTAAAAGAAAAATAGCACAAAAAATTCAAGAACCCTAAGCTGTAACCAAAAAAAAAAAAAAAAAAAAAAAAAAAAAAAAAGCCAAAACTGGTCAAGAAAGAAATAGATGAGCACCCAAAAAGAGAAACATCTAAGACTAACTTTAGACGACATCGGAAAAAGACCAAAAAAGAAAGGAATAGAAAAAAAGAAAAGAAAAAAGAAGTGAGATAACATTGAAAAAGGCAAAAGACCAAATATATGAAAGTGAAGATAAAACTAAAAATTGGCACAGTTGCATGGGAGTTACTTTTGTCTGAATATAAAAGAACCAAAACTACATGTTTTCCTTCCTATTTCTCTCAATTTTCGGCAGAAAATATTTTGGTGGATTCAGAAAGAAAACACTTAAACCTTACTAATTTTTCTTTTATAAATCCATCCAACCAAGCAGCCCAATAAATTTCTTTCCCTCATTTTCTTTCATTTTTTTTTCCATCCTCCCTAAAATCCACCCAATTAAATGGATTAGGGTAAGTTTGGTTGGGATGATTTTGGGGAAGATGGAAAAGGAGTAGAAAATAAGAGAAAAAAATAGGTGATAGAGGTGTTTAATTGGGAGGTGTGGGAAGATAAAAATAGTGAGGATTATCAAAACTTAGGCTGTGTTTGGTAACAATTTTTGTTTTCTATTTTCAAAATTTTGTTTTGAGGAATATAAAGAAAAAACAATTTTCTTATATTTTTGAAATCAAAAACATGTTTGGTTTATTGAAATTAAAAAGATGGGGTTTTGAAGAAAAAAATAGAAAATACTAAAATATGTTGTTCCTAGGATTTGAACTCTAATTGCTAACTCATTAAATGAGACAAATTCATTAAATTAAATGCGTGTTTTCATTGACTTTTGAAAATTAGAAATTGAAAATAGCTTTTTACCTGTTTTCAATTTCCTTCACATGGAAAAGGAGTAGAAAATAAGAGAAAAAATAGGTGAGAGAGGTGTTTAATTGTGAGGGGTGGGAAGACAAAAATAGTGAGGATTATCAAAACTTTGGCTATGTTTGGTAACAATTTTTGTTTTCTATTTTCAAAAACTTGTTTTGAGGAATATAAAGAAAAAACAATTTTCTTATATTTTTGAAATCAAAAACATGTTTGGTTTATTGAAATTAAAAAGATGGAGTTTTGAAGAAAAAAATAGAAAATACTAAAATATGTTGTTCTTAGGATTTGAACTCTAATTGCTAACTCATTAAATGAGACAAATTCATTAAATTAAATGCGTGTTTTTATTAACTTTTGAAAATTAAAAACTGAAAACAATTTTTTACATGTTTTCAATTTCCTTCACAAAATGAGTTTTGAGAATAGTTTTTGTTTTCTGTTAATTTTGAGTTGCCAAACAAGTTTTTTTGTCTCAAAAATAGAAAATTATTTTTGAAAATAAAAAATAAAGGGAAAAAACAGTTACCAAACATACCCTTAATCTCTCCATATTGGAAAGAAAATGCAAGGGAAAATGGGGATTTGGGATTTTGGACAAAATTGCCCGTTGGGTTTTTTTTTTTGTCTTATTCCTCTAAATTATTGAAATTTTTTTTTTACAAAATTTAGGGATGTATTTTTTTATTTTATTTTTTATTTTAAAAGTTTAGGGATGAAAAACAAACTTTTGGTAAAGTTTAGGAACCAAAATAGTATTTGACCTTTATTTTTTTTGTGCTCATCTTTTCTTTTATTAACCATTTTTTAAACTTCTTGTGCTCTTTCATTTTTTTTAAAAATTAAAGTGTTCATTTATACATACTTTTTAAATAAAAATATAACTTGTTATTTTTTTTTATCTAATAGGGACATGTTAGTAAATTTTTAGAAATTTTATTTTCTATCCTCTCATATATCTTCTCAACTTAACAAAAGAGTTTTGCATTCTCAACTTTTCCATTTTCCCAACCAAAAACCATAAGAGAAAACCAAATCTCTTCTATCCTTTAATTTTTTTTATTATTATATTATTCTTATTTTCTAGTCTCTCATTTTTCCATCCATTCAATCAAATGGGTCCTAACAGCTGAGATGAAGGAGTGAACCAATACGGCGAGGGAATATTAGATACTAAACTTTTATGAGTCCATGTGTGTTTGGATGTCTCACAAGTCACAATGGGGAATAAGTTAGCCTCCTTTTCTTACAAGGGATCTTGAACTTGTCTTTTAATATAAGAGAGACATGACGTGGTTACAAAAACTGGCAAGAAAAAAGTAAAATTGATTGTTTGTGGCCTACTGGTTGTTGACTCAAATATATATTGATGAAATTGATTTATAAAATTAACAAACTATTTGCAACAAATATATATTTATCTTGTCCAAAGATAAAATACATATAGTTCGGTGGCAAGAAACGTATTTTTTAAACGGCTGGCATATATGGTGCTCAAGTTCTTTCCAACAATAGAGACAATGATTAGTTTAAATTCAAATTGGACTTCACTCTCTTAAGATTTAGAGGAATGACAAATTGACAATCACTCCCAAACCTGAAAAAAACACTAACCTCCCTTAAAGTTTGAAGAAAATGACACCCCCCTTTCTTTTACATTAATATTTGTAATGGAAATATTTCAAATTTTTAACAAATTCATTTTATCATAAGTTAACTATGGTTAGTAAAAAGTGCATTCACATTAAAAAAAAAAAAAAAAAACTGAAAATAGCATATTATAAAACATGTTGCTAAAGTGGATTTTTTAGTTGCTTTTTATTGCATCTTACCAATTGATATTATAAATTTTTTAAGGACAATTGGACAGTAATTTTGGAAATTTTCCATTAATGTCCAAAGGGTAAATTAAAACAACATTTTTAACTTTAATTTAACATAGTTTGGTCAAATGAATGTCAACGGGGAAAAACTTTTTTTCCTCAAACTTCAAAGGAAGAGAATGTAATTTTCCCTTAGTTTAATTTAAATATATGACATATTAAAGGACAATTGTTGTGGTTTAAAAATGTTATAGTATGTCTTATCGAAAAAAAATAAAATTTGGTATCACAATTTATATATCTCACAACTTTTTGTTACAACTGTTATGTGGCAAAGTGTGAGCGACAGAGGAAAAATAGTAGATACATGTGTAAGTAATAAATAACTACTCGCAGTTTACCACGTTATAGTATGTAAATATGTAATATATATATATATATATATATATGTATGTATATTAAAACCTCACCTACCAACTTAATTTTCATTACTTTCTCCCAAAAAGGAAAAAAAAACAACTTAATTTTCCTTAAAATAATCTCTTAAAATAGGAACAAATAAGATTTATTTTAAATAATTTTATGAGAAAAAAAAAGAAAAAAAAAAAACACCCTTCAAAAAAGAGTAGCTTAATAAGAGAAGTAAAAAGAGTAGCTTAATAAGAGAAGTGACATTGTTACATGTAAAAAGCACTTTGGGCAGCCACACGACTTGGAGTTTCCATTTTCATTAAACTGGCAGGGATATTGGGTTGACATGTGATTATTTTAAAACACATATTTTGCTCATGTCTCTTCTAGTGCACATAAGCACCAGAGAGTAATCCAAGTCATTTGTTACATGTGATATTTAGTCACTAACTCTTATGACGCATATATATGAAGGTTGTGAGAAAAAAAAATTGCCATACACATAATAACCATACATTACTAATTTATAAATCAAAAGTAATAGCATCTCTTCTATTAGTTTATAAATTATGTTGAAATTATACTAGTACTCAAACAATATCGTATAGAAGAAATAGGTAAATATATAAACTTATTTTCCAGTTGTACCATTGAATTGGATTACCTAACTTAGATAAGATCTTGTTTAACTAAAATTATGTTGAAATTTGGATTTTTTTTATGCATTATCTACACATAAGGGAGTCCATAATAGTATTTAATTAATTAGGTGAACACATGACAAGTATTTATTAGTGGAGTATAGAGTAGAGCAGGAAAAGTGGGACAGAAGATTTGGACTCCACATAAGAAACCTAATTATAGAGAGCAATGCTAGAGGAGCATTTTTTTTTTTCCAACTTGCTAAAGTATCAATTTATAATTGGAGTAACAATACTTTCATATAAATCTATTACTGATACTACCTACTATATAATATTATTATATATAAATCAAGATAAATTAACTTAATGTAAATAGTTAATTTTTTTTTAAAGTCTAGATATGTTGAATTAAATATCATCTAGAATAGCTGGAATGCAAAACTTGTTTCATGGTATATCATAATTGTTATGTTGAAAGGAAAGATTAAAAAAAAAAAAAGTAATGCTAGAGATACAATTTTTTTTTTTTTTTTTAAATTTTTACAAACTATTGATGTGCTGATTTATTATTAGTAAATGAAAAAGTGATGTTAATAGTGAGTTTAGATGAAAACCAATAATATATTGGTCACATTAACAGTTTGTTAAAATGTTGTAAAATAATTTGGGACTATAACATTATTCTTAAAAAAAAAAAAAAAAAAAAAGTTGTGATAGTAATATTCTTATTAAAAAATGAAATGAATTCATCATCACTTGATAATAATATGAGTTGTCAAAATTTATGGGAAAAATAAAGAAACTCTTATTAACGGCAAAACTTTTCAAAAACCCAAAAACAAAAGTGAAAGTGAAAACAAAACCCCCGTATTAATGCTTACCGCCGGCCAAGGTTTGATGAATGGTGCAATATTATTGCAGCACTTAACGCAAATTATCATACCGCCGGCCAAAGGCTTGATGAATCATTTTTATGCAGGCACATTTAACCTAAAATATCAGCGGTAAAAGTGGAGGGTATTTAGGTCATTTGCTTAGATTCAAGTCAATTCCAACCTTCCATGACTCTGACAACCAAAAATTTATAATGAGGGAAGCAATCGAGATTCGAGAATAGAAGCTTACACATTTAATTTAATCCCACATTTATTACTTTCGTATTCTTCATTTATTACTTTATTATTTTTTTCATCTCTTATTTTAAGTGTTTCTAATGTGTAAACCATATAGAGAAGAGCGCATTGTAGCACCGATCAAGGGATTGCTTGCAACCCAATACTCTCTGAATATGAAAAACAACCACCTCCATAGATGTCTCCCCAATACGTTGAAATTTCAACAATAACTATTTTCTTCCTCGGGTTTCATTACCTCAAATTCCAAACCCTAGATTCTCATAATTTAAATGGTCAATTTGATTAAGTATATATTTACTAGCCACTGTTCTCTATTTGCATAGTTGATTTTGCTTATAGAATCGTTTAAAAGACCACATTACTACTAGAGGACATTTGGAACAAACGTAGAAACAAATTTATTGTCTAATTTGGTCGGCCTAGCAAGAGAGAGAGAGAGAGAGAGAGAGAGAGAGAGAGAGAGAGAAAGTACATCTCTTAAAGTTAAATGTGCTGATGCTCTCAAAGACGAAACTAAACTTTTCTTTGCTTTAAAAAAATTACATGTATATAATATTAAAATTATGTATTGTTATGAAGAAGTACAGAATTTGAATTATGTTGAAAATAATACGACTTGCAAATGACATAGGAAGAGTAGAAAACAACTCTTTTAGGTAACTTCTTTTAAAAACTTTCCCCCGTAAACAAAATTAAAACATACATTAAAAAAGTTAATTATAATTATCAATACCTAATGCTAAGTAATTCTAAATGTATGTTGAAGGTGGTAATATATCATATTCACATTCGGATATACCTACATTATTAGGTAAAAGAGAAGTGGGACAAATGCCACGTGGCAGTAAAAAGGATAGAAAGCTCACCAGTTGAGTGGTACTTATAATTTTACTATATATAAAAAGGTGAAACCAAGGAATGGAGACTGTGAAGGAAAGGAAGATAAAGAGAGTCGTAGAAGCAAGCTAGTGTGTGCGGTTTCAAAGAAATATTAATGGCAAAGTGTATGGTGGCAGATACACATTGAAGGAGTGCAATAAAAGGGGGTTGTTTCAGTTGGGTAGGTCTGTGTTTTTATAATGCTTTGAAGCCAGGCCTCCAGCTCTTAAATTTCTTTTGCTTCAAGTTGTGCTGTTCCAAAGAACAAAATATTTAAAACAGTATATCAAATATTGAATCCAATGCAGGCAATGATGACCTTGATGCTGAAAGTCCAAGGGGGTCTGTGCATGATTTAATTAGCCTCCACCCACCACCCATCCTCACCATTAATGCAACTCCTTTTCTTTGTTCCTTTCTTTGTTTGTATTGGTGTTTGGGTTTAGTAATATCAACAAAAAAGTCAGGGTTTGCTTTGTGCTCTTGGTTTTGCTAGTAATGTTGTTCTAGTTTTCCCCAGTTTCTTGGCACTGAATGAGATATGGGTATTGTTGGAAGGAAGAGAGGGTTTTTAGCTCTTCTTCTGCCTATCTGTTTTGCTATCTTGCTTGGGAGATTTCCTATGGTTTTGGGTCTAAATTACACAGAATATAGGCAAGTGAGCAGCTTGAGACTTGAAAGGATAAAGACGCATTTGGACCAGATTAACAAGCCTGCCGTCATGACCATAGAGGTATGTGTTTCATTTCTTTGTAATTCAACTGATACTTCATGTGTTTTCAACAAAGACGTTCAAAATTTAAATTCCTTCTCACTATTAAATTTTTTTTCCTCTTTCTGTCATATATTTTGATTAGATTTCATGATGGTTTCCTTTAATTATTTGTGATATTATCTTTCAATCTTCCCAGAGCCCAGATGGAGATGTCATTGATTGTGTCCATAAAAGAAAACAACCTGCTTTAGATCATCCTCTCTTAAAGAATCACAAGATCCAGGTACAAAAGCTATAGCATAAAGATATATACCAACCTTACTTTCTCTCTTTTTAACTTTTCCTTTTTCTTTTCTCTCAAATACATAATAATTTGTTATAATGAGGATTATCATTGTGTTAATGTTACAGAGACATCCTCAAGAGATGCCCAAAGTGAGAATGATGAAAGAAGATGGGGTGAGAGATGAGAAGAGTAATGAAGTAGTGAAAGGTGCATGGCAAATGTGGCATCAAAATGGTACACGATGTCCAAGAGGAACGGTTCCCATACGGCGAAGCACAATGCATGATGTGTTAAGAGCCAAGTCTTTGTTTGACTTTGGGAAGAAGCAACGTAGGGTTTCTCTTACTAGGCGCACTGATGCACCCGATGTAGTCAGTGGCAATGGCCATGAGGTATGCTATGTCTTATCTCTATAAATCCTTGTATGCACGACTTGGTTTTGATTATCATCTTCTACATCATTTCCTTGCTGTACCATCATAATCATCATCATCATCTTCTTATTGACATTCGAGCAATACCTAATGATTCTAGTACCTCTTTTGGTATATGGACGCTGGGTCTTAAAGCCCACTAACCCCATTCCCCTATTTACCTAGTAAGAAAAAAAAAATCAATTCTTCTTCTCCTTTCAACATAGTAAGAGGCATAAGAAGAACCTTATTGGACCAAAAGTAAATACAGTTAAAAGTTTTTTAAAAGGATGGTACACTAAAATCTTTTTCTTTTGGATTTGATGATGAACTTAATTAAATGAAATGGGAAAGAAAACTCAAAAAAATAATAACAAATAAAGGAAAGAGAATATTGACCTTAGGTCTTTTATTTATATCCTTATGTTCAAAACTCCCCCTTGCATTGTCAATTTATTGAAAAAAATTCACGGCATCCAAGTTTGAAAGAAGCATTCCAAAATATAAAATTATTTTAATTCGGTGAAGTTTGAAAGAATCCATGAATATATGTAATGGTTGATATCACTCTTTCTTTTTTCCCCCACACAATATGCATTAAATGAGATCTACGGTCTACCACCTCAATTTTGAGGCAATAAATAGCTTGTTACCTCTTTTCAGTTAAATTATTTGGGTTCTTACATGAAATGGTGTAAAGAATTAAATTGTAAGAAAATATTTTTGCTTTTCTTTTCTCTACACCACATCAACAAAAAAGAAAAACTGAAAATTTTCACTTCTTGAATTTTACTGAATTTTAACCATTTGATTATTTTCCATTTCCATGACCTCCACCAGATTAACCTCTAGACTTTCATTCAAAATTATTAATATTCAGTTCATTGTTGGGATTTGTGTTTCTTGTTGTTGCCCTTTAATAGCTCTTCTGGTTTTTTAATATTCAGTGAAGTCAATACTTTTATGAGTTTATCTTTTGGGTTATTAAATGGATTCAATTTTAAATTCTATTTGATTTGTTGGTATACACATTTATAGCACGCAATAGCCTACACTGGAGCGCAAGAAGTGTATGGGGCAAGAGCAACAATAAACGTATGGGACCCAGCAATCCAAGTGGTAAATGAGTTCAGTCTCTCCCAGATTTGGATTCTTTCCGGTTCATTCGACGGCTCAGATCTCAACAGCATAGAAGCTGGATGGCAGGTACTTCTTCCATTTTCTGTCTAGCCAAACACACTACCCAACAATCTTAATTAAAATATTCTATCATTTATTGTATTTTATTAGTAATTGTTTCTAGAAAATATGAAAACATGAAGTGGTACATTTATAGAATTCTGAGGGTTGTCGATTAATGCAATGCAAGTTACAAGATTCTCTTTGAACATTAATGGTAGTGTCTTTATTTTATTTTTTTGGTTGAAGTAACTTAACTAAAGTAATAAATAGGTTAATTAATTATAAAATTTTGAATTTTTCTGAAGTTTTGATCATTCTACTAGTCAGGTCAGTCCGGAGCTTTATGGTGACAGCAGGCCAAGATTGTTCACTTACTGGACGGTCAGATCTCTCTCTTCCTTAACACAACCATCTGTTATTATTATTGTAGTTGTTGTTATAATTATCACAATAATCATTCATTATTATTACTATTATAATTTACGTCTTGTTTTGGATATGCAAATAATGGAATCATTTTGAGCAGATGATCATGTGGATTACTTTCATGTGGTTAGAGACATAAAGATTCCCTCTTACTTAGATTACATTATGTCAAAGTCAACTTCATCTTCTAAGATAGTGATCTATTAGAATTTATTTCGGAATTTTTCATAGCTCCATAAGACCTATTGATCTGTAAACACGTGCACCAAAAGTTGTGGCATTAGTTGGTTAAGTGTACATTTTTTCATACCTGGATCTATTTGGAATCTGCTTATTTTGTTGAAACTAAAAACTTTTTATTAAAAGTATTTTAAATAAAGGTAAAAGTTAATTGAAATAATACAGTAAAGCTCATACATAGTATCAGAAAGTGCAGTAGGACCCATGAATAGTAGTAAAAATAAGCTGAATAGTAAAATAAGTTGACAAAAATAATTTTTGTCAAACACACACTTGATCAACTAAATTGTAGAGAATGTTGCACCTTTCTGGTGTGACCCAAGTCCAAATTAATGCTAACTTTGTGTTTAGCAGGAAATAGACCATGCTAAAATGACTTCGCTGCCGCTCAGAGGCCCCAAACTAGTGTGGGAAGAGAATTAGAAGATATTCATGTTCTTAAACCTCTAACTGCAAGAACAAAACATTAGGCAAACTTGGGTTTGGAAACATTGGAACCTTACTACTCCTTCCATTAGAGATATCCATGCTGGAATAAGAACTTAAACTTTTATATCTTATTTTAAAGTCATTGCTTTTGACATATATGAAGGCATTTGTAGGGTGATTACAGTCATTACACCCGAATAATAGTGTACCCTTTGACCCTTTCACACATTGTGGGTTTTTTTATTTTATTTTATTTTTTATAAATGATAGTAGGTACTTATAAATTTTGTAGACTTATTGTCTAATGAATGAATATTATAGTCCTTCGCAAGGGTCACATTTGTTTGAAGGGATATAAGAGTTGTAACCTTCTATAAAAATGTGTCTATCTATAAATATTAAATACGACACAAGTGATAATGTTAGGTCCTTCCATTCATTTTCCTTCTTGACGTGATTTCTATATTTGCTTTCCATGCTTATTACAAGACTTTCACCTATACTTGCACTAAGACCAATAAAATAAAAATTTATGAATATCATAATTTCGACTATTTCGATAAATGACAGGACTGTGCTTGACTTGAATCTTGTTTACATTTAAAAAACATAGAAACCAAAGACATGAATTTAAAATTGAAAAGGATAGACATGACCTCTTTAGTATACATATCTTTTAGTGCATATTTTTTTTATAATACAGGCAGCGTGCTATATTAATGAGCTACAAACTCTTATCCTTTTAGTGCACATGTAAGATTCAAAATTTGCCGCATTGCAAGTTCTATTGAATTTCTTACCCTTCCCTTTCGCACATTCTGAATCGAGCCTAGTAATGAATGAATTCTCATTACAGGTTATTGAGTCATGGCTGTACCAATTCAAATGTGCAGTAATGTTTAGCTAACAATCATTTGAGCCAGTTAGTATTGAGATGAAATAGTCAGCCACAGCGCTTCATTATTTTGGTGGATTATAAAGCCATTTACAGTTGAGATTCGAGACTAGGAAAACTATGCACATTGACCCACGTCTTTATTAGAATTCACTAGCTGAGGGCATACTTGTCATTGGGATTTTGACATTTTGTCCAAACATATAATCGAGGTGTGAATTAAATTGAAGTGCCTTGGCTTCCAGGAAAATGTCATTCGGACTTCTTAGCATTTATATGTGACAGATTCTAGGTGAAATTTATATGTGACAGATTCTAGGTGAAAATATTTAATATTGGCCTTATCATTCTACCCCTTCATAAATGATGAATGGATTCCGAATCCCACATATGGAACCCATTTTAATAAATAGGACAAAAGCTCACATGCTCGTTGAAAAAAAGGTTGAGACCTTACATGCGGTGTCTAATACTCTAACTACTAATTAATGAATTTTCCTTAAGTCATCCATGCTCTTAATTAATAACTAGAGAAGTAATATGTCCATAATATTTTCATAACAAATTATAAGTGGTTAGTTATTATTAATTTAAATTTGAACTTACTATTGAGATTATTATTTTATCCTAACAATAACAACTTGTTACTTAAGATTTGTTAAGAAAATATTGTAAAACTGATGTGGACATAACATTTCTCTAATAATCGACGACAATAGCTGTATTATATTTTTTCCTTTTTCTTTTTATTAACTCCCAACCACAAAAGAAAATGCACTATTTTATGCTTTTTAAAAAAGCACTATTTTATTTATTTCATTCTATTTCTTTATAATAATGTACGTATTTTATTCTATACTTTTATATTCTCCCAAATATATTGTTAGTTAACATGTGTATATTCAAACAGGTGTAGGTATGCTTTTACCTATGCTTGTAAAAGAATATATAACTCAATTTAGCGAAGCAATACAACTAATCCCCTTTTTTATATTGATAAAGAGAAATTTAATCCTTTTTGTTCTATATTACAGACAGATTCGTATCAGGCAACAGGGTGCTACAACCTTCTTTGTGCGGGATTTGTGCAAACCAACAGTAGGATTGCCATCGGAGCTGCCATTTCTCCAATATCATCATTTTTATCCAATCAATACGACATCACCATACTCATTTGGAAGGTACACATGCATCTTTTTCTTTTTTTCTTTTTTCACTTTTTCTAAAACTACATTGTATGTTACAACTTGTTCAACTAGTTGACCATAAATGGTAGATAATTATTTACGCATGTACTTACCACTTTTAATCTTCCACTCACCATATTAGAGTTGTGACTTGTGACAAAAAATTGTGCAATAAAATTTTTCTGTTACATTCAGGGGCGTAGTCAAAAATTTTTGTTTGGGGGCCAACTTATGATACTAATTTATTAGCTTATACAAACTTTCATAAACATGTACAAACACATACATCTATACACACATAATTTAGTATCCTTCATAGTGAATTTTTAACGTTTTCATTTTTAATATAAGTTATCAAATTGTATACCAAAGTGCGTAAAAAAATTTCAATTGAACTAATGAAGTATTCAAAGACATAAATGATCCAAAACTTTAACAGACACAATAACACATTTTACAATAAAAAAAATGAATGTGTGGGGAAAAAAAAACATTCTCTATAACTACTAGATCAATTAGACAATTTTTTTAAGAGCATCATTGGACTAGCTCAAATATTTGGAGGAAGTCCCATTTTTTTAGGCAAATAAATAAAATGTTAAATATTTATATATAATATTAAAATATTTTTAAAATTTTTCATGTAGCTCCGACCCTGGTTACATTACTTCACATGACATGACATGTACATCTAATTGTGTTCTTCTTTAATATAAATAGGATCCAAAACTAGGAAATTGGTGGATGAGCTTTGGCGACAATACATTAGTAGGATATTGGCCAGCAGAGTTATTTACACACTTAGCTGACCATGCTACTATGGTAGAATGGGGTGGTGAGGTGGTGAACACAAGGGCCAATGGAGAGCACACCTCAACCCAAATGGGCTCAGGTCACTTTGCCAATGATGGGTTCGGAAAAGCAAGCTACTTTCGGAACCTAGAGATCGTTGATGCTGATAATAGTCTCAGCTCAGTGGAATATATCTCAACCCTAGCTGAAAACACCAATTGTTACAGCATCAAGAGCTCCTCCAACAATCAATGGGGCACTTACTTCTATTATGGGGGTCCTGGGAACAATCCACAGTGCCCATGATCATATATAATATATAATCACCATCAAGTTCGACATATTATCATCATCATTATTGATATTATCATATATCTTAATCATCACAATATATAACTTGTAGGTCCAAGTAAAATCTCCATCGCTAAATTCTTTTATGTGTAATTATAGAATGTATGCTATTTCCACCTTTGTTTATGCTACTACCACATTTTTTTGGATGTGAGGGTTTGTATTAATTGAATAAGATAAAATTAAGCATTGTATAAACAGGCGTGGAAATAGCAGTATTTTGGATAGGTATATTTTATTTCAACGTTTAATCAGTTGATTGTTATAGCACAAGTTTGCTGTTCTTTTAGTTTCAATTGGCGTAAGGAAAGGTTGATTTCTGTTATCAGTATTTTGGATATATATATATATATATATATATATATATATATATATATATAAAAGGTTGAGTTTAAATTGCATCTGGTGTAACTCTAAGCAATGTTACATCACCTAATAATTTGTTATAAAATTCATATTTGAAAAATCTCATCGTTAAATTACATTATATGTTCTTGACATTCATACCAATTTTCATATCAATTGCATCACCAAAAACAAGTTGCAACTGTGAGGGCTAAAGTTCGTTACCATAGTGGGTTTCCATTGCCAAAAGAGTTGTCCATTGCCAAAGAATTGCAATTCTTGGCTTTGTCCTTTTGTTGTCTATTTGAAGGGGCCAGTGGCTCATTTGTGCAAGTGATAGAATTTTTCACTAATATGTGATGTTGAGCAACACAAATAATTCTCTCTCATTTTTCTCATCAGTTTCACCAAAGCATTTAAGCTATGGATATTGTGTGTTTTGTCCTTGTAAAAAATACTATTGTTCAGATCTCAATTTGTGAGAGACATTGTTTTTTCGAATGTTTTAAATACCTTTTTTTTACTCTGTTTTGGTTTGTTTATTGGAATAAAATTTTCTAAATATCTCTCATCAATGGAATGATATATATATATATATATATATATATATTGTAGGGACTCAATTTGGAAGGACCTTCTAAATTTAGAAGGGAAGTAATCCTGTAGGCTCTGAACAATACATTTCTAGAGAGTGGATTGAAGAAATTGGCCCTTACAGGCAAACGGAACCTAACCATGGACTCATCACCATTGAAGGCTGTGCACCTAGATTTCTTTTTTAGAGTTGCTCCTCGGCATTTATCCGAGGAGCTTGGCCTTCGTCCCCCCCTTCTTCAGGAGGGGTTCCTTACATTATATACCCCTCCCCCAATCGATCCTAACCCTACATTTGTTGAGCAATTAGGCTAATACTCAAGTGCCTGTCCCATCAGCCGCCTCCCCATTCCCTTTGTGGATCGCGGCAACCAAGGTGGCACTGTTGTGGAGTCTTTTTCTCATTAATGCGATCAGGACGGTAGTTGAGGGCATTTAATGTGGAGGTGACAGTTTGTCATGAACTTGCTCCTCCACCATGTTTCCATTGCTGGCGTGTGGTACTTGTTCTCTACTCTTTGAATAGTCAGGAAGGCTCCCTTGATGGTGTTGCCTGTTGCCTTAAAGTGTCGGATGTCCGAGGACGGAGTCGTCTCCGTCCTCGGCGTGGCTTATTGGGCTCCTGGGCTTCTTATTTTCATCCTCGGACCTTAGATGCCTCCTCGGCTCGGGCTTTCGGTCCTGGAACGAAGTGGGCTAGGCCGTCTGACTTGCTGGCCCCACAATAGCCCCTCAAAATTTTGCTGTTCGCGTCCTCGGGCAGAGAGGAGGATTTTGACGTCCTCGGGCCTGCGACGCGTCCCATCGAGTCCGGTCCCCCGTCAGTACTGGAGTCTTTTCATCTACCCAAGACGCGTTACTGGCGCTTCGATGCGCGCAACGCGCCCTCCATTAAATCCAGACGGCTCTGTGCTCCCCACGTTCAACGGGAGGATGACAATCCAACGATGAGGATTTGCCTAACATTTATGGGTAGGAAAACCTGCCCGATTCCTCGATTTAGGGTATAAATACCCACTCGAAATGCCGGTCCCTCTGTTTACTCGCAACCAAGAGCTCTTGCGCATACATCCCGAGTCCAGCCAAATTTCCACCTACATTTCCAGCATAAAAAGCCTGTCCGAGGAGCTTCTCCTCATTTCTGTAAGTCACTTTATCTCCCTCCGAGCTCTCTTCTTCTCTATTCCTTCTTCTCTTTCATTTGTTCTTTCTTAGCTTTCTTAGGCATCGCTTGGGATGGGTAGGTTTAAGAAGTACGTCTATACTGAGGAGGTGATGGAGAAATTCATCGCCGACCATAAGATACCCAGCAACGTGGGCTTGAGGTATTGTGAGGAAGGGGAGTGGCACCTTCGGAGGTAGGAGGGCGAGGTGGTGATTCCCATCGTTGCCTTCCTTGAAGGTGGCATGAGAATCCCCATGGGACCGGTGATGAGGGGCTACCTGACGTACTTCCTGTTAGCCCCCACCCAGTGTGCCACCAACGTCTTCAGAATTCTGGGTTGTGTGGACGCCCTGAACGAGAAGATGGGGCTAAGGCTGACCTATCACGACGTAAACTGGTGTTACAACCTCTAGTGCCTGAAAGGCAAGTCATACTACATGAAAACAAGGGATGACAGGGTCCGGCTTATACAGTGCCTCCCTGAGTCCAGCAATGGGCTGAACAAGGACTTCCTCATCGTGTCCGGAGAGTGGCATGATGGCCTTCACTGCCCAACGACGGAGAGGACACCAGGTGGGGCAGTGGGAATAAGGAGGGAGGGCTCTAGGATTTTAGTTTGTTTTATTCTTTATTTCATTCACTTTTTTTTTTACCGTTTGGTTACTAACATGAATGCGCTTTCTTTCTGCAGATCCGTACGCCTTCACGCGTCACTTCAACCTGATCAACAGGGAGGACTTGCAGAAAGCGCTAAGGGCAGAGATTTTTGTGAACAAAGCCGACAATCAAGTTAGGGCCGCTCACAGGATCTTAGGATACGACCCGATTCAAAAGTCGTTTACAGCATCGAAGTACGTGATCAGAGCCAAAGACCCTCGGATACGGAAGATAACCGTGACCGAGGACGGGTTCCAGTTCCCCGAGGAGCCCTCCACATCAGAAGGCGTAGCATTAGCAGGCCCCTCTTCCCCCCATAGATTCTTAGAGGCCGCAGAAGAAAGCCTAGAGAGGGAAGAGGAAGTTACTGATTTTGGCCCTACCGAGGACGAGTTTGACGTGTTTGAACAAGTCCACCAGTTTGAGGACCCTCTAGGAGACTTAGGTGACCCTTGCCTGACCGAAGCGGACTTCCTAACGACTGAGTCCTCTTCTCGGCTTGAGATGGGTTACAAGAAGAAGCCCCAATCTAGCCTTTTGGACCTAATCGAAGGCCAACCGAGGAAGTCTAAGCCAAAGCTTCCTCCTCCTCCTCCCAAGACTCATTCTGCTCAGGCCAGGTCGGCCTCGACCCAGTCCAGGCTTCCTCCTCCTCCGCCTCAGACGAGTCTGCCTTCTAGGCATGAGCCCACTGATCCTAAGCAGAAAAAGGATAAGGGCAAAAGGCCGATTGAGGACAAGTCTGGGTCCACCCAGGAGGGGAGCGATACTCGGCGGCCTTCGAAACAATTGAAGATAGGCTCCCAAGGCCAAGATAAACAGGTTGTTGCCCAGCCCGAGGCTCAGGCCTGGCTTCCTGCCCCAATACTCCATGGGGGGCCTCTAAGGGACGACTCCTCCCTCAGGGATTTTAAAGAGGGCGAAGGCGCGTATGTGGCCGACGCGCTGGAAAAGTGCCTTTTACTCCCTGCGGACATGGCAGAGCTGGAGACTATGAGGAGTAGGGAGGTCTTCCTCAGCCTCAAGCGGTACTTGGGAATGGTAAGACCCCCAACACTTGTGATTTTTTCTGGTTTCAGTTTCCCCTCCCTTTTTCTGAGCTCGGTTCGTTACATACCCATTTTGTTTGGTAGGCCGTCCAGGCCACCTATAGGTTGGAGGAGGCGGCCCACGACCAAGGAAAAGCCATGGACGCAGAGCGTGAGAAGCGTTTGGAGGCGACTCGGACCCTTAAGAACTCCGAGGTTGACCTTGCCACGGCCCGGGAGGAGCTAAAGACGATGACCAGGGCTCGGGACAACGCCATGTTGACCTCACTGGTTTCCAGAAGCAGGCCGAAGATCAGAAAAGGCGTCTGGGTGAGGCAAAGGAGCAGTTAAAGATCGCAAAGGAGCTGCTTGCTGATCTGACAAAGAAGGTGGCTGCTGTTGAGGAAGCCAAAAAGGTGGCTGAATGGGCCAAGGATGAGGCTGTGAGGGCCAAGTTTGAGGCTGACCAAGGTAGGGAGGAGGTCTGGGCCACTAAGGAGGAAGCCAAGGAGGCAGCCTATGTTGCGGGGGTGGCCGAGACAGAAGCTGCCTTTAAGGCTCAAGTCCCCGGGGTGTGCAGGCGCTACTCCTCCGAGGTTTGGAAGGAGGCTCTCAAACAAGCTGGGGTCGAGGCCTCGTCTGACCTGTGGAAGGAGGAGAGTGTGTACTACCCCCCTGCCATCCGCGAGACTGCCCCAGATGGCTCTGAGGCCGAGGAGGCTGCTGAGGAA
This sequence comes from Quercus ilex subsp. ballota, assembly GCA_032727855.1. Taxonomy (NCBI): domain Eukaryota; kingdom Viridiplantae; phylum Streptophyta; class Magnoliopsida; order Fagales; family Fagaceae; genus Quercus; species Quercus ilex. The sequence continues at coordinate 30,837,146 of CM064910.1, read as the reverse complement.
GCCGATGCTACCACGGGTGAGGGCGCCTCGGTCGCTGAACCTACTGGTGAGCCTGTCCAAGGGAGTGACCCTCTCGGGGTAGCTGAATCAGGTGAGGGCCCTAACGAGGAAGCGCCCTAAGAGGTTGCGAAGTCCTCCTCTGAAGCCCAGGTTTCTTCCGCTGAGGAGGCAGCCATTCCTGCCGTGCCTCTGCAGGCCGTCCCTTTTAGCCAAAGCTCAGAGGACCCCGAGGTTGCCATGGACCAGCCGCTTACTGGGGGGAGAGATTAAGTGGAAGGGGCAGGCCCCTCGGCGCCCCTGTCTGCTTTGTTTTGTCATTTCTTTTGTCTTTTGTATATATATATATATATATATATTTACATTGTAATGTGACGCTTATCATGTAACTTCTATGGATTTAATGCAATGTGGCTCTTATTTCTCTCTCTGTTTGTTCTGGTTGTTTGCACATTTGCGCGTTATTCGTTTTCTCCTATCCCCCTTTTTTTTACTTGTATAATTTTAACATCAATTGTACCTCGGCCAGTCATGGCAGTGATTGCAATAACGTGAAGGCAGGTATGCATAGACGGACCTTTTATGTCCCAAGGACTAGGTAGGGCTCTTGCTTTCCCAACATTCTAACACTTAGAATCTTTCGGAGTAGTTAGTTTCCCCATAGGCTTGAGTCCGAGGACCATGCAATGCCTTGGTTCTGTCTAACACTTAGAATCTTTATGAAGTAGTTAGTTTCCCCATAGGCTTGAGTTCGAGGACTATGCAATGCCTTGGTTCTGTCTAACACTTAAAATCTTTTGAAGTAGTTAGTTTCCCCATAGGTTTGAGTCCGAGGACTATGAAATGCCTTGGTTCTGTCTAACACTTAGAATCTTTTGAAGTAGTTAGTTTTCCCATAGGCTTGAGTCCGAGGACCATGCAATGCCTTAGTTCTGTCTAACACTTAGAATCTTTTTGAAGTAGTCAGTTTTCCCATAGGTTTGAGTCCGAGGACCATGTAATGCCTTGGTTTTGTCTAACACTTAGGCGCTTTTTGGCGTAGTTAGTTTCCCCATAGGCTCAGGCTCGAGTCCGAGGACCTTGCAATGCCTTGGTTCTGTCTAACACTTAGAATCTTTTTGAAATAGTTAGTTTCCCCATAGGCTTGAGTCCGAGGACCATGCAATGCCTTGGTTCTGTCTAACACTTAGGCGCTTTTTGAAGTAGTTAGTTTCTCCATAGGCTTGAGTCCGAGGACCATGCAATGCCTTGGTTCTGTCTAACACTTAGGCGCTTTTTGAAGTAGTTAGTTTCCCCATAGGCTTAAGTTCGAGGACCATGCAATGCCTTGGTTCTGTCTAACACTTAGAATCTTTTTGAAGTAATTAGTTTCCCCATAGGCTTGAGTCCGAGGACCATGCAATGCCTTGGTTCTGTCTAACACTTAGGCGCTTTTTGAAGTAGTTAGTTTCCCCATAGGCTTGAGTCCGAGGACCATGCAATGCCTTAGTTCTGTCTAACACTTAGGCGCTTTTTGAAGTAGTTAGTTTCCCCATAGGCTTGAGTCCGAGGACCATGCAATGCCTTGATTCTGTCTAACACTTAGGTATGTGGTGAAGGAGATTATCCTCAGCGTTGGCCATACTAGTTTTGGCGTGATGATGGCCTCGGCCCCGCCTCATCGGAAGTGGGGCATCGCGTGTATCGGACCATTGACCCCGCAGTGCCCCGGGCGAGGCTGGTTTGGGGCTCTTAACCTTACACGTGGCAGTAACGCTGCCTTCAGTTCAAGTTTCTGCAGTCATCAGTTACGAGGCGCCCCCTGACGGTTCGCGTTCCGCGCTTGACGTTTCAACACACGAGGCGCGCTCTCATTAATATTCTCTTGGACTGATGCAAATCGAACGGTTGATAGGCGCTTTGGAATTTGGTCAGGATTAATGTCACCGATAATCCACTTTTCGAATTCTGCGTAGTTCCATTCCTATCAATCTTCACCCCCTATTTAAGGCTACGTAGGGGAAATGACCTTCTACTCTTCACGAACCCTCCAATATACCAGGAAACATGTCCTCCCAACTTTCAAAGCCCCCTCAATGACCCTGCCAAAATTGCGATAAGAGTTTGGAGAAATGGAATGGCTTTGGATGGGAGTGAGGGTGCATAGGCCCAAAATCCTCCTTCCTCGACGGAGAGCCGCCGTAGCAATAGCTCGCGTCAGATCTCCGGTGCGGCCGAATCTGTGCGTCATCCTGATGGTGCCACGCACAGCGGCCAAGAGGGAGGTCCCTGGAGTACATAACGCTCCTTCCCGGGGCGCTGCCACGCCGGTGGAAGCGTGCAAGGATACGTCATGTCTGGTGCCCGAGTGTTGCCGTCTCCAACGGCCAACCACCGTGGGGCTGGAAGAGAATCAAGGGAACATCATGGGGAAAGGCCGCCCGGCGCCCTTGCATCTGCTCCTCTCTTCGCGCCAGCGCCACCGCACAGGCTTGGGCGCTGCGGGTAGCCTTGAAACAGGCCTGCCTCAGCCCCCTTCCCTTTAGTTAGCTTTAAAACAGGCCCGTCTGGGCCTTTGTTTGTAGAGTTGGCTTTAAAACAAGCCTGTCTGAGCCTTTATTTGTATGTTGTAGCTCCTTTTTATCTAATAAAATATTGCTGTTTTTCCTCTCTTTTCCTGTGAATCTTTTACCTTTCTGCAATGGTGTTTTTTTTTTTTTTAAATGCGTTCTTGTGAACTTTTCGTCAACTGACTACCTAGGGACGATTGTCCGTTGCGCCTGCTAGTGCACAAATTCTTCCCACAGACGGCGCCAATTGTAGGGACTCAATTTGGAAGGACCTTCTAAATTTAGAAGGGAAGTAATCCTGTAGGCTCCGAACAATACATTTCTAGAGAGTGGGTTGAAGAAATTGGCCCTTACAGGCAAACGGAACCTAAACATGGACTCATCACCATTGAAGGCTGTGCACCTAGATTCCTCTTTAGAGTTGCTCATCGGTATTTATCTAAGGAGCTTGGCCTTCGTCCCCCCCTTCTTCAGGAGGGGTTCCTTACATTATATACCCCTCCCCCAATCTATCCTAGCCCTACATTTGTTGAGCAATCAGGCCAATACTCAAGTGCCTGTCCCATCAGCCGCCTCCCCATTCCCTTTGTGGATCGCGGCAACCAAGGTGGCACTGTTGTGGATTCCTTTCCTCATTAATGCGGCCAGGACGGTAGTTGAGGGCATTTAATGTGGAGGTGACAGTTTGTCCTGAACTTGCTCCTCCACCATGTTTCCATTGCTGGCGCGTGGTACTTACTCTCTGCTCTTTGAATAGTCAGGAAGGCTCCCTTGATGGTGTTTCCTGTTGCCTTAAAGTGTCGGATGTCTGAGGACGAAGTCGTCCTCGGCGTGGCTTATTGGGCTCATGGGCTTCTTATTTTCATCCTCGGACCTTGGATGCCTCCTTGGCTCGGGCCTTCGGTCCTGGAACGAAGTGGGCTGGGCCTTCTGACTTGCTGGCCCCACACACACACACATATATATATATATATATCACAATTAAAATTTGTTTAAAATATGAAATAAATTGAGATAATAAATAATGAGGAGATAGAGGAGGAAAAAAGCAAGGTAAGAGTGTATATTTTATGTTGTTATGATGAGAGAAAAGGGAGAGGAGAGAGTGATGTGATATTGACTTGGAAAGAGATTAAAAAAATGGAAATGTTAATAGATGCCCTAAGAGCATAAGTTTAGGAATTGTTTTTAAAAATAGTTTTATGGGAAAATGAAAAAACAATTAATTTTTTTTACAACTATTAATATTTCTCAAGAAAATGATGTCAAAATTTTGTTAATATTATTAACAATTGTTCTAAAGACATCTGAATGATTAGAGAGGGAAAGTGAGAGAAGAAAGAGTAAAGAAAAATAATAAAGAGTGAGAAATTAATGAGTTATCAAATGACAGATGTGAGAGAGAGAGAGAGAGAGAGAGAGAGAGAGAGAGAGATACTTGAGAGATGACAAGCAGGGAAATCGGGGGGGGGGGGGGGACAATTGAGGGAAAAGGAAAAATACAAACAAAATGTAATAGATCTCAATATTGTTCGGTATTAGCTAAAATGCCCAAAGATAGTCGAAAATCGAAATGACCCAAAACGATTAAATTTTTTTTTCCAAGATAGTAGAAAGGGTTTCTTGTTCCGAATTTCTTACCAAAATGGTATTTTTGGCCATTTTGGCTATGTAAAGTTGTAATTTATAACTATTTTGTGTTGGCTTTAATTTCGTGCCAAATTTGATTGTAATTTTATTCAATCATTTTCCCCTATATTTATGTGGGTTTTTTTTTTTTTTTTTTTAATTATAAGGATGTGTGTGAGAGAGTGTGAAGACTCAAGTTTAAATTGAAGAACAAGTGGATTTCATGAGAAGCTCACGATAAGTTAACCCACGAAGTAGCCACGTGTAGAGCACATGATTGGAATGTGAAGAGTCATGACAGCTTGGAGTTTTCGCGTGTGTTTCACGGGTAAGGCCTTCCCGCGAGATACTTGTGAAACATTCTATTTGGCTATTTTGTTATGTTTGTTTTACTAAGTCTTTACCCACACTATATATATCCTCATTACCCACATATTGTAAAGAGTGTTTTTCAGAGAGAAAACTCTAGAAAATACACTTGAGAGTTAGAGATTGTTATACCCGCAATCATTTCCACATTTTCATGTGGTTTTCCTCTACTCCTACCTCTCCATATCCAAATCCTTGAGAGGTTGATAGCCCAAACACTTATCATACCCAATCTGAGTGTAAAGTGAGGTTTTGGTGCTGCTGGAAAGTATTGGAAGAAGCCAATCATTGGCGGATGCAATCAGGCTGAATTGCGGGATCTGGAAAAGCTAGAGAAGACAAGGTTCCGAGAAACCAATTGGTAGCAGGAGCTTGGAGAGCTCGAGTACATGGGGTAAACTAGGCTTGAAGGGTCTTTTGTTATTCATGTACTTTAACTTATTCTCTAGTGGATCGATTTATCATTTGGAGGGCGGCAGAGAGGTTTTTCATCGAATTCTTAGGTTTCCTCTTCGATAACACATTTCGATATTATTTTGTGTTTGCATCTTTCTTCCCTACTCTTTAAGCTTTCTTTTTTTTTTTTTTTTTTTTTTTTTTGAGAAGCAACAAAATGGGAGTCTTTATGGTTATATTACACCCTCGAGCAGGGAGACAGTGGCCTCAGGATGGGTAAGGCGAGGACATCGCAGGCAGACCACCTTGTACCCTCTGTGTGGGAGTCACCTCATTTAAGTACACCCTCCACCAAGAATATGGCTTAGAGTAGTTTTATTGGTTGTTTTACTCTTAGTCCGCACTTAGTTTAAGTTAGGAGTAAAAGCAACCTAGCCAAAATTTTTATTGGGGGTCTAAACAAGCTCTTTTGTATTCACACAAATTCGAGCTTCCAAAGACTTTCACCTATAATTGCACTAAGACCAATAAAATAAAAATTTATGAATATAGGAATCTCGACTATTTCGATAAATGACAGGACTATGATTGACTTGAATCTTGTCTAATACATTTAAAAAAACATAGAAACCGAAGACATGAATTTAAAATTGAAAAGGATAATGGGTTAGATCTATAGAGACTCTCATGTCAAACATGACCTCCGTTTCCAATATATACATATATCGACTCTCATGTCAAGTATGACCCCTTTAGCATATATATCTTTTAGTACATATATATATATATATATATATTTTTTTTTTTTTATAATAATTCAATACTTAAAAAAAGGGGCAGCGTGCTATATTAATCAGCTACAAGCTCTTAACCTTCCAGTGCACATGTAAGATTTCAAAAGTTGCCGCGCTGTAAGTTCTATTGAATTTCTTACCCTTCCCTTTTGCACGTTCTGAATCGAGCCTAGTAATGAATGAATTCTTATTCCAGGTTATTGAGTCATGGCTGTACCAATTCAAATGTGCAGTAGTGTTTAGCTAACAATCATTCATAGAACCCAAGTCATTTGAGGCCATATTATCAATTTTCTCATATATTGTCTTTGATCTTGATTTTCTAGGAATCACTGCAAATTCGAGTGATGCATAGGAGAATTTTGTATAATGGTATAATACATCATCACAAACATAAATAAGATCATGACTGACTACTAAAATAAATTTAAACTTTAAAGACTTATTCCACCACTAAGTTCTCGTAGAATTTTGGGGTCATGATCAGAATCAGAAAAACTTACTTCCATGTCATGCAATTATATGGTAGTCAGCTCAAGCCTTTGCTCAATGGACTATAAGCTTAAAAAAAAAATTCCATTAAAAACTGTAGCACTTTATTTCAAATCGAGTCATAATTTGAATCAAACACAACTAGGCTCCACAAAGCTCAACAATTTTAGCCTCGAAGTTCTAAATAACATTAGTTATAAAGTAATAGCAATCTCACCACTTAAATTGTTAAGAATGAATTACCTTAAAGAAATTTCTTAATTTGACAATGTTATGATCATCTCCAATAACCAAATAAAGAAGACAAGTACATACATAACATGAAACTTTTTTTTCTACTAACTACATAGAAAGCGTGAAAAGCCTTTTCTACCATAAATTTGGTTTAGTATAGTTTTTATCTTTTATTGAAGTTTGGTTTGGTAAAGTTTTTTACTTTTATTGCAGCCAAAACGATTAGTTTGGATGAAAAAGAAAAGAAAACTTTAATATTAAGAAATGTTTTAACATTTTCACAACACTTTTACTATAAATCCTAAGTATCAGGTTATTACAAACTATTATTAGTATACAAAAAAAAAAAAAAAAAATCAATGGTGGGTTCAAATTAGAACCAATAACAAATTGCCACATCGGATTTGTTATATGTGTTGTAAAAATGTTGTAGATGCAACACTTCTCATTTTTATATCATATTAACTAAATAAAGAGAGTTGAACCCACAACATCTACATGGAAAGGGAGGTGAGGCCGTTTTGATTAGTCAATTGATGAGCCAAAACTTTCCATTTCAGTTGGCCTCTTTTTCTCTTTTTATCTTTTTTATTTATATGTACTGACTTTTGTTTGATACTTTGAACTCGCTTTATTTATTTATTTAATATTTATATGTGCTAACACAATGTTTTGGTTTAGAAATAGTTATAACAACACAACATTGTCACAATATTTTCATAATTGTTAAGTTTTTTTTTTTTTTTTTTTTTTTTTGAGAATGTTCATAATTGTTAAGTTGTTAGCTCTTTATAGGTCAAAATAAAATAAAATATTTATTGTGAAAATATAACATTTTATTGTTGTTACAATATTTTCACAACTACTAAGGTGTCAATTCCTTATAAGTCAAAATAAAATAATAATATAATCAGACTAAAACTCACCGCAACTCAAAATAAAGGAATTGTGAAAATGTTGGGGCATTTTGTTTATGTGACAATATTTTCACAACTATTAAGGTGTAATTTCCTTATAAGTCAAAATAAATATAAATAAATAATAAAATATTAGACTGATTGCAACCACAACTAAAAATAAATGTATTGTAAAATTGTTGTGATAATGTTGTGTTCTATTCTTCTTTTTCGGTTTAGTCAAATTCTGTGAGCCAAAATTCACTATTTCATGCACAATTTTCTTGAGTTTCCTTTTTGTTTATTTGTTTGTTTGTTTGTTTTTTTTTTTTTTTTTTTGTGCACCACTTTAAGCAAATAGTTTTACGTGCAAATAGTTTATATATATCTACGCGCAAAAAACCTTAGGAAAAATGTATTTTCTCCCCTTTATACTTGGGTAATTCACAGTTTCCCCCTAAATTCTAAAGCCAAGCAATTTTCCATTTTATGTTTTAGAAATGAGAATAGGGAGTTGAAATCGTGAAATAGGGAGTCCTATTTGTTATTTAGAGAACACTAATTTACTAAGTTTTAATCTTCTAAACCTACAATTTTATCTAACAGAAACTGCAATTGCACATATGCATCTTCTTCTTCTGTTTATTAAAAAACTAAGTAAGCTAAGCATCATAGGGAGACACATAAAATGTAAGATGATGTTATTCATTATCATTCTAAAAAGTTTTTAATGAGTGGATATTGCCTTTAGAAAATAGGTTCTAAAAAACTATTATTAAAAAAAATGATATTTCATATGTTAAATATCTACTCTAAATTAACGTATAATCAAAATTTTTATATGAATGAAATTAGTATTGCATGACATGTATTTTTGAGTATATTTTTTTATAGTTCTTTAGCTAGATGCTCTATCTTAATTTTTGCAATCAAGGGTTAGGAAACAATCTTAGTAGCAAATTCGGAATGAATCGTCAAGTTTTCCATAAAAGATTTTTCTTTTTCTTTTTTTTCAAATCTTCCCTTCTCAACCATAATGATTCTATACGTCCTCAACTTTGCTTAGATAAACTAAAAGTATCTGGTTTTCATAAAAAAAAAAAAAAAAAAAAAAAAAAAAAAAAAAAAAAAAAAAAAAAAAAAAAAAAAAAAACTAATTGTTGGGATATAGATTGACCCTAGTTAATTAATCTAATTACCTGTCTCCTACTATTCATCATTTTTTAGTCAAATTACATACAAATCATATTAAAGCACAATTAATTCACCAAACTAAAGTAGAGTATAGTGGGAAATAATTTTAACACGATGATTTGATCATGATGGAAAAATCATCGTAGGAAAAATCCCACAAGATGAATTTTTGGTCACAACTCCCAAAAAATCCACTAATCAAGAACAAGTTATTACAAGTATAATGAATCTTATCCTACAGGCCTATCCCGAAATATCTACCAATAGCAGAACCTACTGAGCTATAGCTGCTATACTAGTCTTAGCTCCAATCCCCAACCAGACTTGATCTTGTAGAAGACTTCTCCTTTACATGAATTGTCCCATCCGTGACTGACTCCACAACATTTTTTTTTTTTTTTGGGTAGTTTTGCAAAATTCTTCAATCCACGTTTGGATGAATCGGAAGTAGCTTGGTACAAAGTCTTAGGTTCACAAACGTTATAGCAGTCCCTATTATGCGTGTCTCTCTCTATCTATTTTGATGATGGATATAAAATATGTTTTTAATATGCTTTGAAACCCTAGTACACAAATCCCTAGAAATCCAAATCATTGTGGGCTAAAAACTTCATTTTAAATTTAATTTACACCCGAGGCTCGATAGATCGAGAGATGTCGAGTAGTATCGAGGTTTATCAAATTTCAATAGATTAACAAGTATCGAGTAAGTATCGGAATCTACAATTTCAACTTTTCTTGAGGAGTTTCTTGAGCAATCTTGTGTCATTAATAATACCACTTGTTGTACTTCTTGAACATAATAGAAATTAATACTCAACTACATATAAAGTGCGTTTTGTATATAAGATATGCCAATTACATAAAATTTGACCCTAACACTAATTAATCACACATGAAAAATATAAATCCATAAAATGTAGAAAAAACTGATTTTTATGGAGAGACAAGTTAGTAGGTGAATAGTTATTTAGTGAGAAATCTGTTTAACTGATTTTTATTCTATATTTTTACAAATGCTTGAAACATATTGCTCACTTGGAATCAAATTATAAGGCAATGAAATGTTCCTTTTACATATTGGGTACTCTTGGAATATGTTGACATGATATTCTCTACTCTTGTATACATAGTGGATTCCACCATGAATATAATTTATGAGATATATCATGAATGCAAGAAGATGAAGCACCATGTCACCATATTTTGAGAGTACATAATAATTTATCTCTAATTTATTGAAGGATTCTATAATTTATCTTAGAGTATTTGCATCTATTCGTGCAAAACTTCTGGTTTATTTTAGCATAAAAACCTATTTTATCGATTTTACACAACCTCTTTTAAAAAACTCTCTCTCTCTCTCTCTCTCTCTGTGTACATGAGTAAATAAATATTGAAAAATAGATTTTCATGTGAATATTAATCATGTATATTGTTGTTGTAGCAACAATCTAAATATACATAAGTTTACATGGATTGATGTGGGTATTGTTGGTGTTAGATGTGCAAAATTTACCCCTTATACTTACTATACATGGACTGATGTGAATGTTTTAAACATTTTGATTATTACACATTTACTATTTCACAATTTTTTTTTTGGATAATTACTTTCCCCTCCCTTTAAGTTTTGGAAAATAACACTCCACCCCAAATTTGAAGGAAAAAACACTTCCCCTCTTGACATCCAATTGTCCAAATTTTGTTAAATTAATATTAAAAATGTTGTGTACTAACATACCATTTGCTTGAGGTTAGGTTTCCAAACTTATCCTATTTCATAATTAAAGTTCACCGTTTTAAATTTTTAATTAAAGCGTATTTTAAATTATTAAATGAATTTTGCCTTTATTTTTTTATTTTATTTTTTTTTTCCAATGGATGAAGGAGAGATTTGTCGTTGCAAGTCTTTTGGTGTTTGATAAATTTTTCATTTTTATTGTAAATTCATCAATTATTTTTTTTTTGCTAACTATGGTTAAACTTTTGTAAAGAGTTTCTTATAAAAATTTAAAATATTTCATTACTAATATTAACAAAATAAAGAGTATTAATTTCTTCAAACCTCAAGGAAGAAGGGGGTTTTCCTTCATGTTTGGAGTGGAATGTCATATATATATATATATATATATATATATAATCGAAGCCTTTGGCTTTTTGTTGACCTCTCCAGAACTTGTCATATCATCTATACTACTATTTAAGGAGTTTTCCTTGTTTGAACCGGATTTTTTATTGTTCCAAAATACCCCTACACTCCTAGCTTCAAGTAGAGAAAAAAAAATTAAAGGATAGTATGGTAAAAATACATTTCTAACTTGCACTAAAATATTGCCTACAAAATAGGAACACTCTCCCACTCACTCACTTTTTTTTTTTTTTTTTTACTCACTAACTCACTTATTCAAAGTAACTATACGATTTATTGTTTTTTTTTTAATAGAAAAATAGATTATGAATTATCACATCAGTTAAATAGGTTTAACTATAAAAGAAATTAAAAAAAAAATCCTCATACGTCCAATTTTTTTTTTTTTAATTCTTTAAAAAAACACTCCTAAGTAAAATTCGAATCCCACTTCAAAATTCAAATACATTCCCAAGCAGTTACCTAAACTCAAATCTTATCCGCTAACCAGCCGTTTCACTCCATATTCCAAACTTAAAACCACGATGATTTTGCCTTTTACAACTCTTAAATCTGTTTTTGTGGTTCTACGGAATTTCACTACTAGGTAAGAGGGATACTCTACTTATTTCTCCAATGTCATTTTTTTTTTTTTTTTGGGTAGTTATGTTTCTAACGACAATTGTTTTTTTGGATAAATAATCCCGGTTAATTATTGATGTATTGCGTCTTGATTGATGTAATTCTCAATCATTTTTTTATTTAATTATTTTACTTAATCTTAGATAATTGGGTTAGATGAATATTTCTGCCCATGAACTAATACAATTGTTTTCAGGTCTTAGTATTTGGGGTGTTAGGCAATGGTTGCACTTGAAGATATAATGGTTCTTGGAGAGCCTGTGGCTGGACCTATTAGAATTTGGTAAAAATTGTGGAAGAGTCAAACATGAAACAATTTCAGATCTCAAGGAAAAATGAGGAAAACCACATAAAGGAATTGGATAAATATTTATTGGAGAGTGATGATTGAGAGTGAGTTTGATTTTGTTACCCATTATCTTGCACTTCAGATAAACATCATAAAAAATAACTTTAATGTTTTTGTTTTATTAACATTTTTTTTTTTTTTGGTGTATGTGTATGATTGTATCTCAAGTTGAGGAACACGAAAAGAAGGCTATCTTAGCCCTTTATTAGTTGGATAAAATGTTGTAATTTAAATTTTTCATCCAGCCAATCAGAAAAAAAATAATAATAAAAAAAAAAATAAAAAGAAGAAGAAGAAGAAGAAGAAGAAGAAGAAGAAGAAGAAGAGGATTATTATTATTATTTTTCTTTCTTTCTTATATCTATAATTCTGAGGATTTGGATAGTAAAAAAGTAAAATACATAATCGAAAAAGTTATTTTTGTATTTTGTATTTTTGTTTTTTCAAATACCATTAAACCAAAGAATAGTGACTCCAAAAAAAAGAAAAAAAAAGATAAGTGCTTTTAAATATATTTTTTTAATCTATATTTTATCTAAATATATATATATATATATATATATATATATATTTAAGTATAGTTTTCTACACCCAAAAAAAAAAAAAAAAAACACCTTACAAAGGTACTTATTTATATCCTGAGCTTTTGATTTCACAAATTTTATCATTGATAAATATTAGATTTTGAATTCAAAAATCTATCCACACAAAGTCATACTAGCCTCTGAGTTTCATCACACCTTTAAGTATTTTGTGATTGTAAAATATAGTAATCCCAAATTATAATAGATGCAAATTATTAACTTTTTCCCAAAAATATAGAAAAGCCTTTGAGCACACACGTGAGCGCGTGCTCAGAGGCTAGTTATTATTATTTTTAAACAAAACTATATCTATATCTATAAAATATATAAAATCGAAGTCTTTGACCATTTTGCTGACATTTTAATATTTTGTCACATAAGGTTTGGTAGTCCTACAATTTTACATATCATAAATATTTTATTTATTTATTTTATGTTCCAATTCCAATTAGAACATGCTTACTTTTGGTAATTTCAGTCCATATCAAACTCTACTATTGGAATTTCAAATAGTAATAAAAAACCCTTAAATATTTCCTTTGCATTTAAAATACACAATTCTCTATTTCTCTCTTTTTGTTTGTAGTTTTTGCCACACAAGTCTCACCTCTAAATCTTTGTAATTTTTTTTTTTTTTGTCATCTGTATTTTTCTAATTCTCTGCTCTGGTCCCGCCACAGTATTTTTCCAATGTCCATCTCTAATCTTATCCTTATTTTTTTGTGCTTTTCATTAGTTTTAGTCTTTGTTTAGCGCCTGTGAAATGTGTGGTACAAAGTATTTAGAATCATAGGTAATACTCATGAGCATCTAATTCAAATTTGAGGGGGTCTTCAACGTCAACTTTGATTATTTTTATTATCAAGTTGAGGATTTTATTGGTTTATCAAGTCATGGGTTAGTTGAGAAATCTGGTCCTCATATGCAATTGACAGTTGATTACTAAGAGAGACAATTTTATTATAATTAGAGGCTGAGGAGTTTAACAAGGTTTTGGGCATGTGGAAAGCATGGCTTAATGAGTAGCAACATGCTTATATATATATATAACCTAACACAAGTTAGACTTCTAACCAAATACAAAAACACTCTCCCTCGGTTTGTACCCTCTCCTATTTAAGAAAACTACTTCTCCACTTCCAACTCCACTCTACTGTATACTCTCTTGCATTGATTTTGGTTCTTGGAGTGCTTTCGAAACAAAAGGTATGTAAAGTTTTCTTATTAGGTTTAATGTTAACATATATGAGAGATATTTTGGTCAATTAGAAAAAGTTAGATGAAACATAAAAGGAAAAAGAACTAAAGAACACACAATCTTAAATAAATAAATAAAAAAAAGTGACTGTATTAGGCAGAGGCTTTTGGAGATTGTTGTTTTCATTTTTGGAATTCTTTACATTCATGTGTATCTATGTATTGAGTTTAATTGAGTTGGAATTATCTTTGAAACTTTGGTTTTGATTGAATAATGAAAATGGCAAAAAAAGTATGTTCCAATATTTAGACTATTCTGTATATATGTTATTGTAGTTTAAACTTGGTATTTGAATTGTTAAATTGTTAATTCACAGTTTCATTGTTCATCTATTAATTATAAATAATAATATTGCTATTTGCAATGTTCTTAATATGGTATAAATGACGTGATCATTCTGAATACTTTCCTTTAGAGTTTAGATAGAGTCTATTTTATGATTAAAAAAAATTAAAATTAAAAGACTTTCGAAATTAATTTTTTTTATAAAAAAATTTATTGGATACATTGGATCTTAAATTACTTCTATTAAACTTCATCCTTTGTGGCATCATTAAAAAGAAAACTCATATTGATAGGGTATTAGGATATTATTTGGAACTATCATAATGGACTAATGTATTACACATGGTGCGGATCCAACTGTAATATCCTATGCTATAAAATAAAAATTGGGCCTATGGTTATCTTCTCCTTGTAAAAAATGGTTAAATTCTCATTAATTATGATAGTTCACTTTTAGGTAAAATAGAAACTCTATTAACTAAGTTTTAAGAAATTTAAAATTCTATTTCATAAAATTTCCAGAACATTAGATTTTATTTTAATCATCTATCATAATAATTTTATATTGTAAAAGAATAAAATTCATACATTACATACAATTATTACTCCAATTACCTTCTAAATGATGGAGGATATGAGAATGCAATTTGTAAATCTACTATCATCAAGATAATGTAGATTACATTGGTGGTGGATAATAGATTTAATTGCAGTTGAGTATTATGTGACGTCATCATCATAGAAAGCCCACGCCGAGATGTGTTATATGGAACCAATGATATGAAAGGAAAAAAATTTTCTAAACCATTATATTGAACAAAAAATTACTTATTTCAATTCATTTTCAAGATACACATTTTTTTAAGTCAAGTCATAGACCTCTAAGCAAAACTACCCTCTGAGCACGCGCTCACGAGCGTGCTCAAAGACTCTTCTATTTTTTTGGGAAAAAATTAATAATTTGCATTTATTATAATTTGGGATTACTATACTTTCCAATCACAAAATACTTAGAGATGTGATGAAACTCAGAGGCTAGAATGACTTTGTGTGGATAGATTTTGAATTCAAAATCTAATATTTATCAATGATAAAATTTATGAAATCAAAAGCTCAGGATATAAATAAGCACCATCGTAAGGTGTTTTTTTTTTTTTTTTGGGGAGTAGAAAACTATACTTAATATATATATATATATATAATTGAGATAAAATATAGAATAAAAAAAATATTTAAAAGCATTTATTTTTTTTTTTTTTTGGAGTCACTATCCTTTGGTTTAATGGTATTTGAAACATCAAAAATACAAAATACAAAAATACCTTTTTCGATTATGTATTTTACTTTATTACTATCCAAATCCTCAGAATTATAGATATAAGAAAGAAAGAAAAATAATAATAATCCTCTTTCTATATATATATATATATTTTTGATTCGTTGGATGAAAATTTAAATTACAACATTTTATCCAACTAATAAAGGGCTAAGATAGCCTTCTTTTCGTGTTCCTCAACTTGAGATACAATCATACACATAACCAAAAAAAAAAAAAAAAATGTAAATAAAATAAAAACATTAAAGTTATTTTTTATGATGTTTATTTGAAGTGCAAGACAATGGGTAACGAAATCAAACTCACTCTCAATCATCACTCTCCAATAAATAGTTATCCAATTCCTTTATGTGGTTTTCCTCATTTTTCCTTGAGATCTGTAATTGTTTCATGTTTGACTCTTCCGCAATTTTTTCCAAATTCTAATAGGTCCAGCCACAGGTTCTCCAAAAACCGTAATATCTTCAAGTGCAACCATTGCCTAACACCCCAAGTACTAAGACCTGAAAACAATTGTATTAGTTCATGGGCAAAAATATTCATCTAACCTGATTACCTAAGATTAAGTAAAATAATTAAATAAAAAAATGATTGAGAATCACATCGATCAAGATGCAATACATCAGTAATTAACCGGGACTATTTATCCAAAAAAACAATTGTCGTTAGAAACATAAATACCCCAAAAAAAAAAAATTTGGAGAAATGAGTAGAGTATCCCTCTTACCTAGTAGTGAAATTCCGTAGAACCACAAAAACATATTTAAGAGTTGTAAAAGGCAAAATCATCGTGGTTTTATGTTTGGAATATGGAATGAAACCGCTGGTTAGTGGATGTGGGGGCCTTTTTTGCTATGTTGGGCTGGGCTGCCCTTTTGTGATCGTAGGCCCAAGTGTTCTGGGTTACAGGAGTCGAGACCAGGCCAAATGGAACTCAACTTGGCCTGGCTTGTGCGCGGACTATGCCTCGTCTGCCGGGGGAGTGCTTTACCGCAGGCTGAGTTGACACAGAGAAAAGCTTACGGCAAGCAGAGCTTTTTTAGAAAAGAAATGCTTGTGGCAGGCAGAGCTGTTTCAGAAAAATGCTTACGGCGGGCATATATTATTGATGAACCGAAACATACATTCTGGAATGACCAGATAACACTTTTAATGAAAAAATGATAAAATAATCCATAACCATAATAACACTTAACAATTCTTAAATAAATAGTAAAGGAGAATGGTGATAAAATTAATCAATAGACATTAAATAAATAGTAAAGGAGAATGGTGATAAAATTAATCAATAGACATGGAATTAGTTTGGTTTCGTCCGCGGGAGTAAAGCCAAAGAGGAAGAACACCTCTTCTCAACGCGATTAACCTCCAAGGAAAAGAAAATCCTGCCGTGAAGTTAATGGGTTTGAGAGAGGTGGACCCAAATGGTCAATACCCGAAATGAGTATGGAAGAGAGCAGGGATTTGAGAGGGAGAGAAGGGAAGAAACCTATCGGTGCATGCCACTAACTCTCACCCTTTTTTGTTTCTATCTTTCCTCTCTTTGTTTTCTTTCTTTTCGTTTTTTCTTAGTGATTTCCCTCCTTCATGGTTTTTAGTGTTGTGCTTCCCCTGTTTTGCTAAGTATGTTACAGAGTAGTTTTTTTTTTTTCTTTTTTCGTATTGCCTTGCCTCCCCCCCCCCCCTTTGTACACGGCAGAGGCTCCCTTCTTATAGCGCCTGCCGTGAGTAGATTTTTACTATTCTACCCTCCAACCGTTTTTGTCTGGTCTGGGAGTACCTGCCGACATTACTGTTCCGTCTGTGGGTTCCCCTGTTACAGGTACGGACATTTTTGTCCGTTAGTCAGCCGCGGCATTCCTGCCTGCCGCGGTGATGTTTCTTCTCTCTCTATCCCTCGTGGCATGCACCTATTGGTTCCAACTCAGCGTTGCCTCTTTTGGGTGGTATGTCATCCCAGCAGGACGTATCCCCTAAAAGAGTTTGAGCAGGAACCTTAAAACAGGCCTTCCCCTCTCCCCACCTCCAAACCGTGCCCTCTTACCTCTGACCTATGACCCCACCATGTCCTGTATTGGTTGGGTACAGGCTGGCGATGCCTGGGCCTTGCGTGTGTTTACGTCTGAATCCTGCCTGCTGTTCATGCATTTTGCCGTGGACTGAAGACTTTGCTCGCCTGCCGCCCGTTTTCCGGCTTTTTCACGAGTTGCTCTTCTGATTTTCTGCTGCTTTAAGGTCTGGGCTTTTACTCAGTGTTTGGGCTTTGTTGTCCTTTCAGCCCAATTCATTTAATTACCTTTGCTTTCTTTCCGCATTATTTAGCCTTTCCTACCGCGGTGACTTCTTCCTGCTGGGCCTTTTCTCAGGCCTGCGGTTCCAATTCTTTCCCCCAGTGACCCAATTAATGGTGGCCACTGGTGTTCTTGCTCATGGGCTCTTATGTCCCTTCTTCCCTTGGGCCTCTCCGGCCCATTTCTTTGGACATCCTTGGTCCATTTATTAGCTCCGCATCCCATGGGCTTTTACTAACTTAATTGGGCTTCCCCGGCCCAATTTCCTCATTCTCATCCCTGGGGTTCATGGGCTTGCCATTATCCCCTACTTTCCTTGTTTACTTTACCTTGGGCCTGCCGCAGCCCATTCTCTCTTTTTCACAACACATACTACCCATGGGTGCCATTTTCTCTCTTTCCGGGCCTTTTAGGCCCACTTACTTCCTCAAGACCCATTCATTCTTAATGATAGGCCCGTGATCTATTGTTCTTGCCGCCTGGGCCTAATGGTTTTCTCACTTGGTCTGCTGCCCGCGTCGTTGGGTTGGTCTACCCTTGTCTATTTCGAAGAAATGACCCTCAACATTTAGCCCCCTGAACATATGGAACGTTCCTGCGGTCCATATGTGAATAAAAGACTTTTCTGTCCTGTGTTTCCTTTCTTTCTTTTCCTTCGCGGGCTTTTTGAAACTGTGGACCCCTTCACGTGTATTTATATTTCTTTTCCTGCGGTGAACAGTGCTGACTCTTCGATTTTCCCAGAATGGCAGTTATTCTAAGACACAACTACCGCTTCATTTATTTCATTCTTCTTTCGATGGCTGATCAGTCGCCTTCCTTCAGGCCAGTATTAATTACCCATGTATTTAAAAGGAGAGTCCCTTCGAAAATCACTCATAAACACCATCTTTTCCAAAAAATCGTGTCTGTCCCTCTTCCTTTATCGCCTTCTTCTCTTCAAACACCTTTATCTTCCTTGCTCAGATCGAACCGTCGCACAATGGCGCCGGTGAAAAGCCCAGGTTCTTCTTCTCGCCGCAAAGGGAAAGGGAAAGCTTCTGAACCTCTCGCCGGACAAGAAATCGGCGAGGAGGCTATGTACTCCGACTCCAATCATTCCGGTGAGGAAGACGCACCGCGCGACCCCAACAGCGAGTGCGCTTCGCTAATCGACCCTTGGTATAATCCTTATCCTCTCTTCCCTGAGGTTCCCGGCGATTACGTGCCACCGCTGCCAGGCCGTGTGTGGCTTTCTATGTGCAGACGAAACCCCAACATTTCTTGGGCTTCGGTGTCTTCCTCCATTTCCGATTTGGTCATCCGTCAAGGTGTCTCTCTTCCGGTGCCGATTCATTTTGTGTTTGGGTTAGGAACTGCCTTGGGTTGGAAGGAGTGGGTTGACCGAGAGTTATCGGACTCGGTTTTCATGGGTTTGTTGCAGCAGGCTGGCATTCTGAAGTCCATCATTTTATCCCGGAGTATTTCCAATTTTCGAGACACTTACACCCTCCGTCACTTGGTTCGCCAGTGGTGTGCCACCACTCACACATTCTTCTTCTCCTGCAGCGAACTGACCGTGACCCTTGAGGACGTGGCCAACCAACTTCTCTTGCCAATCCTTGGTGACGTGGATCCAGCCACCATAGAGCTTTCTCCGGAGGAAGAGGCCATTGAGGCCGAGTTGAGAAAGAGGGTGACGGGGAATGCTAAGTTATCATATTGGGTTAGTTCCTCCTCTAAGTTTTCCGTTGTTGCCCACCGCGCGGCCTTTGTTGCCTTTTGGCTTAGCAAGTTCGTTTTTGGTTCACATCCCCATTACACCATCAAGCCTTTGTACTTCCATTTGGCCATTAAGATATCTACCGGAGTTAGTCTGCCGCTGGCCCCCATGTTTTTGGGGCATTTATATGTGCAACTGGACATCCTGCGGAGTGATGAGAGTCAAGCTGGTTCCTGCCATATAGTTGCTTCTTCTGTACACAGCACTATCCTGCAGCAGTTGTTGTTTGAGCGTTGCACTCAATACTTGGCGAAGTGTAGGCCTATTCGCTTCGCGAGAGAGAAGTACCAATCATGTCCGCGGGTGATCACTGACTTCTGCGGTAGGTTTGAATCCGATTTTCCTTTAGCTTTTCGTTGGTCTGGTCTGAAGCCCATTGGTCACTCAGTTGTTGAGTCTTTTGATAGCGGTACTGGTTTTACTTGGAGAGCTCACAGAAATTTGGGTAGGGGTTACACATGTACTGATTCTGCTATGGGTCCGTTTGCTGATGTTATTGGGACCACCACTCCTTTGACTGGTTTTGATGAGGTGGGGATCACGTATTTGGCGGCTACCAACGTCGGATGGCTGCCTTACTTGACTGATGAGGGCATCAGATTTGTTCACTATCCTGCCAACCGGGTGAGGAGGCAGTTTGGGCTGGACCAGGATATTCCCGATGACCTTTCTTATCTCATGGAATCTCCTACTTCTGTTCGGCCTTTCCTGCGACAGACTGCTTACGGCTTTTGGAGATCGCGCTTTAGTGCAGTTACCATTCCTGGCTCGTCGAGAGAGGGTTTTTGCACTCCTGCCATGCATGGCTATTGGCAGGCAGTGATGACCTCGTTCGGGCAAGAGTTGGTAGGCAGTCGTGGCTTCTCCCTTATTCCACCTGACGGGCTAAGTATGTTAGTATCTCCCAACCCTCGGCTGCTCTTGCCTTCCAGGTCAGTTTTAGATTATGTTGAGAAACAGAGCCGCTCTGCTGTCTTTGAGTGGGACGAGAAGAAAAAGGGATGGTGTTGGCTCGCAGGCGATTTTCCCCCTCGTTGGGAGAAAAAAGTTAAGGTAATCAACATTCCTACATCAATTAAGAAAACTCCTGCCAAGCACAAGTCTGCAAGCAAGTCCAAGCCTGCTGCCCCATGGCCACCCACGGATGCTCCTTTTTCTAGTAGGACACGGGGTAGCAAGAGGAAAACAACCCCTCATCCCATGCTTGCTGCTGAGCGAAGGGTATGATACATACATTTTTGTCTTTTGTGTCTTGATTTTAACTTGCCTGCGGTAAGCCCATGTCACGCCTACTGATTCCTTTCCTTAATACTGCCTCTTGTCTCTCTTTGCAGTCTAAGACACGTCATCTGCTCATCCCATTGACCTTGACGAGCCTGAATTCGAGGTAATCTCCTCTATTTCCTTCTTTCCTCTTCTTTATTATTATTTTTTCCTTTACATATATTTCATCTGCCACGTGCCTTCACTTGTTTGGGTTAGCCGTAGGTTCCCTTATTCTTTACCACGTGCATATATGCATTTCTCTTTCTTTTGCTTTCCAGGGTCAGCCCGAGCCCCTTTCCATCTATCGTCCTTCAGCCAAGGAGCTGCCCGCCTCCATGGGCACACTTGTGGCAGATTCCTTTGACGGGGTTGGTGAAGCTTCCCAGATGTCCATTGTTCCAGTTGCTGCACCTGGGATTCTTGCCGAAACTCCTAGCCCTCCTACCGGACTGGTACCCAGAGAGGGTACTCACACTGAGGGGGTTAGCGAGGCCACTCCCTCTTCAGCCGAGATGCCTATTTCTCCACAGGGATTTGCTCCTCCTACTATAACTCAGACCGAGGCTGTTTCACCCGTCGCTCCTCTCGTCCTCTCTACCAGTGATCCTTTTGCGACTCTGTCTTAGGCCGCAAAGGATGGTTCTTCCTTAGTAATCACTCCTTCTTCCATTCCCAGCTCGGCCACTCGTGGACCCGATGTTGATCTGTCTTCCGAGGAGTCCGAGGATAGTCTTGAAGATATTGATAGTGAGCCCGTCCTGCCGATGAGGATTTCTGAGTCCGAGGAGGAAGAGGATGCTCCGCCCGAGGCTAGATTTATGGGTATGTCCCCACTCCCCCTTTTTTTCTTTTGTTGGATTTGCTTTTCCTTCTTTATTCACTGGGCCCACTCTTCTTTCTTTTTTTTCATTTGCATGTCTATTTTCTTTGGTGCACAGAGACTTTTGAAGGGCTAGGCATCGCGGTCAGCGTAGAGACGCCTGCGGTAGTTAATCCTGCCACGCCCCCATCACCCATTCCTGCCGTATTCTCTGCACCAGCTTCTGCCATTTTTACAGCGTCGGTTTCCTCCGTTCCTTCTGTACCTGCTTCAGTTCTCCCCACAGCCCCCGTTGATGTTGGTTCTGGTATGCTTCCTTTCTTCCTTGTCTATTTTTTTTATTATTTGCTCCCCATGGGTTTGCTCCTTTCCCCTTTTCCCTTTTTAATTCCTCATCTCATGCTTTGTGTTTTTCCTTGGTAGGATCTCTTCCTATAGCCCCATTCCAGTTTGAAGCGGGTAGTAGTTCCACCACCCTTCCAGGTCCTGAGGAGGAGGCTGCTGCCTTCTTCACCCGTTTTGACCAGCCTGAGATCAATGACCTTGATCCTGCAGCTTTCTGGGGCTCCGGCCCTCCTTATGTGGACTTTCATGGCTTTAGAGTCCCGGAGGACTGTGCTTCTCATCTGGTGATGATCTATGACAACCGCGGGGACTTCATGCAGGGCTTTCGACTCGGTCGTTCTGTTAGAGAGCATTTCTTGAAGATGTTGGGGAGTGTGCTGAATGACATAGAGCATAGCTTTGTTGACACTGTCTCTACCGAGAGGATTTTGCAGTGGAGGGCTGCGGTACAGGAGCTTGTCAGCGTAGGCTTTGCCGTGGAGTTCCTTTTGGATTACCTTCGAGAGATTGCTCGGGCTGTTTTCACGAGGAGAGTGCGACCCACTGTTGATGCTATTGACTCGCGCCTTGAGATCTTGAGAAAGGAGGTGGCAGACTTGGAGGGCCATCGTGAGCGTCTTCTTTCCAGTGTTGGTGGATCCGATCGTTTTGGAGATCAGTCTTTTATTTCCGGGCTTCGTTGATGCTGTTTCTTCCTTGTTTCGTCGTTTCCTTTAGCTTATGACTCTATTACATTATATTTTTGTTGTAGCACTTATTTGGCTAGTTTACCATGACCTGGGTTTGTAACTTATCTTTGTGACGCTACACTTTACATTTTGCTATGATATATGATGATAATACTTGATGCTTTTCATTACATCCTGCCGAAAGCACAATTACAATTTCATGTTGTGACATAGTCACTTGAAAAATGATAGGGTAAAAAGGAAACATAAGGGAAATAAAACAAAGGAAGGGAAAAAAGGCAATCATGTAAGTTTTCTCCTCAGGCATAATACTGCTTCAGCCATTTCCTGTTGATCGGATCCATTAAATCTTTGCCATCCATCTGAGTCAGACGGTAGTACCCACTTGGGTGTGCTTCCCTTATCACAAGGGGCCCTTCCCACTTTGGTGCAAATTTGGATGGTCCTGTCAGGCCTCTTCTAACATAGTCTGCTACTTTCAAAACAAGCTGTCCTCCCACGAACACTCTCTCTCTAGTCATCCTGCCGTAAGCTTCAGTCATCTTTTGCCGATATCTACGGCTGCGTTCCTGGGCTTGTTCTCTTTTTTCATCAAGTCCTTCCAGGTCTTCACACCTTTCTGCCGCAAAGACCTCTTCTTCCTCTCCTCCCTTTTCTTGCATTTTCATGACTCTCAGAGACGGGGTCATTACCTCTGCTGGACTCACCACTTCAGTCCCGTAGACCAAGGAAAAAGGTGAAAAACCTGTGGCTGACTTAGGCGATTTTCTGTAAGCCCAAAGGGCGTCTGGCAGGTGCATTGCCCATCCTCCCGTGTACTCCTGACTCATTTTACTTATAATTTTTATAAGGGTTTTGTTTGTCGCCTCCACCTGCCCATTCCCTTGAGGGTAGTAAGGTGATGACCGGTGATGCTTAACTTGATAGAATTCTAACATCCTCCTTACTTCACTGTTGACAAAAGGTGTGCCATTGTCACTGATGATTCTGTGGAGTACCCCGAACCTCACGATTATGTTCTCCTTGATGAAATTTGCCACTGCTCCTCCGGTGGCTTTGCGAAGAGGCACTGCCTCTGCCTATTTAGTAAAATATTCCGTAGCTACCAATATCCATATATATCCTCGTGACGGTGGGTTAACCGGTCCCACCAAATCAAGCCCCCAAGTGTGGAAGGGCCATGGGGTTACCATGCTGTGCAAATTCTGCGGATGAGTGTGAATTAAGTTGGCCTGTACTTGGCAACTGTGGCACTTTTTTACAAATTTTGCCGTATCCTTCTTCATGGCAAGCCAGTAGTAACCCATCTGCAGCAGGCACCTGTAAAGTCTTTTCTTCCCCTGGTGTTCCCCACACTCTCCTGAATGTACTTCTTTCACCATTTTCTCTGCTTCTTCAGGGCCCAGGCACCTTAAGGGGTCCCCATCATACCCCTTTCTAAAGAGGACCATATTGTGCATGAAGTAGCGTGTCGCCAGCCGCTTGAGTTTATATTTTTCACTCTGCTTTCGCGGCAGGATACCTTCTGTCAGGTATTGGATAAATGGGCTTCTCCAGTCTTCGCAGGCGGACACAACGTAACTTTCTTCTTTGTCTGCCGCAAGTTGGCAAGCCCCACACTCAATTTGGGCTCGATCCGCATCTTTGCCCATGTTTGGCCAATAAAAGCTTGCCCTTTGAAGCCTGCGGTAAAGACTAACTTCTCCGCAGGATCCGCAAGTTTTGTCGTGTACCTCTTTCAGTTTTCTTTGGGCCTCTTCTGGTCTTACACATCTGGCCAAGACCCCACCTGGCATCCTGCGATATAACTCCCCCTTTACTAGTGCGTAGTCTTTTAGCACCTTTAGTCCTGCGGCATCATCTTCATTCATCAAAGCTTCCTTTATGGGAAACCGCCAGTCTTCGTCGCACTGTTCATCTTGGAATTTCCCTTTCAATGTATCAATTATCGATTCTCTCCTTTTGCTGACCTCTACTTGGGTGTTATTTCCTTCAAACATTATCTGAGATCCCAGCGCAGCTAACGCATCCGCAAACCGATTTACATTCCTGGGAGCGTGCTCTATTTCAAAAGTTGAAAACTTTTCCTCCATTTTATGAGCCATTGCTCTGTACGGGGCTAGGCTAGGCTCTTTCAAGGAGAAACTCCCGTTGGCCTGACAGACCACCAAATTTGAATTGCCTAACACCCTCAAGTGTTTAACTCCTATTTCGAGAGCCATGGCCAGCCCGGTTAGATAGGCTTCGTATTCCGCGGTGTTGTTCGAACAGGGGAATTCTAGTTTGAATGACAGTGCCACTGCTTTATCTTCTTCATGGTATAGAACTACTCCCACCCTTCCAGATTGGGCGGTAGAAGACCCATCGAATTTCATTATCCATTGCTCTTCGGCTCCTTCTGCCATGGCCACTTCCTCAGGGACTCCATCATCCAGCGGGAACTCTTCCTCGCCTGGAAATTGTGCTAATAAGTCTACTATAGCCTGGCTTTTTACCGCCCGAGGCGTCCCCATTCTTAAATCATATTGCGATAATTGTAGCAACCATTGGGATATCCTGCCAGAGAGGATCGGTTGCTGCAGCAAAGCCTTGATGGTGTGGGATTTGGTCATTAACCATACCTCGTAGGCCAAGAAGTAGTGGCGCAACCTTTGTGAAGCATATACAATGGCCAAGCATGCCCTCTCTGCCCTCGGGTATCGAGTTTCTGCATCCTTCAAGGCGCGGCTGATATAATATACGGGCTGCTCAGTGCCACCCCCATCCTCTTGGGCAACCAACGCTCCAATGGCATATGAATTGGCAGCCAAATAGAGCAACAGTGGCTTTTTGTGAATCGGGGCCTGCACTGTGGGGAGGTTCATCATGATCTGCTGTAGCCTTTTGAAGGCTGCCTGCTGCAATTCCCCCCACTCAAAATCATGCCCTTTTCTGAGCAGCTTGGTGAAAGCGGCAGTGATTGATGCCAACCCGGGGATAAATCTTCAAATGTACGAGACTTTCCCCAAGAAGCTCTTTAACTCCTTTACCGTGCTCGAAGGTTTCATGGTTGCAATGGCCGTAGCCTTGGCTGGGTCAACATCTATTCCCCTACTATGAACCAAGAAGCCTAGGAACTTCCCTGAAGACACTCCGAATGCGCATTTGAGAGGGTTCATTCTTAGTTTGAAGGCTCTGCACCTCTCGAATACCCTCCTCAACACTTTGAGGTGTTCTTCTCTTTTCCCTGACTTTACCACTATGTCGTCTACGTAATCCTCCAGTTCACAATGCATCATGTCGTGAAATATGGCCGTCATTGCTCTCTGATAAGTGGCACCCGCATTTTTCAACTCGAAAGGCATTACAGTGTAATAAAAATTGCCCATGGGTGTTCTGAAAGCGGTTTTCTCTGCATCCCTTGGTGCCATCCTGATTTGGTTGTACCCGCTGAAACCATCCATAAACGAAAACATGGCATTGCCTGCCGCAGAATCTATCAGTAAGTCCATTTTTGGCAAAGGAAACTCATCCTTTGGACAGGCCTTGTTGAGGTTCCTGAAGTCCACATAACATCTTATCTGGCCATTCTTCTTCTTCACGGGTACGATGTTGGACAGCCATCGCGGGTGTTGGATAGGTTTGATGAATCCTGCGGCAAGCAATTTCTGCACTTCTTTGATTATTTGCCCTTCTATTTCCGTGTGGAATGTCCTGGCAGGCTGAGCTATTGGCCTGGCCTCTGGGTCTACATTCAACGTGTGTGCAACTAGCACAAGGTCTAGCCCCGGCATTTCATTGTATTCCCATGCGAAGACATCTTTAAATTCTTTCAAGAGCAACATCAGTTCTGCTTTTTCTGCTTCTGCCAAACTTGCACTAATCAGGATAGGTCTTGGCCCCTGGGAAACAGACCCCAAGTCAACCTCTTCCATTTCTTCTTCTGCCGTAATCTGTACTTCTTTTTCTGTCGCAACTTTCTCGTTCTCTTTTTCACTACTTTCCTCTTCTGACCTTTCTTGAACCACGCAACACGTCAAGTTCTTGTGTTGCCACTCCTGGGTGGGGCCCTCTTGCGTTTCACTCGTGGGCCCCGCGCCCCTTCATAACTTATACACAATCCTGCCGTCAGGACCTCGGATCCTGACGCAGTGGGGTGCATCCTCCGGGTCCGCGGCTAGCGCTTCCTTCCTCTTCTTTTTTTTGGCTAGTAATTCCTTTAGGTCAGGCTCGGGATCATCCTGGATGTCTCTCCATTTAGGCACGAAGGTACCTTGTGGCCTTGACACTGAATTTTCCCCGAGTGGAGCTCATTGATCGTAGAACATGGTTTCTACCAAATGAGCTTCTGCCTGCTCAAATGGTGAGTGATTCGCTGCTATGCGTATCATCCTGCCGTTCATCCGTCCTTTCACACATTGGTGGTAGGTGGATGGAATTAATCTGTGTTTATGCAACCATGGTCGTCCCAAAAGGACGTGGTATGAAACTTCCGTTTTTACCACGTGGAACCGAGCTAGGGAAGCTATGGGTCCCACTTTTAACCACAACTGGATATGGCCTACGGTGTACTCTCCTCTTCCACCGAATCCTGTCACTTCCATTGGACACCCTTGGATCTTTCTTTCTGAAATCCCCGTAGCTTGCAGAGTGCTCAACGGGATGAGGTTTACGGAAGCGCCCGTGTCTATTAAAGCTCTCTTTATGGGGATTTGATTTATGGATGCCGCAAGATAGAGAGGTCTCCGGTGGTTTGGATACCCCACTTCCATATCTTCATCACTGAAGGTGATTTCGGTTGACTCCTGAAAGAGAGCCCTGTCATTTTGGACTTCCGCTGATAAACATTCCACCCCTGCCCCGGAGGCAATGCTTACTAGGGCCTCGGTAGCTACTCTTCTTTCTTTTGTTGTGAGGCCTAGTTGATCAAATAAGTTTTTGAATTTGGAGCTTTGTTGTAAAGTGGTAATTGCTGCGGTAGGCAAGGCCGGATTCTCTCTTTCGTCATCCCTTGGATCCGCACAGATCACTACTGCCGCTACACCCTTCCCTTTGTGATTCAGGAGTGGGTTTCTCTGGACCTCCTGCTGGGTCAGCTCTAAAGTTCCTTCTTTTATCCTGTGGTGCACTAGTCTGCGGAGTGCCCAACATTCTGCGTGTCATGTTGGACATAGTTGTGTAAACGACAAAAACGCGGGTCCCTTCTTTCTTCCTCGGTGGGCTCCCTAGCAACTTGGTTAGGTTTGAATACGCCATCTGCTATCCATTTGTCTAGCAGTACGTCCAACTCCTTTGCGGTGCATGGTATTGGCGGAGGAGTATCGTATTCTTTCCCGTCGGTCTTCCTCCTTCGCTCACCGGTGGATACCGCCATGGCTTGCGGGGCGCTTCTTTTGTCCATGCTTGGCTTTACAGACTGGGCAGTTTTTCTTGCCTTTTGTAACAGCTGCGCGAACTGGGAGATTTCAAGGTTTTCTAGGACTGCCCTGTATTCCCTGATCATATTCGTCATGCACATCTCCACTAGCGTCCTTTCCTCGCAATGGTCATAGCAGTCGAGTGCTATGTCCCTAAATCTCTTGATGTACTCCATCAAGTCCTCACCATTCCTCTGTTTAGTTGCTTGCAATGTTGCAAGTGTCACCGTTTCCTCTCCGTGAAAGTACTTGGTGCAAAATACATCCACCATATCATCCCATGTTGGGATGGATCCTGGCTTTAAGCCAATGTACCAGGTATAAGCCCGGTCACACAATGATTTGGAAAATTTTCGAAGACACAAGTCCTCGTCTGCGGCATAAGGGCCAAGCGTATCAATGAACTTGCTTACGTGCTCAACAGCACTTCCCTTCCTGCCGTCATATTGTGCGAATACTCGTGGTTCATACCTCTCGGGGTATGGTTTACTGAGTACCCTTAGCGGGTATGGGGGTTTACGTGTGTAGAATCTCTCCTTTGGTCCTCTGGCTCTCTCTTGCTCTAGGAGAGTTGCCACTTCTGCCATAGTAATAAAGCGTTGATCTGTATTCTGTGGGACACCACCCACCAGTGTCTCTTCCGCCCCATGCTCTGGATCATGTTGGGTTCCTTTTTCCTTTGTTCTGTCCGTCTTTAGTTGACGAATTTCTTCCATCATTTGCTGTTGTGAGTGTTGCAAGGCCTGCAATACTTCAATGAAGGTGTTGGCATTGTCTGCGGGGATCCTCGGAGGAGGTTGGGGTCCAGCCCCTATCTCGTTAGCACCTTCTGCCTGATTAGGCAGGGGTTGGTGGGGCGTTGTGGGCCTGGACTCTGCTTGTGAAGGTACAACACTCATGTTGCGTGTAGTCCTGGATTTCGGAGGCATTTGTTCGCGAGGGCTCTTGTCCCTGGACTATTTCTCAACTCCCTAGTGAAGTCGCCAATTTAATGTGGGGGCTTTTTTGCTATGTTGGGCTGGGCTGCCCTTTTGTGATCGTAGGCCCAAGTGTTCTGGGTTACAGGAGTCGAGATCGGGCCAAATGGAACTCAACTTGGCCTGGCTTGTGCGCGGACTATGCCTCGTCTGCCGGGGGAGTGCTTTACCGCAGGCTGAGTTGACACAGAGAAAAGCTTACGGCAAGCAGAGCTTTTTTTAGAAAAGAAATGCTTGCGGTAGGCAGAGCTGTTTCAGAAAAATGCTTACGGCGGGCAGATATTATTGATGAACAGAAACATACATTCTGGAATGACCAGATAACACTTTTAATGAAAAAATGATAAAATAATCCATAACCATAATAACACTTAACAATTCTTAAATAAATAGTAAAGGAGAATGGTGATAAAATTAATCAATAGACATTAAATAAATAGTAAAGGAGAATGGTGATAAAATTAATCAATAGACATGGAATAAGTTTGGTTTCGTCCGCGGGAGTAAAGCCAAAGAGGAAGAACACCTCTTCTCAACGCGATTAACCTCCGAGGAAAAGAAAATCCTGCCGTGAAGTTAATGGGTTTGAGAGAGGTGGACCCAAATGGTCAATACCCGAAATGAGTATGGAAGAGAGCAGGGATTTGAGAGGGAGAGAAGGGAAGAAACCTATCGGTGCATGCCACTAACTCTCACCCTTTTTGTTTCTATCTTTCCTCTCTTTGTTTTCTTTCTTTTCGTTTTTTCTTAGTGATTTCCCTTCTTCGTGGTTTTTAGTGTTGTGCTTCCCCTGTTTTGCTAAGTATGTTACAGAGTAGTTTTTTTTTTCTTTTTTCGTATTGCCTTGCCTCCCCCCCCCCCCCTTTGTACACGGCAGAGGCTCCCTTCTTATAGCGCCTGCCGTGAGTAGATTTTTACTATTCTACCCTCCAACCGTTTTTGTCTGGTCTGGGAGTACCTGCCGACATTACTGTTCCGTCTGTGGGTTCCCCTGTTACAGGTACGGACATTTTTGTCCGTTAGTCAGCCGCGGCATTCCTGCCTGCCGCGGTGATGTTTCTTCTCTCTCTATCCCTCGTGGCATGCACCTATTGGTTCCAACTCAGCGTTGCCTCTTTTGGGTGGTATGTCATCCCAGCAGGACGTATCCCCTAAAAGAGTTTGAGCAGGAACCTTAAAACAGGCCTTCCCCTCTCCCCACCTCCAAACCGTGCCCTCTTACCTCTGACCTATGACCCCACCATGTCCTGTATTGGTTGGGTACAGGCTGGCGATGCCTGGGCCTTGCGTGTGTTTACGTCTGAATCCTGCCTGCTGTTCATGCATTTTGCCGTGGACTGAAAACTTTGCTCGCCTGCCGCCCGTTTTCCGGCTTTTTCACGAGTTGCTCTTCTGATTTTCTGCTGCTTTAAGGTCTGGGCTTTTACTCAGTGTTTGGGCTTTGTCGTCCTTTCAGCCCAATTCATTTAATTACCTTTGCTTTCTTTCCGCATTATTTAGCCTTTCCTACCGCGGTGACTTCTTCCTGCTGGGCCTTTTCTCAGGCCTGCGGTTCCAATTCTTTCCCCCAGTGACCCAATTAATGGTGGCCACTGGTGTTCTTGCTCATGGGCTCTTATGTCCCTTCTTCCCTTGGGCCTCTCCGGCCCATTTCTTTGGACATCCTTGGTCCGTTTATTAGCTCCGCATCCCATGGGCTTTTACTAACTTAATTGGGCTTCCTTGGCCCAATTTCCTCATTCTCATCCCTGGGGTTCATGGGCTTGCCATTATCCCCTACTTTCCTTGTTTACTTTACCTTGGGCCTGCCGCAGCCCATTCTCTCTTTTTCACAACACATACTGCCCATGGGTGCCATTTTCTCTCTTTCCGGGCCTTTTAGGCCCACTTACTTCCTCAAGACCCATTCATTCTTAATGATAGGCCCGTGATCCATTGTTCCTGCCGCCTGGGCCTAATGGTTTTCTCACTTGGTCTGCTGCCCGCGTCGTTGGGTTGGTCTACCCTTGTCTATTTCGAAGAAATGACCCTCAACAGTGGATAAGATTTGAGTTTAGGTAACTGGTTGGGAATGTATTTGAATTTTGAAGTGGGATTCGAATTTTACTCAGGAGTTTTTTTTTTTTAAAGAATTAAAAAAAAAAAAAAAAGAAACGAAGTGGACGTATGAGGATTTTTTTTTAATTTCTTTTATAGTTAAACCTATTTAACTGATGTGATAATTCATAATCTATTTTAGGGCTGTCCATCAACTCGTCAACCCAACCCACCCATCCGACCCGATTCAACCCAAAGGCCCACGGACGGATCTGAATACCCAGAGGGGTCGGGTGCGGGTCTATCAGTGTGTCAAATTCGGTTTTTTGGTTCGGGTTCAGATTCCACATTTACTAACCCGTAGAAACCGACCCGACCCGTTAGAAACTTAAAAAGAAACAGAAAGGGTTTTCACGAAATCATCTCAGTCTCTCACTCACCTCACGTTCCGCCTCTCTCCCTTTCTCTCTCAAATCCCTAACCGTAGCCCCCTTATTTTCGTCGCCATTGTCAAGTTGATTGTTCTGCCACTGCCGTTGACTCACCGCCGTCCTAGGTTTGGTCTCGTTCAAACCCCTCTCTCTTGAAGCCTCCTTTAATCTACAATTTGAGGTTCTGATCTTGTTCGTCTGATGGTGGGTCAAAATATAGTTTTTTTTTTTTATTAAAAATTTTGCACTGATCTTGTGATGGATGTGGTGATGGTGGGCGATGAAGTGGTGGTGGTATTGGTTTGGTGTTTTCTTTCTCTTTGTTTCAGTTTCAAAGATCTGGGTTTTGTGGTGTGTTATTTGATTTCTTTAGGTTTGGATTGTGATTTTTGTCCTTTGGGTTTTTGATTTCTCTCTATGTTCTTCGGTTTTTTTTTTTTGAAAAATCACTATGTTCTTTGGGTTGATTTCTGTTGGGTCTGGGTTTTGAGTTCTGTGTAACTGTTCTTCAGATTTTATGTGTTCTTGTTCTCTTTGTGCTTCAGACCCGAATCACCCGCTCATCCGATGACCCGAGCCACTGAGTCTAACCAAATGTTCGGGCGGTTGCAGGTCTATTTTTTGTTCACCCAACCCGACCCATGGATAGCCCTAATCTATTTTTCTATTAAAAAAAACCAATAAATCGTAGAGTTACTTTGAAGAAGTGAGTTAATGAGTAAAAGGTTTTTTTTTTAAAAAAAGTGGGTTAGTAGGAGAGTATTCCTATTTTGTAGGCAATATTTTAGTGCAAGTTAAAAATGTATTTTTACTAGACTATTCTTTAATTTTGTCCCTACTTGAAGTTAGGAGTGTAGAGGTATTTTGGAAAAATAAAAAATTTGGTCCAAACAGAGGAAGCCCTTAAATAGTAGTATAGATGAATACTTTTAATTTTTATTTAACTATCCTGAAAAGAAAAAAGAAAAGAAAAGGTAGCATAATTTTATCAAAAAAAAAAAAAAGGAAAAAGAAAAAAGAAAAGAAAAGGAAGCATAATTAAGCCACATGTTTGGGAGTTGATAAGAGGAATTTTGAGTCACCAATCATCAGTCAGCGGACTCAAGCCTTGATACTTTGTTTTCCAACTTTTTCCAAGAGAAGACACGGTTTACTGGTTTTAAATTATAAAATAAATTGTTTAAGCAATTATTTGTGCCATACAAAACGACGCGAAACGATAAGGCATAACATTTTGCACTTTCAATATTGTTGGCATGTTTCTCAAAAAAAAAAAAAAAAAAAAAAAAAATATTGTTGGCATAAAACTTATTTCCTATTCTCACAGAATACAGAGAGTCTCTGCTTCAATTCAGATCATAGTCTGTCTATCATGTGCTTGTCATGTTCGGCATCCAATTGAGCGTGTGATTTGTCCATCTTCATTTTTTCAGTTTGAGCGGAGGATGAGAAAAGGAAATTCATTATCGTTGAAATCCTGTAGAAAGAGCTAAAGTCCTTTAATTTCTTCGTTTTCATTCTCTTTTGAATCAAAATTTTGCTGTAGTTTTTGTGTCGTAGTTGTCTCATTTTATTTTTCTCTAGCTACTTCTTAAAAAAATTTATATTTTTCTCTGCTTTTCAAAAAAAAAAAAAAGGTTAGATACTTCGTGCTTTTCATTCCAGCTTTTATGCTATATTTTTAATCCCAAAAAAAAAAAAAAAAATCTTTCACCTTATTTATAAAAAGAGAAGGAAAGAAAAAAAAAAAAAAAAAAATTTCATTGCCACTCTCATTTTCTCAATTTGGTTTTTTATAATAATTTTTGGTCGCTGTTTACATAATTTTATCATTTCATCAATTACTCAGTTTGATTTTACGTACTCTTGTTCCAGTTATTCCAAAAAAAAACATTTAGATACTTTGTACTTCCATTAATTCCAACTTTTGATGCTATCTTTTGTCATAAAAAAAAAATGTTTCATCTCACTTTTTGTTGTGAGTGTCATTTCCTCAGTTTGATTTTTTGTGATATTTCTGGTAGCAGTTTACGTAATTTTATCACGTCATCAGTTATTCTCAGTTTGGTTTTACTCTTGCTCCAGTTCACCTTAAAGTACTCGTTTACAATAGTGACAGTGCATTTCGCCTAAAGTCAAGGTTATAAAAAAACAACTTGCATAGATTTCTCGCGATGAAGGGGTATTTTTTGTTTACTTTCTTCATTTAAAATTTTCTATGATTTGAATTATATATTTACTAACATTTTGTTTGGAAGTTTTGAAAGAATGGAGATTAAGGGTATGGGAAATTGTCATTCGTTTTATTAGTTTTTAGACCTCTAAAAACATAGTGTGTGTTTAACCTAATTTACAAGCCAAGTTGTTATTAAAGTCAATTGTGTAGATCTAGGTTAAACATTCATTAAACATACTAGACTCATCACATGCGTGAAGCGCGAGAGATGAGTCTTTTTTCTTTTTTGTGTGTTAGTGGTCTTATTTTGTAGGAAAAAAAAAACTTTTTTATTTTTATTTTTATATATATATAATTTTTATTTTTTGAAAATTTAATTTATAAGTGAATAAATCAATTTGAAAATTAATAAGAGAGTGGTCTTATTTTTTAGGCAATGTTTTAGTGGGAGTTAGAGTTGCATTTTTACTAGATTGTCCTTTAGTTTTGTCTCTACTTAAACATAGGGGTGTATGAACATTTTTGAACTAAAAAATGAGGAATCCAAATAGGAGAAGCCCCTTAAATAATAGTATAAATAATGAACCAGAAAATATAAATAATACAAGATATATATATATATATATATTTTTTTTTTTTGAGAAACATAATACAAGATATGATGACCTAAGAAAACCAATGTAATAAACCAATTTCAAGGTAAAAAACCTAGAGGGAAAGATCCTAGGATAACAATCCACTATATCAAATAGAAGTTTACAGTCACGAATATATCATTCGTAGTAAACTTAACTAAGATTATCCAATCTAGCTCTGTACCCCTAAGACTTCTTTGATATGGATATACTCCAACATGAACCTCCAGTTCACGTCTTTGATCTTCAGTACACTTGATAGCTAAAGCTTGAGCTGCAACTTTTTCCACTGATACTAGCAATATGCGTGTAATCTTCAGTAGATACTTGAAAGAGTAGAAGGTACAAGAACCTCTTAGATCTCAAAAGACTAGCTCTCCAAGACTTGAAAAAAATGGGCTTTAGGGTTTCCCTTATATACCGAGTAAGTTTGGACTGAAACCCTAACATTTAATGGGCTAATAGGCTTTTTAAAACAAATTCCACAGATCACATCTTGATTGATCGAAGCTTCCTCTCAATCAGTCAAGCTAGTCAGCTTTTCAACTTTTCTTTTTGTAACTTGTACGTTCTTGAATTCAAATTTGTATCACTTTAAACAATGTCTAAAACACTTCATAGACATTAAGTTCTATTCCTATAAAAGTATATGTTCTCGGTTTGCCAACACATAAAACATTTATGTAAAGTTATGATTTCCAACTGGTTTTTGTTGGCTTTAATTCCGTGTCAAATTTTGTTGTAATTCATTCAATCATTACCCTATATTTATGTTGGTTTATTTGTAAAAGATGAGTGTGAGAGATTGGTGAAGAATCAAACTTCAAAAGAAGAATCAGTGTAGTTCACGACTAGCTTGCGAGAAGCTTGCGAGTAAAGCAACCCGTGAAAAGGCCACGTGTGAAGCACATGACTAGAAGTTAAAGAGTCATGCCAGCCTATCTAGTTCACGAGTACTTTATGTGAAAGGCCATCTTGCGAGATACCTGTGAAACTCTCTATTTGGCAAAATGAAAAAGTGTTTTACCAAATTCTTTACCCACACTATATATACTCTCATTACTATTAGGATCATTACTGTGTAGTGTAGTGTGGTTGTGATAAACATTGTAATTCAATATTACTATACTGTGGTATGTTTTACTGCTGTATGAGGCTTGTAAGTGACTATAGTTAGTAAGGCTTGGTTAATAGGATTGAGGTGTGGTTAGTAGCAGTTATAATATGTGGCTGGTAGAGTAGTGTAAGTTGGAGAGTTAGTTAGAAGTAATAGATTAGGTATTAGTAGAAATAACAGATCATGTATATAAGGGCACGTGTATGATTAAGGACATCTAGGCAATTGACTAATGATACTCTCATTTTTCTCTATCTCAATCTCTCTATCTCTTCTATTTCTTTCCCTTCTTTAATCCTCTGTTCCCTGTATCTTGTTCTGGAGGTTCAGCTGTCCTCTAAATTAGCTATTATCCATCTTTGCCATTGATAATCCTTGCAATTTGGTATCAGAGCAGGCTTTCCTGATTAACTATGACAGAGAAGCGTGCTACAGTAGCGACTAATGAAGCTATTGCATCGCTTAGAACCACCACTGATCATCATACTAAGGAATTCCAGGAGATGCAAACTGTACAAGAAATTCACACAAGAACTCTGAATGATATGAGCCAACAATTGAATATGGTGTTACAAAAATTAAGTTCTTTTGATCAAGGTTCATAGGGATTCCAATCTAAGAGAAATGGTGAGAATATGAATCCTAATTCTGGTTTTGCGTTATTACCTATATCTCGCACCCTGAAATTGGAATTTCCAAGATTCTTTGGGGAAGATCCTATGAGTTAGGTCTACAAAGCTAATCAATATTTCAGATACTACAACACCCCATTGGAGAAAAGTTGATGTTAGCTTCATTTCACATGGAAGGTGAGGCCCTGATTTGGTTCCAAGAAGGTGAGGAAACAGGGGTGCTTCATGATTGGGATTCTTTAATTCAAGCTTTGCATGTGAGGTTTGGTACCACTGCATATGATGACCCTATGGAAACACTAACAAGATTGAGACAAACCTCTTCTGTGGTAGTGTATAAAGCCTAATTCGAAGTTTTGTCAAACAGGATCAAGGGTCTTTCATCTGCACATAAACTGAGTTGCTTCCTTAGTGGGTTGAAGGATGAGATTAGACTTCCTATACGAATGCTTAATCCTCAGTCACTAAATGAGGCTTTTGGGTTGTCCAAGATTCAAGAGGAGTACAATTGGAGCTGTAAAAAGATTTCCAAGAATCAATTGGAACCAGATAAGTCCTCCATTCTTAGTCCACCTCCTAAAATACCAACTTTGACAGATGCTAAGAATAATAGGTTACCCATTAAGAGAATATCTCCTGCTCAAATGGAGGAAAGAAAGAAAAAAGGGTTTATGTTACAATTGTGATGAGAAATTGGGTCCTAGTCATAAATGTAAAAATGCCATGCTATTTCTTCTTGATTGTGTGGAGTTTATACCTAATGCTAATCCAGGATTGCACATTGCTGAGTTAGATGATAGTATTGGTAGTTATGCATCTGGAAACTCTTTGGATTGTCAAGACAGTGGTGTTGAGGAGGCTGGTATTACACTCTATGCTCTAAGTGGTACTCTTACTTCTAGTACCATGAGAGTGAGGGGTAAAGTCCAGCATAAGTCTGTGATAATTTTGATAGATTCAGGCAGCACCAATAACTTTGTTGATATTGCATTATTTTCTCAGTTGCATATACCTGTGGACAGTACACAAATCCTGGAGGTAAAGGTTGCTAATGGTGAGGTGCTTAGAACTCATGGCTTGTGCAAAGATGTTCCTATTGTGTTGCAAGGACATCAATTTTTGATTCAAGAGCATGTTTTTCCTATGGGAGGGTGTGATTTGATCTTAGGTACTCAGTGGTTGAGCACCCTTGGGGTTATCCAATGGGACTTCAAATTGTTAATCATGTGCTTTTTGTATGGCCAAGGTTCTCTACTTCTCCATGGTTTAAAGGGGGCAAAAGGTAATCTCATTCAAGATGGGGTCCATTTCTTGAAGGAACCTGTTAAGATGGGTGTGGTTTTGTAGATTTCAGATTCCACTCAGACTGTAGAGGGTGCTGCTCAGATTCCTACATAGGTTATTGCTTTGCTGAAGAAATTTGAGGCAGTATTTGCCACATATGTGGGCTTACCTCCCATTAGTGGGCATGAGCATCAGATTCAGCTTAAGGAGGGCGCCCAAGCCATTATCCAAAGACCATACAGGTACCCCTTTTACCAAAAAAAATGAAATTGAAAAAATAGTCAAAGAGTTGCTTTCTGTAGGTTCAATTAGGCATAGTTGCAGCCTATTTGCATCTCTTGTTCTTCTGGTTAGGAAGGCTAATGGTTCATGGAGAATGTGTATTGACTATAGAGCTTTAAATCAAGATACTATTAAAGACAAATATCCTATTCCTGTCATTGATGAGTTGTTGGATGAATTGGGAGGTGTTTATGTGTTTTCTAAGTTGGATTTGAGGTCTGATTACCATCAAATCAGAATGAAGGAAAAGGATATACAACAAACTGATTTTAGGACACATGAAGGGCATTATGAATTCTTGGTAATGTCATTTGGCTTAACCAATGCCCCCTCTACCTTCTAATCTTTAATGAATGCTATTTTTAGACCATTTTTGAGGAAGTTTGTCCTTGTGTTCTTTGATGACATCCTAGTATATAGCAAGTCTCTTTTGGATCACATTGGTCATCTTAGGTCAGTTTTGGAAACATTGGCAAAGCACCAACTTTATGCTAAACAGTCCAAGTGCATGTTTACTACTAATGAGGTGGAGTACCTTGGACACCTTATCTCTGGTGAGGGAGTTAGAACTAACCCTAAGAAGATTGCTGCTATGTAGCAATGGCCAGTCCCTAAAGATGTGAAGGCCTTGAGAGGGTTTCTTGGATTGATTGGATACTATAGGAAGTTTGTGAAGGGTTATGGCCAAATTGCTGCCCTTTTGACTGCTCTTTTGAAGAAAGACTCTTTTGATTGGACTTTAGAGGCTGACAATGCTTTTCAAAGGCTTAAGGTAGCTGTTTCTTGCCCTCCAGTTCTGGCCTTGCCTGATTTTACCAAATCCTTCACTATGGAGTGTGATGCTTCTGGTTTGGGCCTTGGAGCTATCTTGATGTAAGATCACAAGCCTATTGCTTATCATAGCCAAGCTTTGAAGGGAAGTAAGCTCTCTCTCTCTCCACTTATGAGAAGGAGTTATTGGCCTTGGTGGTAGCAGTAAAGAAATGGAGACCTTACCTATTAGGGAGGCCTTTTGTTATCAAGACTGACCACCACAGTCTTAAGTACTTGCTGGAACAAAGGGTGGGTACCCCAACCCAACAAAAGTAGATTTCTAAGCTATTGGGATATGCTTTCATAGTGGAGTATAAGCAGGGCAAGGAGAATGTGGTGGCTGATGCCCTTTCTAGGAGGCAGTGTGATGTTGTTGCTGTTTCTTCTTTTGATTTAGCTCAGTCTGAAGCCTTGGTCCTTGCTTCAAGTAGTTCCTGTGGTGCTAATGTTTGTGCTGCTTCTATAGGTACTTTATGCATTATCTCATTTCCCACCCCTTCTTGGTTGTCTGAGCTCAAGAGCAGCTATGATTCTGATCCAAAGCTGAAGGCTATTTTGCAAGCTATATAGTTACGTACCAACAGTTTCCTAGGGTTCACATTCTGTAATGGGGTACTATTTTACAAAGGTAGATTGTATTTAGGTGACTCTAATCAGGATTTGAAGGCTGTGGTGTTGCAGCAGGTACATGACAGCCCCTTAGGGGGTCACTCTGGTTACCTAAAGACCTTGCACAGGCTTCAAAAGGATTTTATTTGGCCTGGCTTGAGGCAAGATCTGAAGTAGTATGTGAAAGAGTGTGACACCTGTCAGAAACTTAAGCATGAAACTTGTTTTCCTGCTGGATTATTGCAGCCCTTGCCCATTCCTGAGAAACCATAGTTGGATGTGAGCATGAATTTTGTTGAAGGTTTGCCTAAGTCCCATTTGAAGTCTGTGGTGTTTGTGGTTGTAGATAGACTCACTAAATATACTGATTTCATGGCTCTTTCCCATCCTTACACTGTTGCCAAGGTTGTTAATCTTTATTTGCATTATGTGTTTAAGCTGCATGGGATGCCCTCAACTATTGTTAGTGATAGAGATCCAATTTTTATCTCACACTTTTGGAAGGAATTGATGAAGTTACAGGGTGTTTCATTGGCCATGTCCTCAACTTATCACCCTTAGTCTGATGGCCAAACTGAGGTGGTGAACAAGAGCTTGGAGCACTACCTAAAGGCCTTTGCAGCTGATAGGCTTAGCATTTGGGTGGAATGGCTACCCTTAGCTGAATTCTGGTTCAATACCAACTTCCACACCTCAATTAAGATGACACCCTTTGAAGCCTTGTATGTATACCCTCCCCCAAGGGTTTTGGACTATGTGGTTGGTACTACAAAGGTTGATGCAGTTGATTTGATGTTAAGGGATAGGCAACAAATTCTCTCTTTGCTCAAGATGAACTTGTGTGCTGCTTAGGAACGTATTGTTGGGAATTCAATTGAAATTCCAACCTGTAAAAAAAAAAAAAAAAAAAAAGAGAAAACACACGCCAAAAAATAAAAAAACAATCACACGCACAAGACAGTATTTACATGGTTCAGCAATTTGCCTACGACCATGGAGTTGCAGGGATATCACTATTATCAAGGAAGAATACAGAGTACAACTTGTGGCTACAATAATCTCTCTCTAAAAATATGACAACAATTACAAACCCTAATCACAAAAGCGGCTTTTATATCCTGTGCACATGATTACAATGAGCTACAAAACGAGCTAAAACTTTAAACATAAACTAGGCTCCACAAAGCCCAACAAATCTCTCACTTAGAGACTAGTTCAATCACCAACATCAGCCACCATCCTCCAAAAGCAATCCTTCATCCCTGCAACTCATCCTCTTGTCCTTAAGCTAGAAGGCCAACTGAAACTGCACACAACTTCAGCTTCTCAATAGTGACACCCTTAGTCAACTTGTCTGCCGGGTTCTTAGATCCACATATCTTCTCAAGTATTACCAGCTTATCTTCAACAAGGTACCGGATAAAGTGGTATTTTGTCTGTGTATATTTCAACTTTGAATGAAAAGCTGAATTTTTAGCAAGAAAAATTGCACTTTGACTGTTACTGTGTAGAATGCCCATCTCCTGCTTTTTACCCAATTCATCTAAGAAACCATGTAACCAAATCATCTCATTTCCAGCTTCAGTTGCTGCAACATACTCAACTTCTGTAGTAGATAAAGTAACAATCTCTTGCAAATTTGAAGCCATGATATAGCTGTACCACTCAGAGTAAATACAAACCTAATAGTACTCTTTCTACTATCAATATCGCCAGCAAAATCAACATCTACATAACCCTGCAATTTCAAACTTGCACCTGTGAAGCAAAGACATGTATCTGATGAACCCTTCAGATATCTCAGAATCCACTTGACTGGCTCCCAATGCTTCTTTCCAAGCCTACTCATGAATCTGCTCACAACTCCTACTGCATGTGCAATGTCTGGCCTTGTACACACCATAGCATACATCAAGCTGCCAACAGTTGAGGCATAGGGCACCTTGCTCATATGGTCCCTTTCTTCTTCTGTCTTCGGTGACTGTTCTTTGCTTAATTTGAAATGACTACCCAAGGGTGTGCTCACTGGTTTAGCTTCATTCATGTTGAACCTGCTGAGAACTTTCTTCACATACTCTGACTGTGAAAGCTTCAATGTACCATTAGCTTTGTCTCTAATGATTCTCATACCAAGGATTTGCTTTGTAGCTCCCAAATCCTTCATTGCAAATTGTTTTGACAATTGCTTCTTCAGATTATTATTCTCCTCAATGCAAGACCTTGCAATAAGCATATCATCCACATACAATAGTAATATGATGTAAGAATTGTTAAAAAACTTAACATAGCAACAGTGATCAGCTTCACATCTCTTGAACCCAATTCTATGCATAAAATTGTCAAATTTCTTGTACCACTGTCTAGGAGCTTGTTTTAGGTCATATAAGCTCTTTCTCAGTTTGCAGACTAGATTCTCTTGTCCCTGAACAATGAACCCTTCTGGCTGAATCATGTAAAGGTCTTCCTCTAAGTCACCATGAAGAAATGCCGTCTTCACATCTAACTGCTCAAGATGTTAGTTTTTTGCAGCCACCATTCCCAGCACCAGTCTAATTGTTGACATCTTCACAACTAGAGAAAATATATCTGTGTAGTTAATGCCTTCCTTTTGCTGGAACCCTTTAACAACGAATCTGGCCTTGTAACGTTTGCTACCATCATGCTCATTCATTTTTCTATATACCCACTTGTTGTGCAAAGTCTTCTTCCCTACTGGCAGTTTAGTCAGTTCCTATGTCTGATTCCCCAACAAGGAATCCATCTCATCCTTCATGGCTAATTCCCACTTGCTTGAATTCTCATCTTGTAAGGCTTCATTATACCATTCTGGCTCACCACCATTAGTCAATAAGAGATAATTTAAGGCGGGTGAATAATGCTATGGAGATCTAATGTTCCTGGAAGATCTGCGGACTTCAGCTACAGGTGTACTCTGATTTACCTGCGAATCTACATTCTCCTTATCTTCTTCACCCTTTTTCTGGACAGTACTTTCAGTCAATCCATCTAAGTTGACAAACTGAGATTTCTTTTGATCTATCTCTATAACATCTGACACTACAGTTGACCTGTCCTTATACATAACCTGTTCATTAAATATCACATTTCTACTTTTGATGATTTTCCTATTTTGTTCATCCCAAAACCTATAGCCAAATTTCTCATCACCATAGCCAATGAAAAAACATATTTTAGACTTTGCATCAAGTTTACTACGAGCATTAGAATCAATATGAACATAAGAAACACAACCAAAAACTTTTAAATATGAAAACTTTACCTCTTTACCGCTCCAAACCTCCTTAGGAAGTTTGAACTCCATGGGAACTGATAGCCCTCGGTTTATCGGGTAAGCTGCAGTGCTAACAGCATCAGCCTAGAAAGTTTTTGTAGTCCAGCATGCAACCTCATACTCCTAGCACGCTCATTGAGAGTTCTGTTCATGCGCTCAGCCACACCATTCTGCTGTGGTGTCCCAAGAATAGTATTTTCCATCCTAATTCCCTATGCAACACAATACTCACTGAACCCTCCATCTATGTACTCTCCTCTATTATCAGACCTTAAAGATTTTAGTTTTAAACCTGTTTCTGTTTCAACCATGGCCTTCCACTTCTTAAAAGTTTCAAATATATCAGATTTATTTTTCAGAAAATAAACCCATGCCTTTTTGCTTGAGTCATCAATGAAAGTGATGTAATACCTTGAACCTCCAAGGGATGCAACCGGAGAAGGCCCCCACAAATCAGTGTGTACTAACTCCAATTTTTCAGCCTTTGGTGTTCTGCCTGTTTTCAAGAAGCTCACCTTTTTCTGCTTTCCTAAGATGCAGCTTTCACACATGTCAAAATCAATGGACTTCAATTCTGGTAGTTTTCCTTTTGACAACAGCATCTTCATCCCTTTCTCACTTATATAACCAAGTCTGTGGTGCCATAGGCTTGTATCAGTACTTGCTTCAGCAACTGCAATTGTGTCTCTTGGACTTGAGGTCATATAGAGAATGCCAGTTTTCTTTCCACGAGCCAATACTCTAGCTCCCTTCGTAACCTTCCAAGTACCACCAACAAATAGTATTACATGCCTTTCATCATCAAGTTGTCCAACAGAAATCAGATTCCTCATCAGGTCAGGAATATGTCAAACTTTCTCCAGTAACCAAACAGATCCATTAGGCAACAATATCCGGACGTCTCCCATACCTACAACATCCAAGGCTGAACCATCAGCCAAATACACCTTACCAAAATCACCTACAACATAATTCTGTATGATTTCTCGGTGTGGAGTGGTATGAAACGAAGCTCCTGAGTCCAAAACCCAATC
This sequence comes from Quercus ilex subsp. ballota, assembly GCA_032727855.1. Taxonomy (NCBI): domain Eukaryota; kingdom Viridiplantae; phylum Streptophyta; class Magnoliopsida; order Fagales; family Fagaceae; genus Quercus; species Quercus ilex. The sequence continues at coordinate 30,794,123 of CM064910.1, read as the reverse complement.
ATCAAGTGGATTGTCTACTGCAAGAAGTAATGCATCATGTACCTCTTCTGTTACAGCATTAGCAGAATCATCTTCATTCTTCTTCTTAGGATTTTTGCATTGGTTCCTAAAGTGACCTGTTTTCCCACAATTCCAACATTGTACTTGTTGGCATGATCTAGATTTACTTCTGTTTCGATTAGTATTTCTGGATTTTGATCTGCCCCGATTTGAATTTCTGTTATTACCTCTGCCTCTTGTCTTAAGGTTTAGGGTAGAACCAGATCCTGAGGTTTCACCTGCATCTCTTCTGCGAATCTCCTCAGCCAGAATCAAATCTCGAATATCATTGTACTTGAACTTTTCCTTTCCTGTAGAATTACTTACTGACATCCTCATTGCCTCCCAACTGTTTGGCAAAGAAGGCAAGACGATCAGGGCACGAATCTCATTATCAAAATCAATTTCTACAGACGACAATTGATTTGTGATAGTGTTAATTAAATTCATTCAGATGTTGTGCTACTTATGCATTCTCTGCCATCTTCAAATTGAACAGTTTCTTCATCAGATGCACTTTATTATTTGCTGACGGCTTTTCATACATACCAGACAAAGCCTTCATCAGATCTGCTGTAGTCTTCTCATTTTCAACATTGTGTGCAATAGACCTAGACAAAGTTAACCTGATAACTCCCAGTACCTGTCTGTCAAGAAGAGCCCATTCATCAGCTTTCATTGCCTCAGGTTTTGTCCCCAAAAGAGTCAGGTGCAATTTCCTCCCATAGAGATAATCTTCAATCTGCATCATCCAATACGCGAAGTCTGTGCCATCAAACTTTTCTATTCCAGACGCCTTTCTTGCTTCCTCTGCCATTGCTCCCACTCAAACCTAACCCTAGGCTCTGATACCAGTTGTTGGGAATTCAACCGAAATTTCAACCTGTGAGAAACAAAAAAAAAAAAAACAAAAAAAAAAAGAGAAAACACACACTAAAGAAAAAAAAAAACAATTACACGCACAAGACAGTATTTACGTGGTTCGGCAATTTCCCTACGTTCACGGAGTTGCAGGGATATCACTATTATCAGGGAAGAACACAGAGTACAACTTGCAACTACAATAATCTCTCTCTAAAAACACAACAACAATTACAAACCCTAATCACAAAAGCGGCTTTTATATCCTACGCACAGGATTACAATGAGCTACAAAATGAGCCAAAAATTTAAACATAAACTAGGCTCCACAAAGCCCAACACGTATGAGGTGGTTTGCCAATCAGAAAAGGGTGGAAAGGTCTTTTGCTGTGGGGGACTGGGTGTACCTCAGACTGCAGCCTTACAAGAAGACTTCAGTGCACAACAAAAAGCTGGGTAAGTTTACTCCAAGGTATTATGGGCCATTTAAGGTTTTTCAGAAGATTGGGGAAGTTTCCTACAAGCTGGATCTGCCTCTTGGTTCCTTGATCCATCGTATGTTCCATGTATCCAACCTTAAGGCTAAATTGGGCAATCAAGTGGTGCCAAGACCCACTTTACCTGCTGTCAATGCTGATATGGTTCTTACTCCTAAACCTGTGCTGATTTTGCACAAGAAATCAATCAAGCTAAAGAGGAGGACTATTACTTAGGTGTTAGTGTAGTGGCAAGGAGAGAGCAAAGAAGATGCTACTTGGGAAGTATTGTATGACTTGCAGACCCGGTTCTCTCACCTTGTGGGCAAGGTGCTTTAGGGGGGGGGGGGGGGAATTGTTAGGATCATTATTGTGTAATGTAGTGTGGTTGTGATAAACATTGTAATTCAATATTACTATACTATGGTATGTTTTACTGCTGTATGAGGCTTGTAAGTGACTATAGTTAGTAAGGCTGGGTTAATAGAACTGAGGTGTGGTTAGTAGCAGTTATAATATGTGGCTGGTAGAGTAATGTGAGCTGGAGAGTTAGTTAGAAGTAATAGATTAGGTATTAGTAGAAATAACAGATCACGTATATAAGGGCACGTGTATGATTAAGGACATTCAGGAAATTGACTAATGATACTCTCATTCTTCTCTATCTTATTCTCTATATCTCTTCTATTTCTTTCCCTTCTTTAATCCTCTGTTCCTTGCATCTTGTTCCGGAGGTTCAGCTATCCTCTAAATCAGCTATTATCCATCTTAGCCATTGATAATCCTTGCATTAGCTACGAAATGTAAGAAGTGCTTTTTAGAGAGAAAACCCTAGCAAAACACTTGAGAGTTAGAGATTGTCATACCCACAATCTTCTACACATTTTCTCTTGGTTTTCCTCTACTCCTACCTCTCCATCTATACATCCTTGAGAGCTTCTTAACCCAAACACTTACCTCACCTAGTTTGAGTGTTGAGAGAAGTTTTGGTGCCTTTAGGAAGTATTGGAAGAAGCCATTAAGTGGCGGATGCAATCAGGTTGAATTGCAGAATCTAGAAAGCTAGTGAAGACAAGACTCCGAGAAGTCCGTTGGTAGCAAGAGCTTGGAGGGCTCAAGTACATTGGGTAGATTAGGCTTGGAGGGTCTTTTTGATATTCGTGTACTCCAACTTATTCACTAGTGGATCAATTTTGACTTGGAGGGTCGCGGAGAGGTTTTTTACCGAGTTCTTCGGTTTCCTCTTCGATAACACGTCTCAATGTTATCTTGTGTTTGCATTTCTCTTCCCTACTCTTTAAACTTTACTTTTATTGCTTATTGTGGTTGCACATGGCTTAGAGTAGTGTTATCGGTTTGTTGTGCTTATTTACTCTAGTTCCGCACTTAGATAAATTAGAGTAAAAGTAATCTAGCTGTAATTTTAAAACTGGGGTTCGAACAAGTTTTAGCATTTTCACACTAATTGAGCTTTCAATTTAGAACCTAAACATTTATATCTAAATATTTAGAACTTAACACGTTTATTTTATTTGGATATTTTAAAAGGAAATGGAATGGTTATTCCCTTACTTTATTTGCTTGTTTAAATAAGTGGGGAAAGGAGAGGTGAGCGGAAAAGAATAGTCATGTAAATTGATAATTATAATCCTTATTTGCTATTTTTAGAAAAAAGATATAAATTGACAGAGATATATTCATATATATGACAATATAAATGATTTTAATCGATCTACTCTCCCTTATGGTGAAGTAAAAAAAAAAAAGAAGAAAAGGTTAAGATGGGGAATATGCCGTCCCTTCCCACCTTATTAGGCTTTGTTTTGTTGGGAGAAGGAAGAGCAAGATTGTGAAATACTAATATAACTCTTTTTTTTTAATTGAAAATAAAAATAAATTTGGAATAAATTTAATCTTATAATAATTATTATGTAAAAATTTATTATTTATTATCAATTAAATTAGTATAAATGACATCTTACAAAACAAGAATAAAAAATACAAAAGATAAAGAAGAAAAAAAAATTTTAGAAACAAGAGACAAGATTCAAGGGGAAAAAAAAAGGAATCGAATCATAACTGTAACAAAGTTTGAAGTAATCGATTTGTAGAAATTAAATAGTAAACCACAGTAATCAAGTACAAAATCTAAAAGTAACATATTGAAAGCAAACAAAGCAAGACTTAAGATTTTGTAATGAAGGCTGTGTTTGTTTCGCGTAAAATGTTTTCCGAAAAATACATATTTTCCGGAAATGCTATTTTCCGGAAAAGGAAAATGTATTCAGGGCGTTTGGTTGTTTCGGAATTCGTTTTACGGAAAATCAATTCTGGTGGTGTTTGGTTCGTTCAAATATTTTACGGAAAATACTTCTTGTTTTACGGAAAATCAATTCTCATGTTTGGTTCAGGTAAACATTTTACGGAAAATGGAATTCATTTTTTCCGGAAAATCAATTTCCATGTTTGGTTTGTGAATTTTAATTTTACGGAAAATATGAAATGCCTTACAAATTTCTACTCCTACATTATCTAGACAAACCTGTAACAATAAAACTAATCATCCACTTCAACATACACCTGCATTGCGTATTCATATCTGTAACAGTACAAAAATAATCATCCACTTCAACATCAAAAATAATCATTTAAATAGACCGATAATATTAATATAAAAATAGCCACATTCATCATTCATTATTGTCATTACACCTCCATGGTGTACAAAAATGATACCTACTCATGGTATCTGAACAGTACAAATACATAATTTGGGCAATTGTATCGTCCTAATAATACAAAATACTACATATATATTACAATGGTAGATCAATACTAGTACTACAACAAAAGTGAATTCCTAAAGTTACCGTCATAGTCTACATGAAACAGGCAAGTCAAAGTTGTGAGAAAAAAAAAACTATCCAACCACATCTTTCGTAGCCTAGCATTCTTGGCTAGAAATCCCCGTGCTACCTTCTCATTTTCACACAGATGGTCAAACGCAGTTACGAGCATTTCTTCGCTATACCCATCCGCCATCATAGCCATAACCTCATTATAAAGAGATGTGTAATCCACCGGGCCCCGATTGATTTCTTTAAGAGCTGTAGCTATTTCCTTCAACTGATCAGACAAATCAGTCAACACGCTATCATCAGCAGTAGAAGGTGCACGCCCTCTTTTGCGGGACTTGGAAATTCCCGACCCAGTGGTGGATGACTCGACTGCATTTTTACCTTTGTCGACCACATCTTCCTCCACATTATCTGCAACAAATTCAGCATTGTCGCCATTATCTGGCTCATTTTCAATATCTACATAGGACTTTGAAAAGCCACCTGTGGTTGTGTCCTTCCCCACGACAAGAGCTAACTCATCATACATCTCTATTTTCTTGTTTAGAAACTCTGCATGTTTTCGATGCGCCTGTAAGGGAGAAAGGAATGTTTAATAACAATGCAATAATCACTTTACTCATAAATTCAATATTCAATGCAATATTCATGCCAGTAAATGTTTTAGGTCAATGATAAGCAAACAAATCTGTTATTATATGAAAAATAGAGTGGGGGTCCATCCTTTTCAAATTAAACATAAAATCATGGTATGGAGTAGATGCTGAGTTTAAACATCTAGATATGGTGGTGTGACATTACTCTTGGACTATGGACAGTAAACCGTACTAGGCAGGATATGGTTGAAACTTTGAATATCTTTTCAAATAATTCTTTGCCTTCAATTTCTAAACTTAGATATGGCTGTCTTTCTTTTTTTTTTTTTTTGCATTTACAACTTTTTAAAATACCAAATAATTGACAAAAGCAATGGAATCCTAACAAAGAATGACATTATAAAGTTCAATTTTTGGACAAAAACATATATTATCATTTATATTAAGAAAATATAGTTGGAAGGCATACCATAACTTTTTCTTGGTATGTCTTTGCATCGCACGTTATCATTTTTAGGTTGTCATCCCAACCAAATCCACTTTTCTTTCGAAGTTTCTCAATAGTAGACCACATGGTCCTTAGAGTTCGCATCCGATTATCAACATAGGATGGGTGACACTCAACCCCAAATTGGGCAGTTATCTCCTTTGCTACAAGAGCAAAGGAGCCTGCCCTGAAGGTGCTAGAGGGCTTGTTGCCCTTTGCAGCCTCTTGTGCAAGTATCCTCAGCATCATTTCATGCATGGGAGGCAGCCACCTGAATTGCTTGTTTCTGGTTACCTTCTCTTTGCCCTTTGACATTACTACATATGAAAATTGTATAGTCAGAGTAGCATTTAAAAATGAGAGTAGCATTTACTAATTACGCTCGGAATATGAACAACAAATCAAACACACATACAACCATACTTATAAATTTGCACAACAAAATGAAACATGCTAACACTCAAAATGACAATGTAATACCATCAAATAACAATGTAATGCTAAAAATACTTTTCCATTACACCACCAGAAGTCTATAGTAAATACATTATCTTTATAAAAATAAAAAAAAACACATATTACAATCATAGAAATCTAAATAAAGTACTACTCTCCACTCCTGATATAATCAGACCACATAGCTTGACATATCTCATCTCTCTTAGCATCCACAATCTGCTGTCTTCAATGGACTCTCGACGTGATTGTGTTTCTTGTTGGGGGTCACTAGACTCTACTTCGTTCATTGCAGCTTCCATAATATGGTCATGTGGTTCAACCCCCATAATGTGATTATGAACCACACAACATGCTAACACTACTTTCACTTGGGTTTCAAAAGACCAAAAAGGTTCTGCATCCAACACTCGAAAATGTTTCTTCAACACTCCAAACCCTCGCTCAATGGTAGTTCTCAATGAAGAGTGTCGCAGGTTGAACAATTCTTTCTCATTCTCAGGAGGATGATCACTAAACTCTTTTAAGTGATATCGCACACTTCGATAAGGTGACAATATCCCATTTTTATTACCATACCCAGCATCACCAAGATAATATTTACCTACATATATTAAAAAAATAAAACCAAATCACTACTATGCTTAAGAAAACGCACAATAATTATTAAACTAATAAACCAAAAAGGTGAAGTAAACGTATAATACCGTTGGGAATTGAAAATCCCCCTGGCCTAGCAAATGCATCATTTAACACACGTGAATCATGTGCACTGCCTTCCCATCCAGCCAATACATAAATAAACTTTAAGTCAAAACTAATAGCAGCTAACACATTTTGCGTGGTTCCATCTTTGCGACCACGAAATCTTCCTTGTATTTCAAGTGGCACAGATGCACGAACATGTGTACCATCTATTGCTCCAACACAATCCTAATTTTTGACAAACATAATGGTTTAAAATTACACAAATCTTCATAATTTACAAAAATACACAAGTTGCAATATTTACCTTAAAATATGGGTAGAACCTTCTGCTATTCCTTATCTCTTGGGGTGTATCTTCGCTATGCAGTCTTATTAGAGTTCTATATAATTTTAGGACCCCCCTAAGGACGACCTTAAAGTATCTATGAACAGTCTCAGTTGATCTATAAATCCGACTACCCATTACACGAAACCTCACATTATGACCAATAATGTGTAAGAAAATAAACACTTGCTCCGTAACAGGCATGTGAATAGTCGGGCGTACATGCTCCCCCTCAGTGAGGATGTGACATAAGCGGTGAAAAGATATAGGCTTCATCCTAATTTGATTCACACAATATCTCTCACTTCCATGCAGAACACTATTTATGAATTCCTCTCTCTCGGCTGCATGATTAACAAAAGGCGCCCTAGGCAGTTGTTTACGTCTACGCTGCAATTTCCTTAACAATGCAACACCCACAAGAAGGACAGATGCAACTGAGGCAAGAATTGCGGCTTTGGTTTTTTTCTTCATCTAAAAAATTACAAACACTGTGGTCTAAGAGGTATGTAAACAAGTATGCTATTGATTACACAGTAAATAAAAACAGCCACAAATAGAAAATATCCAAACCACATTGATAACGAGTACCAAAATTTTTATGCACAAATATTTCTGTATAATTGTATCATCAATAACGTACACAATATAATACCATCACAATCAATATTTACACCTATGAACAAATCACATTGCATTGTTATTATAGAAAACACTGCACAAAGGGTTTCCCAAAAAAAGAAAAAACACAGAACAACAATAGCCGCATCAAATTTCACAACTCTCAGAACAACAATAGCCACATCAAATTTGTGCCCAATAACCAACTCCCACCACAGCAACTATTTTTACATCAAATTTATACCCAAGCCCACAGTATCCATATCAAATTTATACAACCCACTCAACATCAGCTACACCCAATACTCATTATCAACCAAATAAAACTGAGGAAATTTCAGTCATAGCCTAAAAAAAAATATAATAATAATAATAATAATAAAGGTTGGGTTGTTTATGAGGGACTGATGATTTTCAGTTGGATTGTTTATGGGTTTGAGGGTGGGTCGGCCCTTTCAGTTTTTTGTATTTTTGGTGTGTGGATCGGGTTGAGAAATGAAGTGATGAGAGGGTGGATTGGACTGAGAAATGAGGGTGGATCGGACTGAGAAATTAGGGGATCGGACTGAGAAATGGAAAAGGGAAACTCACTGTGTGTGGAGAGGATCGGCTGCGTGAGGGAGATGGTGGAGCTCGGTGTGTGGATCGGAGCTTGGAGCTCGGTGTGTGGATCGGAGCTTGAAGGTTGGAGCTCGTCGGTGTGTGGATCGGAGCTTGCTCATCGGTGTGGGGATTGGAGCTTGTGGAGAGCTCGGAGCTCGTGTGGATCGGAGCTTGCTTGGACCTCGTCGGTGTGTGGATCGGAGCTTCGAGGTTGGAGGTCGTCGGTCTGTGGATCGGAGCTTGCTCGTCGGTGTGTGGTCGGAGCTTGGAGCTTGGAGCTTGGAGCTTGGAGCTTGGAGACTTGCTGCTGAGTGCGTGTGAGTGCGTGTGAGAGAGCTTGGAGAGTTGCTATGTTGCTGTGTGAGAGAGCGTTGCTGTGTGAGAGAGCTTGGAGCTGTGTGAGAGAGCTTGGAGAGTTGCTGTGTGAGAGAGCTCTCTTTTCCGGAAATTGGTTTAAGGGAAAATAAAAGGTGAAATGGATTTCCGCCTGGGGAGGGGTATTTTACGGTCAAACGTGAAATTATTTTCCGTTGACCCAATTTTCCTAATCAGCCAAACACCCAAATTTTACGGAAATGGTTTTCCGGAAGTAGTTTGAAGTCAAAACAAACACAGCCGAAGTGGAAAACTTGTAGTGAGGGAAAATTTTTCACCAATCACAAATTGGACGTCATATGTTACTTAATAGGTCCATTGCTACTGTTAAAGACTAACATAAAGTAGAAATTAAATAGTAAACCACAGTAATCAAGTACAAAATCTAAAAGTAACATATTGAAAGCAAACAAAGCAAGACTTAAGATTTTGTAATGAAGTGGAAAACTTGTAGTGAGGGAAAATTTTTCACCAATCACAAATTGGACGTCATATGTTACTTAATAGGTCCATTGCTACTGTTAAAGACTAACATAAATTTGCCTAGTGTTACTAGATATAAAGCACCAAAGACATGCAAGATACAATCACACATCGCCTAATGTAAGACAGAAATCTTCAAATTAATTTATGTAATTTATTATATTTAGTATTTATATGTAATTTTCGTTATTTTAGGTTTAGGATATTTATTTTCTTGTTTTTAGGCGCTTTTAATGCTTTTTATGTCAAATTTTATTCATGTTATGGTTAGGTATTAATTAGGAGTTATTTTAGAATATATATTCTTGTTTGTCAGGTATGGGTGTTAGACATAGCAAAACGGGTCAAAATTTTCTGATCCGACCTGAAGAATACCTAAACCGAACCCCATTTTTTGACCCGAAGTAAAAACGGGTTGACCCATGACTTGACCCGACCTGCGACCTGAACCCGAACCATTTAAAAAAAAATTTTTTGGTAAAAAAATAATAAAATTAAGACAATATTGGTTTAATTGTTTGTTGTGAGTTTTAAGGAAACAATTGAGACATTTACATAACTACATGCAAATTAATTGAAAGATGAATGGTTGAGCATTCTGTAATGAGTAAAGATTTTTAAATATCAAATAGCAAAGTACATGCCAAGATAATTTTGTAACAGTAGAATTAAAAACATAGATTTAAATTGTAGACATGTGTGAGATCACAAATGTAAAAAAAGTGAAGCCAAAGTATCAAATTGCATAAATTATGAATGCTTAGACCTATTTTTTAACAATTTATGTCCAAAATAAATGACTTTCAAAATAAATTATGATATTTCCTAGAGTGTGTGTTGCTTAACAATGATATGATATTTATAAAAGAGACCATACATAAATAAGTAAACAATCAAATTTTATTGTATATCTCAAATTGAAATAGAGTGCCAACCACAATTGATAATAGATTATAAAATTAATTTTCAAGATTGTAAATTTCTTATATGTTTTTATTCTTTGTCAAATGAGTTATCCAATAAGTCATTTGTAATTTTGTTTTATATTTTGGGATGTTGATATTGTGTAGAAATAAAACTTGTGCATTTGTTTTACTTATCTTTGTGTTATTTTGTTTTAGATAGCAATGTTAGGATTTATATAATTTTAAAATTATTGAATAAGTATTAATAAGTTCAACTGAGTTCATTCTTGATATAAGTGGTGAATTCAAAATAATGCACTTTACATCAAGTAATTTGTTGCATGACTTTCCAAATGACAAATACATGTTGTTTTCTTTATTAAAAAAAATCATGTGAAAAATACAGGCCAGCCCAACCCGACCTGCAACTCAATTGACCTGAACCTGTTTTTAACCCGTTTAAAATGACACATTTTTGACCCACAACCCATTTGACCCGAACCCGAACCCAAACCGACCCGCCCGTTTTGCCATGTCTAATGGGTGTTTGCGGTGTGGTGCGGTTTAGCGAAAACCATAACTACACCAAACCTCATTTTTGCGGTTTAGAGTTTAGCTAAAATTTTTACGATCACATGTGCAGTGTGGTGTATAAGATTCAGTTTGAACGGTTTGAAGCCGATATATTTTTAAAATTTTGGGCTTTTCTTGCCCAGCCTAAAATTAATTTTTCCCTTTGTTTTGGACCAAGTTTTAAACTATTGAGCTAGTTTTTATGTATTTTGGGTTGGCTTTCCTAATCAACACTTGATAAGGTTATTAAACTATTTTTTTTTGTTCAAAACTAAGGTTATTAAACTATTAATAATATATTTAATATTAATATATATATATATATATATTAATATATAGAGAGGGTGCAGTGCTATGCGATTTATGCGGTTTTCTTATTATAAAACCGCAAACTGCACTGCACCATGAGGTGCAGTTATGCCTACTATTAAGTTTTATGGAACCCTTAAATAGGCCAATAAGTTTGTAAACATTTTTTAACAATTATTCAATCAATAAAATTCAGACTTTTTGTCTCTTTATTTTTTGGTGGGTTGTAGACCCTTTCTCCTTGTGGATTCAAGGAACCCTCACTGATTCAAGATTATTTTCAGAAACAAACATGTTTATTTTCTTGTTTTCTAGAAGTAGATGTGTTCTGCTTCTTGATGCTTCCATATCCCGTGTTAGTTGGTATCAGAGCCTTGACTTATCCTAACTTGGTGGCAAACATATCAGACGGTAGCAATTCCGGTGATAGAAAACTTAGCAAGTGTTACGTGACGTACAGCTAGCACTCATAATATCTTTGCTAGGATGTCGTCGTTGGAGCATGGAAACAATAGGGACAACTATTGTGGAGACATAACTCACGAACAACCTATTTGTAAGAAAATTTCATATAGGCCTCATAGAAGAATTACAAGTTTTAATTGTTATTTTATAAAGAAGATTTTCTTGATTTATTACTTGATCTAAAGGATTTATTTGGCTATGAGAATATTTGTGATTAGAGAAAAGTTAAACTTGTTTTGTATAAACTTAGAGAATATGTCTTACGTTAGTGGGAACGAATACAGACTGATAGAACTCGACAAGGTAAAGACAAAATTCATTCATGGCCAAGGATGAAAAAGATGCTTGCTGTAAAATTTTATCATTTGGATTGTGATGAAATTTTGTCGTATACAAAACAAGATTATTATTGGCCAAGAAGTTCACACTTGAATTATTTTGAAGAATCATATATTCCACCATTAAGAGAAGAATTGTATGTTGAACACCACATTTTTCTTGAAGAAAATATAGATGTTTATGAGTAAGTTCATGAAGATCTAATTATAGAAGAAGAACCTAAAATCAAGATTGTGGAGGAAATTAATGAAGACTCTATTAGAGAGAAAGATCTTGAAGTCAATATATATAGTAGAGACCATTGAAGAAGAAATTATAGAGGAAGTTGTCAACGATCTCGATGAAGTCATGTCGAATGATTGCAAAGTTTATTGATTTTATTGGGTTGGAAAGATTTGATTTGATCATTGACTCTTATTTAGTGAATATTTTCAATTGCATGAAGATCAAGGGACAAGAAGTTCAAATTGCCCAATTGATGACTTTCAAGTTTGGTAAGAATACAAAGAAGATGAAGTATTCAAAGTATTTGTTCTCTTGGCATGAAAGATTTCAGATTTCAATCATCAACTCGAGGACAAGTTTATTTCAAGTAGAAGGGTTTGATGTAGGACAAAATCTTTAAATTAATTTTCTGTAATTTGTTATATTTAGTATTTTTATGTAATTTTTTTTTTTTATTTTAGGTTTATGGCATTTATTTCCTTATTTTTAGGTGTTTTTAATGTTTTTTAGGTCAAATTTGGTTCCTGTTATAGTTAGATATTAATTAGGAGTTATTTTAGAATATATTTTCTTATTTGTCAAGTTTTACAGAGCTCTTAAATAAGGCTCCTAAGTTTGTAAATTTTTTTTTAACAATTATTCAATCAATAAAATTCAGATTTTTTGCCTCTTTATTTCTTAGAGGATTCCAAACCCTTTCTACTTGTGGATTCAAGGAATCATCGTGGATTTGAGATTATTTTCAGAAATAATCATGTTTTGTTTCTTGTTTTCTAGAAGTAGACGTGTTTTGCTTCTTGACACTTCCGCATTCCACATTATTAATAACATAAAACAATCCTATTAAATACTAATATTTGTCATCAAAATTAACATATTTTATGTTAGGACATATGTGGTTTACTTGTTAGGAACATATGTTAATATTTATGTAGTTGGCTAATCCTTTGACAAAACGCACTTTACTTGTAATTTGATAGATCTAGGATGTGTTTAATACTTCAAGAAATATGTTGTTCAAGTCTGGTATTAAAGCCATGAAGATTGGACCAAGAAACAAGTGAAGAAAAGCTGTTCAATAAAGCTGGACAGATAGCTCGACACTTGCGGACAGATAGCTCGATAGCTGCTCGACACCTCTTGACAGCTAGGCTATCTATTGAGATTTTCAACTTCTTCTTATCGCAATCTCGATAGCTTCTCGACAGTTGGTGGACCGATCGAGAAAGCGCCTGTCTCCTCGACAGCTTCTCGATAGCTTCTCGATAGCTGTATTTATCAAAATTTAAAACTCGACACCTCCTCGACACCTCTCGATCGATCGAGGTTACAGGAATTCAGATTTCCAGATCTGATTTTCGGCCCAAGTTTATGTATTTGTGTAGGGTTTCTTTTCTCATAACCCTAGACCTATATAAGGCTTATTTTAGAGGCTGTCACATAAGAGAATACAAGGAGAACATATGCAAATGGTGACCGATGCCTTATTCTTTCTGAAAGAAGCTACTGCGTCTTTGCGCCTTAGGGTTTTGTAACAAAGTGCTTCTTAATCTTCATTGTTGATGAAATGAAGAACTTTACAGCCAACATTCGTTTTCCTCAAGTTGGTGAGTGAGTCACGTACTGGGATTCGTGCATCTTTGGTTAGTCACGTACTAGGATCCGTGCATCAAAAGGGTGGCGTTCATATATTGAAGAGTTCAGAGGTTTTGAAGCAGTAGAAGCTTTCTACTGTAAGTTCATTTACATGGATTGTAGAGTCTAGGGACAAAGGTTTTGTACTAGATCTGAAACTTCTCTTTACTATAGTGGATTGTTTTTCGGGAATGTTTCCCCCCAGGTTTTTTATTGTGAAACTAGTTTGTTTCATTGGTTTTCCTGGGTCATCATATCTTATCTTATTTACTTTTCCGCTGCATTCATTATTGACATGATATTGATATTTGTTTGTTTGTTTTAACAAGTTTTATTCATAATAAATCTAATTAACAACTTGGATTTAAAACTTGTTAATTATATCAACTGGGGTGTTAATTATATCAACTGGAGTCTAAATTTCCCAACACTTTATATGGTCCCATGTGTTTTTATCCAAATAAAAAATTAAAAAATTTGATCCCATGTGCCTTGGGAGAAAATGTTTGAAATTTACCCACTTTGTGGCTGTTTGTTAGTATTATTTAAATAACAGTTTTCGTTATTTAAATAACTTAATACGTATTTTCACAACATAGTTTCATCTACACATATTTTCACAATACTTAAACAATGTTACTAAAATAATATTACTAAATGCCTATTCAATATTGTGAGATTCTTTTTCTATATAGCATTGGTATTTGAGTTACGCGTGATGCTCCTTTGTCTGCCAACTTTTTAACTTTTTCGAAGATGTTTTTTGAGAAATTGAAGACATTGTTTACTAATAATTTTACTTTTATAGAAGTTATTGTATTTTTTTATTACTATCATATTTGACTAGGTTTGACGGGTGGTGACAAGTAGACCTTTTTTTATTCTTATTGTGACTGATCGGTCCATTATTTTTATTCAAGACTAGAATAACTATTACTGCATCAACGAAATTTTAGAAATATAACACTAGCTTATAGCACTATTTCTCACAAATATCTTATTTGGTTGATTTAGGATGATAGAGAAAATATAATGGTCAATATGAAAGTAAAAGACAACCAAATTGTAAAGATTGTGGTTCTATAATAGCTTCTACAGCAACAATAATTTTAAGAACACAACCTTTAAATACCATTCTCAAAACTATCCTACATGTGATTAACTGTGAAGGGTTTGGATTTACTTTCAATATTTTTTCAACTGGACATTTAGTTAGTTTTTTCTTGAGATAGAATGATATGGTAATCGATTTTAATCTCTACATTTTGTTTATTTAATGAATGATGTAACAATTTTTCATTAACACAAAATAAGATGTCTAGTGAAAAAACTACTTGAGATAAGCTAGATCCAATAGTATAGAAAAAGTGGTTTAGCTCATGAGTAGGTAAAAGACAATCTATCACAATTTATCATGTAAAATAGTTGTAGTAAAAGATGTGATAAGTATTATATAATAAATATTGTGATGCTTTTTTTTTTTTTTAATAGATAATATAGACAGAAGACATAGGAGATGAAAAAGAAAGAAGTGGGAAGACAAGATTTACAAATTGTGATATTAGAATATTGTGATGCTAGAATAAATTCTGGGTTTGTTCCTGCTTACAACACTAGCCCTTACAATATTGTGATGCTAGAATAAATAACTTGAGTTAGCATTACTATTTACTTTGCCACAATTCTGATTTAATAGATCCTTAGTGATAGAAAAAAAGAAATATGTATATTAAAGTTTCATACAGTTTGTAACAATCACGATTGTTATGAAAAATGATAATAGAATTGTTAGAAATACTGAATCGTAGTGTTGTATTTCTTACTCAAGAAAATATACATGTGATGCCTTTATATAGGAGGCATATGTGTGCGGTACAAGTAAACATATGTGTGCGGTACAAGTAAAGTGTAGTACAAGTACAAGTGTGCTATACAAGTAAACTAGCTGGGCCTAAGGCCCATAACATAATATACATTAACAGCCCCCCTCAAACTCAAGGTGGATGTGAGACCAGCTTGAGGTTGTCAACCAAATCACGAGTGCGTCCCTTAGGAAGTGCCTTGGTGAAAATATCTGCAAGTTGATCTTTGGAGGAGACGGAGAAAAGCTTGAGAGCACCATGGACAAGATGATAACGGATAAAATGACAATCAATCTCGATGTGTTTAGTCCGTTCATGGAAGACGTCATTGTGAGCAATATGAATGGCACTCTGGTTGTCACAATAAAGGGGAGTAGCAGAGGATGTGGACACACCCAAATCCTTAAGAAGCCATCGTAACCAAAGGAGCTCAGATGTGGTGTCAGCAAGAGCACGATATTCTGCTTCAGTACTGGAGCGGGCCACGAAAGTTTGTTTCTTACTTCGCCAAGAAATCAAAGAAGAACCAAGGAGAAAGCAATAACCTGTAGTGGACCTGCGATCAGTGGGATCTCCTGCCCAATCAGCATCAGAGAATGCACGGAGTACAAGAGGAGACTGAGCTGAGTAGAAAAGGCCATGGAAGAGAGTGCCCTTCAGGTATCGTAGAATGCGCAAAACAGCAGCATAGTGAGTCGATCGTGGAGCAGACAGATATTGACTCACCTGATAAACAGCATAAGAAATGTCTGGACGAGTAACTGTGAGATAAACTAGGCTGCCAACCAATCGCCTGTAAAGAGAGGGATTAGACAATGGTTTCCCCCCCGAGGGTGTCAGATGCACATTAAGTTCAACTGGAGTGTCAACAGTCTTGTTGTCAGTGAGTCCAGCTCGAGATAAAAGGTCAGATGCATACTTGGCTTGAGTAATATAAAGACCATCTGTGGAACGAGTGATCTCAAGACCCAAGAAATAGCTGAGATGTCCAAGGTCTTTCATCTCAAACTGCTGACTAAGAAAATCCTTGAGTTCTTGAATGCCACTGAGGTCATCACCAGTTATGATCATGTCATCCACATATAGGAGAAGCAAAATGGTGCCTTTATCATTGCGACGAAGAAATAAGGCAGAATCATAAGGACTGGCAGTGTAACCCAAGCGAAAGATGGTGGAGCTGAACTTGGCAAACCAAGCTCGTGGAGCTTGTTTAAGGCCATAAAGTGCACGTCGAAGGCGACAAACCTTGTTTGTTTCAACAGAAAGACCAGGAGGAGGTTGCATATAGACTTCTTCATGCAGATCCCCATTAAGGAAGGCATTTTTAACATCCATCTGAAAAAGGTCCCATTTACTAGCAGCAGCAACAGCTAAGAGGGCACGAACAGAGGAGATACGGGCAACTGGAGCAAAAGTCTCTTCATAATCAATCCCATACTCCTGTGTAAAACCTTTTGCAACAAGACGAGCCTTGTAGCGCTCGATGGACCCATCAGAGCGAGTCTTGATCTTATAGATCCACTTACAACCAACCACAGACTGACTAGGAGGGAGAGTAACCAGATCCCAAGTATGGTTTTTGGTTAATGCATCAATTTCCTCTTTCATTGCAATCTGCCATAAAGGGTCAGTAGAGGCCTCACGATAGGTTTGAGGCTCATGGAGTGTAGCAAGGGCAGTGTAACAATGATAGTCAAGTAAATGTGCAGGAATGGATCTTACCCGGGTTGAGTGGCGAGGTGGAATGTCTTGTGGAGGATCTTCAGGTGGAGCAGGAGCAGGGGACCTAGGCTCAAGGTGGGGTAGCTCGTCATCAACCTGTTCATCTACAACCTGTCTAGGAAAATCATCAAAAATATCTGGAGATGGAATAGAGAAGTCCAAAGGAGGATCAAGAGTATCTGCAGAAGGAACAGGAGACTCATCTGGAAAGATTTCTAAAACAGAAGAGTTAGTTAGGGAAGAACGAAAATGAGAGAGTTCAACAAATAAGCGGTGTTCCCAAAAGACAACATTACGGGAAACACGAAGACGATGAGAGACAGGATCATAGCACCGATACCCTTTTTGAGTTTCACCATAACCAAGGAAACAACAAAGTCTAGATCGAGGCTCAAGTTTGTTGTGCTCATGAGGCTGAAGAAGAACGAAACAAGCAGATCCAAAAGAGCGAAGGTAATGATAGTCAGGGGGTGACCCAGAAAGGCGCTCATACGGAGTCTGATTATGGATGACAGTGCTTGGAATGCGATTAATAGCATGAACAGCATGAAGAGCAGCTTCACCCCAAAATGGGGCAGGAACTTTAGCAGAAAGAAGAAGAGCACGGACAGTGTCAAGAATATGACGAAGTTTTCTTTCGGCTCGACCATTTTGTTGAGAGGTGCCTGGACAGGTTAGATGATGTACAGTGCCATAGGAATGTAACAGAGCTTGAAAAGCATATTGAGTATATTCAAGAGCATTATCAGAACGAAAAATTTTGATATGTTTGGAGAATTGTGTTTCAACCATTTTTGCAAAGTTACTGTATATTGGTAAGATTTCAGAACGAGATTTCATAGGAAAGATCCAACTATAACGAGAATAATCATCAATAAAAACAACAAAATAACGAGATCCACCAATACTAGTAACAGGAGAAGGTCCCCAAACATCAGAATGAATTAACTCAAAAATACTATTAGAGATAGATTCACTATTATTGAAAGGTAAAGCTGGCTGTTTTCCTAACTGGCAAGAAGTACAATCAAAATTGTCTTTGGACACAGAACCCAACAGACCCTTAGAAGCTAACTGTTGTACCCGAGTAGATGAGGCATGACCAAGACGAGAATGCCAAAGTGCAAGGGAAGGTAAGGAAGAAACTGCAGCAGCTGCAGCAGCAACAGAGACAGGAGCAACAGGTGGAAGATGAAGATTGTCCACGGGAAACATACGCCCAACCCTAGGACCGGTCCCAAGCTCTTGTCCCGTCCTCGGATCCTGCACAATACACCCAGAATAGTCAAAAATAAGGCGATATCCTAGTTCAGCTAATTGTCCCACAGAGCACAAATTATAGGATAGGTCAGGTACATGGAAGACCCCAGGAACAGAGAGGTTAGAGGTTGAAACAAAACCTAGACTATTCCCATGCATGGTGGAACCATCAGCTATATGAATATTAAGAGGATGTGGTGCAGGGTCAAGTTTGGAGAATAAGGATGAGTGAGGTGTCATGTGATTGCAACAGGCAGAATCAAAAAGCCAAGTTTGAGACTTACCGAGCAGAACTGAGAGAGCAGTAGAAAGAGATGCATTACCAGCCATACGAACAGCCTGAGCTATGATCTCCTGTAGTTCAGTGGGGGAGAGGTTGATAGTGGATCCAGAAGACTGGGACTCAGCTGAAATGGAAGGCATCGGCGGAGTAGGCTCAGTATTAGCAACAGCAGCAGTAGATTTGTTGCGACGGTAACAAGTCTCAATGGTGTGGCCAGGACGCTTGCAATAATTGCAGAACTTCTTGTTGGTCTGCTTGCGACGATTGTTAGAGCCAGAAGAATCACCTGATTGCTGAGGTTGCTCAATGAAAGGAGCAGAAGGAGTAATAGCCAAAACATTGAACTTATTCTGGGCTTGAAGGGTTGCAAGCCGAGCTTCTTCTCTAACCAACTCGTTTACAGCAGTGTCAAGAGAGGGAGGAAGACTGCGATTAAGAAGCTGACCTCGGATGGGCTCAAAGTCCTTGTGAAGAGACATCAGGAACTCATAGAGACGAAATTCATCTCTAACTGTAGCATATTGCTGAGCATCTTTTGAGCATGCCCAAATCGGATCAGAAAGGTCAATTTGGTCCCAAATGAAGCGAAGCTGATCATAGTAGTCATTGATGGATTGCCCTGGTTCTTGTCGAAGTTGATGCAATTCAACTACCAATTGATATTTCATGGATCCATGAGTAGTGGAGTACCTTTTGGCCAACATATCCCATGCTGATTTTGCATCGTCAAAGCTGCCCAACAGATTAGAGATAGAGGGAATGGAAGTGTTCCGAATCCATGTGAGGATCATGTGGTTGTGACTGTCCCATTCAATCATGCGACCAAGGAAGGCAGCATCTTCTTCACTTGCTCCCTTGACAGGAATGGTAATTGCACCAGTACAGTATTGCCAGAGCATGCGACCCTTAAGAAAACTGCGCATAGCTTGAGACCAAGATAGGTAATTCTTGTTCCCCTCCAATACAGTATTGATGGGGCGAGGAAGAAAAATATCCTTTTTATCCATTTAGAAACACAATATGCAAAAACAGACTGCAAAAATGAAATCTACGCGAAAAACTGGGTAAGGAGAACCTGGACTGAAAAAGTCAACCACTGAAAAGTCAACGGTCAAAGTCAACTGTCAAAGTCAACGGTCAACGGCCTGGTCAACGATCAGCGTGGATGACGTCAGCAGGATGACGTGGCGCTGACGTCAGCAGGTGACTGGACGCTGACGTAAGCTAGGGCTGACGTGGCACTGATGACGTCACGGGTGACGTCAGTCTCACCTGAGGACGGCGCGTGTGGCGCGTGTGGCACAGTAGCAGAATCTTCAGGCAGCGCGTGGCGGCGCGTGGACACTCCGATGACTGTGAGGCTTTCACCAAAAGTTAGATCGTTCCAAGACGATCTCAGTGATATGTCCAGAAATATGATCGGAGCAATATTCGAGGCGCGATGACACGTGCAGTGATCTTGTGCGGTGTTGGACTCTTCAACGATAGCGGCTGCAGGTCCGGAACCCTAAGACAATGCTTGGAAGACGTCGCGGGTTCAACGGCAAAAGGCTGCGGCGACTGTTGTGATAGCGGAAGCGATGTTGAGAGTGGAGTAACACCAATAAAGATAAGACTGCTAAGAAAAGGTCAGAGCAGTGGCTCTGATACCATGTTAGAAATACTGAATCGTAGTGTTGTATTTCTTACTCAAGAAAATATACATGTGATGTCTTTATATAGGAGGCATATGTGTGCGGTACAAGTAAACATATGTGTGCGGTACAAGTAAAGTGTAGTACAAGTACAAGTGTGCTATACAAGTAAACTAGCTGGGCCTAAGGCCTATAACATAATATACATTAACAAGAATAAAATGTGGTCCCAAAAAGTATTCCAGCTCTTCGAGTCATCCATCTGAAGTCAAACAATGGTGCTCCTTTTTCTACTAATGTTTTAATTTTCCGAGGAGAAGACACGGTGCACAGGTTTCAATAATAAAATATATATCGTTCATGCAATTTTTTGTAACATTCAGTACAATCACAGCAAAAGAATAAACCCATTAGGCATTTTTTAATATTGTTGTCCTTGGATTAGGATCGGACCCAATGCAATTACCTGCTCCCCACTCACAAATATATCTACTCTCTGGAGAAAAAGAAACAAATATATTTACCTTACATCAGTGTAATTCCCTATCCTTTGCTTGAGTTCACATTACATGATTCACATATTTGCTTATATTGTGTTGTGTCTTCGTCATTTTCAGCATCCTTTTGTGCGTGCGACTGTCGTTTTTCATTCGCATGTGGCCATAAGTATTGCATTACTTTGACCTGTGTGAGTAATCGTTGTTTTTGCAGTTTAAGGCGGAAGGATCAGAAAAAGAAATTCAATATCATTGAAATGAAATCCAGTTGAAAAAAATTGCTTCCTTTCCTCGTTTTCAGTTTTCCTTTGAATCAAAATTTCGCTATAGTTTCTGTGTTGTTGTCCTCTTATTTTATTTTTCTCTACTTCAAAAAGAAAAAAGAAAAAAAAGAAAGAGTGATATACTTCTTACTTCCTACATTGCATCTTATTTCTTAAAAAAAAAATAAAAATACGGTGGGGGTTTCATTTTACTTCCTTCGCGAGTTTTCATTTCCTCAATTTGCTTTCTTTAAATATTTTTCGAGTCAGCTTTCGTGATCTCATCCTCTCAGTTACTCTTGCTCCATTTCTCAAAAAAAAAAAAAAAACACTAGACACTTTTCCAACTTTTCATTTTGAAGGTTTATAAGTTTATTCACATTGGTAAGTCAAGGGTGCAGAAAAAGTGAAAAACATCTCGCAAACTTGTGGCACCAAGGAGAGAGGTACTTTATTTAGTTTCTTTATTTAAAATTTTCTTTGATCTGTAGTTTTTATTTATTATGTGAATGATGGAAGGAGAGAAATTTTTTTTTTTTTGATGCAATGGAATGGCTTCTGCTTTGTAAAATGTGGTCTCCAAGAATAGCAGTAGATATTTTCTGCCCTTCATGTTTATTATCATTCACCAAATTAAACGTTATTGTTCAGTTGCTCGGCAGTCCGAGTGGGAAAACAACTTGTTCCAGCTTCATTGATAAATTGTTATCCTAAAGAGAGGTACGTACGACATTATCAATCCAATTAAATACTAACTCATGTCATCTCGAAAATTAGCACACTAAACATAAAATAGTCCTATGTGTTTTTATCAAAAAAATAAAATAAAAAATGATCCCATGTGCCTTGGGAGAAAAAGTTTGAAATTTACCCACTTAAATATTGTGAGATTCTTTTTCTATATAGCATTGGTATTTGAGTTACGCGTGATGCTCCTTTGTCTGCCAACCTTCTAACTTTTTCGAAGATGTTTTTTGAGAAATTGTTTTTCTCAAAAAGAAGACATTGTTTACTAATAATTTTACTTTTATATAAGATATTGTATTTTTTATCTCTATACCCATCTCTTTTATTTATTTATTTTATAATTTTATTGTAGTCTTTCCCAGCTATCATATTTGACTAGGTTTGACTGGTGGTTACTAGTAGACATTTTTTTTATTATTATCGTGACTAGTCTGGTCCATTATTTTTATTGAAGACTAGAATAATTATTACTGCATCAACATCCATTTTAGAAACATAGGAGCGTTTGGTAGAGCATCTTAAACACATGTTTTTAGTTTTTAAATAACATCACATATTTCAAAAAAATATAAATAATATTACTCAAACTGCTCTACCAAACGGACCCTATAATATTTATCGCACTATTTCTCACAAATATCTCATTTGATTGATTTGGGATGATAGAGAAAATATAATGATCAATGTGAAAGTAAAAGACAACCAAATTGTAAAGATTGTGGTTCTATAATAGCTTCTACAGCAATAATAATTCTAAGAATACAACCTTTAAACACTATTCTCAAAACGGTCCTATGTGATTAACTGTGAAGGGTTTGACTTTATCTTTAGTAGTTTTTCAATTGGACATTTAGTTAGTTTTTCTTTGAGATAGAATGATATGGTAGTCGATTTTAATCTCCATATTTTCTTAAGTTAATGACTGATGTGACAGTTTTTCATTAACACAAAATAAGATGTCTAGGGAAAAAATTACTTAAGCTAAGCTAGACCCAATAGTATAGAAAAAGTAAACAGTAAAAGACAGTTTATCACAATTTATCATAAAAAATAGTTGTGAAAAAAGATGTAATAAATATTTATGTAATAAATATTGTGATGCTAGAATAAATAACTTTACCTAGCATTGCTATTTACCTTGCCACAATTCTGATTTAATAGATTGTTAGTGATAGAAAAAAATAAAATAAAAAGGTAATATGTCTATTAAAGTTTCATACAGTTCGTAAAAATCAAGATTGTTATGAAAAATGATAATAGAATAAGTATTCCAGCACTTTCACCCGTCCTAAGTCAGACAATGGTGCTCCTTTGTCTACTAACGTTTTAACTCTCCAAGGAGAAGACATGGTGCATAGGTTTCAATAATAAAATATAGGCGAAAATTCACTTTTAGTCCCTACATTTTCAGGCAATTCTCATTTTAGTCCCTACATTTTATTTTTACCGCTTTTAGTCCCTATCCTGAAAAACGCTTCTCGTTTTAGTCCCTGCCGTTACATCAGAAACAGAGAAATCTAACATGGCAAACGGCAGGAATAAATAATAGTAAATTAATATCCATATGGCCTAAATTAATAATAAAAAATGCTTTTTGGCATTAAAAAGTGTCACGTCAGCATCTAAATTAAAAAAATTAATTTATGAATTTTAACTAAATAAAAAAAATTAAAAGCAGAATTAAAAACTAAAAATCATATGAATTGAGATGTAAATGTGTCTTGAACAAGAACACAATCTTAGATCCAAGAATACAAACCCAGAAATTAAAAAAAAAAAAAAAAAAAAAAAAAATTCACGGACAAACTCCATATGGGTTTCAATTGGAAGCTACAGCGATGGTGGGTTTGGGCTTGTTGGGTCCAGAGTCGGAGATGATGGGCTTGGAGAACAAGAAAGGTCAGTCATGGGCCTCGTCGATTTCGTCTTCTTCGAGGTTGGTGGTGCCGAGGTTGATAAAGAAGCAGCGTTCCAGTGAGGTGAAGAAGGCAGAGGCTACGTTGGAGCCTACCCAGTTGGCCACATGATCTATCTTTTCGCACGATATGAAGCTGCAGTTTTTCTCCATCGTTGGATCCTTTCTTCATTTCTTTGATGATTTTGTTTTCAGAGAGAGAGGATAGTGTAAAGATAGGAGGAGATAGGATGTGAATGTAAATGTAACTGAACGTCGTCTTTGTTTTCAGAGAAATTACTGGGTTTTTATTTATTTATTTATAATTTCTAGGTTTGTGTTCTTGGATCTGAGTTTGTGTTCTTGTTGTTCTTATTCAAGACACACTTAAACCTCAATTCATATGATTTTTAGTTTTTAATTCTTTTTATTTAGTTAAAATTAATAAATTATTTTTTTTAAAAATTTAAATGCTGACATGGTATTTTTTAATGCCATCTCAATTCATATGATTTTTAGTTTTTAATTCTGTTTTTAATTCTTTTTATTTAGTTAAAATTATGGCATTTTTTTTTTTAAATTTAGATGCTGATATGGCATTTTTTTAATGCCAAAAAACATTTTTTATTATTAATTTAGGCCACGTAGACATTAATTTACTATTATTTATTCCTGCCGTTTGCTACGTCAGCTTTCTCCGTTTCTGATGTAACGGTAGGGATCAAAACGAGAAGCGTTTTTCAAGTTAGGGACTAAAAGAGGTAAAAATAAAATGTAAGGACTAAAATGAGAATCGCCTGAAAATGTAGAGACTAAAAGTGACTTCTCGCCTAAAATATATATTGTTTATGAAATTTTTTGTAACATTCTCGGTACTTGCTCGCACTCACAAATATTGTTGTCCTCGGGTTAGGATCGGACCCCACCGTCTCCCACTCACAAATATATTTACCTTTTTTACTCTTTTTTACATTTTTTTTTTTTTTACTTTGAGATTGAAAAGATGAGATTAAAATTTTAAAGTTATTTTTTTGAACTCTCAATCTTAATCCTTAAAAGCTGTTACATCACATACTTGTTTATATTGTGTCTTCGTCATTTTCAGCATCCTTTTGAACGTGCGACTGTCGTTTTTCATTCGCATGTGGCCATAAGTATTGCATTACTTTGACCTGTGTGAGTAATCGTTGTTTTTGCAGTTTAAGGCGGAAGGATCAGAAAAGGAAATTCAATATCATTGAAATGAAATCCAGTTGAAAAAGATTGCAACCTTTCCTCGTTTTCAGTTTTTTATTTGAATCAAAATTTCGCTATAGTTTCTGTGTTGTCGTCCTCTTATTTTATTTTTCTCTACTTTCGAAAAAAAAAAAAAAAAAAAAAAAAACAAAACAAAACGGTGGGGGGTTTCATTTTACTTCCTTCGCGAGTTGTCATTCCTCAATTTGCTTTCTTTAAATAGTTTTCGAGTCAGCTTTTGTGATCTCATCCTCTCAAACTCTTGCTCCATTTCTCACAAAAAAAAAAAAAACACTAGACACTTTTCCAACTTTTCACTTTGAAGGTTTATTCACATTGGTAAGTCAAGGGTGCAGAAAAAGTGAAAAACATCTGGCAAACTTGTGGCACGAAGGTGAGAGGTACTTTGTTTAGTTTCTTTATTTAGAATTTTCTTTGATTTGGATTTTTTATTTATTATGTGAATGATGGAAGGAGAGATTTTTTTTTTTTTTTTTTTTTTTTTTTGATGCAATGGAATGGCTTCTGGTTCGTAAAATGTGGTCTCCAAGAATAACAGTCGATATTTTCTGCCCTTCATGTTTAATTATTATCATTCACCAAGTTAAACGTTATTGTTCAGTTCCTCAGCAGTCTGCGTGGGAAAACAACTTGTTCCTGCTTCATTGATAAATTATCCTAAAGAGAGGTACGTACGACCTTCTATATTTCCCTTTTCTCATTTGTTGCTTGATTTTATTCTCGCTATACTTTGATAATGTAATGATTAGTCACTTGTTTGGTTTTGTTCTGCTTATACTACCTATAAAGAAAAAGGCTTAAGAACCCCCCCCCAAAAAAAAAAAAAAAAAAAAAAAAAATTTGTAAGAAAGAATCGCGATCCTTACGTGTAGATTGTCTCCTAAGGCATTACTACAATTATCTTTATGTCGGAATAAAAAGTAAAAAATACTATGAGTCGAGTAAATTGTATTTTTAAAATGTGTAGATTGTCTCCTTATTCTTTGGCTCTCACTGTTTTCAAATTCAGATATTGGTCATATAAATGTTGGGATGGCCACGGAGTGGGTTAGGGTTAGTAGTCTCAAGCCCAATCCGAAGTCGATACCCACTCCCTAATCCGACTTTTCTATTTGTTCATTTAAACTCATGTATACTCAGATTATTTAACATAATTAATTAACTAAGTTGTTACTTAGGTGTTTATTATGCAAATCTAGGTTAAACACAAACAATCATATCACTTAAAACGAAAAAGGAAAAAAGACAGCGATATGATAACCTAAGAAAACCAATAAAACTAACCGTTTTAAGGTAAAAAACTTGGAGATGATTTAATCTAAACTATCCTTAAGACAACAAATTCACTATGGTAGAATGGAAGTTTTACAATATATTTTTCTCTAAATCTAAAGCTATCTCTTATAATACTTACTCACATGACCACATGTAGTTTCGAATCCAAGTCCTTTTCTATCGGAATTTGTCGCACACAAATATCCATGTTTGTGACTTTGAGATCTCACTTAAAACTTTAGACCATTGGCAGTAGTTGATCTTGTATGCAGCAACTTAATCCACCTATTCTTAGGAGTGGCAAAATTGGACACGATTTGCGAACCCGACATGACACAACACGAAATTAGCAGGTTATAGGTTGAAGTTTAATGGGTTTGTCTCATATTGGGTTGACACGATTGACCCGTTTAATAAACGAGTTGGGTTAGTGTTCAATACATGGAACCCATTTGACTCGTCTGACCCGTTTAATTAAATAATATTTTACCAATATACCCTTCAAACCCTAGGTATATAAACTTATTAATTGTTGTATTATTTTCTTTAACATATTGTGATTGATTATTTGTGATATTGGGATATGCTTTAGTTTTGAATGATTATTTGTGATGCAGTTACTTGTTAATTCCGAATTTTATATTAAAAATGTTTTTTTTTTCATAATTTTTTTTTTTCAGTTTGATAAAATTTGGTAAACAGGTCAACACGACTAACCCGTTTAATAAATGGGTCATGTTAGAATTGAGGAATCTTGACCCATTTAATAAACATGTCAGGTTAGTGTTGACCTATATAATCGAATACTCATGAGTTGGCATGATACGAACCCGACACAAGAACATGAATTACCACCCCTACCTGTTCTTGAATATAGATCTTCTTTCCAATAGATACTTATTGAGTTAGAATGCTACAAAAACCTCACAAATTTCATTGGAGTAACCCACAAGACTTCCAAGAACTTCTGAAACATATTTAAGATTTTTCCTTTTATACAAGTAGTGGTGGAGACAAACCTTAAACGTTTTCGTGGGCTTTGGACTTGATTTAAATTTTACAGAAAATGACTTTCGATTGGTTGAGCCTTATAGATTATGAATTCTTCTTTCTGCAACATGAATTGCCACCCCTACCTGTTCTTGAATATTGATCTTCTTTCCGATAGATGCTTGTTGAGTTAGAAGGCTACAGAAACCTCAAAAATCTCACTGGAGTAACTCACAAGACTTCCAAGAACTTCTGAAACATATTTAGGGTTTTCCTTTTATACTAGGTAGTGTTAGAGACAAACCTTAAACGTTTTCGCGGGCTTTGGACCTGATTTAAATTCTGTAGAAAATGACTTTCGATCGGTCGAGCCTTGCAGATTTTGAATTCTTCTTTCTGCGGCTTGACTGTTTTTTAATCTTGACTTGAACCATCATGACCAATGTCTAACACTTAAACTAGCATGTTTTTGTTCTCAGTTTTCCAACTTCCATAAAATTAGAACCTAAACATTTATTCCTAAATATTTAGAACCTAACATTTTTGCCAAATCTCCTTACGAGTACTCAAAACCAAGCCGATCTGCTTTTGTTTTGTTTTGTTTTGTTTTTTTTTTTTTTTTTTTTGTTCTTTTTTTTTTTTGGTTAAATCCTAATGAATGCAATAAAACAGACATATTGAGAGACAGAGATTGAGAGGTGGTATCTTCATATTGAGATTGAGTAGTGCGCCAATGGCGTGATAACGAGCGAATCTCAATGAGTAGTAGTTTGGAGCATTGAACATTCGTTAGGCTTTACGAATTACATTGAGGCAGTGGACAATGATGACGACAAGCTTTGCGGCGATGCCTATAGCACAAAGAGAGAGGGAGTCAGGAAAAGCATAAATTAGGTTTAAAAGATTTTTGGTTTTTTGTTACAGATTTCTAGGGAAAAAAATGTTTAAATAAAAATAAATAAAAAAAGCCAAAAACAAGCATATGAGTCGAGCTTTCCCTAGTTGTATGGAATCCTAGGGCTTTCTTCTCTCCATCCACTATCAAGAGCATCATCAATTTTTTCGTCTCCACCCATGTATGTGGAGGGCTTTGTTGAGTGTCTTGATGTAACAATTTGATTTAATCTATATGTATGACAAAGGACTTAAAACAACTTTATAGTGCAAACCTTAGGGTATCTACCTCTACAACTTTATAAAAGGTCATGTTTAATGTGTTTTCATATTATCTTGGTTACACTAATCCACTTCTAGAGCAGACTTAAAACAAAATGCTAAACAGCTAAAACATAATCAACAAATATCTATCAGACAAGAGGTATCGAGGTTGGTGCTGAAATTAAGTGAGTCTTGATCAATCAAGATACAATCCTTGACAAGTCCTTTTGTTTTTAACTTTTTTTTTTTTTTTTGAGAGGAAAAAATAGTAGATTTTTATTAATTGAAAAAAAATATATAATGGAGAAGAGAAATAGGGATATATACTCTCCTTTTTCTCTTTTATATCACTAGCATACATGGTTACGGTGTAAAAAAACAAAAAAAGAAAACAAAGAAAAAATTCAAATGCCCAGAAAACCGAAAAAATGCCAAACGACATCTTCTTGATTTATACGGACCTCAACATGGAGATATATATATATATATATATATTTTCAGAAGTGTCTTCATGCCGGGTATGGATGCCTTGCAGCCTCCATCGATCCCATGGTTGACACAATACCTTGTTCATTCTCCACAGTTCTACGTTTCTTTTCTTCCTTAACACCCGTAACCTCCTTATTCATATTATCTGCTTGCTTCCTTTTATGCCCAAGTTCCATGTCAGCAATTGAAGAATTGATAAGAGTATGAGGTCTAGTGGTAAGCCTCTTCCAATTCATCATTGTTTTCGGGCTTTCAATTATAGACTTTTCTACGGACTCAACTTTTTTTGGGCTGGGCAATGATTGACTCACACCTTTATCTCTATCTCCATGACCACTTCTTTTGAGCTGGCCCTTTTTGTTATTCTTGTTTCCTTTCACGTTACCACAACCAACCGTGAAAACCGATGAAGATATTCTTGATCCCTCAAAAACCGGTGGAGATATTTTCTCACTTTGTTTCCCCATTAAATCACGATTAAGGATGATAGTATCCTCATCCATAACTGCCACCTCAATCAAGCCAGAGGAAATCGCGTTATTATCTGGCATACAGTCAATTGAAAACGTTTTTAAATTTGAAAATTCTGAAACGGTTTGGATTGCACGATCAGTCTCCGTAACCACCTCCTCAAAACTCGGGACAGGATTCTTCAAAGCCATGTTTGCACCCTTCTCGACTGTGACGCCACCATCTGCCGGAGCAACGTCGAGTTTACCTCCTTCAAGTAACCTGTCCGCCTGTGTTGAACCACTTTCACATCCAATTGTTAGATAATCCTGCTCATTTTCCTTCCTTTGTGAAGAACTCCGATACCCTTGATCAGCTTGGTCATCCTCATTCCGCCGCCTCGGGCTACGACGCACTTTGTTTGTATTTCTACGATGACCTGCCTTCAACCGCTCCCCATAAGGAAGACTCCCCTGTTTTCGGTCCCTTTGAACAGAGCAGTCCCTTACTTCATGACCAATCCGACCACACAGATAACAAAGCCCCACTAAACGTTCGTACTTGACGCCAATACAGACCTTATCTCCTTCAGGACTTGCGACAACTCCCCCTCGGCGTAATGGTTTATCCAACGGCAGCTCCAACCTTACTCTGATAAAGCGAGCTAGGTCAGACGAAAAAGCCTTCAAATCAACGTCCAGTACTTCACCCAAGCCACTGCCAATATCCCTGACCACCTCTTCCAATAATAAATCAAAAGGTAAACCCCATACCTGAACCCACATCGCCATTGAGGTGAAACTAACGGACGTGGCTGTCATACCTCTCTCCCATCTTCGTAACACCAGAGGGTGATCCTCAAAACTCCACGGACCATTTGCTAGAACCCACTTCAATTGACTCTCCATAGAAAATTTGAATTGAAATAGATCATCCTCCACGTCAACAATACGTAAATCCGAGCCCATCTTCCACACAGACCTTAGCAAATCCTTGGCCACACGCTAGTTAAAAGGTTGTGTAGTGAGAAACCTTCCCAACAAACTTAGTGAACATTCTTCCAACACTCTTTCCCTCTGTGAGACCCCAACCTTAATGACTTCTCTTAATGACTTCTCCCTCCTCTTCCATCAAAGTTAT
Source organism: Quercus ilex subsp. ballota (assembly GCA_032727855.1). Lineage (NCBI taxonomy): Eukaryota > Viridiplantae > Streptophyta > Magnoliopsida > Fagales > Fagaceae > Quercus > Quercus ilex. The sequence goes on along the minus strand of CM064910.1, from coordinate 30,763,863 downwards.
CCTTTGCAACTTGTTTATAAAATCAGAATCCATCATATGAAAATAAATAGACCCCACTGAACTTGAACCAAATTGCAGACAAATACTGAGAAGAACCTAGACCTCACCCACAGTGTGAGAAGAAAATCTCTCCCTAGAGAGAAGAATACTCACCTAGCGTGAGAAGAAAATCTCTCCCTAGAGAGAAGAAAATCTTATGATCATATTCTGTATTTAACTTAATCTTCAATTACAACTTCTAAGACACTAAACACTCACAGCTTAAACATATTTGGACTCGTTTTGGATATGGGTTTCCAACACATAAATATTTAACTCTAGCGAATAAATTTTTAAGATACAATATATTATCTTTATAACATTTATTGACTTTACAAATTATCTAGTTTGTTATAGATATGTACCAAAAAAAAAAAAAAAAATCACAATTATTTTAATTTTGTTAAATCTTTCTTATTTCTTCAAGTACTATTAACATATTTGCCTCTTGTTTAACTTTTTCTTTAAGCATTACAATGAATTTAACCTTTTACGTATTAATCAAGCATTTTCAAACAATTGGAAACTTAATGTGCCCGATCAAATCCTCAAGCCAAGGATTACTTAATGATAAAAGGAGTAGGAATTTTTTAATTTTTATTTATTTATATTAAAATTTTGGGGGTCGCTCACTTTGGGGGAACTGGGGAGTGGGGGGATCTCTTTCCTTTTGGAAATAACTTTTAAAAAATAGTAAAATACTTTGAAAATACGTACATTGTGAAAATTTTAAATACATACTCCGAAAATGATTGATAGAAATAGAGATGCTATCTTCTTTAAGGACACCAACCTCGTCATGCCCAGGGTCAGAGCCACGTTGGGCTGGTAAAATGGATATCTCCTACCAGTTTCTACCAATCTTAAGAATTTGCATTCCCAAGTCTTGCAATTTATCTCCTCCCTACTGGGTACTCGAATAATACATGTGCATTATATGATTTATACCATACCTTAAGATTTGACAAGTTTTGTTTATGTCAAGTCCAACATTCATAAGGTGCGAGTGCCTTGGCCTTTATCTTGATTCAGTTTAATGTATGCTTTATTATTAGGCATCTACCAAATATTCATTAGTTCATTACCATACACCATTATTAATCTGGTCATGTTCAACAGAGTCATATTTATTCGTTCTATAATTTCGTTTCAATCAAAGAAGGCAAGTAAAATTTAGATAAAGATGTTAATAGAATGGCTAAAGACATTATTGGAGAATCAAGAGGATGTGGGCAACCAACATTATGGAAATGATACGAAAGATTGGATCGATTTGGGTAACCCAATGGAGGATAGAAATTGTAGATTTGCTCAAAGAATTAGGATGACCGAGGTAAATGATGCATTAAGGAGGATGAAAATGAGAAAGCTCGTGGGACCAGATGAAATCCCTATTGAAGTAAGGAAGTGCTTGGGTGATGTGGTGTATGTTGGTTGACAAAACGTTTTCAATAAGATCTAAAGTGCTAACAAAATACCTTAATACTTATTTATAGGAACAAGGCGGATATTCAAAACTATACAAATTATTGTGGAATTAAACTTATGAGCCACACTTTGAAACTTTGGGAAAGATTTGTCAAACATAGGTTAAGACATGAAACAAAATTATCAGAGAATCAATTTGGTTTTGTGCTAGGGCGATCTACCATGTAAGCGATTTTCTTACTTAGACCTCAAATGAAAAAAAAAAAAAAAAAAAAAACCACACACACACAGAGAAAGGCTTGTAAAGACCTTTACACAGTTTTCATTTATTTAGAGAAATTATATGGTAAGATCTCTATAGAGGTTATGGGGTGCGTTTCCAAAAAACAAAGGAGTTTCTCTTAACTATTAAGATCATTAAAGATATTTATGACGAAATTGTAACTAGCGTGAGAACAAATGGAGGAATTGCAAGTGATTTTCCTATTGCTATAGGTTTGCATCAAGGATAAGTTTTATGTCCATATCTCTCCACCCACTATCAAGAGCATCTTCATTTTGTTCGTGAACTTGACCCATGTATGTGGTGGCTTTGTCGAGTTTCTTGAACTTACAACAATTTGGTTTAATCCGTTTGTATGACAACAGACTTAAAACAACCTTATAGTGAAAACCTTAATGTATTCATATCTATAACTTTAAAAAAAGTCATGATAAATGAGTTTTCATATAGGCTCTCTATTAGGGTTACAAAAATCCACTTCTAGAGCCAACTTAAAAAAAATTTAAATCAGCTAAAAGATAATTAGCAAATATTGATCAAATGAGAGGTATCGAGTTTGGTGCCAAAATTAAGTGAGTCTCAACTAGTTAAGATGCAGTCCTTGACCAGTTTTCTTGTCTTTAACTTAATCTTCAATTTCAACATCTAAAACTCTATAGACTTACAACGCAAATGTAATTGGACTTGTTTTGAATATGAAATTCCAACGCATAATAATATTTGACTCCTAACAAATAGATTTTTAAAATACAATTTATTATCTCTATAAACTTTAATAAGTTTACAAAATTTCTCTAGTTTGTTATAGATATATTAAAAAAAAAAAAAAAAAAAACATATATTTCAATTTTGTTAAATCTTTCTTATTTTCTTAAGTAATATTAACATATATCCCTTACCTTTAGCTTTTTCTTTAAGCATTACAATGAATTTAATATTTTAAGCCTCTTCCATTCATGTTTATTGCCATTCACCAAATTGACTATTATTGTTCAGTTGCTCAGTGGTTCGATTAGGAAAACAACCTGTTCCAACTTCATTGATAAATTTTTATCTTTTATTTTTTTGAAAGAGCTTCAACCTATAGCGTCCGCTTCTGATAATAGCTCTTTATCATCAAACCAAGATACTAACCAGTTTTTGGTGTAGGCAGAGATCGACCTTTTATATTTCCTTTTTCAAATTTGTTGCTGGATTTTTGCTATACTTTGGTTAATGTAACGATTGGTCCCTTGTTTGGTTTTGTTGCGCTTATATTACCCATAAAGAAAGAGGCTTAAGATGAAAAAAAAAAAAGAATGGAAGAAAGTATCATGATCCTTATTCCTAAGGCATTACTACAATAATCTTTGTCGGAATTAAAAGTAAAAAAGAAAAAAAAAATGATGTTCCAGTGAATTTTATCTAAAAAAAGTGTATATTTTCTCCTTGTTCTTTGGCTCTCACTTTTCTTAAAATCAGATGTTGATCATATTACACAGGGACGGCCATGGGTGGGTTTGGATCGGGTCGTCTCGAGCCCAACCCTAATCTAATACTCATTCCTCACCCTGCCTGCCTGCACCTCAACCCTACTTTCCGCCAAATCGCCCTGCAGCTATGGGTAGCCAGAACCAACCCGTACCTTCTTTCTTTCCCTTAATTTGAGAGAATTAGAGCAAACCCACTTTACAAAAAAAGCCTCACATATTTCAAAAACACCAAAAGTAAAAACAACAACAATTCCAGCCTATTTCCACATCTCTCTCCCTCTCTCTAATTTCACTTGCTTAGCCTGATATTTCCTAATCAAATAGCTCCTAATCTCTGTGTTTCCCCCACCCTCCTTCTTTTGAACATTCATTAAGCTTCATGAATTTCAGTGAGGCAGTGGACAACGATGATGACAAGCTTTGTGGTGATGGATATGGCACAGAGAGAGACAGAGGGTGTCAAGAAAAGCAAAAATTAGGTGTAAAAGTTTTTTTTGTTTTTTGTTTACATTTTTTTCTGGAAAAAAATGTTTTTGAAAAAAGAAAAAAGCTTATGAGTCTGATTCAATTAAAAGTCGTCCCCTATCCATCAAGCTTGGGGTGCAAGAAAAATCAGTCCCAATCTCCAAACTCCTTAACGTGTTGGGTAAAATTTGTACCCTTAGGGTTGATTCGTGTACCTGTTGTCAACTGGATTTTTGCCATCCCTAGTTGTATGGAATCCTCAAGCTTTCTTCTCTGCAACCACTATCAAGAGCATCTTCATTTTCCTCATCAACTTCACCCATTTATGTGGGGCTTTGTTGAGTGCCTTGATTTAACGACAATTTGATATAATCCATCTATATGCCAAGTGATGGAACCAAGAAGTTTTATTTGAAGAGTAGGCTTATGTTATTGATATAACAATCAAGAGAAATTCAAAGCGTATATATAATGTTTGGAAATTTAGACTCTGGTCAAGTTTAACCAATTACTCAAATTGATTATTTAGACACAACGATATGATTACAAGCGGAAAACTATGATTGGAAAAACCCTACCGGTAGTTTATAGGTCACCACCAAATTGAAGAATTGACAAAGTAAAATGGAAGTTTTAATAAAACAAGAATATACCTAATCATATTATTACTTGTTGCAGTAGAAATTTACGTGACCACACCTAACTCGAACCCAATTAGACTTCTATTTGTGAATCTCTTCAATGCACGGATACCTAATCCGTGTCTATTACTACAATAACTTGAATGATGTCGGTTCTTTGTAAAAAAACTTAACTACAGACACTCCTTGACCTTCAATTTGATGTCAGGCACAATGCTAGGTATTTAACACTTGGCACCCAATAGTTGTAGCAAAATATTTCTCTTTTCTTTCTTAACTACAAGTTCAATTAATTGGTGGAGACTAGGGTTTTATCTCTCAATACCTTAGGTTATATACCTCTACAACCTTATAATAAGTCATGCTTAATGTGTCTTCAAATAAAGGGAGTCAATACCGTACCGGAGGCTGTACCGGTTTGCCCAACGGTACGATATATTTCGGATACCGGTCAATACCGATGTACCGTTTCGGGTTTACCGCTATTTTTTATATTTATAAATATATATATATATATATATATAGATATATGTATGTGTGTGTATATATATTATAATAAATATAAAAGCTTACCATAAAACATTTCCTTAATTCAGAACTAATTATTCATGATTTTATACTTTAGTATCAATTAAAAGAAAAAGAAAAAAACACAATATAAAAAATAGAAAGCTTTAAAGTTATCATTGCATACTAAGAAAACAAATAATACTAATAAGTTAATACAAATAAGTTACCATTCTGCCCTAAAAAAAATTTAAATATTACAAAACTTTAAAAAAAAAAAAAAAAACTTTTTCCTGTACCGGCCGGTATTGCCCGAAATTGGCCGGTATGGCCGGTACGGCCGGTATTTAAACCAATACGAAACGTTGATGTTTCGATACAGGTATGCAGCCGGTACGGCCGGTACCGGTACGGTATCGACCACCTTGCTTCAAATAGGCTCTCTAATCTCTATTAGGACTACAAAAATCCACTTCTAGAGCCGACTTAAAACAAAATGCAAAACAACACAAAAAAGAAGAAGCCAATATTGATCTAATGAGAGGTATCAAGGTTGGTGCAGAAATTGAGTGAGTCTCGATCAATTGAGCTTTAGTCCTTGACAAGACTTCATGTCTTTAACTTAATCTTCAATTACAACTTCTAAAACATTAAAGACATAGAACGCAAACACATTTGGACTTGTTTTAGATATGGATTTCCAACACGTAATATTGTTTAACTCTAACAAATAAATTTTTAAGATACAATTTATCATCTTTATAAAATTTAATAAGTATACACAAGTCTCCTAATTTGTTATTGATATGTAAAAAAAAAAAAATCACAATTATTTTACAATTTAGATGAAATTAATGAAGAGTAATTTAATGAAAGGGTAATTTGTTATTCCACACGATAAATTTTTTTTTTTTTTTTTTTGAGGTGGTTTCGTTATTTTATAATTTTTATAATTTAGAAAAATTTAATGAAGAGTAATGCATTTCATGATCATATTTATTGCAACATAATTTTTTATTATTGTAGAATTGTTTTATTTAGTTTTTGATACCTTAAATTTAAAGGTTTTGGCTCCTCAAAACAAAAATAAATAAATAAATAAAAGGCCCCTTCTTATTTCTAAAAAACAAAAGATGTTCTACTGATTTTGTGGTCACTAACCAACGTCTAAAAAATTGTGTCTCAGATAGAAATGTATATTCAATTTTTATATGCATAGCATAAATAAGTTTTGTTGTATGTACATAGTAGTTCAAGTAGTAATTTAGAAGGTAATTCATATTGTATGTCCATGCTTTGATTGTGTAGTTGTATGATGATTTTGGGTTGAAATTTATAAGTTGTTTAGGATATTAAAAGTAGTGTTGTGTTGGATTTATGGAGTAGTAATTGTTGTAGTTTTAAAAATGAGTTTTTATTGTATTTTAAGATAATAAAAATCTTACATATACTTCTTTTTATTATAAAAAAACCTTTACATATACTTTTTTTGAGGATATTTACATATATCTTTAATAAACTCTATATATTTTTTAGATGTGTGAAGACATAGACTATCATTCCATAATGACAGTTGCTAATTAGTTCTATCATTATCTCATTTATAAAATTTCTTACAATTAAGATGTATTTACTAGTTGATAATTTGCATAATAGAGACATCAAATGAGAGGTAGAACAATTCATTAGAATTTTAAAAGTTATAGTGTTTGAAGAATATAAACATTTAAGGACATATATATATATATATATATATATATATATATATATATATATTATTTTATAAATAAGGTTAAATGAAATGTCAAAAAATTGGATTTTTAAAATTGCCTATTTCTTTTGTAATTTCTATTACTACAGAGAACATCACTTTTTTAGTTATGATAGAAGGTATGGTCTCCCTAGTTAAAGTTAGATTTATTTTAAGTTTAAATTTTGTATGATTTTATTTTTTACTACTCTTGACAACCACTTTGTTTCTAAATTAATGGTTAGTAGTTGACTTTTTTTTTTTTTTTTTTAAATTTCTTTATCTACTCTGTATTACTTTGTATTATTTTTTCTTTATCATAAATCTCTCTCTCTCTCTCTCTCTCTCTCTATATATATATATATATATATATACTATTATTATTATTATTATTATTACTATTATTATTATTATTATTGCTTCTCTTTTTGAAACCTATTGTTTTCCCAAATTTGATGATAATTTTAATGAATTATAATGTTTATTTATTTCAATTAATTTTGTAGCCCTTAAGTAAGTATATACATAACTATTATTTATTTATTTTATGTTCGGTTTGATATTCTCATTATTATTATTATTATTTGAAAGCTTGGATTTGTGCTAAAACCCAAGAGTTTGTTTAGACCCCCAATTTTAAAATAAGGCTTAATTGCTTTTACTCTAACTTATTTAAGTGCGGAACAAGAGTAAATGAAGCGCAATCACTGGATCTACTCTAGTGCATACACATGAACAACAAATAATAAAAGCAAAGTACAAGAGTAAGGGAAGAGAGATGCAAACACAAGATAACACCAAAACGTGTTATCGAAGACGAAACTGAAGAACTCGGCGAAAAACTTCTCTACGACCCTCAAAGTCGAAATCGATCCACTAGCATATAAATTGGAGTACACGAATAACAAAAGACCCTTCAAATCTAGTCTATCTAATGTATTTGAGCTCTCCAAGCTCCTGCTATCAACGGACTTCTCAGAGCCTTGTCTTCACTAGTTTTTATGATTCCGTAATACGCCCGATTGCATCAGCCAATCCTCATCGGCTTCTTTTGGCAAATCCCAAAACTTCACAAATTCCAAAATATTCATTACACTCTGAAGAGGTGTGAGTTGTGTTTGTGTACAAATCTCCTCTCAAGGTATGACAATGGGAGAGGAAAGGAGAAGAGGTTATAATGATTTCTCACTAAGGATGAGTAGCTCTCTCTCAAAAAAATGGGTGTGTTGTGTTGTAGAAACTTATCTAGGGTTTTCTCTCTATGAATTGCCTCTCTTACTTTTGTGGATAATGAGGGTATATATAGTATGGGTGAAAGGTAAGAAAGTCACACTTAAAATCTTCCAACCAGAGAGTTTCATGGGTATCTCGCAAGATGACCTGTCTTGCGAAGTACTCTTGAAATGCAGTTTGACACTTGACTCTTCAGCTTCCAGCATGTGCTTCTCACGTGCCCTTTTTCTGGGGAACCTTTCTCACAAACTTCTTGCGAGCTAGTCGAGAAACTGCACTGATTCTTTATTTCATGCTCGATTCTTTACTAACTTAATACTAAACCCAATACAATAAAATCCCACAAAATACAAGGAAATAAATTAATGCACTTACAATACTTTTTGTCATGAAATAAAGGCAACATAAAACATAGTTGTAAATCACAACTTTACATTATTATTATTATTATTATTTAGCGTTTCTAAATTGGCATGTGTTTTGAATTTCATTTTTCCTTTGATGCATTGTAACGTTGGACATCATATGAAAAAAAATTTATTTATTCAAATTTAAGTAAAATATTATATGTTTAGCTTTCTAAAATAAAAAAGAGAGAAAATATAAATAGTTTAATGATATAGAGGATGTGACTAAATTTAAATGTTGAATATAATAAAATGAGAAGGAAAAGAGAAAAAAAATATAGCAATAAACATCAAATTAATCAAGTCATGTTATGTAATACAATAAAATTATACTCATATATTATTTTTATAATATAATATGATAACATTTAACAATCAAAGATAACAAAAAAAATAACTTAAAATACAAAACTAAATCTCATCAACCCAAAGTTGAGTTATAAAGAATACAAAAATCCCTCCATCTAAAGTTGGATTACAAATATAGGCTCTCAAATCCATCCTCTACAATCTTATAAAAAGTCATGCTTAGTGGGTCTTCATATAGGCTCTCTAGTCTCTCTTAGTATTACAAATGTCCACTTTTAGAGCCAACTTAAAGCAAAAATACAAAACAACTAAAACATAATCAGTGAATATCAATCGGATGAGAGGCATCGTGGTTGGTGCAGAAATTATGAAAGTCATGAGTGGTCAAGATGCATTCCTTCACTAGTCTTCGTACTTAATCTTCAATTACAACTTCTAAAACACTAAAGACTTGCAACCAAAAAAAAAAAAAAAAAATTTTAATATACAATTATCATCTAATAATTTCTGCACCAAAAACATAAATAAGTATAATTACTTGTGTGTATAATATATATATATATATATATATATATTGTCGTGTTCATTTGAACACCGTGGCTTCTATATAGAGGCGCCCCGTAATGGGTTGCATACTTGCATCAGCTAGCGGACGTAAAAATATTTTGGACCATCCACTTTAGTTGGATCAAAAGAGTTGTTTACAACAGAATGATGTGGTATGGGAAAAATTGAGAGGGTGGAATGAACAACTACTTTTGCAGCTGGGAAGGAGATCCTACTAAAGGCAATCGTCTTGACTATTCCAACATACACCGTTAATTACTTTCGTATTTCAGTTGTCTCTGTGAGGAATTAACGACCATGTTCAGTTACTTTTTTTGATGGGGACAAAGTCGAGAGGAGCGAAAGACCATCAGATTTGGTAGAACTAGAAAGTAACCGAGCCAAAGTGGAATGGAGAACTGGATTTTTGGGATTTTAAGTTCTTTAAACATGCTTTACTATGGCAAAAGTATGTTGATGGTTGATTCATAATTCTCAATCTTTGGCTTTTCGGGTTCTTAAATTCTGATACAACCCTTTGAGTTCTTTGTTGTAAGCTAGTGTGCCTCAAAAGGCTTCTTTATTTGGAGGTGCTTGAGAGAAGCTAAAGAATTTTTGGGATTGGAATCCAGATGCAGAGTAGGCATCACAAATAGATCCCACAGCCATCCGCGTTTAAAGTGTTTACCACTCAAAACACTCCTCCAAAGTTAGGCTAGCATATTTGAAGGAATCTGGTTAATTAGGTACCTCCACCCTTCACCTCCCCCTTGTGCATGTATTTAGCCTAATATCTAATTCAATTCATATTAGCCCATTAATCACTACAATTAAAAAGAATAAAATAGTCTCTCTCATTTTCAATTATGGGATTAAACATTTTCACTAATTTCTTATCTTTCATATTTACTCTCACATCTTTACATTTATGTTGTAATATTTATTCATTTTAATTAATTAATATTAAAATGCTTCAACAATTTCCTAAGAGGTACATGATAATTGTTTGCCCACATAAAGTGGAAATGATTCAGTCCATTCCATTGAGTCGTGGTTATCATGGAGATAAGCTTGGTTGGGGAGTGGAATTTATGGATTTATTTATCAATCACACCAGTTATAAAGTAATCCATGCTGACAAACAATTTATCCATAGTAATCATGTAGCAAATCTAAAAGCAATATAGTAAAGGAATAAAAGTAAGACATGAAATTCAGTTGCTTAGTAGAAAACCAAAGGCCAATTTCTACCATGAAAAGACCACTCAGAGGACCCAGTTTCATAGAAAAGTAGCTAAACAATTTCTACAATGGGTTCAATGATCATTTCCCTTTGACTGTAATTTGCGCTTCTATTTTCAAGTCATAAGATTTTATAGCTTTTCACACTCTCCACACGATCGAGCATAAAGAGCAGATAGCAGCCAACCAGCCTCGCACTGACCAAGCAATCACCCAGCACCAAACCCAATCGACCACCTAGACTTCGCGCCTCGTCCTTGTTGCTGCCACCCTTCTTATCCCGTACCCATCTATATTACACAACCACCAGTACCCACAATCTATGCTTTCCATTTCGCAAGCGCCTACCACCACCATCGATCGGTCTTTTGTGACCACCACCACTACCGATCATTACCTATATTTTGTAACCACCAACTACCACCACAGATTTATGTTTCACGACAACGACAACGATGACCACCACCACCACCGTACTTCTCAATCCCTCTCTCCCTCTCACCTTCTCTCTCTCTCCTCTCTCTCACCCCACCCAATACTGTTGCAAGCACCACATCCATTGTATTTATTTATTTATTTATTTATTTTTTCATTAAAGCGATTTTGGATTTATCATGGGTTTTTGTTGTGAAGTTTTGTTGGTTTTGTTCATTAAATTATGGTGAATTTGGTGTAGATAGGATTTTTTTCCCGATACAAGCTAAACACCTTAAATGTTTTCCGATGAATTTTCTGAAAAAATACAACCAATCTCTTGCAAATGTGTGTGAGTAAAGAAAACCAAAAGAATTTTATTTTATTCATGAGACATATTGAAGGGGAGATAAATTTAGGGTTTCATGGAGGGATTTGGGTTCTAATACTATTGAGAGTTGTTTTTATTGGGTTAAGATAGTTTGACCATGGTTAATTAATTGAATTTACCCAAGTTGATTAATTATATCAAATTACATGCAAATCGTGGAGGTACTAACAAATCACCAAATAAATTAAGTGCAGTGAAAAATAAATTCGACACGGTAATTTGTTGACAAATGGGGAAAACCTCACAAGGTGAAAACCCCACCCGGTGATTTTAAGGTTATCACTCCCAAGAATCCACTAATCAACAATCAAGCGGTTACAAGTATAAGAAATCTTACTAACTACCCTTGGCCTATCCCGAAATACCAACCTACAGTTGACCCATCACTCCAATACCCAATTGGACTTGATCTTGTAGTAGCCTTCTTTCCCTTGATACACAAACTTCCAATTTATGACTGACCGTTTGCATGGATCCTAAGTACGTGACTAACTCGAACAACTTGAACAGATGTTGTTGGCTACAAACTTTTTTATTTCATCAACAATGAAGATCTTGAAGCACTCGGTTACAATATTCTATGGTGTACAAATGCAGTAGCTTCTCACAGAGAAAATAAGTCTCTTGATCTCTGTATCTACGTGTGATAGTATTTAAAATAAACCTTATATATATCTAGAGTTGTGAGAAAAGAAATCCTAAACAAATATGTAAGGCTAGGCTGAATTTCAGATCTGAAAATTTTAAAATCATAATTCTCGATAGATTGAGCTGTTGTCAAGCTATCTATCGAGCTTCACATTAAGTCTCAATAGCAGGCTTCTGTTGAACTATCTGTCAAGGCCTAATAAACTGTTTTTCTTCACTTGTTTCTTGGACCACTCTTCATGTCTTTAATACTTGACATGAACAACATGTTTCTTGAAGTATTAAACCCATCTTAGATCTATCCAAATACAAGTAAAGTGCCAATTACACAAAATATAACCCTAACAATCTCCTCCTTTGGCAATCCATGACAAAACCACAAAAAGCAATTATTGAGAAGTCTTCACAACTATCCCATAATATACAAAAGTACATAAGTCTAACCCTAACATGAACCTTTGGAAAACTTTGCAAGAGGAGAGATCATGGCAGGGTAGACTTGCAACTTGTCTTAACTAAAACACTTAAACAAGATTCATCAAGGCTTCAAGTGTGAAACATAGATAAGTTGTATACAAGAAGAAACATGTGTATAAAGATAGAAAAGAAACAACACATGTGAGAGAAAGGTGAAGAAAAACATACATCATCTCATATATATATATATATATCAAAAAATACAATGTATGTAAAAAGTGGTCATAAGAACATGGTACATGTAATGAGAAAAGAATACATCAAAACCTCACTACATCCCTAAAAATAAACTCAAAAACAAAAAACTCTCCCCCTATCTAGTATATCCTATATCCTATGCTAGCTATCCTCATAACACTTAGACTACTCTCATCTACAAAACTACTCCCCCTTCTTGTCACGAATGACAAAGGGTGTATCACTGAGAGGTCATCATCTCATCATCATACTCCGAGCTAGAAGCATCAACATCATCATCTCCACCATTTGAAGAAGAAGACTCCTCAGCAAGCTCCAGTGAAGGTGAGGGTGCAAAACCACCAAGCCAAGATTGGCGGCAAGCGATGCGACCGATTTTGGTGTTCATTTGACACATCTCATCAAATAGATGGTCCAAATGACTACCAAAATCAACACGCATGTGCTGAAGTTGCTCCATGATATCAGCAAGGGAGATAGCGGCCCGAGATACGGAAGAAGGGGTAGATGAGGAAGAGGGTTGAGAGAAGGGGGCTGCATGGTTAGCTGGGGCTGCATTGGAAGGCTCCACTTATGGCTGCTTTGTAGCAAGCTGCGCTACACTCCATCGAATAGACTCCTTGCTAATGGCACCCATGACATAGAAATGAGGAGAGGGAAGGATAGTGATGTGCATGTGGGTGAGGATATGCGTGATAGCCGAAGGAAAAATGAGCTTATCACGTGTAGTCATGTCATGATAGTAGTCTATGATAAACTCTATCACGAGTGAAGGAAAGTCTATAAAAAGACCTTCCATAAAAGAAAAAAGAAAACGAGCACGAGGCTCGGTGATAGTGTTATAGTGTGACTATAGAGTGAGAACAAAGGTCATCACCATATTAAGGAACCATGGTTCCCTAGTGAACTTAGTTGTGGAGAAATTAAGTGTACCTCCCTACAACATGGCCTTTTCACAGAAGAGTGAGGCCAACTCGTCTTTAGAGATGGAAGTGAGACGAGGATGACTAGGGCAATCCGGACGATCCACCATGGGGACATGTAGTACCTCGGAAACGAAGTCCGAGGTAACTACGATATGTGTACCACAAAATATAGTAGTAAACAAAGGCACAGAGGTATCGATGGTGTACATATTGGAGTAAAACTCCTTTATGAACACGTTGGGACCCCTTGAGGGTTTCTTACAAAGATAAGCCTATCCCTAAGAGCTAATAGCATCGGGCAGAGGAGTGTCTAGAAAGTCAAATAGAATGATTTGGCATTTCGAATGAATCGCTTGGTCAGAAAAGTTCTCCGAGAAGTCAGCTCGTGCCTTCTCAACACGGAACCGAATAGAGTCAGGAGGAAAAGAAGAAGAAGAAGAAGAACCATGATGAATCGGGTTTTTGGAAGGGACAGACTTTTTGGATGCCATGACTAGGAGACTAAATGAGAGAGACAGAGAGAAGAATAGAAACACAACAAAAATGTTTAGGTACAGGAAAGAAGGAATCAGAATGTGCAATGCATGAAAATACATGAACATGTGTCGTGCAAAGATAAAAAGCATCATGGGTAGAAACCCAATCCAACCTAACAGCACTCACATTGTTTAAACAAGCACACAATCCTAGAATGCATGAACACATTGTTAAAATGAGCATAAAATGCAATGCATGATCATAGGATATCAATTTAGCAAAAACCAACCCAAAATTTTTGACAAAAACTCCAAAAGTTCCCCAAAAATTGAAACTTAGGTAAAAAAAAATGCATGAATGCATGAAGAAAAGGGAAAAGAAGAGATTGAGAACACTTACCAAGTGAAGGAGGCTTGGATTAGGCCGAAAACTAGATGGGATGAGTGATTTTAGAGAGAGAGAAGTTTAGGTCACAAGAGGAGAGAGAGAGATCGAAATAGTTGAGAAATGACAAAACTGGGTCGGACCTCAAACTATATATAGAAAATGCAGCACAATAGATTGATGACATATTGAGCTTCTATTGAGAACAAAAGCTTGATAGATCAAGAGGTATCAAAGGCAAAAAATCTCGATAGATCAAGGAAGGTATCAAGGTGCTATCGAGTAGACAAAGACTCCAAGGAAATAAGCTCGATGAATTGGGTTATCTATCAAGAGATATTGAGCAAAAACCCAGAAATCTCGATAAAAGAGCTTGTATTAAGGAGGTGTCGAGAAGGTATCATGGAGGCACCAACAAATCACCAAATAAACTAAGTGCAGTGGAAAATAAATTAGACATGGTGATTTGTTGACAAATGGGGAAAACCTCATAAGGAAAAAACCTTACCGAGCGATTTTAAGGTCACCACTCTCAAGAATTTACTAATCAACAATCAAACTGTTACAAGTATAAGGAATCTTACCAACTACCCTTGGCCTATCCCGAAATACCAACATACAGTTGATCTTTCACTCCAATACCCAATTGGACTTGATCTTGTGGTAGCTTTCTTTCCTTTGATGCATAAACCTCCAATTTGTGACTAACCCTTTGCACAAATCCCAAGTACGTGACTAACTCCAGCAACTTGAACAGACGTTGTTGGTTGCAACGTTCTTCACCTCATCAACAATGAAGATCTAGAAACACTCACAGAAAAAATAAGTCTTTTGGCCTCTGTATCCGTGTATGACAACCTTTAAAATAAACCTTATATATGTCTAGAGTTGTGAGAAAATAAATCCTAAACAAATATGCAAGGCTAGGTTGAATTTTAGGTTTGGAAATTCTGAAATTGTAATTCTTGATAGATCGAGCTGCTGTCGAGCTATCTATCAAACTTCACATTAAGTCTCGATAGCAAGCTTCTGTCGAGCTATCTGTCGAGACTTAATGAACAACTTTTCTTTACTTGTTTCTTGGACCAATCTTTATGTCTTTAATGTTTGACTTGAATAACATGTTTCTTGAAGTACTAAACCCATCTTAGATCTACCTAAATACAAGTAAAGTGCATATTGTCAAAGGATTAGCCAATTACACAAAATATGACCCTAACAGTTTTATTCAAAGTGGGTAAAAATCTTAAGTCAATTCATGTTAATTCCTAGAGATTACATATTATTGTAGTTGATCAGGATCTCAAGTTGGAATAAACTTGAGAAAATATTGTAATTGATTTATAGTAATGAATTTATTTGGAATTTCTCCCATGAACGTCTCAGTTGTTAGATGTGATTTATGTATTGGCTTAGTAGTTCTGGCCATAATATTTTTTAGGGATTGATTAAAAATAATTATTGATATTGTTAATTCATATATATATATATATATATATAAAAGTTTTTGGCCCAACAAATGGTATTAGAGCTTTATTTAGTGAATAATTTCTTTTGTGAACTATGATGGATGAGGCATTTAGGATCATGATTAAATTAATTCAAA
Organism: Quercus ilex subsp. ballota; assembly: GCA_032727855.1. Taxonomy (NCBI): domain Eukaryota; kingdom Viridiplantae; phylum Streptophyta; class Magnoliopsida; order Fagales; family Fagaceae; genus Quercus; species Quercus ilex. The sequence goes on along the minus strand of CM064910.1, from coordinate 30,748,020 downwards.
CAAAACATGCCGTTCTACCTAATTTGGGTTTGAGTTGCATATGCATACTTGATCATGCGTGCATAGGATTGATTTCCTACTTATGCAATCTCGATGATGCCTACGCATCCTTACATAGAAACTAGAATTTTACATTTCCAAATTTGTCTAACTTTAAAATTTAAAAGTAGAACTGTAGAAAAAAAATGAATAAAACACTTAAAAATAAACAAAACTAGATCGTGGTCAATTTAACATCAGCAAACAAAGATCGTCACATTAACCAAATCAAGTAAGAACACTCAATCTAAAATAAAATTTAGAACTGTGTTGATCTTCCTAGCAAAGTAAAAGAACCACGAAATAGAAAATCATCTTGCTTATCAATCTAGTTTGAAACTTTAACCAGACTCTGAGTGCATCGCAACACAAATTTGGTTTAAGATTGCAAGAGGAATTGAAGAATGCAATTGAACTTTGGTATCACAACTCAAGAGCAAAAGACTTAAAAAGGGTTTTGAAAAATGAAGTTAAAAACAAGTTTTTGCCTCAATACACTCTTACAGAGAGGTTAGGAAGATATAAAAAAATGTGCTGGTGAGAGAGAGATTAGAGAAGAACAAGAGAGTTTTAAAATCATAGAGGCAAAAAGACATTCTCCCTTAAAGTGGTTTGGAATTGAGGCGTAAGGTGGGTATTTATTAAGGTTTTGAACTATGTTTTGGAGGTTATTTCGAGTTGACAACTGGAAAATAGAAGAAGTTTTTGGGCCGACATAAGGTTTACTTGGTGTTTATTATTTTTAAGCTAAAATTTTTAAAATGATTATTTAATGATTTATTTAAAAACATTATATTGATGAAGTAATATAATGGAAGTTTTATAAATAAGAAAACATGTGATGGTATTTGTAAAGGAAGGACCTTCCTAAAAACTTCCTATCTACCCTTCCCACGTAATTGGTAAATATCATTTCCTATTTTTACTCTTTTTTATCTCCCTTGTTCATTCAAATTCTCAGACTTTTTATCCTTTTCAGATCTATAACTCCTTCTCATATTTTTCAATTTTTACAGTGACTCCATTAAATATTCTAGGCTCAACTTCTTCATCTTTCTTTTTAGTTTAGTTTAGTTTTTTTTTCCCATAGCTTTCTCCTTTGTGACTTCCCCGCCACCAAATCCAAATGAAACTACTCAGTGAAAACCTACTCTTCATTTTATTCTAAAATCCGTATTTTTTCTGGTATGATGAAATTTAGTCCAGAATGCCAGATCAAGCCGGTATGGGCCAAAATTTGGGACGGAACAAAACAAGGGGATCATTTGCACTAAATTACCAACTAGAATGAAAAATTCCAGTCATTCTAGCCAGAACGGAACAGTATTTAAAACCTTGGTATTTGTACATGAAAACTAGGGTTTTTGGGACCTTTTAAAGGGTTCTAGAGCTTCCTAAACATTTGGACAGTGCCCTCAACAAGATCGAAGCGTTTAGGGCCTAAACATGAAACTCTATGGCTACTGAGATGAAGCTGCATATGCAGCCCGGAGCATGTCCACTCAACTTTGCATAGAACCCTAATTTCTAATAGTATTGTTGGCCCAAATTCAAATGGGCATATTTTACTCATTATAAATCCCAATTGGGCAACACTTATGTTCATTTTGAAACACTGGATGTGTAATTTCCAATGTCAAAAACCTCATTGAAAAATTTGCTTTGAGTCAAAAGATGTTGGCAAAAGGATAAGAAAATGTCTTTTTCAACATTATTTCCTAAACAATTTTGAGCATTTTTGAGTTGTGATTCCCTCTGGACCATTTTAAATATTTTAATTACCCTTAGTTGAAATATTTTAAGATACTCATTGGGGTCGGGGATTAAAGATTATTAACTAGTGCCAAATAGGATGTCTACAACTAGCTTCACTCTTAGGTTGTCTAGTAGGTCTAGGGGTTTGTTATACTTTTTAACCTTCCTAACTTTGAGAAATTCTCTATATTTCATGGCAACGAATGACATGTTCTCATCATTTAAAAAACACAATAAAACTCTTGTGCAAACTTTCCAATAGGCATACCTCAATGTAAGGGGAAACACTAAGAAACTGGAATTTATACATGCAAACCTGGGCTAGGGATCAAACTCTGGATACTAAACCCTTACAAAGTGTACCTATGTTCAAATGCCACTTAAAAAAGTTGTTAAGACCCTTACATTTTTACAACGGAATTTATAGATTTATTAATCAATCTTGTTGCTTTTAAAGTAATCAATACAGATAAATCAATAAACCAACCACAGTAATCAAAGACCAATTCTAAAAGCAACATATTGGAAGAAAACAAACAAAGACACAAGATGTGGTATGGAAGTGGACAACCAAAGAAGAATTTCTTCAGTGGAAAAATCACTTCGAGGACCCAATCCCATAGAAAAAAAAAATCAATACAAGCAAAGTAGTTACAATAGTATACTTACAAAATCTTTGAACAACTAGATTCTTTGCTATAATTTCTACAAGTTTACCCCTGCATTCTTACTGCAATAGCCCCAAAACCTCCAGAATGTCTTTAATCAGATTTTTTTCCATTAATTCTTTGTCTATGAAAGCTTGGATTTGTGCTAAAACACAAGAGCTTATTCAAACCTCCAATTAAAAATTACAACTAGATTGCTTTTACTCTAACTTAAACTAAGTGTGGAACAAGAATAAATAAGCGCAATGAACTGATAACACTACTCTAAGTCTTATCCAACAACAATAAACAATTAAATCAAAGCTTAATGAGTAGGGAAGAGAGATGCAAACATAATATAACACCAATGGACTTCACGGAGTCTTGTCTTCTCTAGCTTTCCGGATCCCGCAATTTAGCCCGATTGGATCCGCCACTAAATGGCTCTTTCCAATACTTTCCAACAGCAACAAAACCTCACTTAACACTTAGATTTGGTGTGGTAAGTGTTTGGGCTAACAATCTCTCAATGATCTAGAGATGGAGAGGTAGGAGTTGAGGAAAACCACAAGTAAATGTCTAGATGATTGTGGGTATAACAATCTCTAACTCTCAAGTGTATTTGCTAGGGTTTTCCCTCTGAAAAGCACTCCTTACAATTTGTGGGTAATGAGGGTATTTATAGTGTGGGTAAAGAATTTGGTAAAGCAACTTAACTTTTTTCCAAACAGAAAGTTTCCCGGGTACTTCGCAGGATGGCCCTCTCATGAAACACTCGCGAACCTGACAGCCTGGCATGACTCTTCAACTTCCAGTCATGTGCTTCACACGTGACCTTTTCGCGGGTTGCTTCTCGCGAGCTAGTCGCGAATTCCACTAATTTATCTTTTGAAACTTGATTCTTCTCTCACACTCATCCCTTACAAATAAACCCATATACATACAGGGAAAATGATTGAAGAAATTACAATCAAATTTGGCATGGAATTAAAGCCACACAAGCTAGTTGGAAATCACAACTTCACAGTCTACATGAATCAGAACCTTTGGCATTCCAAGAAACCTTCTTGAAAATTTTTCAAGTACTATTAACATATTTCCTTCATGCTTTGTTTTTTCTTTAGGCATAACAATGAATTTAATATTATAAGTCTCTTCCATTCGTGTTTATTCTTATTCAACAAATTGACTGTTATTGTTCAGTTGCTCCGCATTCCAAGTGGGAAGACAACCTCTGCCTGCTTCATTGATAAATTGTTATCATAAAGAGAGGTACGTACTACCTTCTACATTTACTTTTTCTCATTTGTTGCTTTATTTGATTCCTGTAATAATTTGATAATATACAGACCGGTCCCCTGGTTTCTTTTCACTTATACAACCAATAAAGAGAGAGAGAGAGAGAGAGAAACTCTAGACTGTCTCCTTGTTCTTTGGCTCTGATTTTTCTTAAAATCAGATGTTGGACATATCATGTAGGGATGGCCATGGGGCGGGTTTGGGTCAATAGGCTCAAGCCTAACCCGAACTCGATACCTAGTCCCTGCACTGCTTGCACCCCAACTCAACTTTCCGCCTAATAACCCTACGAGTATCGAGAAACAACATGATCCCTTTTTAAGCCTTAATCAAGAATTTGTAAGCATTTGGAAAACACCATGGATGATGATTCCCTATTTACTTTTGAACTCACAAGTTAGATAGGTGGAAGTTAGGGTTTTCTCTCTAAAACCTTATGTTATTTGCTTTACAATCTTATGAAAATGCATGCATAATGATCCCTTATATAGGCTCTGAAATAAGGGTTACAAAAAGGCACTTTTATAACCAACTTAAAATAAAATGCATCACAACAAAAATTGTTTTTTAGATTCTCAATCGATCGACTTCTATCAAGCTTGTTTCGATTGATTGAGGGAGTGTCAACTTTGGTGTCAAGATTCTAGAAACTTTCATTTCTTCAACTGACGTTGGGTCTTCATCTTGGACTTGAAAATACGCACCATAGACACAACAAGACTTAAAATTTTATTCATTATTTGCCTCAATAAATATGAACCTAACAAAAGTCTCTTTGGTATAATAAGATGATTGAATAAAGAAGAAAGTTTTTCAGTCTTTAAGCTAGTGCTAGATGGGGTGTCTACAATTGCTTCACTATTGGGTTGTCCAATAGGTCTAGGGGTTTGTTCTTCTACTTAACCTTCCTAACTTTGAGAAATTCTCTATATTTCATTGCAACAAATGTCATGTTCTCATCATTTAAATAATTAAGGAATACTCTTGTACAAACCCTCTAGTAGGCATAGTTATATCCCTCAAAGTAAGAGAAAACAATAAGAAATTGGGATTTATTCATGTCAACAGAGATCAAGGATCAAACTCGGGGAACTAAACTTAGGAAGTTAAAAAACTTGTTAATACCCTTATGTTTTTACAATAGAATTTATAGATTTGTTGATCAATCACACTAGTTTTTAACGTACTATTATTCAATACAAATAAACAAACCAACCATAGTAATCAAGTACCAAATCTAAAAGCAACATATTAAAAGAAAACAACCCAAGACACAAGATTTGGTAACGAAGTGGACAACCAAAGAAGAAATTCTTCAAAGAAAAACTCACTTCAAGGACCCAATTCCATAGAAAAAATCACCACAGAAAAATTAGATACAATATTATACTTACAAAATCTTTGTACAACTAGACTCTCTGCTATAATATCTATAAATTTCTCGCTTGCGTTCTTACTACTATAGCCCCAAAACATCTATAATGGAATTTTCTCCATGAACTCCTCCATGAATCAGAAACTTTGGCATTCCAAGGAACCTTCTTGAAAATATTTCTGTAGTGAACCTCACTTGGAAGTGTTAGAGAATTTAGATCCCATTGTTGATTTTACAACAAGATTAATCAACTTAAACAATTTAACCAATTATATAATTCAATTATTACCATTTAATTACCACAAATTTAATGAGTCACCAATTAAAGCAAAAAAGTGGTTAATAAAGAACACAACAGCATGGTGACAAAGTGAAAAACTTAAGGAAAACAGTCCAAGAGAAAACCACTATGAGGTTCCTAAACCACAAGAACAAATTCACTAATAGAATTGAAGTTCTTACAATTGAAACCTATGCATGTTCCAAATTGCTACCTCTAGTAGTGACTTACTCATGTAACCATATGTAGCTCCAATTCAGTTGGACTCTTCTATTCTGAAATCCTTCTCACGAACTTCCCATTTCTGACTCTAATGACCACCTTGAAAATTTAATCTTTCCAGAAACATTGGGATGACTTCAACCTTTATTTGTACTGAATGGTAGCAATACCATGGATAATGATTCTCTATTTACTTTTGAACTCACAGGTTAGAGAGGTAGAGGCTAGAGTTTTCTCTCTGAAGCCCTAGGGTATTTACCTCTACAATCTTATGAAAATTCATGCATAATGGGCAATGATATAGGCTCTCAAATTAGGGTTACTAAAAGGCGCTTTTAGGCAACTTAAAATTATGTCATAGCAAAACTAATTTCTATTGATTGACTTCTATGAGCTTGTCTTGATTCATTGACGAGTGTCGAGTTTGGTGTTGAGATTCTAAAAACTTCCATTTTGTCAACTGATCTTGGGTATTCATCTTGGACTTGAAACTACACACCATAGATTCAGCAAGACTTAAAATTTATTCATTATTGCCAAAACTCTATAAATATGAACCTAACAGATTTTTCTTTTGCATCATGAGACGAACAAAGAAAAAGGTTTTCAGTTTAACCACAAGGTGTTCTCTAAATAGCATAGAGCGTGGTGGCCTTTTTCTTGAAGGAAAATCGTGCAAATCGTGGTTTGTATAGGTGCAAAATGTAGGGTAAAAGACAAAGCAAAAATCCTGGTTCAAATAGGAACAAGAAAACAGAGTTTGACGATCTTGCTTGAGCAAGACTTGAGCATGGACAAGCGAAGTCTCGGGTTGAATTATTTTTTGTTTTGAACGAAACTCACTTTTGTTTAAGCGAGAATCTTTTTTTTTTTTTTTTTGCTTGAACAAGATCCACTTTTGCTCGAGCGAAATTCTCCTTAAATCAATTGTTTGAGCATCTTCATGGTAGTTTGTGGCAAACTTTAACAAGGAATGAGATACACCTGATCATGATATTTGATTACATTCGTTTTCACAAAGTTGGCCAACACTTTACAACTTTTGTGTTACCTACGTAAACAAAAGCTTTTCTCATTCGTTTCATCTATATGTCGTTTGTTCACTCATATTTTGTTTCCATCATAGTTATTCTTCTATTTCTCAACCAAAAAATGAAAAAGAAAAAAAAAAGAGTCTTCTTTGGGATTGAAGTTAATCTCTTTTTAAAAGAAAATAATTTTTGTTTTTATTTGTTCTTCATATTTGGTTGTGATCAATTCCAACATGAAATGTAAATTATCTACTTTATGTGTGGCTAGTTGGTTGAAAATTACATGATAATTTACTAAATCGTGGATTTTATACATATATTTTTATTTGACATATTTAGTTAGATTTGTTACTGAAAGCTCGAAAATATGTTAAAAACACAAGAGCTGTTTAGACTCCCAAATTAAATATTACGGCTCGATAGATTTTACTTTAACTTATATTAAGTGCGGAATAGAGTAAATACGAGCGGATAAACAAATAAACTACTCTAACCCATAATCAATATAACACAGCAGTAAACTGAAAGGTAAAAGAGTAGGGAAGAAGAATGCAAACACAAGATAACACGTCAATGTGTTATCGAAGAGGAAATCGAAGTACTCGGCGTAAAATCTCTCTGCCGCCCTCCAAGCGGTAATCAATCCACTAGACAATCAGTTGGGATACACGAGTAGCAAGAGACCCTCCAAGCCTAATCTACCTAATGCACCTAAGCCTTCCAAGCTCCTACTCTAACAAGGCTTTTCGGAACCATGTTTTGTCTAGCTCTCTTGATCCAGCAATACGCTTGATTGCATCCGCCAAAGCCTGGCTTCTTCCAATACTTCCTAGCAATACCAAAACCTCACTTGACATTCTGAAAGTGTGTGGTAAGTGTTTGGGCTATTAACCTCTCAAGTGTATGGAAATGGAGAGGTAGAAGTTGAGGAAAATTCACAATGAATTGTGTAGAGAATTGTGGGTATAACAATCTCTAACTCTTAAGGTTTGTGGCTAGGGTTTTCTCTCTAAAGTACACCTCAACATCTGTGGGTAATGTGGGTATATATAGTGTGGGTACAGATAGTGTGTATCAAAAATAACAGTTCAGCAAAACAGAATATTTCGTTGGTATCTCGCGAGAATGCCGTACCTGCGAGACACTCGCGAAAACCAGCTGTCTCTATCTTGTCCTGACTTTTCGCATTCCAGTCATGTGCAGGGCACATGCTTCACTTCGAGGGAAGCTTACTCGCGAGCTACCCACGAAAACAGCTTTAGTCTTCATGCCTTAAGTCTTCACACTCTCTCTCTCACATACAACCCTTACAATAAAATCCCACAAATAATACAAGGTATAAAAGATTAAACATAATTACAATCAAATTTGGCACGGAATTAAAACCAACATAAAATAGTTGTAAATTACAACTTTACAATCTCCCCCCTTGGTTATTCCGTGACAAAACCCCTAAAACAGACCCTAGACTTAAATGTGAGTATGGAAACAGTGGCAAAACTCACTCACACCTAATCTAGAAGCTGTGAAGTACTTGCATGTATATACCTATAACCTGAAACACTCGCACACAAACAAAACTTTCATTAGGCTTATGACAAGTTGAATACATGGTACATATATGAGCAAGTAAAGTACGATTAAGTTTATAAACTATAAAGTAGTTAAGCATATCTTGATCATACAACAACAGTCATTAAAGAATGACTACAATGAACATTTAGTTAGTAAATGCTCATCCGGACATGCAATGCAATAAAGACTAATCGCAATGATCAATTGCGTGTCCAACACACAACCAATACAAAATACACGAAGTATTTGCATCTAGGATACATTGCAAAATACACGAAGTACTTAAGATAGTTTTGCAACATCTAAAAGTACAGGAAAAAAATTGCTACAAAGCAATGAAGTAAGCACAAGTACTAAATATTAAACTGAAATATAAAAACAAAGTACTTAAGCTTTAAAAGAAAGCAATAAAAATAAACAATCAGCAATTCTAGCTTCTCCTCCCCCTATCACTACACTCCCCCTATCAATGACCATTTCCCCCTTTTTGTCATGGAATAGCTAGTCTCCATGTTCTTCTAGCTTCCTCTGAATTTGGTCCATCTAAATTTGGAGAGATATGAACTTTGTGTCAAAGCGAATGTGTTGGGAGTGCATGATGGTAGCTAGTCCGGATATTTTGGTATTAATCTCTTGGAGAGTGGCCATGATGTTGTCTAGCTTTTTATCAGAAGCATGGGAGGTAGAGCTTGAACTTCCCAGAGTAGTATGGCTCTCTTGCTTGGTGCTTTTTTTGGTGTGACATATACTTGCATTGAGAGTACAGATGCTTATTGGGCTTGGCCATGGGTATGGGCGCACATCTTCCAAAGGACGCATGCCTTTGAGCTTCAAGATTTTTGAGATAAGGCAACAAAAGGGAATACAGTTCCTTGAGGCAGTCCGTTTAGCTATTTTTGCCAAGATGTGGAAAATGTGAGAGCACACATCAATCTCCTTGTTAGTGATCAGATCATGTAGAAAAAACGCTCGGCCGAGATTCATGTACCCGATGCTTGACAAAGGATAAAGGTTGTGAAACATGATCGTCGTGAGTAAACTCAATTCGGGAAATAGGGATGCCACATTTACTGATTTCCCATTGGATAAGAACTCCAAGTTATCTCCTAAGGCCTCTCGAAGAATCTCTTCATCCAGATTCAGAGCATCATATACCGGTGGTGGAGTTAACATTGGCTGGTTGATGTGTAGAATCTCCGCCAAGTACACGGGTGTTATTGAGAAAATCCTTCCTCTAACCAAACATTTGAGCTCCTCTCCCTCAACAATGGCATTAGCAAAAAACTCTTTGACCATGTCCTCATATGCATCATCAAAGTTGGAAAGTAGTTAGTTCCAATCCTTGGTGGCAAACCATGTAGGTATTTTAGTGTCAAGAAGAGATGCTTGCTCAACACCCCTTTCAACCAACAACGGAGCTTCCCTAAACTAGTTCTCAAAGTTCTGAAATGCAACATAGGATCTGAAATACTTCGGATCAAAAACTCCTATCAGTGATCGAGTCCTCTTTGGCCTTGGTGAGAGGTTATCAACATCAATCACAAGCTCTTTTCCTTTGCTGCTACCTCATTTCACAGCTGACATCTTGAATGGAGACATCTGCACACGTAATTACAAAAACACAAAAACAATAGGAACAAAAACACAAAAACAAAGCACAAACTTGATTAGATTCGAGTTAGTCCAAAACATAAGTAGAAAGACATAAAACAGAACATAACAATATTGAAACAACATGCTATAAGTACTAAACTAAGTGAACATTACCAAAATGCAAGAAATTAGCAACTGTGCATATGTGTGCGTCTAGTGTGCATGGTGTGCCTAATGTGTGCCTAGGTGATGCATGGCAAGGCATTGTGAGGCACATGATGGGCACAGTGTGTAAAACACACACCCATTGATCAAAACATGTTTATTAAGTTCAATCAAGGGTAAACCCAGAAATTGGAACTCATTGGAGTCTAAAACAACTCAAAAATGCCACTTGAGCATTTTGACAAACACAGCATGCAACACTACACTACACATATGGGCAATGCATGAACACATGGAAATATGCCTAAATACATGATTAAAATGCCATAAGGGGCCAACACAGATACAAACAAAGTAAATGGGACTCAGCCCAATAAAAAATTTGAAAATTTTTTCCCAAAATCAACATTCCCAACCCCTTTTTTGAAAAATCACCAATTCAAGAACCCTAACACAATTTCTACATATTCTATGAAAAAAAATGAAAGGATTGTTAGCAAAACATACCTTTAAGTTGATTGTGCAGAGATCTAGCTTGAAAATGATGGGGTTTTGTGAGAAAACCATATTTGGGTTGAGAAAGGTTCGAGTGAGGCAATGAGAGGGAAATAGAGAGTGTTTTAAAAAATCTGTCACATCAGCCCTATAAAACTGAAAACACGCGTTTTTCACGGGTTAGATAGTTGCGAAATTACTCGCGAAAAACACCACTGAAGCACAAAGACTTTCGCGAGAAGCTTCTAGTCGCAAAACACTCTCGAGACAGTCGCGATAGTCTCTGTATGAAACTTGTGTTTTCCAGTTTTTGCCTAGAAATCATTTCACGGGAAGGGATTAGTTGCGAAATAGTCGCGAGACAGTCGCGATACTCTCTGTATAGATTTTGAGATTTCCAGATTTCTCTTAAACTCTTCTCGCAATTATAGGCCAAAAACGAATTGACCCCTTGTGATTAATTGGTTGATTAATTAGCCAAATTTAATTAATTAATCAAATCAACATGTAAATGCGTGATAGCACAAACAAATCACCAATTATACTAAGTGCAGCGGAAAATAAATTTGACACGATGATTTGTTTACGAATAGGGAAAACCAACACGGCAAAAACCCCACCGGGTGATTTTAAGGTCACCACTCCCGAAACTCCACTATTATCACAACAAGCGGTTACAAGTAAAGGAATTCCAGTACCTTATACCATCCTACAGTTGAACCCTTATCCCAATACCCAATTGGACTTGTTCTATAGTGACAATTTCTCCTTTTGATGCACGGTTCCCAGTACGTGACTAACCAATTGCACGGATCCCAGTACGCGACTTCAATCACCAACTAGAGAAGGTTGTTGGGTGCAAAGTTCCTCAATTCATCCACACGATGAAGACCAAGAAGGTGCTTGGTTATAAAACCCTATGGTGTACAAACACAGCAACTTCTTCACAAGAATGATGAACTAGGGCGACACTCTGTCTCTAGTCACAATTTGCTTGAACAAACTTTGCTCAACACTTGTGCAACTTGTGTCCACTTTGACGGCCCTTAAAACAATCATTTTATATGTCTAAGGTTATGAGAAAAGAAAGCTCAAACACATAATCACGGATTAGAGTCAAAACAAATCTGAAATTCAGTTTTTCATAAACCTCGACAGATGCCTATCTATCGAGTTGCTGTCGAGCCATGGGGCTGGAACAGCTTCTTAAGCTCAATAGATGGCTAGCTGCAGAGCTTTAATGATAGGCACTTTTCAGCTTGAAACTTGGACAGACTTGCATGGTTTTAATACTTGATCTTGAAATAAAGTTTCTTGAAATATTAAATACATACTAGATCTACCCAAATACAAGTAAAGTGCGTTTTGTTAAAGGATTAGACAATTACATAAAATAGTGACATATGTTCCTAACAAGTGAATCACATATGTCCTAACAATCTCCCCCTTGGGCAATCCGTGACAAAACCACAACAAACAAATGAACATATGAGAGAAGTTATAAATCACTCAACTCATACTCACTTGTTGAATACAATAAAATATATCCTAACACAAACGAAGAGAGTTTATGGCAAGAAGACTTTGACAACTTGTATTTCTGAAACACTTTAAACAAAACTCATCAAGGCATCTTAGTGTGAAACAAAAATAATAGATTGTGTACAAATAATAAAAAGCATGTGCATAAAGAGAGAAAATAAACAACACATGTAATGGTAGGTGAAAGAAACAAACATCAACATATAAAGAAGATAAGTACAATGTATGTCAATAATGGTCACAAGACCCAATGTATAGGAATAAATGTATCGAAAGTAGAGAAAAGAAAAAGATACAAATAATCCTCACTACATCCCTCAAGATATCAACACTCCCCCTAACAAAAATGTCCTATACTAACTCTCCCCCTAGGAATGACTACTCTCATATCCAAAACTACTCCGCCTTTTTGTCACGAGTGACAAAGGGTAAGAGTGTCAAGTAGACATCTTATCAGTAATCATCCCAATTGGCCGGTGCTTCCTTTGGCTTGGTCCAACTAATCTCTACAGCTTGTCACACTTTCTCATCTAGAGACGGCAAGAAAGCTCTTATGCGTACTTTCCAATATGCATAATTAGTACCATCAAATAAAGGAGGTATAATAAGTGACTGTCCTCTATTCATGACAAACAGGGGTCAATGGATCACACAATAAAGATTAACCCTAATCAGAGTGTGCCTGCTTTGATACCACTTGATAGGCCAAAAACGTATTGACCCATTGTGATGAATTAATTGATTAATTAGCCAAGTTTATTAATTAATCAAATTAACATGCAAATGCATGGCAACACAAACAAATCACCAAATAACTAAGTATGCAGTGGAAAATAAATTGACACGGTGATTTGTTTATGAATGGGGAAAATGTACATGGCAAAAATCCCACCGGGTGATTTTAAAGTCACCACTCCCGAAAATCCACTATTATCACAACAAGCGGTTACAAGTAAAGGAATCTCAGTACTTTATACCAACCTACAGTTGAACCCTTCCCCCAATACCCAATTGGACTTGTTTTATAGTGACAATCTCTCATTTTCAATGCACGGCTTTCAGTATGTAAATAACCAATTGCACAGATCCCAGTACACGACTTCAATCACCAACTAGAGAAAGTTGTTGGCTGTAAAGTTCTTCAGTTCATCACACGATAAAGATTGAGAAGCTCCTTGATCACAAAACTCAACGGTTTACAAACACAGCAACTTCTTCACAAGAAAGATGAATTAGGGCAAATTTTGTCTCCGGTTACAATTTGCTTGAACAAACTTTACTCAACACTTGCGCAACTTGTTCTACCTTTGACAGCCCTTAAAATAATCCTTTTATATGTCTAGGGTTGTAAGAAAAGAAAGTCCAAACATACAATCACAGATTAAATGAAAAACAAATCAGAAATTCTGAGTTTCATAAATCTCAACAGATGCCCTACCTGTTGAGCTACTATCGAGCTACGGGCTAGAACAGCTCTTCAAGGCTCGATATATGGCTAGCTGTCGAGCTTTAATGACAGACACTTTTCAAACTTGAATCTTTGACAGATTTGCATGGTTTTAACACTTGGACTTGAAACAAGGTTTCTTGAAGTATTAAATACATCCTAGATCTACTCAAATATAAGTAAAGTGTATTTTTTTCAAAGGATTAGCCAATTACATAAAATAGTGACATATGTTCCTAACAAGTGAATCACATATGTCCTAACAACATTTGTAACACAATTCCTTGAGAGGATTGAGAAACCTTCCCATCTTTCTTCTTAAACACCTTCCTATCACCTCTGGAGGATGAAAACTTTCCTTTGCTAAATGACTTCCCACTGTTTTTCATCTTCAGAAAATTTTGGAAGTTCTTTGCAAGAAATGCTACTTCCTTTTTCACATCATCTTTTTCAAAGAAGTCATCCATTCTTTCGGTGATAGTTTTGAGAGCAAGAGATTTACTCGTCTTATGAGAAGGCAGTCCTAGCTCATATGTTTGGAGAGATCTAATGAGTTTTTAGATTCTGATCTCATCCAAATCCTTACTTTTCTCTATAACTGTGACCTTAGCACTGAAGCTCTCCGGTAAAGACCTCAAAATCTTTCTCACCACCTTAGCATCCTCAATCTTCTCTCTGAGATTGAGCTTAGCAATTACAATTTCATTGAGCTTCCCATAGAATGAATCAAAAGACTCATCATCACCCATCTTGAGCTCTTCAAATTTGGTGGTAAGCATCTGGAGTTTTGTGTCCTTAACTTTCTTGGTACATTCATAGGTAGTCTCAAGAATAGTCCAAGCTTCCTTGGCTGTCTCCACATGTGATATCTTGTGAAATTCATCAGTAGACACACCATAGAATATAGTGTTAATAGCCTTACTGTTTGCATTAGCCAAATCAAGAGCTGCCTTGTCCCATTCGAACTTGGCTATCCTGGGTTTAACATGCCTATTCTCAACGGAGTCTCATACCAACTCATTTATAGCACACAAGAAAGCTCTCATACGGACCTTCCAAAATGCATAGTTGCTCCCATCAAAGAATGGTGGGGCATTGAGAGATTGTGATCAGTCCATCACAAAAGGGTCAAGGATCACACTCAGGTAATTAAACCATAGCGAGTGTACTTGCTCTGATACCATTTGAAAGCTCGAAAATGTGTTAAAAACACAAGAGTTGTTTAGACCCCCAAATTAAATATTACGGCTCGATAGATTTTACTCTAACTTATACTAAGTGCGGAATAGAGTAAATGCGAGCGGATAAACAAATAAACTACTCTAACCTGTAAGCAATATAACACAGCAGTAAATTAAAAGGTAAAAGAGTAGGGAAGAAGAATGCAAATAAAAGATAACACACCGATGTGTTATCGAAGAGGAAACCAAAGTACTCGACGTAAAACCTCTCCACCACTCTCCAAGCGGTAATTGATCCACTAGACAATCTATTGGGATACACGAGTAGTAAGAGACCCTCCAAGCCTAATCTACCCAATGCACCTAAGCCCTCCAAACTCCTACTCCAACAAGACTTCTCGGAACCATGTCTTGTCTATCTCTCCGGATCCTGCAATACGCCCAATTGCATCCGCCAAAGCCTGACTTCTTTCAATGCTTCCTAGCAGCACCAAAACCTCACTTGACACTCTGAAAGGGTGCGGTAAGTGTTTGGGTTGTCAACCTCTCAAGTGTATGGAAATGGAGAGGTAGGAGTTGAGGAAAATCCACAATGAATTGTGTAGAGAATTGTGAGTATAATAATCTCTAACTCTCAAGGTTTGTGGCTAGGGTTTTTTCTCTAACTCAACATCTATGGGTAATGTGGATATATATATAGTGTGGGTATAGATAGTGTATATAAGAAATGACAGTTCAGCAAAACAGAATGTTTCGCGGGTATCTCGTGGGAAGGCCTTACCCACGAGACACTCGCGAAAACCAGCTGTCTCCATCCTGTCCTAACTCTTCGCATTCCAATTATGTGCAAGACACATGCTTCACTTTGCTGGAAGCTTACTCGCGAGCTACCCGTGAAAACAATTTTAGTCTTCATGCCTTGAGTTTTCACACTCTCTCTCTCACACACACAACCCTTACAATGAAATCTCACAAATAATACATGGTACAAAAGATTGTACATAATTACAATCAAATTTGGCACGAAATTAAAGCCAACATAAAATAGTTGTAAATTACAACTTTACATTAACACTATTATATTTTTAATGATAAAATAGGACATTATTTCATTATCCTACGTCTATTACAAATTTCTTTCAAAATGTGTTTGCATAATTTTTGTTTTTTAATTTAACAGAATGTTCATATGATTTACTCCATTATATACTATTTTGATAAAAATCTTATACCAATTCAAAAAAAGATGCTCAATTTGACAACTATGAGTATGTCCATAAAAGTCACAACTCACATGTAAAAAGTGGGTAACGTGAAAATAACAAATTATCAAATGAAAAAGTGCGCCACTCAATCGATGAAGTAGATGGATTCACTCTTATGAGAAATAATCCATTGTTTCATAGTTTACCATAACCTGCCACATTCCATGAACTCCAGAACATTGCTAAAATATAAAACGAATTTTATAGATTCAAAAAAAAAAAATAATAATAATTGGTTTTTGTTTTGTTTTATTATTATTTTTATTATATATGTTTTCCCTTTTTCAGAATTCTCATAATGCATCACGGTCCACCATCCACGTAGAAAACCCGAAGAGAGGGGTGTTATTGATTTCTTCCCCTTCCTAGACAACCGCCAGTTGTGAGAATGAATTTTCTAGACACAATCGGGGAGAGAATTCTTGATTGCGTACTTGCTGCACTTGGACGTCAGTTGGGCTATCTGATTCACTACAAAAGCAACGTTGATAATCTCAATACCCAAGTTAAGGAGCTGGGTGAGGCCAGAGATAATGTACAACGTGATGTTGATACTGCTATAAGGAATCTAATGAAAATTAAGGCTGACGTTCAGAGACGGCTTACCGAATCTGATGACGTAGTAGCAGTGGCAGGGATAATCCTTGAAGATGATAGACCAGCAAAGATTACTTACTGCAATGGATGGTGTCCTAATTTGATGTCCCGTTATCGAGTGAGCAAGAGGGCTGAGAAGGCAGCATCGGAAGCGAAGAATTTGAAGGATGAGATATTAAAGATTGAAGGCAATAGCGTTGGCTATCATGAGTCTACACAAGTGGTAGAGACTATGACATCAAATAGAGGGTATGAGGCCATTGAATCAAGAAAGCCAACAATAACTGGAGTTCTAGAGGCACTAAAAGATCCTAATATCAATAGGATTGGGGTTCACGGTATGGGAGGTGTTGGGAAAACCATGCTAGTCAAAGAAGTTCTAAAACAAGCTGAGAAAGACAAGTTGTTTGACAAGTACCTCTTTTTAGTTGTATCCAATGATCCAGACTTCAAAAAAATTCAAACGGAAATTTCGAAGCAATTAGATCTAAAACTTGAGGAGGAGGGTGAAGTAGTAAGAAGAGATCAACTACGTAAGCGATTGAAACAAGAGAATAGGGTCCTTATAATTTTGGATGACATTTGGAAGTACCTGGACTTGGAAGCTCTTGGGATTTTTTCCTTTGGAGATGATAATAAGGGGTGCAAGTTATTGTTGACGTCCAGATTTTATAATTTAGTATGCAATTATATGGATACCCAAAAGCAGTTCGAAGTCAAAGTTTTCTTAAACGATGAAGCGAGAAACTTGTTTGAGAAAATAGTTGGTGATTTAGCTAAAACCTCTGAAATTAAACCAATTATGCTTCAAATTGTCGAAGAATGTGCTGGATTACCAATTGCCATTACGACAGTTGCAAATGCATTAAAAAATCAGAAAAACCCACGTATTTGGAAGGATTTCCTCAATCAGTTGAAGATGTCTAGCCCAAGAGAGATCGAGGGAATGAGTGAGAAGGTGTACAGAAGTATAAAGATGAGTTATGAGTTTTTAAAAAGTAATGAAGCAAAGTCATTATTGTTGCTTTGTAGTCTACATGGAGAGGATGACGATATTGAAGTAGAAGACTTGTTGAGATATGGAGTGGGTTTGGGCTTGTTTGATAACGTGGATACAATAGAGGGTGCGAGATGTAGGGTGCACTCATTGGTTGAAAGACTCAAAGATTCCAGCTTGTTGTTGGATGGTGATTATAATGGTACAGTCAAAATGCATGACGTAATTCATGACGTCGTCATTAATATTGCAGCTGAAGAAAGGCATATGTTTACTGTAAGAACTGTTAATGA
Organism: Quercus ilex subsp. ballota; assembly: GCA_032727855.1. Classification (NCBI taxonomy): domain Eukaryota; kingdom Viridiplantae; phylum Streptophyta; class Magnoliopsida; order Fagales; family Fagaceae; genus Quercus; species Quercus ilex. The sequence goes on along the minus strand of CM064910.1, from coordinate 30,730,222 downwards.
ATTGCAAACTCGGTCTAAACGTAAAGATACAGTTGCAATTTCGTTACCTTACATTAATGGTGATTTAGACCTTCCTAATCAGTTTGAATGTTCAAAGCTTGAGTTACTTTTGTTGTTCGACCAAGAAGTTGATTTCCGTATTCCAGATTCATTTTTTGAAGGGTTAAAGGATCTCAAAGTGTTGAAGTTACCTCAAAGCTGGTCTGGAGTACTTCCTTCATCACTTTCGTTCCTTGAAAACCTCCAAACATTGTGTTTAGACGGTGAGGTACAGAATGCAATCATAATTGGAGAATTGAAGAATTTGAAAGCTCTTAGCCTTTCATTGTCCAATACTGAACGGTTACCAAAAGAGATAGGGCAGCTGACTCACCTTCAGTTACTTGATTTGAGAGGATGTTCCAAACTTAAATTTATTCCACCCAATGTGTTATCTAATCTGAAGAGGTTAGAAGAATTATATTTGCCAGATAAGGTTGAATGGGAGGTGGAAGTACAAGGCACAGAAAAAATTAATGCAATGGTCTCAGAGTTGGACCATTTGTCTCACTTGACCAAGTTACATATATGTTTTAAGAATGCAAAGATTCTACCAAAACCCATGGTTTTTGAAAGGTTGGAAAGCTATAGAATAGCCATAGGCAGTGCTTGGGACTGGACTACAACTTGGGAAACTTCACGAATTTTAAAGCTCAAAATAAGCTTTCAATCGGACTGTGTGTATAAAGTATTATTGAGGAAATGTGAAACTCTCATTTTGGGTGAAATGGGGGGTGTCAAAAATATTCTTTATGAATTAGATTCAGAAGGTTTTCAAAGTTTGAAGCATCTCACAGTCAAAGGCAATGACGAAATTCAGTATATTATCAAGTCTATGGGGGTTCCTGATTCTGTCTTTCCTAGTTTGGAGTCAATTACGCTGTGGAATGTGAACAGTTTGGAACGGATATGTTACACGCGACTTCCAACAGAGTCTTTTTGTAACTTGAGAGTGGTAAACGTGAGAAACTGTTGTAAGTTGGAATTTGTCTTCTCCTCATCTATGGTTGGATGCTTTTCACAACTCCAGAAAATGGATATAGAAGATTGCGAGATAATGAATGCAATAGTTGCGATAGAAAGAGAAGAAATTGAGGTCAATAGTGACGACAGCATTATGTTTGCAAATCTCCATTCTCTGAAATTAAGGAAGTTATTCAAGTTAAAGGGCTTCCTTTCTGTTGTCGATTCTCGTGTACTTTTCAACGGGAAGGTATGTTTAAGATTTAATTTTAAATTTTACTCTTTAAATGTTGATAAGTCTTCCACAACCGAAAAAATAAATAAAAAAGATTAGACTATGTATTGTCAATATCATGACACATTTTCTTTTTGAAAACTGCACCAAATGATCATAAGTATTATTACAAGAAAAGGTCAATGAACAAGAGTTTTACAAAAGAATAACCAAATTCTCTAATCGAGATAAAACACAAATGGAACATACTTATATAAAAAGCTTGAAGAAATGATACTATGTATTGCCACACAATACCTCTTAAATGAAAAGGAATTATTACTCTTCTTCCTTCTTAATTCTTCCTTATAATAGTTTCCTCTTTGTTAATTGTGGTCTTTAGAATATAATTTAATTAAGTTTCATTTATTGACTCAATGTGTATGTGAGAATTGCAGGTTGTCTTTCCGATCTTGAAGAAATTGGAAATAGAAGGCATGGATAGCATGAATATGATCTGGCCCGACCAACTCATTTCAGATTTCTTTGGTAAACTAGAAACACTGACCGTTTCAGGTTGCGCAAATCTTACAAATATTGTCCCACCCAATATGTTGAGAATGCTCCTAAATCTAAAAGAATTGAAGATAGAAAAATGTGGCTCCATAGAAGAGGTATTTGATATCCAAGGGACAAATAATGTTGAAGAATCACGTGATATTGCAGCCGCTGAACTTATTTCCTTAACATTAAGAAATCTGAAAAAAGTGAAGCGCGTGTGGAGTATGGATCCTCAAGAAATAATCACCTTTGGGAAATTACGTACCATAAAAATTGAGGGTTGTTCCAGTCTAAAAAGTGTTTTTCCAACATCTGTGGTGAAGGCTCTTATGCAACTTGAGACACTAGAGATAAAAGATTGTGCAACGGTGGAGGAAATCGTAGCAAAAGAAGAAGGAATAGAGACAACCACTTTCTTTGTATTCCCACAATTGACCACTCTACAACTTCAAAATTTGCCTGAACTCAAAAGTTTTTATCCAGGAAACCACCTTCAGTGTGGTCGTCATTGAAAGGCTTGCGCATTCAAAAATGCGACAAACTGAAAATATTTGGTTCCAATAAGTCTAGTGTCGAAGAAACAAATGGGCTGGGCCATCATGCTAGTCTTATTCTACAACCCCTCTTTTTCGTCGAAAAGGTTAGATCTAATTACCAGTTACAACTGTCCTACTTTTTTTGTCTGTGTTTATTTTATTTGGTTTTAATTATTTTTACTTAAAATTATTATTAATTTTTTAATACAAATATGTATACTGGGATGACTATATATGCTTAGCAGACTAGCCTGCTCTTAACGTAAGAGCACAAAGATTAGAGCTTTTACAACCATCCTCTTAATTTTTAACTAATAAGAGAATATTTACTTTTTGGTAAATTTTGAAGAAAATCATCTTATCTTTTGACTAAGATATATTTGAACATCTTTAAATATGGTTTTACTTAAGAGTGTTAAATAATTAAATTGTATACATTTATTTTAATTAATTATTAAAAATAAATATGATGTCATTAAAATTTGAATCCCGTTGATGCATTTTAAAAACTTTAAACCCTTCCATTTTTGGTTATTTTATTTTATTTTATTTTATTTTTTAAACAGTTTAACAAAAAGGGGAGAAATCTTATCTCTTGTTGAATTTCAAAACGTACTAAAAAGAGAGTCAAACATATACACTATTATAGTATCATCATAGAGTCAAAGCCTTTAATAGGCTTTCAAGAATCAAGCCGCATATTATCTCAATTCCTATTTTTTCGTGGATAAATTATCCTCATCTAAATTTCATATCCAATTTTTAATTACGAATCGATGTGAAAGAACTTGAACAAATAAACCCCTATAATGCAACACAATACCTCTTCTATAAAAAAAGAATTTATTATTTATTTTAGGATTCAAAATATATTTCCGTGATATTGGCATTTATATATATATATATTAGCCTCTGAACAGTGAACACATGTTCGCTCGCGTGCTCAAAAGCTCTACTAATTTTTTTTTCCCCCCCCTATATGAGTAAAGCAGTTTTATATGAGTAAAACGCAGGTGAAGTGGAAAGGAGAGTGGCTGAATGAGTTCATGTTTTTAGGGAGAGTTGAAATTTGTTATTTCACGCTGTAACCTCTATTTCTATGAGAACTCACCGTTTATATGCCAGTAATTATTACTCTTCTTCCTTCTTAATACGTACATGGCCATTGAGAAAAAGCTTGAAGAAATGATACTATGTATTGCCACACAATACCTCTTAAATGAAAAGGAATTATTACTCTTCTTCCTTCTTAATTCTTCCCTATAATAGTTTCCTCTTTGTTAATTGTGGTCTTTAGAATATAATTTAATTAAGTTTCATTTATTGACTCAATGTGTATGTGAGAATTGCAGGTTGTCTTTCCGATCTTGAAGAAATTGGAAATAGAAGGCATGGATAGCATGAATATGATCTGGCCCGACCAACTCATTTCAGATTTCTTTGGTAAACTAGAAACACTAACCGTTTCAGGTTGCGCAAATCTTACAAATATTGTCCCACCCAATATGTTGAGAACACTCCTAAATCTAAAAGAATTGAAGATAGAAAAATGTGGCTCCATAGAAGAGGTATTTGATATCCAAGGGACAAATAATGTTGAAGAATCACGTGATATAGTAGCCGCTGAACTTATTTCCTTAACATTAAGAAATCTGGAAAAAGTGAAGCACGTGTGGAGTATGGATCCTCAAGGAATAATCACCTTTGGAAAATTACGTACCATAAAAATTGAGGGTTGTTCTAGTCTAAAAAGTGTTTTTCTAACATCTGTGGCGAAGGCTCTTATGCAACTTGAGACGCTAGAGATAAAAGATTGTGCAACAGTGGAGGAAATCGTAGCAAAAGAAGAAGGAATAGAGACAACCACTTTGTTTGTATTCCCACAATTGACCACTCTAAAACTTCAAAATTTGCCTGAACTCAAAAGTTTTTATCCAGGAAACCACACTTTAGAGTCGCCGTTGTTGAAAGACTTGTACATTCAAAAATGCGACCAACTGAAAATATTTGGTTCCAATAAGTCAAGTGTCGAAGAAACAAATGGGCTAGGCCATCAGGCTAGTCTTATTTTACAACCCCTCTTTTTCGTCGAAAAGGTTAGATCTAATTACAAGTTACAACTGTCCTACTTTTTTTTTTGTCTGTGTTTATTTTATTTGATTTTAATTATTTTTGCATAAAATTATTAATAATTTGTTAATACAAATATGTATACTAGGACCGGGATGACTATATATGCTTAGCGGACAAGCCTGCTTAATGTAAAGGCACAAATATTAGAGCTCTTACAGCTGTCCTCTTAATTTTTAACTAATAAGAGAATATTTACTTTGTGGTAAATTTTGAAGAAAATCATCTTATCTTTTGACTAAGATATATTTGAACATCTTTAAATATGATTTTACTTAAGATTGTTAAATAATTAAATTGCATACATTTATTTTAATTAATTATTAAAAATAAATATGATGTCATTAAAATTTGAATCCCGTTGATCCAATTTAAAAACGTTAAACCCTTACATTTTTGGGTTTTTTTTTAAAAAAAAAAAAAAAAAAAAAAAGGGTTTATCAAAAAAGGGAGAAATCTTATCTCTTGTTGAATTTCAAAACGTATTTAAAAGAGAGTCAAACATATGCACTGTTATAGTATCGTCATAGAGTCAAAGCCTTTAATCGGCTTTCAAGAATCAAGCCGTATATTATCTCAATTTCTATTTTTTCGTGGATAAATTCTCCTCATCTAAATTTCATCTCTAATTTTTAATTATGGATCGATGTGAAAGAACTTGAACAAATAAACCCCAATAATGCAACACAATACCTCTTCTATGAAAAAGGAATTTATTACTTATTGTAGGATTCAAAATATAGTTCCGTGATGTTGGCATTTATGTATACTAGCCTCTGAATATGTGTTCACTCGCATGCTCAGAAGCTCTACTTCTTTCTTCTTCTTTTTTTTTTCTTTTTTTTTCTCTATATGGGTAAAGCATTTTTATATGAGTAAAACACAGGCGAGTGGATAGGAGAGTAGCTGAATGAGTTCATGTTTTTAGGGAGAGTTGAAATTTGTTATTTCACGTTGTAACCTTTATTTCTATGAGAACTCACTGTTTATATGCCAGTAATTATTACTCTTCTTCCTTCTTAATACGTACATGACCATTGAGAAAAAGCTTGAAGAAATGATACTATGTATTGCCACACAATACCTCTTAAATGAAAAGGAATTATAACTCTTCTTCCTTCTTAATTCTTCCTTATAATAGTTTCCTCTTTGTTAATCGTGGTCTTTAGAATATAATTTAATTAAGTTTCATTTATTGACTGAATGTACGTGAGAATTGCAGGTTGTCTTTTCGATCTTGAAGAAATTGGAAATAGAAGAAATAATCACCTTTGGGAAATTACGTACCATAAAAATTGAGGGTTTTTCCAGTCTAAAAAGTGTTTTTCCAACATCTGTGGTGAAGGCTCTTATGCAACTTGAGACACTAGAGATAAAAGATTGTGCAACGGTGGAGGAAATCGTAGCAAAAGAAGAAGGAATAGAGACAACCACTTTGTTTTTATTCCCACAATTGACCACTCTAAAACTTCAAAATTTGCCTGAACTCAAAAGTTTTTATCCAGGAAACTACACTTTAGAGTTGCCGTTGTTGAAAGACTTGTACATTCAAAAATGCGACCAACTGAAAATATTTGGTTCCAATAAGTCAAGTGTCGAAGAAACAAATGGGCTAGGCCATCAGGCTAGTCTCATTTTACAACCCCTCTTTTTCGTTGAAAAGGTTAGATCTAATTACAAGTTACAACTGTCCTACAGTTTTTTTGTCTGTGTTTATTTTATTTTATTTTAATTATTTTTACATAAAATTATTAATAATTTGTTAATACAAATATGTATACTAGGACCGGGATGACTCTATATGCTTAGCGGACAAGCCTGCTTAATATAAAGGCACAAATATTAGAGCTCTTAGAGCATCCGTAGCAGATGTTCTAAAAATTATGCCATTTTACCACACCAAAAGCCTACTTTATTATTTTACCACATCATTTTACAACATCCTATTTATCAGATGTTTTATAATTCAATTCTATACATTAAAATAATATTTACTACACATTAAAATAATATTTATTACAACTCATCAACACAATCAACACACTAAAAATTTTACCACATGCATTCCGTACCGTGGCAAATTTGCCACGGTACTGTTCAATGTTGCAAAAAAAATGCAATATCCCACATCTGCTAATGGCCTTAAATTGGGTTTGGTGTGGGATATGTGCCAAATATTTAGCATTTGGCACATATCCCACATCTACTGTGGGTGCTCTTACAGCTGTCTTAATTTTTAACTAATAAGAGAATATTTACTTTGTGGTAAATTTTGAAGAAAATCATCTTATCTTTTGACTAAGATATATTTGAACATCTTTAAATATGATTTTACTTAAGATTGTTAAATAATTAAATTGCATACATTTATTTTATTTATTTTAATTAATTATTAAAAATAAATATGATGTCATTAAAATTTGAATCCTGTTGATCCAATTTAAAAACGTTAAACCCTTCCATTTTTGGGTTTTTTATTTTATTTTATTTTATTTTAAACGGTTTAACAAAAAAGGGAGAAATCTTATATATAAGCATTCTCTATTTATAATAATAATAATAAAAAAACTAATTTGGATATTATTATTATTTATGTTTGATATAGAGAAGCTATTAAATTTTACTTGTCAGAATATAATTACCAAATTTAATATGAGTTGGTTAGCTAATGCTTACTCACGAGAGAGTTTTATTTTGACAATATATTTTGTGAAAATTTTCATTTATTTATAATTTTTTTTTTTATGCATAATAGATTAAACATTTTTGGTTAGAGTAATTTTTTTCCCTGAAATTTGTTTACTCATATGCTTAAATTTTTATGGGGATTAAGGACCATATCTACTGTAATGTCAATTTTCACCTTTCTTGAAATATATGGTTTTTAATCTTTGGACTAATGGAAATATTGAACATCTATTAAGTTCAATTTGTTTCTTAAAAAAAAAACTTAAGTTTTACTTACAAACTAGGTTTCAATTTTGCTTAGACCAAGAAGAAATTTGCAAATGTCTTGACATAATGATAAAAAAAAAAAACAATCATCACAAAACTAACCATACAAATTTCAAATTTATTTTAAAATTTGAAATTTTCCTATTTAATAATGCAAGCCTTATAGTTTGGTTATGAGTGAATTTAGATGCATTTTGATGATTTCTTATTTGCTTAGAAAAGTACTATAAAAAACTATGGAAAAAGTTTATTTATTTTTATTTACATGTGTGGGCCATCAAAATAGGTTCAAAATTTTCAGAAAACTGACTTTTCATTGCTTGCCAAATGAACTAAAACATTTAGACTGTTCTTCTTCTCATTCCCACACGTACACTTTTTTTTTTCTTTATATGTTGACATCCAAAATTATGTCTACTATTTTTATTAAGTTAAAAATTAGAATGGTTAACTTTCCTATGTTCTTCTTCACGTCTAAATTTCAATATGAATAAGATTAGAATGATAATAAGTGGAAAATAGCCTTGCAAATTTGCTGCAATTCAATTGTAACTTGTTGATGTCTCTAACAATGACGACAAGGGTTCAAATCACCCCACTCTTTTTTTGTTATTAAGAATGATGGTAAGTAGATATCAATTAATACTGCATTGTTAAAGTTCAAAACTCAAGTTTATTTTTTTTCCATGCAATTAACTAATGTTAACCAAAAGTGTAATTACTTGGCCAAAAAAAAAATTGAAAGTATAAATAATTAGAATTGGTTTTTTGTTGAACGGTTAAATATTGATTACACAAAATAGTTAATTAGATATGCAGTTATGAGTTTATTAAAAGACAGTTTAGGTATTAGCTCTAATAAGAATTTTCTATTTATTAATATTCTTTGTCTCCTTCTTCCATTTAATCTTTCTAGTTCTTTATGAACATTCTTTCAAATTTTTGTTTTTGTTGGGAAGGGAAAGGGTGGGCGTGTTTGAACCTGCAACATGGGAATTGAAATATAAAGGAAGTGGGGGATGATGTCATTCAGGCTACAAGCCAATCAACAATAATTGGTCATCAGATTCCCTTTCAAATATCTTTACTTTTTTTATATCAGTATATATATGTTGTTTAACATCTCACTAAGTTCTTTAAATTTGCCTCTCTTAAATTAAAAGAATTTTATCCTGTGTGACCTCTAATTTTCTGTTCTAGACACCGTTGAAGCCAAATTCACTTTCCACCACAATAATGGCAAAATTATGTAGTGTCCCTTAAGCCTATGTTCGATGGATAGTCTCATGCAACAATGACATGACAGAATTTGTTTATTTGAGCATAATTTCATTTCTTTATAAAGTAAAAGAAATGTAGTGGTTATGGTTTTAGAGAAAATGGTAGTTCAACCGGTCATTGGTTATCATTTTTTGTATTTTATTTTTGTAATAAGTTTTTGATAATTTTTTTGTGTTGATGATTTGTGTACTATGGTTGTTAGGGCTAATATGTGGTTGTTAGGACTGATTTGTAATGTTGTTTTTGCTAATTTGTGGAGTTGTTTGCACTAATCTGAAAGGGGGAATGGGGACAAGATTTTGGAGGAAAGGGGGTCAAGTTTTATTCCTTGAGCCCAATTTGAATTAGTCCCTAATATATACATTAAAAAAAATTCTGCATCTTTTTTTTGGGGGGGGGGGGGGGGGGGGGTGGTGTTGCAGAGGGGTTGCAACGCCCCCTTGGCCCTAGTCCCTAACTAGATGAAGAAAGATAAAAGATTGATATTCACTAAATAAGGTATGTCATTGGCCAAAAGGAAAGAACATATGTTTAGTTATGGAAAATGTTAAAGTAGTAATCAATTTAACTACAAAAGGTTTATAAACTAATGTGGTAATGAATGTGATTAATAAAAAAATATTATATATATATAGATATATAATAAATAAGTTTGTTGATTATATTTTAGTAGTGTTTAAAAATTTACACATTTTAAAAAAGATGTAATTCTGTTGGCAAATTCATGTTTAGTTCTTTACTCCAAAGTACTATTGATTTAATTGCTCAAGTCAAATAGGATGTGAGTGCATTGTTTTCCCAAATTCTTCATGGTTAGTTCTGAATGACATGATGGTTGAACCAATGTGCATTAGTTAGCTATTCAAATATTTATCATTTTTTTCCTTGGTTATTATTTTTGATATGCTAGATTGTATTTGTCTTGTCCTAACTTAAATTGAACAAAACTTGGTTCAATTAGTTTAGTATGTAATTTAATATTTTGTTGCTTATCTCTAGCTTTAATATTGAAAATTTCTAATTGGACATCAAATTTGCATCACATTTTAATCCATGAGTTGCTACCTCCTAGTTGAACTCAATTCATTCATGATAACAGAAGCTTCAATGTATTAAATATTTTCCTTGAATCAGTACTTTTATCTATGTTGCTCGGGCTATTAATTTCATTCTTTTTAATTTTTTAATTAATGTGTTGATACTTTTTCTGTGCTTGAGTGAGCTTGTTAGGAGCCATATCCCTTGAATTTATTCAATTTAAATTAGTGCATGCCATGGATTTAGATGTGTAGATGATTTAGATACATCTAGTCCCTGTTCAAATTTGTTGCAATATATTATAATCCCAAACTAATTGTTTTAGAGGATATTAATCTCTTTATTTCCCAGGATAAATTCCCGAACTTGGAAAGATTGTATTTGGATGAGGGCGATGCCATGAATGAGACATGTGGCGGACCATCAGCAGAATTCTGTTGCAACCTAGAAGAGTTGACGTTGTACGGAAACGGTGAAATTACAAATGTAGAGGCGGCTCCAATTGCAAGAGCAGGAGTATCAGATTTTCGCAGATTAAAGAATATTGTGCCATTCTCTTCCACATCTTTCCACTACTTAAAGCAATTGGTTGTAAAAGGAAGTGATGTATTTAGTTTATTAACTCCCTCAACAGCCAGAACTCTCGTGCAACTCAAAGAGATTAGGATTTGGGGATGCAAAAGAATGACAGAAATAGTTGCAAATGAGGGAAGTGAAGCAGAAGCAGGAGATGAGATCGCTTTCAATAATTTGACATATTTGCTCTTATCTGATTTGCCGAGTCTCACAGGCTTCCATTTGGGGAATCGCACCATCAAATTCCCATCATTGGATTATGTAAGAGTGAGGAACTGTCCTAAATTGAAGATTTTCTGTAGTGGAGTCTTAAGCACGCCAAAGCTAGGAATCATTGCGATGGAAGAAAAGCTGATAGGCAAAAAGGAGGGGGATGGAGATGTTGATCTTCTTAACGCTAGAATAAAAGAGTATTGGGAGGCTAAATTGGAGACTTGCGACCAAAAGTTCGCTGAAAAGGTACGTTGCCATGCTTTCATGCCGTAGTTCCTTATTATTTTTATTTTTATTTTTTTAAAATCGTAAGTGGCTGTAAATTAATTTAGTTCCACTGCCGTATGTCATCATGTTGATAACTCAGCTAGCTGAATCCAAAATGTATAAAGTTATTAACGATTGTTATTTAGGTTTCGTTTGGCACTGGTTTAATTAAAAAGCATCAAAATTTTCTATTCAAGCAGATGTCATTCAATTGCACCCACATTAAAACACAAATGTGGGCCTTTTGGGCCTTCATTCATGCATATTGCCTTCTTCAAATTACTTAACACAAAAGAAAAAAAAAACAATTATTTGGGCCTTTAGAGAGCCTTTTAATTTATAAGTATCTTAGTAACAATAGTAGTCCAGGTATTCATTTTAAATCGGTATCAAGCTTACCTCTATGGCCCTATAAAAGTTTCATCTATTCATCTCTTTTAAACAGTGGAGGCTCCACTTGAAGCCCAAGGGTTCATGATTTCAGCCCCCTAAATTGGCAAAAAAAAAAAAAATTTTATATATAATTTTTTTTAAAATTTTTTTGAGCCTCTAAAATAAAATTTTGAACACCATGATCTTAAATATTTTTTAAGTCCAACTAAAATAAATTTGAATATGATCATGTTATCAATATCTTGGCCTTTAAAAAATAAAATAACAAAACTCAATAACAAACCAATTTGAGATAAAATTTGGAAAAATAAAATAAAAATTAATAACCTCAATAACAAAAGTAGAAATTTGTTAATTAAAAACCTTAGAAAAAAACCCATTTAGATCTTAGCAAATTTGAATTAAATCAATCAAATGGGAGATTAATGGATAAATGATTGTCGGGCTATGTACATTGAAGGAGATGTAACTTGTAGGATTAATAATAAAAATATTATACAATGATTTCAAAATAAGAAACCTCAAAAAAGGCAATTGTAAAACCTTTTTTTTTTTTTTTAAATATTTTTTTTGGTGATGTGATATATTCAAGTTCTCTTTTGTTTTAGATTTTTTATCATTTATGTTTCTTATTAACTCCTAGAAAATAATTATGGAGCTGCAACTCCTTCCAAATTATGTAATTAAAAAAGAAAAGAAAAGAAAAGATAAACTCCCATATTGGTGTTGTAATTATTGTTGTTATTTGAAATGTAGTATCTTACAATGGTGTGGAATGTGAGAAATCTAATTTGAATAAAGCTGACATTGGTTTTTGTGATTGCTGGATCTTGTCGCTTTTGGTTTTAGTTGATCTGCATATTTGGTGGATGAGATTGGAATGTTGTTCATAATATGTTAACATCATGCTCTTTCATATCATGTTGTTTTTGGATTACTTTGTAACCTTTTTATTTTATTTCAAAATACTTTTATTGTAGACTGAGGCTAGTGAAGGTGGGGAGAGTGAACATGACGCTAATGATGACTTGGATAGAGAAACTACTAGTGAAGTTGGGGACACACAATGTGATGGAGAATGATGACTAGGGAGCAACTCAAAAGAAGATGGATCTTCCCTTTTATTGATTGTTTTATTTCTGAGTGTTGTCCTTATGTGATTTATTTATTTTTGAAACCTATGTGATTATTACAATATATTATTTATTTTAGAAACCTATGTGATTGTTACACTATATAACTTTGTTGTAATTCTAGACTACTTAGTACTACTTCCGTATTTGTAACCATGAATTTGTAAACTATTAACCTACGATGGACTAATTTTCACCAATTGTTACACTGTTATAATTGGAGTCATATTCACATGTAAGTGGTATGGTTGGTCAATAGTTATGATAGACCTTATTTATGAATTTGTATACTATTCGCTTATGATAGACCTTATTTAATGTTAATATGATGTGTTACTGCTAAAGGTTTGTTATAATATTCACATGTAAGCAGTGTAGTTGGTTAAATAGTGAAGTTTCATATTAGATAATGAGTTGTTTCTTCTCCCAAAAAAAAAAAAAAAAAAGATATGAGTTGTTAGTAGAACATAATTAGGCCAAATTCATAAACTTAAACTTTTGGATTCAATGGTGTTCCTATCAAGAAAGTCAATACCAGCTGTACTAGCGATATATACCATATCGGTCATTAAATTGATATTAGTATTTTTTTTAAATGTACTAGACAAAATGTAGAATTGTGCCATGTTGTATTGGTCGTATTGTAGATTTTTTGGGTATTTTAGGCAGTATTGTTGTTTTAGCCAATATAATAAAATGATTACATTGGATTAATGTACATAGGATAATACTTAGGCTTCTTTGTATAGGAAAATGATAAAGGTACTACAAGTTTTACTACATAATGTTTACAAACTGATACGACAATGAAAGTGATTGGTAGGCTTTAACTATCTCATGAAATAAATATTTGAATTGTCACTTTGTGATTGGTAACACACTAGTTTGTTAGCTCAATGTCGTAAAACTTATATCACTACTCATATATCTAACCTCAAAATGGTACACCGGTATCAAAATATTTCATTTCTTTGGCCAAACCAAAATGATAGGAAATTTACTCTCTTGGTCCCTATATGTTATATGAATTACTAAATTCGAATCTCCTCAAAGTGTTCTCGCAATTGGAGCCCATGCAGAGATTGCAGATGGTCATATTTTGCTACTGATTCTTCAAAACCAATTTAAGAGAAAAAAAAAATTTGTCCAAAACAAGAAAGTATCTCTCGCAACAATTCTACCATATCAGCACCCTTGTGGGTGTTACAACTCAATAGTCATGTTTGCAAAAAATTGAATAAAAAAGTTACAAATTTAATCCAAATATGATCTCTTAAAAATTCAAATTCCACAAATTTTTTTAATCAAATTCATTTCCTATAAAGAGCCACATTGGTCACATGAATAAAGTTTATCTTGGTTTGTTTTTGCTTTCAATGAACAATTGGGACCCAATCAAAGGAAGGCATTGAGATCTATCTTGTGACATCAAGGATCTCATCTAACTTGGCCTCCCTCCAAGGATTTTATCATGAAATTAAAAGCCAACTGGGGACCTTGTCCTTATTGAGTGTTTTTTCAAATTCTTTAACAAATCCAAGATACTATAAATTGAAAATTCATTTGTGTTTATATAATTTAGATTTGTCAATTATTGAGATGAGTAGAGTTTTGATCAGAAAAAATAATAATAATAAATTTCAATTGTGAAGCTAGACCAAATTACAGAGGAAATCCCTTGGTGACCATAAATTACTTACAATGTGAGTGTGTTTGAGTAAAAATCAGTTTTTAATTAACCTTGGTCCCTTGATTATGCTTTCAAGTTACTTGAAGTGAATATCTAACTTCAAAAACTAAGACATAGGGTTTAGAAATGTTCAACTTAATAGGACTTGTTTAGAAATGCATGAGTTCACATGAGATTATGAGAATGAGAAAATCCTAATTGTCAAAGTTCCTAAATGACTAAGTTATGAACCGAATTTGCCTAAGTTATCTCAAAGTAAACTAATGCACAGTAAATTAATCCAAAGAAAATCATCTCAAAGTAAAGTAAATTGTAGGAAATGTAAAGGATTAAAACCTAAATGATTATTCTAACAATAAATTGATTTGAAGTAAATAGTAAATTATATAAAACTTCAATAAAAAACTAAATATTGCATCAATCTACTTGAATACTTGAATAAATGATAACACGAGTACAAGGAAATGAACCTACAAGCAATGCTTTAAAAATCAAACTGTTCAAAGAATCGAAAAGGGGGGTTCAAGGCATATAAATAAGGTTAAACTGTGATTTTATAATTATTTAAAATACAAATAAAGGTAATAAATTTGTAAAAATTAGCAAATTAAAGTTAGTAAAAATATCTAAAGCAATTTAAACTACTTTCAAAAGAATTTTTTTTCATTTTTTTATTATAAAATTAATACAAAATAATAAAGCATAAAAAAGTATATATGTCTTTACTAATATTTCAAATTAAAAAGCCTCTTGATTTAAAATAAAACCATTTTCAACATAAATTGATAAATTTCACATTCACATATAAAAACATAATTCTTGAAATACTTTTAAATTTAACAAATAATAATAGATTGCGAGATTTTCTATCTTTTAATCCAAGAAAATAGAGAGAGAAGAAGTAACAAAAATATAAACTATTAATATATAAAAGAAAAATAAATATATAATATAAAATCAAGAGAAGACATAACAATAACAGCTATCTAATGGTTAGCATGCTTGTCATTTAGTTTGCAAGAGTTGATACTTTGGGTTAAGTAATGTGTTTTAGCTTGGTCAGAAAGTGTAATTAAGTGTGTGTGTGTGTGTGTTTAATAGTTAGTTTGTTTCTCCAAAAAAAAAAAAAAGTTTGCAAGAGTTGGGGGTCAGAGGTTAAAACTTAAAAGTTAAAACCCTCATCTCTCCCTTCTTTTGAATTTTTCATAAAAAAAATGGCATCCCTTGAATTAGCTGAACCATGACCAGTTCAACAATTCACTAGTTAGACCAAAAATTCAAACGCTTCAAGACTTTAATTTAAAGTTGGCCAATTTTCTTAATTAAAAAATTGATATGGGATTGGTTAGTTTCCAATTAACCCAATTAGATTGGACGATCTGGTATGATTTTAAAAACTATGCTTGCAAGCATAAAGGTTTTAAGGAAGTTTTTCAAAACGGTTTCTATTTCATTCTAATTTCTCGCTCTTGACTCTCTCTTGTCCCTAACCCCCAAACTTGAGATTTTTGGGCTCAAATCACTCATATCACATTTCTAACATCTATCTTTAAGGTATTTTTAATTTCTCTTTCTCATTTTTAATTCATGAGTTTCATTTTAGAGAGTTGAAGTTCAAAATTGGGAATATTGGAGTTTTTGAGCAAGAAAACTTTTTTCTATCAATCCTTTTGCTTTGGTTGATTGAGATTTGATGTAATTGAGTGGTTTTTGGCCCCTAAGGCATAATTCTCATGTATTTCTAGCAACTTTTTGAGGTGATCCCTCACTCTTTGAGTGTTGGAAATAGGAGTGCACGCCATGTGTTCGGTGAAATGTCTAAAGAAATTTCCATCGTAATTTGAACTCTGACGAGTCTCAAATTTTGACATTGTTAGGTTCTAAGGTCTTAGGATTTTATGTATTTAGAACTCTAATGTGTAATGTTGGCAAACCATGATCAAAACAATATGTTTAGTCTTGTTTTGGCTTGCTCAAAGTATGTTTGTTTGTAAAACTGGAATCGAGTGATTGCAGATTTATTGGACTAAATCTGTAAGGCTCGATCGATCGAAAATTAGACTTGATCGATCGAACCACGTACAGATTTATTTTTCTGCAGAGTTCCAGTTCAGCCCAAACTCTATTTAAACGTCTTAGGGATCAAGTAAACCACTCCTATATATAAGGAAAACCCTAGAACGTTTTTGGGACTTTTTGAGAGAGAGATGAGAGTGCCTCTTGTGCCTCATTTTATTTTTTAGGGTTTTGTACCCAAACCTCTCTAAGTCTTTGTTGCTCATATTTGCTGTTTGTGTGAATCTCTTGTGAGATCCTAGAGGAGTTTTCCTTCACATAAACTTAGGGTTTTCAAGGTAGATATTATCTACATCTTGATGATCAACAAGGTTGCTGCCATTGAAGCTTAAAAGAAAAACAAGCGGGGAGCTTGTAGCTGATTGAGGAATTCAAGAAAGAAGTAGTCCGTGGATTCGGAGCCTGCGCGTGGTCGTGTCAGGAAGTTCTACTGGTGGGTAGCATTAGGAAGTCGAGCGGGGAGCTTGTAGTCCTTTTGTATGAACTTCAATTCTTTCATAGTGAATTCAGGTTAGCCTTGAGGATCGGTGGGTCAAATCCTCCCCAGGTTTTTACCGTGTGGTTTCCTGGGTGATCATATCTTGTATTATTTATTTTCCGCTGCATTATTATTCTTGATATGATTGTTTGATTGTTTTAACCTAGTATTACTTAATTTGACTAAGTAACAACTTGGCTAATTAATCTAGGCTACGCAATCTGGTTGTTTTAGGGGTCTAAATAACCCATCAAGTGGTATCAGAGCAGGTAGCTCTTTGTCTGTAGATCTTTTGATCTCTGAGTTGATCCTTGACCCCTGTTGTCATGGATAATTTGAAGTGTCTTTCTGCTCATGCTTCTGCTGATTTTATTGATGCCTGTGATGTTTTGAATAAAAAGGACACTATTGTTTCTGCTGATTTTTTTGATGCTTTTGAAACTCTTCGTAAGGAATTATCTAAATCTTTGAAAATTGCTAAGAAATTCAAAGAAGAGTTAAAATTGACTAATCTTGAAAAAGAGGAATTGCTTGTTAGATTAGATGAGTCTAATAAAAAGAATGATTTTTTGAGAAATCAAATTTCCTCTCAAGATGAGAAGGTGAAAAGTTTGGAACAAAATTTAGCCGAGGTTGAAGCTAAATTGGAAAATTTGTCTAATACCAAACTTGCTGATGATAACAGAAGTGTTTCTGTTTCTCTTAAGCCTAAAACTGAGAAAGTTTATATCCCTCCTTTCAAGAGGAATAATAATGAAAAGGCTTATTTTGCTAGGTTAGACAAAGGTAAAAGTTCTGATGTAGATGAAGTTTCTACACCTAAGTCTAAACCTACTGTTAGAGAGCATAAGAATTTTGTTTTTGTGCCTACTTGTCACCATTGTGGTGTTGTTGGTCATATTAGACCAAATTGTTCTTTGTTGAGGCAAAAACCAAAATCTGAGACTAGATTTGCTGTTAGGAATACTGATGTTCCTAAATTTGTTCCTGTTTGTCACTTTTGTGGTGTCTCCGGTCACATTCGTCCTAATTGTCATAAATTGAAATTTAAGCATTCTGTGTTTCAATCTAGGATATGTGATGATATTTCTCCTGCCATAAGTCCATATAAATTGTTTCATATTCTTTTGAAAAATTTGAGCTTGTTGGCTTGTGAAAGGAATTTGCAGGATTTCAGTCTCTCTCAGAAGATTGGTGTAATTCCTCAAATACACTCTGCTTCTCATGGATTTTCACCTACAAAGCCGAAGAATCGTGCTATATGGGTGAGAAAAGATTCTCCAAGGTGAGTGTTGCTAACTTGTCCTTGATTTAATTCTTTCAATTAATTGTGGACATGTTTTATTTTAGTTTTTGGTTGTTTTATTTTCTTTGATTGTTTTGTTTTAAAGAAAAAATCCAAAAACATTGAAAAATTTCAAAAAGACAAAAATATTTTATGTTGTGTCTTGTTTTATTTTTCTTGAGAATTACATGAATTATGATATCTCTCTTGATTTAGAACATGCTTGACATTGTGGAGAAACTTGAATAGTTTGTGCTAAGCTATTTTTGATTTTGTGTGAGTATGTACTAGTTTGTACATGTTCTCAAGGGTTAATTAAGAAATTGATATTTCTTGTTTGTGTACCCTCTATAGCTTAGTTTTGCACTATCATGCATTGTTTTTGCATTGTTCATTTAGCATAATATGTGCTTTTTGTTTTTGGTCATAAAGTTTGTTCAAACCAAAAAGATTTTTGTGTTTTGTATTATAGATCTTGGATTTATAATCAAGGTTGGCCACCTTATCTTTACATAACTAGTTTATGTACCTTGTTTAGCTTGGATGAGCTTACTTTATTGCACTTTACTAGTTTGAGCTTTGTAGTGCATGTTGTGTGGGAAAGATGTTTATGGTGTTTATCACTTTGTCTTAATCTTGAAGTCACATGTTTTTGACTGTCAGACTTGATTCTTTTGAGAAAGGCATAAATAACCATCTCACCACTGTTCACTAGCCAATCATGAACACCTTAGTGCATATCATAAGATTTTGTGCTTGAGAAAGTGTAGCACATGCACAAAAAGAACATAAGGTGTAGCCTCTGTTAAATGCTTAATCATTAAAACTGGTGTGTACTATTAGGCTTGATGCCAATTCACTTAATTCAAACCGGTGTGTACTATTAGGCTTGATGCCAAATTTCACCTAAATAATGGGGCAAAATTCAAAAAACTTACATGATTGCAAGCTTATGTTCTAGGAGATGTGGGAGTTATAGGATGTAACTCTTTAGGTGATAGTCTCTTTCAAATTCTATGTGATGAATTTTGTAAACTTTGTGATTGATTGCTATTCACATATCACCTCACATGTATCTCAAGCTTTTGCTAGTTGCACACACTACACAAGTTACTCTTTGTTAAACTTGGTACATTATATTGTGTGTGATTTTGTTGTGGCTATCCAAAATTAAAAGTTCCTTGATTTTAATGCAAAATGTGTATAATGTTTGCGCTTTGAGGACAAATTGATTGAAAATCTTGATTTTGGAAGATCTAGGTTGAATTCAAGTGTTTTTGAAAAATCATTCTATCTCATACTCATGCATTTTGTTTTCATAATTTAATGCTTTGAGGAGTTAGTTTTCAAAATGGGATTTGTGTTTCAAAACTGTGATTTTTCTCAAAAATTTTGTGAGCCTCTGCCCATTTCGATCGATCCAGTCTGATTTTCGATCAATCGAAAAAATGCTCTATTTTGTCTCAAAATGACTGTCTGTTTCGATCGATCGAACTTGTTTTTCGATCAATCGAAATTGCGATTAAAATTCTTGGTTTGAGTCTGCCTGACTCGATTGATGTTCGATCGATTCTCGATTGATCGAAACTGGAAAATTTTCAGTTTCTATGTTTTTGACCAAAATTTGTTTTGTGCATCATTTGTGTTTAGGATTCACATGCATTACATTGATTTTTTGTATCCATCTTGCAGTTTTGCAGTCATATCTCTCATTGTTTTCACACATAACATGCATACACTTTGCTACATTGGGTACTCAACTTGATTTAAAAATTGATTGATTAATTTTTGAGTTTTGTACATTCTAGTATATGCTATTTCTTATGTGTGAACTGTAGAAAATATTTTTCTTAAGAGATATGATGGATAATCAATGTGCAAATATTTTCTCTACTCATGCAACTGTTTATGGGTCACATAATGCCATGTTTGCATTTTATTGAAAGAGAGAATATTTTTTCTTCATGTGTATCCTCACCTTAGTTTTTAACTTTGGATTATGTGTTTTTAACTTTGATCTTGTTGGTGATGCTGCTGATCCCCCCCCCCTCCTTTATTTTTCCCCAAAACTGTTTTTCTCAAAACTTGTTTTGTTTTTCCTATTTTTATAGGGGGAGAAAAGTTTTTTTTAACCTGTGTTGTTCATAGGGGGAGCTGTCTCTATTTTCTATAGAGTTGAATTGTTTTGTGTTCCCCTTGATTCTCTATTTTCTCTTATCCTTTATTGCGTATGTTGACTGTTTACTCTTTGTATGAGTTATCTTTGTCAATACGTGACAAAAAGGGGGAGAAATTATTGATTTATGGGAATCATGTTGATATGTGTGGAAAATACAAGGATATTCATGTTAGGGGGAGTAACATT
Organism: Quercus ilex subsp. ballota; assembly: GCA_032727855.1. Taxonomy (NCBI): domain Eukaryota; kingdom Viridiplantae; phylum Streptophyta; class Magnoliopsida; order Fagales; family Fagaceae; genus Quercus; species Quercus ilex. Next base: position 30,710,029 of record CM064910.1, on the reverse strand, counting down.
GATTGATATACATGTTATATTCATTGATTCTTGTTGCTTTGTGATTCACTGCTTATTGACTTATATTTATGAGTTGTTCATTCATATATGTCTTTATTTTGTGTTGTGTGAATCTTACAAGAATGTTATACCTGTTGTTTTATTCTTTTCTGTCACACATGCGTTTATGCGTTTGTTTAGTGTTTCAGGAAATATACAGGTTGATTCAATTGAGCTGCTGTCTACACTTGCAACTGATGGATAGTAGTTAGGTTGGATTTGTTGTTATGAGCATTATTTTTGTAATGGGCTGTTTACTTGTAAACTTTGAGCTTTTAATTTGTGTTTTGTCACGGATTGCCAAAGGGGGAGTTTGTTAGGTTCTAAGGTCTTAGGATTTTATGTATTTAGAACTCTAATGTGTAATGTTGGCAAACCATGATCAAAACAATATGTTTAGTCTTGTTTTGGCTTGCTCAAAGTATGTTTGTTTGTAAAACTGGAATCGAGTGATTGCAGATTTATTGGACTAAATCTGTAAGGCTCGATCGATCGAAAATTAGACTCGATCGATCGAACCACGTACATATTTATTTTTCTGCAGAGTTCCAGTTCAGCCCAAACTCTATTTAAACGTCTTAGGGATCAAGTAAACCACTCCTATATATAAGGAAAACCCTAGAACGTTTTTGGGACTTTTTGAGAGAGAGATGAGAGTGCCTCTTGTGCCTCATTTTATTTTTTAGGGTTTTGTACCCAAACCTCTCTATGTCTTTGTTGCTCATATTTGCTGTTTGTGTGAATCTCTTGTGAGATCCTAGAGGAGCTTTCCTTCACATAAACTTAGGGTTTTCAAGGTAGATATTATCTACATCTTGATGATCAACAAGGTTGCTGCCATTGAAGCTTAAAAGAAAAACAAGCGGGGAGCTTGTAGCTGATTGAGGAATTCAAGAAAGAAGTAGTCCGTGGATTCGGAGCCTGCGCGTGGTCGTGTCAGGAAGTTCTACTGGTGGGTAGCATTAGGAAGTCGAGCGGGGAGCTTATAGTCCTTTTGTATGAACTTCAATTCTTTCATAGTGAATTCAGGTTAGCCTTGAGGATCGGTGGGTCAAATCCTCCCCAGGTTTTTACTGTGTGGTTTCCTGGGTGATCATATCTTGTGTTATTTATTTTCCGCTGCATTATTATTCTTGATATGATTGTTTGATTGTTTTAACCTAGTATTGCTTAATTTAACTAAGTAACAACTTGGCTAATTAATCTAGACTACACAATCTGGTTGTTTTAGGGGTCTAAATAACCCATCAGACATTGTGTTATGTATGAGTCTAGGACATTACTCATGCATCATGACATCCTTTTTATCATAGAAATTGGTTTGTGCCAATTTTCTCATTTTGTCCATGTGTCTTGCATGCTTACTTGTGCTCATTTAAACGTTGTCTGTATGCACCCATACTTTGCATTTCTTGTAAGTTTGTTCATACATTCATTCCCCAATTGGTATTTGTTCTTATTCTTCTTGATCCCTTTGTCATTCATGACAAAAAATGGGAAATTTTTTTGGAATTCAGTGCACATGAATAGGAGGAGATATATTGATAGGGGGAGACACAGATATTGACACATTGTTGTTTTCTTTTAAGATGTTTATTTATTTTTTTATTTTTTTGTCTGATGTTATGATTTATCTTTTAGTACTTAGATACTATTAACTTATTTTGTTTGTACTTAATTGCTTATATGTTTGGATGATCATTGTAGTTAATGGTTTTCATTTGTTTGATCAATTTGCATTCATATAGATCATATCATATTTACTTGATAGCATTGTATTCAATACTTTTAACTGTCCTCAACTGTTAGGTCTAACGTCTAATTCATCTTGTGAGAATGTTTCAGGAGTTAGGTTTAATTTCAGGTTTGCAACACAGGTTTAGATTAGGTGTGAATGAGTTGTTTCCATCACATTTAAGTTTAGAAACTGTATTAGGGATGTTTCATCACGGAATAGCCAAAGTGGGAAATTGTTAAGCCCTTGTTTTTTCTTAGCTTAATTAATTTTGTACCAAATTTACTTGTAATTATGCTTACTTTTCATGTATTATGGGATTACAATCTAATTAGGTACATGTACTTGAGCCCTAGTCAAAGTTGCAATGAAGAAGAAGAAGTGAACTAGCCACACCAATGACATACTTGCCTTGCCCATGAACTGGACATGTGGTAGATACAGGAGAGACATTTTTACTGAGCAAGTTGCAACCTGCTCGCGAGCAATTCACTATTGCAACTTGCTCAAGGATGGAGTTCAGCAAGTCATTCTTATCACCTGACTAGCTTATAAGTCCAAAAGAGACATAACTCATTTCATTTGTATGTGTACATGAGAAAAATAAAGACAGCATTTGGAGAGCTTGTCTAGAGCAATAATTTGCTCATTCCTTTGTGTGAAAGAGAACCCCTGCTCATTGATTGAATCCCTACTATTCTCTCTTCTCTTTATCTCTCATTATAGACATATCTTTGAGAGGAGATTGTTACCATCATCTCCATCACCATACTTGAACTTTAAGAGTTAGCTTGGAGCTGGAAATATTTTGGAGCAAACCACATTTCCAAGGGGACATGGTGGCTTATTGTTGGCCGCTTAATGCGTGGACTCCAGAGACTAGGTGATGAACAGACTTGGTATAGTCGGTTGATACCTGGAGCTTGTAGAGGGCTTATTTGTGTTTCTTGAATTGCAATTATACACTAGTGGAGTTTCAATAGAGATGCCACAAAGAGGTAGTTCCACCCAGATGCTTGGGTTTTCATCTTTGACAACATATTTGGGGTTTTTATGGGGTTTGCATTTTTAATTCGTATTTTGTATTTTGACAAATTGCATGAGGATGCACCATGGGCCATTTCTACTAAATAATATTTTAAAAATATATATTTGTCAAAATAGTAATGTTTGATAGCTATTTGGCAAAATAGCCTTTGAAAAACGGAACTCGTCTTTCTAGAAGACAATTTTCACTTGGACATGATGTCCGGTACAAATGTGGAACTTGTCTCTACAAGATATGAGATATCAAAAATGTTTTTTTTTCAAAGAACTTTCAAACATTACTATTTTGGCAAATGTCTTCTTCAATGAATTATTTTGCAAAAATGCTCATGCACCATATTATGGTGTGATCGCCCTCATTTACTTACACTCTTTTTATTTCCTAGTCAAAACTCATTCATATTATTCTAAATAATAAAAGTTTTCTAGTATCACCTCATTTGTTAATATATAAGAATTATTTTGTTACTATTGAAAGTATGCAAAATAATTCATAAAAAATTAAAAAATAATATATATATATATATAAGGTCAAAATTTGACAAGATGGTAAAATGGAGTGGGAGAGACTTGTCACTCTCCTCTATCAATCCCTATTTTTAAAATTAGGTTCTATTTTTGTTCTTTTATCGAGGTATCTGTAACCAATGCAAAATGAAGTGAGATGAATTTTCACTTGATAGACCTAAATTTTCATCACTAATCTTATATTTGAAAAATAGGAAGACGAATTACCCTCCTCTTCTCTTTTCTCATTCCATTTCAAATGTTTTTAAAAGAAAAGAAAAGTAATAAGTTAAATTATTGATTACATTTATTTGCAAAAATAACTATTGTGCCACAAACCTTCTCAACGAACCTATTATGAGAGAGAGAGAGAGAGAGAGAGAGAGAGAGAGAGAGAGAGAGAGAGAGAGAGAGAGAGAAGGTTTTGTACAAAGACCCATTAATAATTTGTTGGGTATATACATATGAATGAAATCTCACATTGAATAATGATGAGAATAATGAGTAATTAATATAACACAGTTGACCTCATACCTATTGAACTTAGGCTTTTTGGGTTAAGTGTATCTCTATATGTTATATTATCCACTCAAGGATTCTTCCCAAGGCGTTTATCTACCTAACATAATTTCTTTTGAGTGACTTTCACAATTACCCCATGTAACAATTTATATCACAAACTTTTTAGTTACTAAATTTGACCCTTATAAGATTTAGAATAAAATGAAATCATCGAGATTTTTATATCAATGCACATTAACAATTTCTTTTCAATCCAAACTTTTTGGAGGTCAAAATATAACAATTGAAAAGTTTGTAAAAACTAAATTGTGCAAATTGAAAATTGTCTACAAAATGCAATATCTGTTAATTTGAATAGAACATTAACAATTTTATATTAATTCAAATTTTAAGAGGTAAAAACATAACAGTTGGAAGTTTATGAACTAAAATGTGATAAATCATATGAGCTAAATTGGAATTTTTGCATTAAACAAATAAAAAAATTAAAAGAAAACTAGAAGAGTCAAATTAACTTAAATTTAAAACTCTACACTTCTTCTTTTTGTGAATGAAAAACTTTTATTAAAGCATTACACCAATGCTGAATGTTCAGCCTCGTTACAAATTATATTATCAAGATTCAAAAGGTTCAGGACCATAAAAAAAACATCAAAAGAACCTACTACGTACGCTTGTTCTTACAATAACATGCTCTCCCACTTCTTAAATTTCATACATATGGTACCCATATATATATGATAGGCCAAGAATGTATTGACCCCTTTAATAACTTAATCAATTAATTAGTCAAGTGAATTAATTAAGTCAATTTAACTTGCAATACGTGTGGTAGCACAAACAAATCACCAAATAACTAAATGTAGCGGAAATTAAATTTGACATAGGTGATTTGTTTATGAATGGGGAAAAACACCGAGACAAAACTCCACCGGGCTAATTTAAGGTCACCACTCCCGAGAATCCACTATTATCAAAACAAGCAGTTACAAGTAAAGGAATCTCAATACCTTATACCAACCTACAATTGAACCAGTTCCCTAATACTCAATTGGACTTGTAATGTAGTGACAATCTCTCTTTTCAATGTACGGCTCCCAATATGTGACTAACCAATCAATGCACAGATCCAAGTACGTGACTAACACACACAACATGAGAAGGATGTTAGCTGCAAAGTTCTTCAGTTCATCCACACGATGAAGATCAAGAAGCTCCTTGGTTATAAAACCCTACGGCGTACAAACGCAGCAGCGTTTTCAAGAGAAAGATGAACTAGGGCATATTGTCTCCGATCACAATATGCATCAATAAAACCTTTGTGTCAAATTGCATCAAGTGAGACGGCTCTTAAAACAATCCTTATATATATCTAGGATTGTGAGAAAAGAAAATCCAAACACATAGCTTGGATATGCGTGAAAAATAGATCTGAAAATCTGAATTTCGTAATTCCCGATAGATACAACTGTCGAGCTATTTGTCAAGCTTCGAATAATTAAATCTCAATAGATACATTTGTGTTGACACCCCATTTTGCAACCAGTATTTAACCTCACATGGAGGGTAAAAGGGTAATTTTGCCTTGAAAATATGCGTCTTGATTCTAGCCATTAGATCCTTAATCTCATTTCACTAAAATGATCTTGATGTTGTAACGATCAAATCGACTGGTCATAAGCCCTAATCGGACTATCAGATTGAAAGTTATCATCAAATCAAGTTTTAATAGCTAAGATGTACTATCACAAATTGAGTCCGACTATATGTGATTATGAACAATTGATTTCAATTGGTTATAAGTGTAATCAATTTGAGATTAATGACGTGTCATAATTTGATTGGTTAGGACTACATTTTATGGTGAGGTTGCATATACCTAATTAATTAGATAGTTAAACATTAATTATTCAATGAGTAATTTATGCAATTATCTTTTAATTAGAGTAAATTGGGAACCAATTAATTCTGAAATGGGAGTGATTGGAGCCATTTAATGTCAATTGGGAGCTAATTTGGGACCTATTAATGTTAATTGTGCTGAAACCATTTTATAACAAATGACCTCTGCTCATCTTTTCATCAATATCTCTCAGAATATTTTGAATCTGTGAATGAGGTTAATTTTGCCAGAAACTAGACATCCGGGGCTTCAATTTGAGCACAAGAACGAGACAATTCCGATCAGAATTGGGTCAGATATGATTTTTCGAAGTTGGCTCTACAAGCTGTTACAGCAACTACGGGAAAACCGAATTTTGGCTTGCTCCCCACTCCCACCAATCTCTCCATTTAATGCACCAGATTTTCCCCAAGGCTAAAATGAGGTCTAGGTTCATAATCCTTGTCAACCCTCATTAAATAGCCTTCCATTCATATTTCCTCCACTACTACTATATAAACCCTCCCCCTCCTTCATTCCAAAGCACACACGAAAAAACCCCCTCTCTTCTCCTCTCTTGAATTCTAGTGAAGTTGAGTAGTCTTGTCATATCTTGGTCTTCCTGAGACTCAAGGTATTGAGTGAGACTCACTCTCCCTCTCCTAGTTCTTCTTTTCTTCCACCCTTAGGATCTCCCTCAAGAATCTCCTCCTCCACCGTATGGATCTTGCATGAAGGTATAATCCCTTTTCCTAACTTGTTTCTTGTATTTTCATGATGAGAATTTAGGATTAAAACATGATAGTGATTATTTAAATTCTCTTGAATATGTTTGAATGTTCTTAATTATTCTTATGTGTTCTTCACATGTTCTTAGTTGTTCATCACATGTTCATGCATAAACACTAGTTTTGATCTTAAATCCATATCAAAAATATGAAAAATATGTTTGTTTCATAATTCTTTCAAGTCCTTGAATCTAGGATGTCACTATACACACACATTCACTAGAATTTATTTTTCAATCCAAATGCAATGCTTAATAAATTGAATTAGGGTTTATCACATGCACACACTTCAAATTCAACATGTAAATTGATTGATAACATATTGGATGATGTGTTATGAATGTTGGCCACCATAGTCTAGAAGACCGGTTTCACCGGGCAAGGTGGGTGCTTAACACCTTCCCACCTTGTAACATAGCCTCCGAACTTAGATCAAGGGTTAGTAGATCAAATGTTTATCCTTGTAATTTTCAATTTCTAGATTGTAACTAGGAAACAAAGCCATGTACTTTATCTTAGGTTGTATCTAGGACCAAAGCCATGTAATTTCCTATGTTCAATGTAAATTCAATTTCAAATTAATAAAATGATGAATTTTTCAATTATGGTTTTCTTATTTATTCCAACAATTAAATAAATGGCGACTCCATTGTAAAACCCTTAATCTAAAGGGGAAAATATAACTAGTTGAACCTCCATTTTGAGAGGCAATAACAAGACTCCACCCATTCACGTGGGTTTGGCCCAACTTTCTAAAACGGGCCGGGGGCGCGGTCTCTCACAGTGGCGACTCCACTGGGGATATTGAGGGCTAGGCTTCAATTAGGTTATGGTGGCCAACCATGTCATTGTTTGTTTATTGCTTTTTGTATATAATATGTTTAATATGTCATTATATTTGCATATCATGCATCATTTGCTTGAATGAAATTTATTTTATTTGTGTGCTAGCCCGGAAGCCCGGTAGTATTAGCCGTGGATTGTGGTCTTCCTGAGACTCACATACCCAGCGGTGAACCTACCACCCACCGCGACAAGGATCATCATGGTTATGCTATGGTGGTTCATAAGGACAAACTGTACCGTTCGGACCAACGCGGCGTTCCTGGCGTCACAAGTTGGGAGGTACGACGTCCTAGCTTGTGGGAACCTTTAACTTACCTTCTACCCATGTTGTAATGACCCATAGAACCTACCTTTAGGTTGGTCCATGTAAATTGCATCTCATTTTGCATTTGTTTGGCCGTTGTTTGAACCATGGTGACTCAAGTCCAACGCTTAAGCCCATCATGATTATTTGAACCTTGTATGATGTGAATGAACTTAAGTCCAAAAGCCTATGATTGAACTCTACTTGGTATGGAAGCCAAAAATTGTTTCTTGAATAAGTCTAAGCCCAACACTTGAGCCCATCAAAGGTGTATAGACATGATCAACATCAAAGGCCAAAAACTCACAAGATGCATGCCTTTCAAGTGCAAGCCCAAGTCATTTCAAGCAAATACCAAAAGATCATAATCAAGTTTCAAGTCTTCCAAATGCAAGCCCAAGCCATTTCATCATAATCAAGGTTCAAGAAGAAGCAAGTGGCCCAACTCTGCCTCGCTCCACATTTGGTTTGCAATATCATGGTTAAGCTTAAAGTTTGTTTGTTTATTCCATGTTTCTATGTTTCTTTGAATTCTAAAAATCCATGTAGCATTTGATGTACTTTGTTCATGTATATATTTTAAAAAACTTCAAAAAAAAAAATTCAAAGGAAAAAGTCTTCAGACTAGGGGCATTGAGCCCTTAAGTCATTTAAAAAAAAAAAAAAAAAAATTCTTTGAACTAGGGGCATTGGACTTCCTAGTGACTTTTTCAAAAAGACCCATTTTTTTTCTTTCAAAGTCTTCTTTTCAAAATGGTACATGAGGATCCCTTGGACAAAACTTTTTCTAAATTAAGATGTTTAGAGGCTTGAACAATCAACTTGTACTGAGGAGTGATTAATTTCATTTAATCCATGTAAAGACTTTTGCTACTTGACTTAGAATATAAGAAGAAATGGTCTTAAAAGGCAATCAAAAAGAATCCATCTATCAAAAAATCCCAAGAAACCATGCACTCAAACCAATTTTCAAAGATCTTTTGTCTCACATCATTAGAGCATTCATACTTTTTCTTTTAAGGTGAATTTATTAAAAGAGCTTAAGTCATTGTGCCTACAACCAAGCATTGCTAGGGATAGGAGGCCGTCTTTGGTAAAACAAGATTATACCTTAATACCTAGAATGATCATTATCCATTGCTAGCCCATTTGAGCCTTTAAACACTTAGCCTCATTTTTTACATGAACCCACTAAAATCTAAACCTAGGGTGGGAAAATTCAAAGTATGTATGCTTAAATCTCATGTTAAGGAGGAGTCGACCTTGAGCTTTGAAGCTAATTGATAAATCTCTCCTAGAGGACATGCATCAAGTTTGAAGAACCTAAAATTCATCATGCCAAGAAGTGTAGAAGGTTCATCTAAAAGAGAGTTCACCAAAAAAGGAAAAGGTTCATCAAGCATAGAAATGTGCAAGCACATCAAGGCAAGAAAGAAGTCTAGAGAGTGTATCAAAATGACTTAGGCTGAGGAAAACAATGAAGGCAAAAGATCCCCCAAAAAAAAAAAAAAAAAAAAAAAAAAGAGCCCGCTAGACTGAAAACCCAAAAGGGCGGTCTAGGCAAAAGTTAGGGCCAAAGAAAAAAAAAAAAAAAAAAGGAAGCCCACGAGGCTGAAAACCCAAAAGGGCGGTCTAGGCAAAAGTTAAGGCCAAAGAAATGAAGAGTAAGAAAAGAAAAAAATTGGAAAATCCTACCGAATTGGAAACTTGAAGATGCAAACTAAAAAGAGAAGAATTTTACAAAATGAAAGTATAGAGGTATGATTCAAGAGGAATGAGCATAAAAACGATTGTTGATACAAGTGACCAATGAAGACTAGTGAGAAGATGACAAAGAAGAAATGGTAAAACTCTTCCAATACTTGATTTTTGAGTAATGCATACTTGGGGGAAACAACATAGGGAATTTTGAGCCTTTTATATCTTTCATTTCATAACCCAAACCCAGCCTACATTACAACCCATAAGTAAAGACCTCCTTGAAGTATTGCTAGTTGTAGGCACATCATAAGCTCTAATATTATTTTCTCTTGAATTAAAAAGGAAAAATGCTTAAAATTGGCAAACCCCACAGGATGATATGTCCGAGGACAAAATTTCTCAAATTCTCAAATCCTCAAAATGACTCAAAAGAACTTCCAAACCTAGAGCACTCTCCTTGTTTGCACCCAACAATGTGATTCATTTCATTTCTTGATTGCCTTTGGAGACTTAATCTGACGATGTTCAAAAGGATGAAGCAAATTTGATTACATGAGTTTAATGATCTTGATCCTTCCCAATCAAAGAGATTTGTTTGATTCTTAAACACTTTGATTTGCTAAAATGGTTGTTCAATGGATCACCTCTTGTTCAAAAAAAAAAAAAAAAAAAAAAAGAGAAAGAAAGAAAGAGAAATCTCATTTCCACCAAAAAAAAAAAAAAAAAATCATTCTTTTCCAAAATCCAGTTCTCTTGAACTACGTCTTGACCTGATCCTCTATGAGAGAGGTACGTAGGCAGCCTTGCAAAGGCCCGGTCCCATTCACCTAAACAACCTTGGAGAACAAAATCAAAACAATGTGACAAAATTGTTTGGGTGCATGTTAGGTTAAGACCATTTGTTTGCATTAAGCATATTTAAACTTGGAGCATTGGCCTATTTATATTGTGTGCAAGTTTTCACAATCATTGGTTTCTAACAAGCTAGAGAAAGAAAGTATTTTTGCAGGAACCAAGGATGGCAGACCATGATCTTCTTTCATGTACCCCAATGGTCACAACATCAAATAAATTCAGCTTCAATCTAAGCATGGAATATGCCCCAAACTAGGGGCATTGGGAATTAAGGAAGAACATAGCAATCCGCATCAACTTCCAGCCAAAGTTATTCTCATTCAAAGGATAGGTACTAGGGTAAAAAGCCCATACACATCGGCATGAGCCAAAAGATCCAAAAATCCTAGGTCTCTGAAAACATGAGCCAGGATCCAGAACCTTTGGTCCTCTAAAAACATGAGCCAAAGCCACAAAGCACTTGGTCCTTTGAAAACATGAGCCAAGATCCAAAAATCCTAGGTCTCTGAAAACATGAACCGGGATCCAGAACCTTTGGTCCTCTGAAAACATGAGCCAAAGCCTCCAAAAATCCTTGGTCCTCTGAAAACATGAGCCAAGATCCAAAAATCCTAGGTCTCTGAAAACATGAACCAGGATCCAGAACCTTTGGTCCTCTGAAAACATGAGCCAAAGCCTCCAAAAACCCTTGGTCCTCTGAAAACATGAGCCAAAGCCTCCAAAAACCCTTGGTCCTTTGAAAACATGAGCCAAGATCCAAAAATCCTAGGTCTCTGAAAACATGAGCCAGGATCCAGAACCTTTGGTCCTCTGAAAACATGAGCCAAAACACTTGGTCTTCTGAAAACATGAGCCAAGATCCAAAAATCCTAGGTCTCTGAAAACATGAACCAGGATCCAGAACCTTTGGTCCTCTGAAAACATGAGCCAAAGCCTCCAAAAACCATTGGTCCTTTGAAAACATGAGCCAAGATCCAAAAATCCTAGGTCTCTGAAAACATGAGCCAGGATCCAAAACCTTTGGTCCTTTGAAAACATGAGCCAAAGCCTCCAAAAACCCTTGGTCCTCTGAAAACATGAGCCAAGATCCAAAAATCCTAGGTCTCTGAAAACATGAACCAGGATCCAGAACCTTTGGTCCTCTGAAAACATGAGCCAAAGCCTCCAAAAACCCTTGGTCCTCTGAAAACATGAGCCAAGATCAAGAAATCCTAGGTCTCTGAAAACATGCGCCAGGATCCAAAACCATTGGTCCTCTGAAAACATGAGCCAAAGTCTCGAAAACCCTTGGTCCTCTGAAAACATGAGCCAAGATCCAAAAATCTTAGGTCTCTGAAAACATGAGCCAGGATCCGGAACCTTTGGTCCTCTGAAAACATGAGCCAAAGCCTCCAAAAACCCTTGGTCCTCTGAAAACATGAGCCAAGATCCAAAAATCCTAGGTATCTGAAAACATGAGCCAGGATCCAGAACCTTTGGTCCTCTGAAAACATGAGCCAAAGCCCCCAAAAACCCTTGGTCCTCTGAAAACATGAGCCAAGATCCAAAAATCCTAGGTCTCTGAAAACATGAACCAGGATCCAGAACCTTTGGTCCTCTGAAAACATGAGCCAAAGCCTCCAAAAGCACTTGGTCCTCTGAAAACATGAGCGAAAAGATCCAAAAATCCTAGGTCTCTGAAAACATGAGCCAGGATCCAAAACCCTTGGTCCTTTGAAAACATGAGCCAAGATCCAGAAATCCTAGGTCTCTGAAAACATGAGCCAGGATCCAGAACCTTTGGTCCTCTGAAAACATGAGCCAAAGCCTCCAAAAACCCTTGGTCCTCTGAAAACATGAGCCAAGATCCAGAAATCCTAGGTCTCTTAAAACATGAGCCAGGATCCAGAACCTTTGGTCCTCTGAAAACATGAGCCAAAGCCTCCAAAAACCCTTGGTCCTCTGAAAACATGAGCCAAGATCCAGAAATCCTAGGTCTTTGAAAACATGAGCCAGGATCCAAAACCCTTGGTCCTCTGAAAACATGAGCCAAGATCTAAAAATCCTAGGTCTCTGAAAACATGAGCCAGGATCCAAAACCTTTGGTCCTCTGAAAACATGAGCCAAAGCCTCCAAAAACCCTTGGTCCTCTGAAAACATGAGCCAAGATCCAAAAATCCTAGGTCTCTGAAAACATGAGCCAGGATCCAAAACCTTTGGTCCTCTGAAAACATGAGCCAAAACCTCCAAAAACCCTTGGTCCTCTGAAAACATGAGCCAAGATCCAGAAATCCTAGGTCTCTGAAAACATGAGCCAGGATCCAGAATCTTTGGTCCTCTGAAAACATGAGCCAAAGCCTCCAAAAAACCCTTGATCCTCTGAAAACATGAGCCAAGATCCAGAAATCCTAGGTCTCTGAAAACATGAGCCAGGATCCAAAACCTTTGGTCCTCTGAAAACATGAGCCAAAGCCTCCAAAAACCCTTGGTCCTCTGAAAACATGAGCCAAGATCCAAAAATCCTAGGTCTCTGAAAACATGAGCCAGGATCCAGAACCTTTGGTCCTCTGAAAACATGAGCCAAAGCCCCAAAAACCCTTGGTCCTCTGAAAGCATGAGCCAAGATCCAAAAATCCTAGGTCTCTGAAAACATGAGCCAGGATCCAGAACCTTTGGTCCTCTGAAAACATGAGCCAAAGCATCCAAAAACCCTTGGTCCTCTGAAAACATGAGCCAAGATCCAAAAATCCTAGGTCTCTGAAAACATGAGCCAGGATCCAGAACCTTTGGTCCTCTGAAAACATGAGCCAAAGCCCAAAAAAAAAAAAAAAAAAAAAAAAATCCCCTTGGTCCTCTGAAAACACGAGCCAAGATCCAAAAATTCTAGGTTCTCTGAAAACATGAGCCAGGATCCTTGGTCCTCCATTTTTTGACCTCAGGTAAGCATGTCTTGCACTTATTAAAAAAAAAAAAAAAATTTGCATGCATGGACTACGTTCGGACCTGATCCTCCCACCAAGAGGTACGTAGGCAATCTCCCTCGAGATTCGGTCCACATTTTGATCTACCACATGACATTCTGCATTTTTATCTACATGCATCATACATTTACCACGGTTAAATACTGATTGCAAAGTTAGGTGTCTCTTTCATACATTAACATTCGCTTTTCAAGCTCTGCCAATGAGAGGCATTCTGTTGACACCCCATTTTGCAACCAGTATTTAACCTCACATGGAGGGTAAAAGGGTAATTTTGCCTTGAAAATATGCGTCTTGATTCTAGCCATTAGATCCTTAATCTCATTTCACTAAAATGATCTTGATGTTGTAACGATCAAATCGACTGGTCATAAACCCTAATCGGACCATCAGATTGAAAGTTATCATCAAATCAAGTTTTAATGGCTAAGATGTACTATCACAAATTGAGTCCGACTATATGTGATTATGAACAATTGATTTCAATTGGTTATAAGTGTAATCAATTTGAGATTAATGACGTGTCATAATTTGATTGGTTAGGACTACATTTTATGGTGAGGTTGCATATACCTAATTAATTAGATAGTTAAACATTAATTATTCAATGAGTAATTTATGCAATTATCTTTTAATTAGAGTAAATTGGGAACCAATTAATTCTGAAATGGGAGTGATTGGAGCCATTTAATGTCAATTGGGAGCTAATTTGGGACCTATTAATGTTAATTGTGCTGAAACCATTTTATAACAAATGACCTCTGCTCATCATTTCATCAATATCTCTCAGAATATTTTGAATCTGTGAATGAGGTTAATTTTGCCAGAAACTAGACATCCGGGGCTTCAATTTGAGCACAAGAACGAGACAATTCCGATCAGAATTGGGTCAGATATGATTTTTCGAAGTTGGCTCTACAAGCTGTTACAGCAACTACGGGAAAACCGAATTTTGGCTTGCTCCCCACTCCCACCAATCTCTCCATTTAATGCACCAGATTTTCCCCAAGGCTAAAATGAGGTCTAGGTTCATAATCCTTGTCAACCCTCATTAAATAGCCTTCCATTCATATTTCCTCCACTACTACTATATAAACCCTCCCCCTCCTTCATTCCAAAGCACACACGAAAAAACCCCATCTCTTCTCCTCTCTTGAATTCTAGTGAAGTTGAGTAGTCTTGTCATATCTTGGTCTTCCTGAGACTCAAGGTATTGAGTGAGACTCACTCTCCCTCTCCTAGTTCTTCTTTTCTTCCACCCTTAGGATCTCCCTCAAGAATCTCCTCCTCCACCGTATGGATCTTGCATGAAGGTATAATCCCTTTTCCTAACTTGTTTCTTGTGTTTTCATGATGAGAATTTAGGATTAAAACATGATAGTAATTATTTAAATTCTCTTGAATATGTTTGAATGTTCTTAATTATTCTTATGTGTTCTTCACATGTTCTTAGTTGTTCATCACATGTTCATGCATAAACACTAGTTTTGATCTTAAATCCATATCAAAAATATGAAAAATATGTTTGTTTCATAATTCTTTCAAGTCCTTGAATCTAGGATGTCACTATACACACACATTCACTAGAATTTATTTTTCAATCCAAATGCAATGCTTAATAAATTGAATTAGGGTTTATCACATGCACACACTTCAAATTCAACATGTAAATTGATTGATAACATATTGGATGATGTGATATGAATGTTGGCCACCATAGTCTAGAAGACCGGTTTCACCGGGCAAGGTGGGTGCTTAACACCTTCCCACCTTGTAACATAGCATCCGAACTTAGATCAAGGGTTAGTAGATCAAATGTTTATCCTTGTAATTTTCAATTTCTAGATTGTAACTAGGAAACAAAGCCATGTACTTTATCTTAGGTTGTATCTAGGACCAAAGCCATGTAATTTCCTATGTTCAATGTAAATTCAATTTCAAATTAATAAAATGATGAATTTTTCAATTATGGTTTTCTTATTTATTCCAACAATTAAATAAGTGACGACTCCATTGTAAAACCCTTAATCTAAAGGGGAAAATATAACTAGTTAAACCTCCATTTTGAGAGGCAATAACACGACTCCACCCATTCACGTGGGTTTGGCCCAACTTTCTAAAACGGGCCGGGGGCGCGGTCTCTCACAATTTGTCGAACTATCTGTCGAGCTTTAATGAACATCACTTCTTTACTTGATTTTTGGATAGATTTGCATGACTTCAATACTTGGACTTGAACTTTTGTTCTTTGAAGTATTAAACATATACTAGATTTACCCAATTACAAGTAAAATCCATTTTGTCAAAAGATTAGCCAATTTTATATGACATATGTTCTTAACATATTCCACATATGTCCTAACAATATATATTCTAGTTTCTCTTTATTTTCTTCTAATTATTTTGCTACGAACAAAGAAAGCCTAATCACACGTCCGCTGATGGTAAACTAAGATTAGTTGGTGGGGTCTCAATGTTATGCTCAATCTTCCCCATCATATATGCATGCTTAATAGATTGATCATCTTCATTATGGTAAGCATAAGCAAAACCACCATGCCTTGTTATATCCATGCCTGCCACCTCATCATCCCTTGACAATCTTAACAACTTCATTTTATTAAGCAAATAAAATAGTGGTCCTATTGTGGCCGTGACCCACCTTGACACCACCGATATTTGTACAATTTGTGCTTCCAATAACTTCCCTCCACCTCCCATAAACAACCCGTATGGTCTATCGGGTCGACCCAGATTCACTTCATTCACATACGACGTTGTTGCAAACAATCCTGTGAATAAAACCACCCATGCACCACACCTACCATGTAATTGTGATGGCTCTAGTGGGTTATCATATTTTAACTTCTCTGTAAGCTTATTGCACCCAATCAAAACCCAGATGCCACAAAGCCACATATGATTGTTGCCCAAGGTTCTACCACTGAACACCCTGAGGTGATTGCAACAAGTCCCGCTAGTAGACCATTACAAACGTCTAGCACATTATTCCAATGACCCACCTATAAGCGTTTGCTAAACGAGGTTGTAAGGGCACCTGTGCAACTGGGTAATGCCGTGTTGATAGCTGTCCTCCCAATGGCACTCCATTGTAATAAGAACAACATCACCGTATGACCTCACTATCGTGAGAAATGAACCGAGGTTAAACTCATACCAACCAAACCATAATAAGAATGAACTGAGCACGACTGGAGACACGCTATGACCATAAAGTCACAAACTTGGCCCTTGGTCGAATCGGCCAATTCATGGGCCTTCAATAAACGCACCCCACAAGCTTGCTATGCCACCAACCATGTTAACCACTCTTGAACCGGCAAAGTCAACAACAACTGAATCGAATAAAAGATCACCAGTTTGAGTCGGGTTGGCCCAACCGTCACTAGACCAAAACCAATGTGAACCTATAGGATAAACAAAACTGGTTAAAATGGAAGAGTAGATTTGATAACCTCAAATTGGGTTCTCTCAGCAATGGACCCACTAGTAATTCCAGCGTCCGCTATTGCAAAGACCATTGGTAAAGAAAAAAGCTAGTCATCAGTGGGCTTAGGATAGTCTGTTAGACCAAAGAAGTTACGGCCAATTAAAGGGATAGAGAAAGCTTATAATATAAGGTGAAAAGATGGTTTTCTTATAATCTTATATTCTCATTTTCATTTTCTATTATTATTATTTTTTTTTTTTTTTGAAAGAAAAGGCTTTATTCAATTAACCAATAATGTTTGCATCATGATACAAAGCTTCCCTAGCGAATGGAGGTAAATCTTCCATCCAATACATATCATCAATAATATTTTTAGCATATTGAGCTAACACATGAGCCACTTTGTTTCCTCCCCTTCTTGTAAACTCAACATTCACCCAATGCAGCCCTCTAAGCATCTGCTGGATATCACCTACCACATTACCCATCAATGATTCATCGTCATTCGGAGAGGATATAGCTTGCATGACTGTACTATTATCACCTTCAACAATGAATGCAGAGAAACCAACATCCATGGCAAATTCAATTGCCTTTCTACATGCAAGGAGTTCTGCTTCTTCATTGCAAAAGACCGAAGGTCCCTTGGCTAACATTGCAGCCATCAATTCCCCTTTATCGTTTCTGATCATTGCTCCTAACCCGGTCCTATCCAAGCTAGAAACACAATAGCATCGAAATTTAATTTATACACTGAAGATGGAGGAGGCTTCCATGAATCCCGACTTGGCTGCTGCACCTGATCCACAACAAACTGATTCTAAGCAACTCGATAGTCCTATGAATATTCCAACACTCTTTTGTTTAGCCAACACGGGTCATGAAATTTCCCACAGTGAATCACTCTATTCTGCTGGGTCCAGATTAGCCACGCCTAAACCACCATCAATTCCAAATCTTCCGATGCCAACCACTCCATTAAATACTCCATCAGCTGGAACATATCAAGTAGCTCGCGTTTTCCTTTCTGCAGCGATTTCACACTACCTACCATGTACAGTCGTCTTTAGAAACCTAGTACAGATTGGACAGACAGCATCCACAATAATCCTCCGATTAACAAGATTCATCTTTGTTGGTAGAATATCATTGCAAGCTCTCCAGGCAAATACCTTAACTTTGTTCGGGATTTTAAATTTCCTTTCTTTCATTTTCTATTATGAAAGAAAGGAATGTACAGTCTAAACTCTACACCAAGATAAATTAGGTCATCGAAATAAGAAAAATCTTTTTCTTCAATAATCTTTAATATTTTTACACCACTGCGTGCACAATTTTTTTGGTTTTTTAATATTGTATAATATAGTAATTAAGGGGCTGTTTGGATTTATGATTTCCATAACTCATAACTCTATTTCCATCACCCATAACTCAAAATATGTGGGTCCCACAGCTGAAAGTGTGTTTGGCATCATAACTCAGTTTTTGTTTCCATCACTCAATTCTCTGATTTTTTAGTGATGAGTTATGGAAACGGAAAACACATTTTAGGTGTTTTCAGTTTCTATAACTCTGTTTTCAATGGTATTTTCGTAATTAAACATACACCAAGAGACCTACCAGCCGCAACTTTTGACTCACTCTCTTTTTTTTCTTTTTTCTCCACTTTTCTTTCTTCTTTCTTTGTTCTTCCATTCGGTCTTTCTTTCTTTTTCTTTTTTTCTTCCTTTTCATATTTATCATCTCAGTTCATTCTTTCTTTCTTTCTTTCTTCTTTTTTTTTTTCCTTCCTTTTCGCCTTTCTCATCTCAGTTCGTTCTTTTTTTTTTTTCTTTTTTTTTCTTTTTTCCGCCTTTCTCATCTCAGACCCATAAAAAAAATAAGAAATAGGGCTGAAGGGGTGGGTTGCTTGAATCAGTTTGAGTTCGGTGGGTTGCTTGAATCGGTCTGAGTTCGGTGTTGAAGGATGGTTTGAATTTCGATCTTGAATCAGTGGGTTGCTTGCCGATTTGGGTGTGGGTTTTTTCTGGGTTTGGCGAGTGGTGGTGGTGAGCGGTGGAGGGCTTTCATACCACCACAAATCCGAATCAGCTCTATCTAGCATCTGTAGATAATTGGGACATTTGACTATAATTATTGAATATAATTTTTGAAGTTGGCATACCGAAATTTATGGGTTTTTATTATAGATTATTTGGGCGTAGACTTGCTTCTCACGTAGGCCAAGTCTTTGGTAGAAAATTCATGAGCTAAGTAAGGGAGAGATCCGAAGAGTGCCTCGGTTTCGACTAGGCTTCTCGGTGTCTGATGGGTTTCGACTGGGCTAGGGTTCTTCGAACAGGACAACTTTTCTTCGGCTGTGAAGAAATGAAACTCCAAACGTACCACTTGAGAGATTATAAGAGAAAAAGTAAAACAAATGGAGCAAATTTATTTTAGGTTAAGAGAGGTGGATGAGAGGAGTAAAGGAGGTTGTTGGAGTAATGGCTGAGAAGAGAGAAGAAGCTTGATCAGAGAAGAGAGAAGAAGCACTGTTGTGAAGAGTCAAAAAGAAAGAAAGAATAAAAGATTAGAAAAAATAGAAGGGTCTGACACTCAGCTCAGGTATGGGACCCACAAAAAGGTGGAAATATTTTGAGTGATACGAAGTGAAAACAGTTGCCAAACAGGTGTGTTTAAGAAATTGGGATATTTTAAATGATGAGTGATGAGTGATGAATATTGAGTAAGGAGTAATGAATGAGGAAAAAAAAATCCAAACAGGGCCTAAATGTTAGACTAATAAGTTGTAAAGGAACCTATTACACTACAAACGAATTGACATTTTTCAACATATTTTTATCTACATCACTCACAAATGACAAATGTTCATAAAAGCCGTAATTTAATACCAAAAAAAAAAAAAAAAGTTTCGGTTAAACGTTTGATCAATGTGGAGAAAATAAATAAAGCTTTTTATCAATTGTTGTAAACGTTGAAAATCAGGAACCATCAGATTATACAAAAACTACAAATCCCATTATCCAAAAGATACGTTACAGTCTCTCGCTCTCGCTCTCGGCAAATTCAGAAACCACGCGGTAATCTCAGCTCCTCACAGGTTCTCTCTCTCTCTCTGCCTTAATTAGTTGCTGAGAAAACCTTTCTACTTCTCTATTATTTTTCTCTGCAACCAAACAGAGTTCTTGACTTCCGTTGACTTCGTTTTTCTTCAGATTCACCAAGCTGGTAGTATCTTCTATATATTCACACTTTTCCCTATCCAAACCTCTGATTAGGTATCTTCTATATGTTCAATTATGAATCCAATTTCTCATTCTCCTTAAAAACCTAACTTTCAATCTTTGTATTTCTTTGTTTTTCAATTCTTAAGTTCGGTTGTTTCTTTTTCTTGGATCTTAATTACTGACTTATAGATTGAATATTTTATACACTGAATTTAAATTTGTTATTAGGAACAAGAAGGTCAATTAATGATAGCTTTAGTTTTGGATTCATATTGGTTTTGTGTATTGTCATCGTGTGCTTTCAATGTATTACTTTAGTTTTCAATTCATATTGTACTAGGAATAGTTTTGGATATTCAGTATCTCTTAGAGAATATTATATTAAATTTTCCAAAGACCACTGGAAATCATTTTCTACTTGCTTTTGAAATGTTATTTATTAATCTGGTTGCATATTAATTTATTAATTCTAATCTGGCTTTGCTGCAGTTGATTGCTACTGCTACTCTTTTTCTTGCTTCAAATTCTGAGGAGGCCCCACCCCCTCCAAAAAAAAAAAAAAAAAAAGAATAAGAAAGAAGAAATTCAGCAAGTTAAGTTTGAATGTAAAAAGGACTGAGATGTCTATCATATCCCATAAGAATTTTTACAAAATTTTGTCAACATGTAAAAACCATATTATGGATGTATGAATTTACTTAATATAAATTAAATAGTCATTTCCTATTTTACTTTTAATTTTTAAATTTAAGGCATTTATTCTGCCGAAAACTGTTTTGTCAATTAGGTATTTATTTTGTCCAACATTAACATGCGTCTAAAATGGTTTTTGATTATTGAATTACTTTAAAACTTTAATTTTTCTTATGTTGACATGTATTTTGTTAAACGGAACTGGTTTGAGCAAATATCGGGAGTGAGTGTTTGAGGCTGAGCATGTGATACTGAGTACTCTCTAAATTTTGAGCTTAATGTGCTGCATCCATATGCTCGTCTTACATCCATTCTTAACAAATTTGGTCTTTCAAAAACTATTTTGGTCAATCTGGCTTTAAACTGCTTTTTGTGCTTTGTTTTGATGGTAAATTTTGCCTCTGCAAAGACAAGTTTTTCAAACATATCTTTGTCCTTTCTCTTTGATACTACTGTGTGTCTTTACCTTTTTGCTATTCTACAGCCCTTAAATTATAAATTTATTTATATTATCTGTTAGAGTGAAATTGCAATTTCGTTTATTTTGAAAATTAGATGAGTATTTTTCATACAAATCTTTGTAGAGTCTATGATAGCTGAACTGTGGAATTAATCAGAATCTTCATACAAGATGAAGTGAAAGGATTGAGCCTCAATTTCCCTGCTCTTGCAGTGTCCAAAGCTCCCACACAAAGGTTAAGAAGGTACAAAGGTTGAATAATGATAGATTAGATATAAATTTTTGTTCTGTTTACAGATTTGATGTTGTGATATTTCTTTAGCTTCGTTGGTAGTTGTACACATTGCATGTTAGTTTTGGGGCAGAGATTTAAACACCAATTGTAGTTGGGAAAATGGATTGCTTCTGAATTTGTAAACTTTTGCAAAATAAACATGTTTTTGATAATGATAGATAGTTGGCGGGGAATTTGAGTTCTGCTTACCGTATTTTGCTCAATGTCAACAACTTACTTTAAAAGATTTGAGAGAAATTTTCTAAAAGTTTCTTTTCAAGTGCTGAACTTAAATGTATCAAACCTATCTCAGTAAAATGTGAAAGAAGACAAAATTTTGTTAATATTCTATTAAACTTTGTTTGTTTTGATGGAAAACCTTATATAAAAATAGTTTTCTGTGTTTTCTAATGTTTAGTAACATCAGTTGACTCATTTAAAATTCCAACGTTTTCAATTATATTGGACAGCGTGTGTTTGTTCACAATGCAAACAATAAACACTGTTCTTAAAAATATAGTGATCGAGTTTTTTAGTTTAAAAAAAATTATAATTGTAATAAAAAATGACAAATAATAACCTGAATAATTAAACAAGTCCTCACAAAAACCAAGATTGATGCCTCATTAGATTGTTGTAGAGTATTATAAACCAAAATTGGTGCCTCATTAGACTGACGTCGAGCACAAGTGCACAACATAACTAACTAATTAAATTAAGTCATATCATTATCAAAGTTTATCATTATAATCTTCTCTATCATTTTCTAGTCTGCCATTTCTCTATCTTTTAATAACGTGGCCACATAAGACATTTGAGAACCCAATGTCACATGGACCTAGTAGATGTGTAGGAATTATAATATTCATGACCAAATGGTTAGACTCAGCTCCCAAATTCGGGTCGAATATGCACTTTGATATCACAAAAGTCTTGTACACCGCATGAAATCCGAGCTTTCCTAGTTGTGCCAACCCAAACTCATGGGAATGATGCAAAATACTCAGCAAGCCACACTAGGAACCAAGAGGATACCACTTCGAACACCCAAGCAATCCCAGGACAACAAGGGAACACGGTGATCCTAGTGACCCTTTCAAACCCATCTTTATTTTGTGCCCAAATGCTGGACCTCACTGAAGTTCAATTGGTGCTAACCCACTTTATTAACATCTACAAATAAGAGATATACGCGTGGTGTTAGTTAGCCAAGAACCAGTAAACTCAGGGATAAGGAGTCTAAATCAGTCATACGGCGCGGTTTCCATAAATCAGTTATTAAATTGACTGCAAAATAGTGTCGTATTTATTAAACTCATAAGTTCTTTGTTTATGCTAAACGACATCGTGTCATTGATGTCCTTTAATGAATGCGTAAACGACTGCGATCTAGCCTCCTTTTGATTTTTGTTTTCGTCAGTAACCTCCCCAAAGAGGACAAGGCAACGAGTGACCACACGAGAAGAGCACAGCAGGAGCCAAATTAAATAAGACAACACTGAAAGAGTGCAATCATCTATTGCACAGTTGGGAGGAGCTATGACAACTTCTTCATTTTTTTTTTTTTTTTTTTTAATTATAGACATTGGATAGTAATAGTATTCTATTTTGTGTTTCAAATTATTACCTTTGTTCTTCATTTTTTTTTTAATTTATATTAATAATTTTGCAATAGTATCTTACATAATTGCATTATCAATGCCGTCTTTTATTTATTAGTATTTCATGCATTTTATGCTAATTAGCTGGAATAGAAATCTTCCGCTGTTGACTCTCAAAAAAAAAAAAAAAAATCTTCCGTTGTTCCTTTGGCAATCATTTTTGGAAAGGCTTCTGATATATGATTAGTATCAGTATTTATAATATGGTTTACTGTTTAGCTAACACGTGGAAATTTTTATGTACTGTTGTTTCTCTAGTGAAGGGGTCATTTCAAAAATAGGTGTACTAAGCAAAGTTTATGAGCAACTGAAAAGCACCAGGAATTACTACATACACATGTCATTCAATTTTATGTAGGACAAAATTTTTAAATTAATTTCTGTAATTTGTTATATTTGGTATTTTTATGTAATTTTAGGTTTATGTCATTTATTTCCTTACTTTTAGGTGTTTTTAATGTTTTTTAGTTCAAATTTGGTTCCTATTATGGTTAGGTATTAAATAAAAATCATTTTAGAATATATTTTTTTTGTTTGTCAATTTTTACAGAGCCCTTAAGTCTGTAATTGGTTTTTAAGAATTATTCAATCAATAAAATTCAAACTTTTGTCTTTCTATTTTTTAGTTGATTCTAGATCCTTTTTCCTTGTGGATTCAAAGAACCCTCATAAATTCGAGATTATTTTCAGAAGTAAACGTGTTTTGTTTCTTGTTTTCTAAAAGTAGACGTGTTCTGCTTTTTGGTGCTTTTACATCCCTTATTAGTTGATATTAGAGCCTAGACTTATCTTGATCTTGTGGCTAACGAATGAGACAGTAGCAATTCCGATGAGAAAAAACATAATAAGTATTATGTGACGTACAGTTAGCACTCACAAATATCTCTGCTAGGATGCCATCGTTGAAGCATGGAAACAATAGAGATAATTGCCACGGGGACAAAACTTTTGGGCAACCTATTGGTAAGCAAAATTCATATAAGCCTTATAGAAGAATTGCAAGTTTTAATGGTTATTTTTATAAAGAAGATTTTCTTAATTGATTAATTGATCTAGAGGATTTATTTGATTATGAGGATATTTATAAAGAGAGAAAAGTTAAAATTGTTTTGAATAAACTTAGTGAGTATGCCTTACGTTAGTAGGAACAAATGGAGTTTCATAGACTCATGCGAGGTAAAGCAAAATTAGTTCATGGTCATGGATATTTGAATTGTGATGAGAAGGTTTTGTACAAAGACCCATTAATAATTTGTTGGGTATATACATATGAGTGAAATCTCACATTGAATAATGATGAGAAGAATAAGTAATTACTATAACACAGTTGAGATCATACCTATTTGTTAGGGTCATATTTTTTTGAAATTGGCTAATTCATTGACAAAATGCACTTTACTTGGAATTAGGTATATCTAAGTTGGTTTTTTTTTCTTTTCTTTTTTTTTTCTTTTCAATACCAAAATAGGGAGATAAGCGATATACAAAAGTTTTACAAAAGAGATGGATAAAAACAGCAATAGTTCATTGGCATTTGACATGCCAATTTAGCAATTAACCAAATAGATTTCACAATCAGGTGGGGCACTAAGAACATATTGCAGCAAAGTCCATTTTGGTTTAGAAAATTTAGATTAGCTAATCTGGTCTGTTGAAGCCAATCTGGAGTCTTCTTATGCTGAAAGACTTGGACTAGTTGTCTGCTATCTCCTAGAAACAAAACACACTGAAAACCATGGTTCTTAGCCTTGATCGCAGCTTCTACCACAGCATCCAGCATTGCTCCACATGTTGTTCTTGCTACACTGCTAGTTACACCATAGAAAATGCTATCTCCCTACATGTTAATAGCTTCATATGCAAAAAACCATCTCTTGGGCTTCCTACTTCTAGCTCCAGCAATTTTTATGATCAGTTGCCATTACCCTGAGGGTGGATAGTGGTCTATGTTGGGTCTTCTTGGCTGATTGGTGTGGCTTGGTTGGTCCAGGAAAGCCTTTTTGTACCTGCAAGCCATAGATTGAGATGTTAAAATTATAGTCATAGGATTAGGCTTTAAACCATCATAGGGCACCCTGTTCCTATGGATCCAGATATGCCAAAGAGTTGTAAAGACGGCTTGTAAGTAAGCCATTGCTATTGTATCCTTGGTTTTAAACTTGATGATAAGGGAGGTAAGCCATTGCTGAACACTTGAACTGCTAAAGTCAGTGGAGTGAATAGCCAAAGTGGATCCATGCCAGCAAGCTCTACTGAAAGGACATAGAAGGAAGAGGTGAGTTGAGGATTCTTCTTCAGAATTGCATAAGGGGCAATAGGTCTGAGTTGGTATGCCTCTGTTGCTCAGATTAAGAAGGGTAGGGAGTCTGTCTTGAAGGAGTTTCCAAATGAATGTATTAATTTTGAAAGGTACTTTAACTCCCCAAATCAAATTCCACACACCCTCCTAACCATGTGTAGGCCAAGGAGAAAGAGAGTCCTGCATAAGAATCTCATAAGCTCTTTTGACTTGCAAACTTCCAAAGCAGCCTGTCTTGCACATCATATGTTTTGGGTCAAGGAATCTGTAGGATTTGTTTGCTCAAAGGAAAAGGGTATAAGGTTTGAACCAAATCAGCTTTCCATGATTTGGAACTCTAGTCAATAAGGTCTCCCACTATACCTGTGAGTAAGCTAGGATGGTCCAAATTTACTTGGGAACTTGGAAACTAGTTTTGATGATTGAGAGGAACATTAAACCCAGTACCAATTCTCCACTAACCCTCCCTCAGTTTAGAATAACTATGTGTTTTGTTGGCTTTTATTCCGTGCCAAATTTGATTGTAATTTCCATCAATCGTTTATACCCTGTATTTGTTGTGGGAATTGTTGTAAGGGGTGTGTGATAGAGAGTGTGTGAAGACTCAAGCAATTTGGAAGCTGATGGAATCTCGCGGGTGTCTCGCGACTAAGCTTCCCGCGAAGTGAAGCATGTGCCCTGCACATGCTGGAATGCGAAGAGTCATTACAGATGGAGACAGCTGTCTCTCGCGAGTATCTCGCGGGTAAGGCCTTCCCGCGAGACATGCTGTTCTGCCAGCCTGTACTGACTGACTCACACATTTTGCACCTATCCTATATAAACCCTCATTACCCACAAATGTTGAGGAATGCTTCAGAGAGAAAACCCTAGCCAAACACATTTGCAATTAGAGATTGTCATCCCCACCTTTCTCTATACACTTGCTTGCTTGTGGTATCTCCTCAACCCTTCCCTCTCCATTTTCCACACCATTGAGAGGTTGATAGCCCAAACACTTACCACACCTTTTGAGAGTGTTGTGTGACGTTTTGGTGCTGCTGGGAAGCATTGGAAGAAGCCTGGAATGGCAGATGCAACATGGAGCTTGTTGCGGGATCCGGATAACTAAGACAAGACACGGTTCCGAGAAGCCTTGTTGGAGTAAGAGCTTGGAGGGCTTAGGTACATCGGGTAGATTAGGCTTGGAGGGTCTCTTGCTTACTCATGTATCCCAACTGATTGTCTAGTGGATCGATTTCCGCTTGGAGGGCGGCGGAGAGGTTTTTCGCCGAGTTCTTCGGTTTCCTCTTCGAAAACACGTCTTGGTGTTTTCTGTGTTTGCATCTCTCTTCCCTACTCTTTTATATTCCATTATACTGCTGTGTTGTTTAGTTAATGGATTAGAGTAGCTATATTGTTCATCCGCTCGCTTTTACACTATTCCGCACTTTATATTAAAGTTGTGTAAAATCTATTGAGCCGTAATTTTAATCGGGGGTCTAAACAGCTCTTGTGTTTTTCAACACGTTTTCGAGCTTTCAATTGGTATCAGAGCGGGTACACTTGCTTGGTTTAAATACCTTAGTGTGATCCTTGACCCTATTTGAGATGGACCGGTCTCAATCGCTCAATGTTCCACCATTTTTTGATGGGAACAATTACGCATTCTGGAAAGTCAGAATGAGAGCATTTTTATGCTCTATAGAAGATACCGTTTGGGATGCGGTAGAGCTCGGCTGGACTAAGCCGGAAGCTCCTAAGGCAAATTGGGATAAGGCAGCCCTCGCAGCAGCCAATGCAAATAGTAAAGCTTTAAACGCTATATTTTGTGCTGTTTCACCTGATGAATTCCACAGGATCTCTCATATGACAGTTGCTAAGGAGGCTTGGGAGATTTTGGAGACCATTTATGAGGGTACAAAGAAAGTTAAGGACACAAAGCTTCAGATGCTTACCACCAAATTTGAAGAGCTCAAGATGGGTGATGATGAACCATTTGATTCATTCTATGGGAAGCTCAATGAAATTGTTATTGCTAAACTCAATCTTGGGGAGAAGATTGAAGATGCTAAGGTGGTAAGAAAAGTATTGAGGTCCTTGCCTGAAAGTTTTAGAGCAAAAGTTACAGCCATAGAGGAAAGCAAGGATTTGGATGAGATTAAGATTCAAGAATTAGTTGGGTCTCTCCAAACATATCAGATGGGACTGCCTTCCCATAAGATGAGTAAATCACTTGCTCTTAAAACCATCACCGAAAGGATGGGTGATTCCTCCGAAGAAGATGGGGTGGAAAAGGAGGTAGCATTTCTTGCGAAAAACTTCCGCAAATTTTTGAAGATGAAGAATAGTGGGAAACCATTCAACAGAGGAAAATTTTCATCTCCAAAAGGTGATAGGAAAGAGTTTACAAAGAAAGAAGGGAGGGAGTTTCAACCTTCGTCAGAAATTATATGCTATGAGTGCAATGGCCATGGCCATCTAAAGAAGGAGTGTCCAAATTTTCTGAGGGGAAAAGGCAAAGCCTATGCCACGACACTCAGTGATTCAGACTCCTCTGATTCTGACTCGGAAGAGAGTTGTGACGGAGAGGGAAACTACTCCGCGTTCATGACCATTGCTCATGTGGAGTCATCGGATGATTTGGGTGCACTTGTGAAGGAGCTTGGTGAGCATTCTGATTCAGAGTCTATTGGGAATGTGGAAGAATCAGATGTTGAAGAAGAAGAAGAGAATACCGCCAATCTTAAAGAAAATTACTCCTTATTACTTGAGAAGTCAGGAGAGTATACTAGAGTAGCCAAGGCGGCTGTAAGGAAAATGAAGAAAGCTGAGGAAGATTATAAAAGTCTCTTGATCAGATATAAAGAGGCTAAGTGTGAGATTGAGACACTAAATGGCGAGTTGTCTGAAGCCTATACGAAGGTGAGGTTTCTTGAGTAAGAGGTAGTGCAAGCTCATGCCAAGATAGAAAGAGTCTCCTCCCAGAAGCTAGATGATGTTATCTCATCTCAAAAACCCTCTTCAGACAAGTCCGGGTTAGGATACACCGGAGGAAGTAGCTCATCAGTCAAAGCCACGAAAGAAGTGAAATTTGTAAAGGCCATAGAGCCTAGTGTAGAAGAGCCCACTCTTGAGAATGTCAAGGCTGAGAAGAAGAATATGAGTGAGCAACAGATGGTGAATAAGCCCCGAAATCATTCCATAGGTAGACATGAGACCAGAGGGAGATCTCTTCCAAGATTTCAACGGGGTCCCAGAACGGACTATGTGTGTCACTACTGCGGAATGCAAGGATATACCAGACCTAACTGTCAGAAGCTGAGATCAGACAACAACTCAAGCGCACCTCGGTCACGAGGAAGGAGAAATGACATGAGGTCTTGGGGTGGTGAACAACCGAGAAGTCAGAATCGTGATCCTGGCATGATGGACATGATGAAAATGATTGGTGCTTTCACCACCTGCTTGGAGAGTTTCACCAGAAGGTTTGACAGTCCAAATTCTCGTACCCAATCCGTTAAGGATATCACCCTAAACGCACGTGACGTGTGGGTGAAGAGGGGTACTCATGCATAAGCATTATAACTTGTCCACGCATAAATTCTTTCCATGCTCAGGGTCTTTTGCTGTTGCATTGTTTCATGCATTGCTCTATTTTTACTGTTGGTGTTTTGTACCGGTTGTTTTTATTTTTTTTCTTGTTCTGTTTTTGGGTGTGTTCAAAAAAAAAAAAAATTTCAAAAGCATATAAAAAATTAGAAAATCCAAAAATTTGATCACTTTGTTGAGTTGTGTCTCAAAGCACGTTTTACCTTGTACCTTTGTACGTATGGCTTTGTGCATTTAACGAGCTTAGCTTGTCTCTCATGCACTCATATCATTGTGGAAGAAATCCTGAAATCTATGTGACTGTTGTAAATAGATCTTCAACTTTGTCATGAATGATTAGTGAATGTTTTTGTTGATCTTGAGACTTGCATAGACTCATGCCTATATATCTTCCCACTTTTATTTTGTGTTTTAAAAGAGCTCTCTAATTGTAAATCTCCAAATGAAAAGAGATATAGAGCTGCAAAAGCCTGTCGCACAAACTAGTATTCGACTAGGAAAAAGGGAAAGCGACCAAAAATAAAATGTATGATGCCCAAAAAGCCAAAGGCTAACTCATAAATTGAAATATCAAAAATTTCTAGCATCTTTCTCTAAATGAGATTCGCTTTGCTCAAAAGTTGCAAATGATATGTTAAATTTGGAGCCAAATGAAAAGTTTCAATGAATTGTTATCAAGTACGTGTGGGAGGTCATATATGCATGTTTCTATAATTGAGATAGGTCACATAATCTAGTGCTAGTTGTGTATGCCTTGATTGAATTGATCATTGAAGCTTCACATTGGACTAAGGACTATCTCATTTTTGATATCCACACACAACACACAAGTCAATGTTCAATGAATGCCTTATTCATTTGTGTGATTGTACTTGTTTAAATGTGTTTTCACATGCTCAATCTTTGTTGATCAAACCCAAAAAGATTTTTGAGTGTTTTATTTGTTTTTGAAAGTGATTTTATACTTTCTTGTCTTTTTGTTTTTGACTAAAATGCATGTTTTTGTGTTTCTTCAAAAACTGGTTCAGAGGTAGTTTCGCGAGAAGCTCGCGACTTAGAGCTTCCCGCGAAAAGGAGCTGAGGAAAGTTTTTATTTTATCATGTCACACAGAAGTTTTCGCGACTGTCTCGCGACCAACAGCTTCTCGCGAAATGCTGTTTGGCTAAAAATTGGATTTTTCCAATTTCAGACAGAAGCTACCGCGACTGTCTCGCGACTGTTTCGCGACTTGATGCTTCTCGCGAAATATTTTGTGCTTCAGTGGCACTTCTCGCGACTGTCTCGCGACTGTTTCGCCCCTCTCTAACCCGCGAAAAACGCGTGTTTTCAGTTTTTAAATAGCTGATGTGACAGTTTTTCAAACATGTTAAACTTCCCTCGCTCAACCTCTCTCGAACTCTCTCAACCCAAAATCACTATTTCATTCATTTTCCTTCAATCCGAGCAGTTTTTTCTGCATTTTCTTCTTCAAGGTATGTTTGTTAACCATTTCTTTTTAAGTTTTTACTTAGTTTTTGCAGAACTTTTTGTTAGGGCTTTTAAATATTGGGGATTTTCGAAGCTTTGGGTTGTTTTTCAAATTGGGTGAAGTTTTCTCATTTTTTTTGATTGGGTTGTGTCCCATTTACTGTTTCTACATCTGTGTTGGCCCCTTGAGGCATTCTATTATGTATCGAGGGTAGAATTTCACATGTTCATGCATTATTCATATAACTTTTGCTTGTGTGCACGCCAAGTGTTTGTCAAAATGTTCAAATGACATTTTTGTGACAAAATGGAATCAAGTGATTTCAATAAATTGTTTTTCACTTGTTTGACCTTAGTTTACTTAGGTTTGGTCATTGTGTATATGTTTCACTCACTTTGTGCATGTTGCACATTCTTGGCACACTACTAGGCACACTTAGGCACCCTCATGCATCTCATGCCGCAAGCACATGCACACAGTCACCCTCTATTGCATTTTTGTCTTAATTTGATGCTATGTAGTAGTGCTTTATAAGTTGGAGTCGTTTTGAATGATGTTTAATGGCTACCATGCTCTGTTTTTGAGTTAGTTTAAGTATGATTTGGAACTAACTTGAATCTAATGAAGTTTATCTTATGGTTTGTGCTTGTGCATTTTTCTGCACTTTATAAAACGTGCAGATGTCTCCCACCAAACATGTTGCTAAGAAGAAGTCATCTTCAAAGCGAGCCCGAACTGATTCTGATCATTTCCGGTCCATGGAAGCTGATATGAAGTACAATGATTGCTACAAGGACAAGACAATCATCATGGAGCGGGTAGTCCAGTTAGAAACTCTTGAGGACACTTTCATCCCTGAAGTGTTCAAAGATAGAACTTGGACCAAGTTGCTGAACCCAACTGGAGTGGTCTATGCAGAGATCATCAAAGAGTTCTTCTCCAATGCCAATATTAATGGAGAATGTATTGAGTGCTGGGTAAGACACAAGGAGTTTGTGATTACAAGAGAGAGCATTCAAGACTTTCTAGAAACTCGACCACCATCTCAGCCAATCACTGTTGCTTATGAGGACCGAATGGGTTCCACTGATGAGATGATTAAACTCCTTGGTGGTGAACCAAAGAAATCATCCATGAACACCATCAAGTTCTCTCCGAAAATGAGGACCCTAAGCTATGTGATGATTCACAATCTTTATCCGGTCACCAATCTCACCACTCTCTCTGCTCCGAGAACCAGATTTCTGTATGATCTCTTCACACATAAGGAGATTGACATTTGTGGCCATATCATGCATGTCCTGAAGAAGAGCATCACGAAGCAGAATTCACGGACTATGATGCCGTTCCCCTCTTTAATCATGGGATTGATTGCCAAGGCAAAGCTCAAGCTCCCTAGTGGCCTCACGATTGTTCAGAGGGACTATCCCATTGGTGGTCATACACTGACTAGAAGCACTGCACACATCAAGGGATCGAAGACCGGTGTGCATACCATACCACCACCACGACAAGTTCAGCAGGATGAAGGCGAGGATACAGAGGAAGAGATTGATAGGTTCACCTCGGCTCCTGAGCCTTCTACACAGCCATCATCTTCGGCTCCTCCACAAGGCTTAAGCAAACTAGATCAGTTGCTTGCTAAGATGGATCAGATGTCCACAGTGCTTGACTCACATGTGCAGTACACCGCGGACCAGTTTGCATATCTCCAAGGACAGATCACCGCGCTCTCCTCTCAAGTACAAGACCTATCTATGGAGCACGACTCAGATTCAGAATCAGATCAGTTCTGACCCTTTGGCCATTCCGGTCAAAAAGGGGGAGAAAATTCTGAGGGGGAGCTAGAGAAGAGCTTGCACAGTGCTAGGGGGAGCATAGTCTAGCATCTTAGTAACATTGGTTATTGGTTTTTTTTCAGACGGTTTTTATTCAGTATTTTTTAGTTCTTATAAATGTTTTACAGCTTTTGTGTTGAAAACTTTGATACTATGCTTTATTTAAGTACTATTTCAGATGTTTCTTTTGTGTTACTCTCTATGCTTTGTAGCGTACTTTGCATGTACCCATGTTGCTTTTGTAAGCTTTAAGGGTTGTTTTGTTTCATTGCATGTTATTTGTAGGCTTTTATGGCTTGTGCCATGTATTTGCAATACTTTGCTTATGCAGCCTTTATGCTTGTGCTATTGATGTTAAATGTCATAGTTTTACTTCACTACATCACTCTTGTGCCCGTGTAGGATTGTTCCTAGATGCATATACGTTCTATGCATTGGTTGAGTGATGAACACTCTTGTGCCCGTGTAGGATTGTTCCTAGATGCATATACATTCTATGCATTGGTTGAGTGATGAACACTCTTGTGCCCTAGTAGGATTGTTCCTAGATGCAAATTCTTCAAGTATTTTGCATTGGTTGAGTGTTGGATGTGCAAATGGTACTCTTCATATGAGCGTATCATCTTGCATATTCGGATGTTCATTCCTTATGTGAATGAGCATAGTAATTGCTTGTGTATAGTGATTACTCGTTTGATCTTGCCATGATTTAGTGTTTCTATTTCATTTTGCTTGATCATGTGCTTATTGCTCCATATGCTTTTCAAGTTTTCTGCGTACAATGATAATATTTTGTTGTTGTGTTTCAGGAGTTACTTGTTCATATGTCCAAGAGCTTATCAGAATCTAGAATTAGGTGTGAGTGAGTTTTGCCTGTGTTCCCAAACTCACGTTTAAGTCTAGAGTCTGTTTTAGGGTTTTGTCACGGAATAGCCAAAGGGGGAGATTGTAAAGTTGTGATTTACAACTATGTGTTTTGTTGGCTTTTATTCCGTACCAAATTTGATTGTAATTTCCATCAATCGTTTATACCCTGTATTTGTTGTGGGAATTGTTGTAAGGGGTGTGTGATAGAGAGTGTGTGAAGACTCAAGCAATTTGGAAGCTGATGGAATCTCGCGGGTGTCTCGCGACTAAGCTTCCCGCGAAGTGAAGCATGTGCCCTGCACATGCTGGAATGCGAAGAGTCATTACAGATGGAGACAGCTGTCTCTCGCGAGTATCTCGCGGGTAAGGCCTTCCCGCGAGACACCCGCGAGACATGCTGTTCTGCCAGCCTGTACTGACTGACTCACACATTTTGCACCTATCCTATATAAACCCCCATTACCCACAAATGTTGAGGAATGCTTCAGAGAGAAAACCCTAGCCAAACACATCTACAATTAGAGATTGTCATCCCCACCTTTCTCTATACACTTGCTTGCTTGTGGTATCTCCTCAACCCTTCCCTCTCCATTTTCCACACCATTGAGAGGTTGATAGCCCAAACACTTACCACACCTTTTGAGAGTGTTGTGTGACGTTTTGGTGCTGCTGGGAAGCATTGGAAGAAGCCTGGAATGGCAGATGCAACATGGAGCTTGTTGCGGGATCCGGATAACTAAGACAAGACACGGTTCCAAGAAGCCTTGTTGGAGTAGGAGCTTGGAGGGCTTAGGTACATCGGGTAGATTAGGCTTGGAGGGTCTCTTGCTTACTCATGTATCCCAACTGATTGTCTAGTGGATCGATTTCCGCTTGGAGGGCGGCGGAGAGGTTTTTCGCCGAGTTCTTCGGTTTCCTCTTCGAAAACACGTCTTGGTGTTTTCTGTGTTTGCATCTCTCTTCCCTACTCTTTTATATTCCATTATACTGCTGTGTTGTTTAGTTAATGGATTAGAGTAGCTATATTGTTCATCCGCTCGCTTTTACACTATTCCGCACTTTATATTAAAGTTGTGTAAAATCTATTGAGCCATAATTTTAATCGGGGGTCTAAACAGCTCTTGTGTTTTTCAACACGTTTTCGAGCTTTCAATATTCTTCTAGAACCAAGAATGATGAGGTTTTGGAGTACATTCTTGTAAGGCATAGTTAGGGAAGTATTTAGCCATATAAGTTCTTGCTAGCAAAGAGTTAGGATTTTGGCTAAGTTTCCAATATTGCTTTGCAAGCATGGCTTGATTCATGAGACTGAATTTCATAAGACCAAGGCCTCCCTTTCTATTGGGTTGACAGATTCTTTCCCGATTCAAAAGATGTAGTTTTTTTCTCTCCTTGCCCATGCCCCCACCAAAAACTCTAACAATGGCATCCATCTTATTGCAAACCTGTTCAGAGACTCTAAGGCATGAAAAGGTATATAGGGGTAAGGATGGGAGAACTGAGGAAATAAGAGTTGTTCTCCCTGCTTGTGACAATAACCTAGCCTTCCAACCTTGCAATTTGGACTGAAGCTTTTCAACCAAAAACTGAAAGTCAACCATTCTGTTACCCCTCAACTTAAAATTGAGGCCAAGGTACTTGCTAGAATTTTGCACCAAATTAACTTTAAGGTCTCTAGCTAAGGCTTCCTGATCTTCCACAGGCATATCTAGGGAACAAAATAAATCATATTTGAGAGGATTGATGCACTGCCCTGATACTTTACAATACCATTCCAGAATTTTCTGTAAGGTTGCTAGAGAATGATTATCCTTCTTAAAAAAACAAAAGGGAGTCATCAAAAAACAAAAGGTGGGTGAATGAAATGCCATTCCTTCCAACCTTTACCCCTTTCAAATTGTTCGAGGCTTCAACTTGTGTTAAGGAGATGGATAGGATATTAGCACATAAAAGGAACAAATATGGGGATAGGGGGTCCCCTTGTCTCAAACCTTGAGCTAGTGTGAAGGACTTGGACATGTTTCCATTTATTAACAAAGTATACTGCACTGAGGTGACACATTCCATTATCCACTTTATCCATTTTGAATCAAACTTCATCACCACAAGGACTGCCTAAAGAAAATTCCATCTAACTTTATCATAAGTTTTGCTCATGTCTATTTTCAAAGCCCCAAAGCTATATTTCTTCCCTCTTTTTTTCCTAAGGCCATCCATGATTTCATGAGCTATAAGAATATTGTCAGAAATGTTCCTTCCCTTTATGAATGCATTCTGAAAAGGTGTAATGAGAGTGTCCATAAGAGGTTTCAGCCTATTGACAAGAATTTTTTAAATAACCTTATAAATGACATTGCATAGACTAATTGGCCTAAAATGGTTGACCTCCTCAAGATAAGTGACCTTAGGGATAAGGGTGATGAAAGTGTGGTTAAGACTATTGAGAAGATTACAATCTTGAGCAGATAATGTAGGAATAGGTAAGTCTTGGAGCTCCTTAACTAAGCCCTCCACACTAATATTATTTCTGTTCACATAGTTTTCCTTAAAGTGTTCACTAAGAATGGTCTCAATCTCCTCAGGCTTGTCAGTGAAGATGCCCTGGCCATTCTTGATGTGGAGGATCCTACTTCTAGCTCGTCTTTGTTTCACCACTATTTGAAAATTTTTGTGTTCCTATCCCCATGAAGAAATCACTTTGTCCTTGCCTTTTGAGCCCACATCAATTCCTCCCTATCCAGTAAGTCCTCAATCTCCATCCTAAGGGCTTTCTCAGCTTTAGCATCCTTAATAGATTTGATGGAATTCTGAAGTATTTGCAATTGAGCCTGTTTCTCTTTTATATTAGTTTCCACTCTACCAAAAACCACCCTATTCCACTCCAAAGCTTTCTTTCTCACATTGTATAGTTTGTTTCTCAATTGGGCAGCTGTAGATCCATGAGAATTAAAATCCCAAGACTGCTGGATCATATCATGGCAAGTAGGATGTGTGATCCATGTGTTCAAACCTAAAGGGTCTTTTTCTAAAAGGACCAAGGACCTCCAGATCCAAAATAATTGGTCCATGGTCAAAATGGATAATAGGTAGATTCCTAAAGGAGTATAAAGGGTACATATTAACCCATTCAATTGTGGCAAAGGCCCTATCCAACCTTTCCATTACTAGATCCTCTTCTTCTCTATTATTTATCCATTTGTATCTCTGACCCGTGCCTATTAGACCACATAAATGAAGACCAGTTATCACTTGTTGAAGCAAATTAGTACCAACAATGTTCCCCTGATTGAAGGACAGTTTATCCTGAGAGCTTAAAACTTGATTGAAGTCCCTAATACAGAGCTAATTTGGATGAGAATGACCTTTTAGAGTTTTAAGTTGTTGCCAGACAAGGTCTCTTTTGGCATGATCAGGGTGTCCATACACAAAAGTGATTGAAAGAGGACTCCCTTTGTTGTCAAGTAAATTAATATGAATAAGATGGTCTGATGCAAACTCTACAATTAGACTTTGTCTAAGCATCCATGCCAGGATCAAACCCCCACCAAAACCCACCCTTGGAACCTCCCACCCATCAGAAAAACCACACTTAACCCAAAATTGTTTTTCTTTATCTTTAACTAACCTAGTCTCCATAAGGAACAAAATGTCTGGTTTAAACTCCAAGGCTTTTTTCTGACACTTTAGAACTGTAGAGGATTTGCGCAAACCTCTACAATTCCAACTCAAAATCCTCATGGCTGTTGGGGAAGTTGCATAAGGCCAGCTTCCTAACACCCATTTAGATATTCAAGGAGTATCTCATCATCAGGAAATACATAAGGCAAGGTATAAAAAGATGATTTAGCCAGGGAAGTGTCATTGGTACCTTCCTTTTGTAGAAATCCACAGAGTAGTTTTTGTCTTATGTTCCTTCCCAACCTCCCCAATTCTGGTTTGAACCTCTTCCTAGTAGCTCCATTAGCCCTTGCCAACACTTCAGCAAGGTTTTGAAACCTAGATCGTTCATTGAACCATAAAAGGGAGAGGTTCAAGGTTTTTGAGGTTCAATCGAGGTTGAATCGAGGTCGAATCGTGATGATGTCATAATTAATTTAATAATTAATTAATGCCTAAATATAGATATTAAATTTATAAAACTAGCAAAATTGACTAATATATCTATATCTGTGAGGGAAATTTAATGATTTTCAAGCATATATTTAATAATTAAATAAGAAAGTTATTAAAATAAAATAATAACCATGAAAACATTAAAATTTATGATTAATTTTTTAAGTAAAGTTGAATATTTTTAAAGGATTTTAATTATAATTTTTTTTCCATTCCTTGTAAGAAATGGGATAATTTAATTAAGTAGAATATAATTGTGTTAATTTTTTTTTTTTTAATTGCGTTAAGTTTACTTCAAGTATTTTTTTTGTTATTGTTGAGCACCAACTTGCAAGCTTGGCTGAGTGGTTAGGCTCCAGCTGCATCTCTGACCGTGCCTAGGTTCCAATCCTGGTAAGCGCATTTTCTGATTTTTTTTTCTTATTTAGTAGGCATGCTTTAACTGGGGCTGGACCGCCCGATTCATGCCACCGGTTCTGCATGAAGCGGGCGGTCCAACCCCGATTCAAGGGGTTCACGGAATAAACAAGCATGCCCAGTTCTCTATGCCTAAAAAATCGAATTTCAGTCCGATTCCCAGTTAACCCAGTCGGATTGCCCGGTCCGGTCCAGGTTTGAAAACCTTGCACTTCAGTGCAATGCATACTTGACAGAAAGCCAGGTTTTGAATTAATTGAGGCAGAGGAAGGTGGACCTGGGCCTAGCCCATGGGGCTCAGAGGCATACATGATATTGAGGCCAATATCTAAGCTCACAGCCTGTGTAGTGCTTGCTCCTATTAGTGAGTCTGACACGTGATGGGCTATATAAAGGTGTTGGCCCACATCGGTAGTTCTCCTTATGCTCGGCCCAGAACTAGAATTACCAATTTCAAATCACATCCTATCACTGTCCACCTTGTTGACCAAAGGTTGAACAAAGGAGTCAATAGCTTCAGGGACCTATCCCACATCCCATGCATTCCTACATAACCACTCGGGGCGACCTTCATTTAGTTTATCTAGATTAAACATCTTAACAGTTTCAAAATCATTTTCTGTGTTCGAGCTTAATTCTTTTTGTGTTTACAATTCCCCTGTTGTGAGGTAAGGACCTGTACCATCTACCTATGTCCACCGAAGTGAAGGATTAGAGGCATTCTCTTCATTATAGGAACCCTATAATTCTTCCTCATGATCCAGATTAGAATTAATGTTTTGGTTTGGGTGAAGAGGGGTAGTAGTAAGGGAGGAGGTAGGGGAATTCACAGGGGTAGGAGGTAGGGGAATTCACAGGGGTAAAAGGTATAAAGGAGTTCCCTAGATTGAGAGAGAAAATGGCCGAGTACAGGTTTGCATGGTCAATTTGATGGTGTTGTAGAGTGGTAGGATTAAGTGTTGTTGGATTAGTTTGCATGGTCAGTCTGGGTATTCTCATCGTGTGACTAGGGACTAACATTTTATTGTTGGTGGTTAGGGTTTGGGTCAAGATGGTCGGGGTGGCCATGATTGTTAGGTTGCATGTTGCCATTACGAACCTGAGTCGTCCAATGTCTCCTTTGCTTGTAGAATGCCCTCAGCTCATTATGAAAATGAGGCTCCATTGAATCAAAACCATAATGTAGATGATAGATCCTCTGAATATGTTGCCTTTGGCGAATCAAGCACCTCTCAACTTCATCAAAGCTCTCATTGCATTGCCCCCTTGTGTGACCGATCAAGCCACATCTGATGCATAATTTGTGTAGCTTTTCATATCGGCATTGAATCCATGTCTTGGAACCATCATCTAAACGTAGCATAAACCCAGATATGATTGGCATCCACGGATCCAAACGCACACGAACTTGCATGAACCTGATGTTCCTAGGAATGCAATCTTCCCAGTTAACTTTCTCAACAAATCCTATCAAATGACCCATCTGTTCAGCCAATTTTGGGTACTGATACTCAAGGGGTAATCCACGCAATTGAACCCATATAGACACATAGTTAAGGTGAAGCTTGTTAAGAACCAAATTGGGTCTCCATTTCTCCAAAACCAGAAGGGCACCATCCACGGCCCATGGACCTTCAGCACACATCCTCTAGATCTTCTATATGCTCAAAATGGATCAAGTAAAAGAACGAATCTCTACCTACAACAATAGCCACACCTCAGATTCACCATGCACTGTTGATAAGTTGCTGTAGGTACGAGATTGAGAACTTCCTAGAGTCAAGAATGAATCCAAATGCACAGTGACTCCAAAACTCTTGTTGCATGTCAACATTCTCAAGATCTGCCTCTAGAACAGGCCCATGTCTAGCGAATAGGGCCTCGCCATCCTCACTGACTAGAGAATCAGAGTCACATTCTTTAATAAAAGGTCCAGAGCTCACCTCTGACCCACTACTTTCAGACCAGCCAAAATTACGAGTTGCAAAATGGTCCCCTATGTTCACGTGATAAGGGAACAGCAGCTTAACAGCGAGTAACCTGGAGCAAAAACACTCAGCACAAGCACAATGACAAGGACAATACGAAAAAACAAGAGAAAAGAAAGGAGGATATGTGTAGAACAGGAAAAGAGAAAAGTCAAGGGAAAGTTAAATAAAAGTTCAGAAGAGGAAAGCCAAAAGAGTACACAATAAACAAAGAAGATGTAAATGGATGGTTGACACAGTGAAAAGAAGCAGTGAGAAGTAAATGTGAAAGGGAGTGATGGGAAATAATAGGCTAGGAAAAGGGGCAGGGTGGAGTAGTTTGGGTAAAGGTGCTGACAAAGCCTTGGTAGACGCACACTACCTAGTTAGAGACAAACACAACACTCCTAAGTGAAACTAAACTCTGAAGGCTTAGAGAGAGAAGCTCTCAAGGAGAGAGAAGTTTTTATTTCCAATTACATCTGATCTAAGTTGGGTTTAATACATTAAAAAATATGTTATTCAACCATATCAAGTGCTCGTATTAAAGACATGAAGATTGATCCAAGAAAAGAAAAGTTGTTTCATTAAGTCTCAACAGATAGCTCGACATATACAGCTATCGAGACTAAATGAGAAGCTTGACAGATGGTGGTGTGCTGTCACAGGCAACCAAAAATAAAACCTATACTCCTAAAAATACGTGTAATGGTGTGAGTAAGAATCGTTCCCATAGAGAGTATCTAGCCTAGTTTTGTGCTACATGAACAAGGATTGGGGGGGGGGGGGGGGATTTGAGTATAACGAAAACAATTTTAAGAAAAACAACTAAGGAACAACTCAAATTAAAATATCGAAATCAATCAAAAGAACAAACCTTGGTCTAAGTCAACATCCACCATCAAAATATTATAACTGATCATCGATGCAAGCATATATCAATTCACACTTTAAATATTCACCGTTGGAACTATTTTTCTATTTCTCCTTAGTCTCAGTTAATTAGAAAACAAGCCATCTAATTAACCCTAACTACTAAACAACCCAAGACAAACGCTAAAGGTTTAATCTAGTAGCAGCCTTAAGAATTAGAGAGATAGATGAAGCTAAACAACATAAGCACAAGTGGCTGCATTTAATTCAGTCGAGCGTTCTTCCTAAGATCTAATAATTTCTGACGTAGTAAATCATTAAATCTTGGTTGCTTCACAAATTAGAGAGATCAAACAATTACAGATTTGATATCTAACCTAGTAATAGATTGCAATGAATAATAAACTAGTAGGTCTCCTAGTAATTAAATGAGACAATCATGAAAATAGGCACAGAAGAACATCCAGTATTCAAAGCATAAATTGAACAATAAAAACAAACTAGATCTCACAGTTTTATTGATTTCAAGGCTTCAGTTTCCTTCGACCAAGTATAAAAGTTTAGCCAAGTAGGGCCATGATGAAAACTCAAAGGAGAAGTTAGAGAAGAGGGGAGAGAGAGGCGTGTGTCCAATCTGATTTCTCCTCCCCTCTTTTACACATTCATTCCTCCTTTCCCAAGCCTACAAAATCTCTAAAAAATATTCTAAATAATAATATCCAAATTTGACTAATTAAGGAAAATATTAAAAATAAAAAAAATGTCCTAATATAACTAGGAAAGTGGTGTTTTTTCAGCTGAAATTTTCGTGCACCAGATTTGGAAGCTTCTGAAAATAAACCGCATCAGGTATTAGAATTTCAAGCAAAGGAACATTCCAAAACGTTAACAGTGCCGGTGCAGCAAATTCAAGCCCAATTTAGACCTTGATTTAGCCAGTATCTTTCAAACCTCAAAACATGAAAGTTGTAGAGCTTTCTCTTGGCGTTCCATAGCATCTTGAATCATCTCACTCGGAGCTCTAATTAGAGAGTTAAGCATAAATTACGAAGTGATGTCGAAACTGTCCAAAATCGCCTAATTAGCTACGTTTTGCACTTAATGCCTCCATTTGCATCCTAAATCAAAATATAAGAATAATGAGTACATTTAGGCACCAAATAAGTATAAAAGACTAAACATTAAGGGAGAAAAATATGACATTTTGCATTCTCATTAGATGGCTCGATAGAAGCTCGATCTATCGAGAATTAAGATTTTCAGATTTCCATATCTGAAATTCGGCCCAAGCTTATGTATTTGTTTAGGATTCTTTTCTCGTAATCCTAGACATATATATGGCTTATTTTAAGAGTCGTCAGATACGGATACAGAGACTAAGAGTTTATTTTTCTCTATGAGAAGCTACTGTGTTTGTATGCCATAGGGTTTTGTAACCAAGTGCTTCTTGATCTTCATTGTTGATGAAGTGAAAAACTTTGCAACCAACAACATTCATTCAAGTTGCTGGAGTTAGTCACATACTGCGATCCGTGCAAGGTTAGTAAAAAATTAGAAATTTGTGCATCAAAGGAAAGAAGGCTACTACAAGATCCAGTCCAATTGGATATTGAAGCAAAGGTTCAACTGTAGGTTGGTATGTCGGAATAGGCCAGGGTAGTTGGTAAGATTCTTTATAGTTGTAACTGCTTGATTGTTGATTAGTGGATTCTTGGAAGTGGTGATCTTAAAATCACCCGATGAGGTTTTTGCTGCGCGAGGTTTTCCCCATTTGTCAACAAATCACCGTGTCAAATTTATTTTCCACCGCATTTAATATTTTTGGTGATTTGTTGGTGCTTTTACAATTTGCATGCAATTGAACCTAATTAATCAACTTGGATAATTAAATTAATTAACCGGAGTCAAGTTATCTTAACCGAACACTATTGAACTTAGGCTTTTTGGGTTAAGTGTGTGTCTATATATTATATTAGCCACTCAAGGAGTCTCCCCAGAGTGTTTATCTCCCTAACATAATTTCTTTTGAGTGACTTTCACAATTACCCTATGTAACAATTTATATCACAAACTTTTTAGTTACTAAATTTGACCCTCATAAGATTTTGAATAATAAAATGAAATCATCGAGATTTTTATATCAATGCACATTAACAATTTCTTTCCAATACAAATTTTTGGAGGTCAAGATATAACAATTGAAAATTGTCCACAAAATACAATACCCGTTAATTTGAATAGAACATTAACGATTTTATATTAATTCAAATTTTAAGAGGTAAAAACATAACAGTTGGAAGTTTATGAACTAATTAAAATGTGATAAATCACATGAGTTAAATGGGAATTTTTC
This sequence comes from Quercus ilex subsp. ballota, assembly GCA_032727855.1. Classification (NCBI taxonomy): domain Eukaryota; kingdom Viridiplantae; phylum Streptophyta; class Magnoliopsida; order Fagales; family Fagaceae; genus Quercus; species Quercus ilex. The sequence goes on along the minus strand of CM064910.1, from coordinate 30,667,290 downwards.
CATTAAACAAATAAAAAATTAAAGAAAACTAGAGGAGTCAAACTCAACTTATTAACTTAAATTTAAAACTCTACACTTCTTTTTTTTTGTGAACGGAAAAGTTTTATTAAAGCATTACACCAATGCTGAATGTTCAGCCTCGTTACAAATTATATTATCAAAGATTCAAAAGGTTGAGGATTAGAAAAAACATAAAAAGAACCTATTACGTACACTTGTTCTTACAATAACACGCTCTCCCACTTCTTAAATTTCATACTTATGGTATCCACACACACACACACACACACATATATATATATATATATATATATTCTAGTTTACTTTGTTTTTTTCCTCTAATTATTTTGCTACAAACAAAGAAAGCCTGATCACACGTCCACTGATGGTAAACTAAGATTACCTGGTGGGGTCTCAATGTTTGGCTCAATCTTCCCCATCATATATGCATGCTTAATAGATTGATCATCCTCATCATGGTAAGCATAAGCAAAACCACCATGCCTTGTCATATCCATGCCTGCCACCTCATCATCCCTCGACACTCTTAACAACTTCATTTTATTAAGCATATAAAATAGTGGTCCCATTGTGGCCGTCACCCACCCTGACACCACCAATATTTGTACAATTTGTGCTGCCAATAGCTTCCCTCCACCTCCCATAAACAACCCGTATGGTCTACCAGGTTGACCCGGATACACTTCATTCACAAACGACGTCGTTGCAAACAATCATGTGAATAAAACCCCCCACGCACCACACCCACCATGTAATTGTGCTGCCTCTAGTGGGTCATCATATTTTAACTTCTCTGCAAGCTTGTTGCACCCAATCAAAACCCATGATGCCACAAAGCCACATATGATTGCTGCCCAAGGCTCTACCACTGAACACCCTGAGGTGATTGCAGCAAATCCCGCTAGTAGACCATTACAAACGTCTAGCACATTCCAATGACCCACCAATAAGCGTTTGCTAAACAAGGTTGTAAGTGCAGCTGTGCAACCTGCTAATGTTGTGGTGACAGCTGTCCTCCCAATGGCACTCCATTGGCCATAATAAGACCCACCATCACCATATGATTTTGCTATCATGAGAAATGAACCGGGGTTGAATCCATACCAACCAAACCATAACAAGAATGAACCAAGCACGACTAGAGACGCGCTATGACCACGTAAAACAACGGACCGGCCCGCTTGATCAAATCGGCCAACTCGTGGGCCTTCAATAAATGCACCCCATAAGCCTGCTATTCCACCAACCATGTGAACCACTCCCGAACCGGCAAAGTCAATGACACCCGAACCAAATAAAAGATCATCAGTCCGAGTTGGGCTGGCCCAGCCGTCACTAGACCAAAACCAATGTGAAACTATAGGGTAAACAAAACCGGTTAAAAAGGAAGAGTAGATCAGATAAGCCACAAATTGGGTTCTCTCGGCAATGGACCCACTAGTAATTCCAGCAGCCGCTATTGCGAAGGCCCATTGGTAAAGAAAAAAGCTATAGTCTCCAGTGGGCTTAGGATAGTCTGTTAGACCAAAGAAGTGGCGGCCAATAAATCCATTAGAGGGAGAACCAAAAGCAAAGGCAAAGCCGAAGAGATAGTAAGAAAGGCCACCAGCTGCAGCGTCAAGAACATTGGTGAGCATGATGTTCATGGTGTTCTTGGCACGGACAGATCCAGCACATAGCATGGCAAAGCCAAGTTGCATGGCGAACACAAGGTAAGCAGAGAAGAGGAGGTATGTGTTGTCTATGGCATAGGTTGTGTCACTGAGCTTGTTGGCTATGGTGTCGAAGCGAGTAAAGAGGTAATTGGCCACGGCAGTGGCGTTGGCAGTGTTAGAGCTGAAAAGGGGTGCGAGGTCTGAGGCTGAGCAGCTTAAGGAAGCCATGGTAAAGCTTTGTTTCTTCTTGGGTGAGAGAAAGAAATGCAGCAAAGAAGTGAAGGAATACAGGAATAGATACTTTGTGGTTCTGTTTGTAGACCAAAGGGATAGAGAGGACTTATAATATAAGGTGAAAAGGAGGTTTTCTTATATTCTCTTTTTCATTTTCTAGTATAAAAGAAAGGAATCTGTAGTCTAAGTTCTAATTTCTAAACCAAGAATTTTTTATAATCAAACCTAGATAAATTTTGGGTTAACACAATAAGGAAAAATTTTGCCTCCACGACTGCGTGCACGATTTTAAAAATATATATAAATATATATAATATAGTAATTAATCCTCTAGTCAAAAAGCATGCGATATTGTCATCTTGCATCTTACCAAGAAAATTACTTTTAATCTTCAAGATTTTTTTTTTTATCCTTTGGCATGGTAAATTTTGGTCGTGAGGCCTTCTTCACGTTACACGTGGAGAAGTTTCAGTAAATCACAACGTTATGTTATTCTTAATAAGCTTTTTTTTAATTCATAAATTAATTAATTAATGTCTAGTGGATCATGAACCAAGACAATACTTTCCGCCTCATTACGAGGAAATGAGGAAAGGGTTACTAAACATTATTATCACCTTGAATCAGCAAGTAAATTAAACTTGGGTCTTGGCTCATGCATCTAATTCGTTGATTAGATCAATAATCCAAGCTCACTGTTCTCCTTGAGTTTATTAAAAATTCCAAGCAAAGTTTCGCAATCTATATTAAATTCAAGTGCAACTTCTTCACAACTTGTTTATGACATCCAAGATTCAAATCTCTCTTCTCTGTGTGGAATTTGATTACTCTCTCTTTTAGCAATGTGGAAGAAAAATGAAACAATATAAAAAAAAGGGGCAAAAAAAAAAAGAAGTTAAGCTTAGCCACATTCAAAAATCCAAAAGATTCAAGGTCAGTAAAAATAACTTGATTTGAGAGAAAACATTAATTAATTAGCGTTTACCTACCTTCTTTTCGACTTGAATGGAAGTCTTCTAACTACTTTGTTAATGTTAAATGGGCTCACAGAAATTACACAGGTAATATTTTAATGTCACAATCACAGTGACTATAAAGTCTATGATGATATTTAAAACCAAAGTAATTTAGTGTTTCAGTCTACATCATTTAAAGTCTTTGCATTCTAAACAAATCCTAGCGAACCTCAAGTAACATTGCTTGAAAAGATTATCTTACTTACCATTATTTTAAGATCGATTATTATAACTTCTAGACAGAAAATGTGGCGTATAGATTCCGTGCATGTTTTTTTTTTCTTTTGTAAAGGATTAGTTTCAGTATCATCCTAATGGCAATTGGCTAGAACTATTATCTAAAGTCTAAACCAAAAAAAAAAAGAGGCCCTAAATTTCCTGATAACAAAGTATTAAAAAAAAAATCCAATCAATATAGATCCCTCAACATTGTGTTTTATATATGTATATATATATATATATATATATATATATTTATAGCTATATATATACACACTTATAATTTCATTATCAACTACTTATATTTTGATTTTTCTTTATGAGCAGCCTAACAAATTGTTAGAAAGACCGGCATCATCTCTGAATGAAGATGGATTAACAAAGTCTAGAATGTCCATCTGAAAACATAGAACTGCCTTCCATTTTGATTAATAATTTAGCTATGATCCTTGACATTTTCTAAGGCTTAATATAGGTTATTGAACACACACAAATAATGCCAACTTGCAAAATCTCTATGTAAATACTAATTTAAAGTTCAAACTAGATTGTGATATATTAACAGTTGTGCGCACCTCACAATAAGAATCTAATAACTTGTTTCTTATGAAAATGGCAACTGGGTTTCTTTATTTTATATCCAACACATCACGGTTTACCATATAATTAGTAATCCGTGGTCCAAATTCACTTGTTTAGCTGTTTTGCTTACATAATCACATTTTTCTTTCTTTATAATTTATCAGTGGTCCTAGATCATGAATCTCCGATGGCTGCAATTTTTCCCGTAACCACTGCCAGTTTAACAATTTTTAATTATACTGAAAGGCATAGGAAGTGGAGTTTAACATAATGATAAGCTCTTGTTTGGGTTTTTTTAAGTAAACATATATATTTCTTTTTTATTTCTCAGGAGTTTACTTCAAAATAAACAATCTTAAATTTTATTTTTTCAAATTATAAGAATGAGCATAAATAATTTTAGATTACAAAATCTTTATGGTTTATCAAAGAATCTTGAATGAAATTTATAAAGTCACTCATTATTAACCATAATTTGAAACTATTCATGGTAGGTTTAGAATTCCAACTCTCAAGTACAACAAATCTGGCTTGCCTAGGAATATTAATAGAAGGCAGCAAAGTGTACTAAATCACTACGGAAATGTGAGAATATTCCAATCAAGAAGATGGAACATTAATATAAAATAAAAAAATATATTAGAAACAATAATACTAGCACATAAGAAATAAAGAGTATTAACATGCACAATAGGAAAGTATTAACCAAGGATGTGGGAGGTTTCGATGATCAAAGCTCTTGCATTTTTGTGAGGTAAGTAATAGTACCACAAGGCTGTTGCAGTAAGTGAAATGGTACATATGAACTAATGGATATGAAGAACAAAATAGAAGAAAGCGATGGCACTGTTGAAAAGAGTGAGAAAGGGAGAGAAACGTGTGCATGAAAATTTCCTTTAATGGTTAATAAAGATATCTAATAAATAATAATCTAGAGAAATAATGTTATTTCTCAAAAAATGTTAGTTTCCATCATTTTACCTGGTTCAAGTACATTTGGCACCTTTCCGTACACAAAGTGCTTGGGGTCTAGGAGGAAAAAGGATTTAAACTGCGGGATTAGCGGCATATTGTAATTATTTCTCAAAAAAAAAATTATAAAAATGTTCACATAAAATAAAAATTATAACAACGTGCACAAGCATGGCTTTAATGGTATTTTATTTCATTAATACTTCCATACCCCAATTTCCCTTTTTATTTTTCCTTTTTAATAGTAATGCAAGTTGTATAAGAGCATTTAGTATGTTATATAATCTTTTTAGTCAAATTATGATCAATCGTAAACAAAACGAAGAAGTAAACAAACGAGCCACTATAGCACTTTATTTTGTTTTATTCTCCTAGCCCAAACGGTCCACAAGGCACAAGTACAAGTCTCCACAGAAAGTCGTCTCTCTTGTCATCTTTGTCCTCCCACGCCGCCTTCTCCTCTACCGTGGTCTCAAAAGATTAAGCATGTAAAGCTAGGATGTGAGCTGTATTTCAAAAGTAAGACCGTAAAAGAGTCGAGATTTATTGAATAATAAGTGTTTAAGCTTGGCTCAACAATGAATCTCACTTGTATAAACTTGGCTCGAGCTCAAACAAAGTCTATAAATAATGTTCATGCTTAAGCTTGTCAATAAGTCTAAAATTTGAGCTCAGTATCAAGTTTTTGATACTGTGACTTGTCGATAATGTTCTAGCAGAATTACATTATTAGGCTCGTCAATGATATTCTAGCAAAAGTACGATTATCAAGCCCATATCAAACTTATTATCAAACCTAACTAATTTGGACAAATAAGATATGTGTTTGATAATAAGCTTATATAGACTCAGCTTATTTTGTATCAAGTCCTAATTTTCACGAGCATATTCATGAACTTTTTTTGTTTTTGCTTGGATTTGACTCATTTATTAAACAAATCTAAAACTAATGCTCAAGTCTGACTTGCTTATAAACAAACAAATATGAACGGGCTTTTTATCTAGTTGTTTATGAAATGTTTGATTCATTTACAATCCTATTCATAAATAAATAATTATAAAATTAAATTAAATTAAAAAAAAAAAAGACTTTTCTTTCAAAACTTTTTTTTTTTTTTTTTTTTGGAGAAGGTTTTCTTTCAAAAACTTGGCTATACATTATGAAATAGGATTTGAATACCTTAACTAGGCTGAAAATATGAAGAGGCCGCCGCATGACAACACCAGGTACATCAACTTTAGTACTTATTACGTTATAGCCTTATAGGATATCACGATTTTGTCCAAGGACTAGTGATTTATTTTCATATAATCATAAAACACTTACCTCACATAACACTTTTTTTTGGTTAATAATTAATAAATTATTCATATCAACATAATCAGCTCCATGATTCACATGGAATTAAAAAAATAGTAGCCAATTGCAACAATTGTTGTCCCTTAAAAGTTTACAAACTTGATGACTGTACCTCAACAATGGAAATGGTCCAACGAAAGGGCACCATAGTCTCCGTCTTCACTATACACGTGATCTTGACCTTTTTTAGTTTGCCTTTTCTAAATATTGTTTTCTAAAACAACCCCAAAAAAAAAATCTATTTATTTAACTTAAAATCAGCAAGGAAAAAAGTAAAAGTAAAAATAAAAATAAATATGTAGCCTCTTGACTTAAAAATTAGTCTACCAAGTGTAGACCACAAAATATTTCGAGATTATTTGGATGGGTCTTACACTCTTACCCCACACAAAATATGTAGCCTTCTTTTTTACAATACTTTCAAGTTTCAACAAAAAAATATATAATCAGCAAAATGCATCCACTCAATGTTATTTGATAAAAGAAAAAAATATGTATCTTCCTCAACTATATGATTACTTATTACAATAGCCTTAGCCTTTCCTTAAAGAGGAATTTTGTGGCCACAATTTTTATCACAATTTTGATGTAACAAATTGTAAATAGTTGAGAAAAAGTTGTAGATTCATGTGAAAATTATAAACAATCACTTAGCCCATCAACGGCTATTGTGTGAGATTGTAGCCTGGGAGCGATTAGAATTCTGCTATGATCTTGCATGCCTAGATAGGAAAGCTACACTCATCACCCCTCTAACCACTTTTTTTTTAACCCAAAAAAAAAAAAAAAAAAACAAAAAAACAAAAACAAAACAAAACAAAACAAAAAGGAAGATAAACAACCACTCAACCTACCACATCAAAGTTGTGGCACTAGTGGGACAAGTTTCAAATCACCCAGTTACAATTATAAAGATCCAATTGAAGAAGGTAAATTATAGATATGTACGAGGACAAGTTTGAAACAATATCATTATAAAGAATCATGAATATGGTCCTTGATATACCAATGTTAATTCCAAATAGATGGAGGTAGTCTCATACTAATTATTGTGACACAAGCGGGAATTGTTCTATTTCTGTTTCTTCCATTCCGAAGGATCGTCTAAATTGCGTCATTGAAATGCTCATCTGAGGGAATGAATTTGTGAATGGAAAGTATTAATCAGAGTCACAAATAATGTTGATGACAAGTGCATACAACTTATCCTGAAAATGAGAGATTTATTAACCTTGCTGACCAGGAAAGTTTAACTTATGGTGGTCAAATTAGCTCAAGGGTCATCACAAGTAGAGAATTTGGCCTCTCAATGAAGCTGCAGTCACTCAGACTAAAAAATATAGTTATTTGAGTTTTTATAAATTAAAAAATAATCGTAGCAATAAAAAATGGCAACTTAGAACCTGAATGATTAAACAAGTCCTCACAAAAGCCAAGATTGTCGTGGAGCATTACTTCTTAGTTCTTACAAGCTGAAGAATTTAAAATACATATGCGCACATCAAAGTCCGAACTCTGTGCATAGGCAAATAGCTGTACAGTGCTTTCTTCAGCACTACTAAGATAATAATAAGAAAAAGACAAGCACAATATGAACTTTTTATAGCAAGAACCTGAACGAGTTTATACCTCATCAGATTGAGACAGTATAATTAACTATAAACCTTTGGCCTTTCCACAGCTTCAAGAGTCTTAATCATATATAGCAAGGAAGCAGACCAAACCTAATACATCAATGTATAGCAATTAGTCTCACAGATTTGTATTGTGTTCTGTAACAATAAAAATTTGAGAAAGGCTAACTTATCTGAATCTAAATTTACCATGACCGCTACACAGAATCAACTATTAAAAAAGAGATGCTCTGACTGCCAAAGATGTCCGCGATTGTACATTAGATAATGCTCTCATACTTAATGGAATCAATACAGGATGACATCAATATATTAGCAACATATATTTCTAAGCTTTATCCTGTGAAGTCTTGCATCTCTTGGCATAGTAGTTCTCACATATAACTTAGATCTCACATATAACTGATATCATATATCAGATATCAAGACTAGACTTGACCCTCGTATGGAAAATAAAGCCTTGGACTCAAGCAAGCTCATCCCCAGTCACCAAAAATTATAATAACAATAAAAATAACAGCAAGTCAAACCATACTATGCCATCCTATATAGTCAGGCCTACTAATAAATTACCACCATCAAACTTGGTCTGTATCACTTGTACTCCCTGGGGGTCCTGGACTAAAGTGATACTTTAGAGATTCTGTTACCAGTGGAAAATGCATGTGACAAGCACAACATAACTAACCATCTAAATTAAGTCATACCAAGTTTATCTTTATACATTCAGTTGTACCATCATCTTCCCCTCTCATTATTTGAAAAATAGTATAATACTTTGAGAGAGAGACCTCGGATAGGGGGAGCCACCTCTATCATCATCTTTCATTCCATTCCACTACCACCAGGCCAAACATCACCACCTTGAGCAACCTCATGCTACAGCCAAAGAAATTAGATCTACCTCTAGAGTACTTCTGCAATTGAGAGGCCATTTAGTTTGTTGTAAGCAGATTTGAATAGTGCATCCATCACAATCACCTCCACTTCCATTATCAACATCACATCATTGTAGCAAACCAACTCCCACTACAATACACACCCATCATCTCAGTTACGTTGGTGATTTACAAAATGAGTCAAAATAATTTTGGGTTGGTTTGGTTTTTCAACTTAAAGATGGAAGAAAGAAAACTTGAGAAGTGCATTTTTGTTAAGTCCCACATTGAAAAGAATAAAGTATTTATCTTTATTAAGTACATTCTATGATGTATGTATGTTGTGGAGATAACACCTTGAGAAGACTCCAATTGAGTAGTTAATATAACAAATAGGGACACCACTTTATCCAAAAGTTTAAACTTATGAGTTTTGGCCTAACTATGCTATATTAATTACTCACTTATCATTATTCATGTGGCGTTTTATCCACACGTGTATACACTATACACCATCCATGGGAACCAAGAGTCAACTACACATGTTCATCCATGGAAACCAACCAGCAAACTACCACCATTAGCAATACTCATTTGTTGAACCTTTTTCCAAAATCACTTGTGTGGGCTTTGCGGGCTTGCCCTGTCCCTGCTCCAACTGCAAAAGGGACCATTAACACCTTCCCACACATCACCATGGGCTCTAGTACCACTTGTTAGAGAGATAACATCTTGGGGAAACTTCAATTGAGTAGTTTATATAATATATAGAAACACCACTTAACCTAAAAGCTTAAGCTTATGAGTTTTGGCCCAATTATATTACTCAGTCTTATTATTATTACTAGTCGCAAATTCGCGCGTTGCGCGTGATAATTTTTTAGATAAAATACTATTTTAGTCCCTAGACTTTATAAAGAGTTTTTTTTTTTTTTTTTTTTTACATAGTTTTATCATATTTTTCATAATCTTATCTATAACATTTTTTACCATTATCATATATTTATTAGTTGATGATTTGCCTAACATAGACATTAAATAAGAGGTAGAACTATTCAATAATTTTTTTAAGTCATGGTGTATGAAGATTATGATTTTATATATATATATATATATATATATATAATCCTTAGTTAGAGTTTGATTAGTTTTAAGTTTAAATTTTTATTATTATATTTAATTGTTGATTTTATTGCACTATAAATAAGTTTTCAATGTCTTCTGTATAGTCATCTCTATTTTATTTTTTACACCTCTTTACCACCTTTTTATTTTCCAAATAACAGTTATTAATAACGTTTGATTTCATTTCTTTTTTTTCTTCCTTCATTTATTTATTTATTTTTATGTTCCTTTGCTAGTTGTAAATTTTATGGTTATCAATAAGAAATAGATATCATGGATGGCTTAAATAGTTATAAATGTAGTTACGTTGGTGGTATGTTAAAAGGTCTTTTTTTTTTTCTTTTTTTTCTGAATTTTCAAGGAAATATGAAAGACATTTCTCTAGTTTGGTCTCAATCAATTAAGATATCCACAATATATTAACGGAAGTAATAATGAGCCTAAAATTTTTTTAATGTATGAAGTGGTTAGGTTAGTGGTATGTCAAAGGTTTAAAAAAAAAAATTTAAAAATAATTCCAAGGAAATGTAAAAGGCCTTCTTTTGAAAAAAGAAATTGTGACTTTTTGAATTGTAAAAATATGAATGTTTTAATTACCTTGCTTATAGATTTCATTATTAAGTTATAAACATCTAAATTAAAGTAGATGAATATATAAATACAAAATTATATGTAAAGTTACAACTGCATAAGATAAATATACATAGATATATATATATATATATATATATATATAAATATATATTTATTATTCATGAATCATTATTTCATTGTTTACTTATAAATATCTAAATTAAAGTTTTTTTTTGATAAAAAAAACTAAATTAAAATAGATAAATGTGTACAAGTAAAATTATATGAAAAGTTGAAACTACCTAAGATGAACATTTAACCACTTGTAGATGTGTGTTTTTTGAAGACTAAAAGTATACACAATTGCCTTGCAAATCATCAAATTTGGTGGCTTTACAAAACAAATATTTCATATTGCAAAAAACTTTACATGAACTCCTCTTTTATGACAACCAATTTTTTTTTTTTTTTTTGCCGAAACAACTTAAGAATATTAAGACTTAAGTTAACACATGTAGTAGTTGTAAAACACGTCAGTGATATGAAATATAGAAAGGTTTAAATATTTAAAAAACATTTTTAGTAGATTGTAATATAAAACATTTTTTTCTCAATATTTTATGTAACTTTTCCCATAAGATCAATATTGTTGGCATCCTAAAAAGATGATACATAATATATGGGCCTAGACACATTCAAAGGGTGCTATCTAAATTATATGACCCTTTATCACACAAATATATTGATTCCCCTAATGTATGGTAAAGGAAGGCAGGTTTGTGTCTCGTCATTTTCTTGATTTGTGCCGCATAATTTAATAGTATGGAGGATGTGACTGGTTTCAAATGTTGAATAAAATAAGATGAGAGGAAAAAAGAGTAAAAATAAACTATATAGCAGTAAACATCAAATTATCCAAGTTATTCTATGTAATATAATAACATTATATTATTATATAGTACTATATGTATAACGCAGTAGGATAATATTTAATCAAATAGAATATAAAAGATAACAACATAAAATACAAAACTAAATTGTATCAACCCAAAATAGAATTCTAATTAACACAAAAATTCATCAACCTAAAGGATTGATGCAATGAAAATTAAAAAAAAAAAATTCAAACAAAAAATGAAAAACAAATTGAGAGAGAGAGAGAGAGAGAGAGAGAGAGAGAGAGAGAGAGAGAGAGGTAACCTTTTTTGTGTAGAAAACTATGCATAGAATGATAAGAGAAATGCTAAATTTATAGTAAGATGTTGAGAATAAGAAAAGTAAAAATAAAGGAAAACAAAAAGGTAGAGAAAGAATGATATTAAGGAAGAAAGTAGTGGGGAGATGAAGAGGTAAAAGGGAGGGAGAGTTTTGGAAAATTAATAATAAAAATAATGGTTAAAAGATATTTAAATTTTTAAATAATGGAGTTTTTAAGTCAACTTAAATGAGAAAATGTTTAAAAAATATATATAACAAAAATTGGAAATAAAAAATGATGACGTGGCTGATGATGTGTCTCAATGTGAGCGTAGCAACATTAAATGCTACGCTTCAGTTTTTAGTAATATATAGATATAGATTCCCCTAATATTGTATGGTAAAGGAAGGCAGGTTTGTGTCTAGCCATTTTCTTGATTTGTGCCGCATAATTTAATAGTATGGAGGATGTGACTGATTTCAAATGTTGAATAAAATAAGATGAGAGGAAAAAAGAGTAAAAATAAACTATATAACAGTAAACATCAAATTATCCAAGTTATTCTATGTAATATAATAACATCATATTCTTATATAGTACTATATGTATAACGCAGTAGGATAATATTTAATCAAATAGAATATAAAAGATAACAACTTAAAATACAAAACTAAATTGCATCAACCCAAAATAGAATTCTAATTAACACAAAAATTCATCAACCTAAAGGATTGATGCAATGAAAATTAAAAAAAAAAAATGAAAAACAAATTGAGAGAGAGAGAGAGAGAGAGAGAGGTAACCTTTTTTGTGTAGAAAACTATGCATAGAATGATAAGAGAAATGCTAAATTTATAATAAGATGTTGAGAATAAGAAGAGTCAAAATAAAGGAAAACAAAAAGGTAGAGAAAGAATGATATTAAAGAAGAAAGTAGTGGGGAGATGAAGAGGTAAAAGGGAGGGAGAGTTTTGGAAAATTAATAATAAAAATAACGGTTAAAAGATATTTAAATTTTTAAATAATGGAGTTTTAAGTCAACTTAAATGAGAAAATGTTTAAAAAATATATATAACAAAAATTGGAAATAAAAAATGATGATGTGACTGATGATGTGTCTCAATGTGAGCATAGCAACATTAAACATTACGCTTCAGCTTTTAGTAATATATAGATTATTATTATTTCATGTGCGATTTCACTCACACATGTATACGCAACAATGAATAGCATAATAGTAATACACTATGTTAATGAGGGAGTAGGAAAAGATGATGCCACTGCATTAAGCCTTTTGCTCTTCCTTTCTACCATGTCTCCAAGTCTCTTCGTGCCCTTACTTCAAACTTTAAACTTCCGGTGATGATTTAGGCAACAGAGATGATGTTGATTGGCAGTGTTATATTTATATGGCTTGCTTCTTGATGCCCTCACAAAGAAAGCATTAAGGATGTTAAAACAATTGAACTTGAAACTAAAAGATGAAAAATGGCAAATCAGTTTTTCTTAGCGTGGTAACTGAGAAAGATTTGTATGAATTTTCTAAAGGGCTAGAGTATGGTGTTAGCATACAATTTTCAAGGTGAAAATTTTGCAGCTCCAATTAGGTAATGAAGAGAGGAAGAAGAACCGAAGAACAGAATTTGTTGGTAAATTACTAGATAAACCCTACATTATGAGATTCCAAGTAAAAAATAGTTGGTTTTGGATGATTGAATGATATATTGTCAGTAAGAAATTAAGAAAACTGGAAATACCCATGCAATTCACGGGTTAATTAATATGAAAGTGTAAGATAGAATAAATGTACTTAACTACAATAAGAACAAAAATTCTATTAAATTCCTCCCGTTGATGAAGTCATGAGGAAAAACATAAGTGAAAGTATAATGTAATATTGCATCACATGGTGTAACCTCAAATTCTCATGAACTGAAAGATCTGCTTTCATTGTATAAAATTAGATTTTTTTTTTTTTTTTAAAGTGTTGTGGTTAACATGATTGGTTAATGTTATGTCATGTGCTTGTCAAATGTGACTTTTAATCTACCCCACATAGAATCTTTGATGTTTCATTTTAATGTAAAACCCAATCCAAATTTGAGGGGAGTAACTCCAGAAAGGTAAAGTTTACTTTGCCCAAATAAATAAATAAAATTACATGGCAACACAGGTTCTAAGTTCTAACATATTTATGTTAGACTCTAAAGGAAATACAGTTACATAAAGTTTGGCTTTTTGTTCAAAACAAGCAGAATGCTTAAATTTTACCATCTCTAAGGCCCAGTCACAATTTTCTTATTTTGGTAGTTCATAAGAAAATTATAGCCACACAAACCCCAGATGAACCCATTCCAACCCCACCCCATTTCTATTCCACCTGAGTCACAACCCAATTAGTTATTGCTTATTGTTTGAATGGCCCCTACTATAAACATACCTGACAGATCCTATCTAGGAGTACCTATAGCTTAATGGAACAAAATGATCACTTTATAGTGTACTGCAAAGATTTGTTTTCAGACGTTTTATTATTTTTCAAGGCTCTAGCACTAAATATAGCAATGATTTCTGTATTAGGAACACCTGTCAGACCCAAATACAATTCTAAAGGAACCATCTATGACTTAATATTACCTTAATAGTGTATTACAGAGATTAATCACTATTAAATTTCTTCTTCTTCTTCTTTTCAATTTATTCTTTTTGAGTCTCCAGCCTCATTAGACCGAAGATACAACTATAAAATATTTAAAAAATTAAAAATTAAAAAAATGGCGTACCTATTGCACAAAGCTCCCAATTTTGCAGGGTCCAGGAAATGTCATGGCAGGCAGCCTTACTCCCAATTTATTGGAGAGGCTAACTCCTAGACTAAAGAAACAACTATACAAACAATAAGTTGATTTTACAGAGTAAATGTCAATTCCAATACATATATCAATTCCCCAACCATCTCTATTCCTGAAGGTTTGATACAAACAAATATACAAATCAAATTGACATAACTTGACTAGACCAAATGATTGTTAAAGTTGTGATTTGTAGCTGTATAGAAGAATCATGCAACCGTAGCATTTTAGAATAATGCTTTTCTTTTTTTTCTTTTTTTCATTTTTGGATGACATATGAGAATTTCACTTAGATTAGTAGCACATTGTAGAACATAATATACAACAATCCTCACTGTTAATCAAACTCCTGAAGGCAACTGACCCCACCTGCCAGAACCAGTTATCGGGTAATCCAAGGGTTTTTCATCCCTAATGGGCTAAGCAGTTTATCCTCGTGCGTAGGAGGCTAGAATAATGTGTTTCTCCATTGTGGAAACACAAAAACAAAAATAAACAAAACAAAACAAAATCATAAAACAAAAGAATTCTACAAGTCAGTCAAGTATGGTTTTCCTAGGAAATTGGAACTAGATGACACAAGTATGGTACTATAATTTAATAATTTTTACTGCATTAAATCATTGCCACAGCACAACATCAATTTTAGTTTTTTCACATCATCCTTTTTATTGAGTCTCATTAACTAACATGGTACAGGTGAAAGAATTTACAGGCAAAGCCAAGAAAATCACTATTCCTTTGAGTCCAGTTGTCTTCCAAGCAAGACAAGTCCCACAGTACTAAAAGCAGACAGAACTGCCGATGAGTAGCAGATTGCAAGAAGAGCTCCCCTCAGAGACTGCATCCAAAAGTTTTACATGTAATGCTGTAATGAGTTATAAGAGGAAAAAAGGTCAGATAACAATCAAAATTCATTTTTTGCAATCACCTTAGCCAACAGCAAAGCATTATCATTTGCATACTGCAATGAACTCTCTGGAATGCTTTGAACACCCTGACCTAGTTGCCATGAAAGAATCCTACATTTTAAATTTTCAAGATAATTAATAGAAATACTTTTCTGTTAGGCCTCTTTGTTAAAAATGACAGTAGATAAGAAACTCACAGTTAAAAACAGGATAGTTACCCAAAAGCAAAGCCAATTGCAGCACCAATGTAGGCTTTATCTGACGTAAATTCAACCTGAAGTTCCCCAAACTGTGGTTGACATGAACATTGCTTGTTTAATATTCCACATCAAGTGCATCTGTTTGCAGAATATTCAACAAGTGCAGAGTAATCATCTACCTTAAACATCCTGGTTTCCTTCTTTGATTGTTCTTCAGCTGCTGTAGATACAGAACTTGCAGAAAGAAGCCTTCCAGTTGTAATCATTACTTTTGCAATCTATAATGGTTGAACAGTATCCAACAATACTGCTACTTTAGAGATACATAACTGCAAGTTATATAATTTTACAAGAGAGAGAGAGAGAGAGAGATTGTTCCTTAAAATTTAAAATCATGACTAGTACATTGGGTGAAGTGAGGAGAAAAGGGATCTATGACTTGCAAAGTTAATATATATCAGGATTTGATTGACTCTGCACAAACTGAAAGCACTTGTGAAACATAGAGACAGTCTTGGAGAAGAAGTAGCCTTAAAGGATCAGAGCATGCCTAACTTCCAGCATTTTCAATTGCATAAAAGCCAGTTAGCATCTGTTAACATGTCTACATAGTTGCAGAATTCAGATTGAAGTTTTAGACCAAGGATCTGGAGATGCAAGGACAAAATTTTACATGATAACTATAATAGCAATAACAAAAACTACTTTAATGTGACATAAGATACCTTCTGTAGTTCACCTTGACCATACTGCCCCATGGACTGGAACCTCCTTCCAGCAGACACCAAACGCTTGCCAAGTGCTAAACCAGCTAAAAGATGGAAATAAGCTTTGGAAATAAACTCTTAAGGATGTATCTCTAGGCATTGATTTTACATATAATCTTGCCTGATTTGGCATTGTCTGTCAAAGACTCCTCCAACCCAGGGAGCTTGCTTGCTAAACTATGGGAAGTTGATGTGTCAGCAAGTTCCCACGCTCGAGAGAGATTTAACAATGTATCTCCCAGAACTTGACCACACTGAAATGAAATGCAGAGGTAATTTCTACAGTAATTTCTAAAAAATGTCTTAAATTTAATTGCTATGTCTATAACAGGTGGTGATGCGGGAGACACAAGAAGATTATTATTCAGTATTATTTATGTTTGCAAGCCCATTGTATATTTATGTTTTAAGTCCTATTAGTTTATTGGGCTTTTAGTTATTGGGCTTTTAGTATTTTAATTTAGAAGGTTATTTTTGTAATAAGGCAATTAGGGTTTCCTAGCCAATTAGAACTAGGGTTTAGCAATCCTTTATAAGCAACCTATTGTGCTCCTTGAGGAGATAGCTGATATTTTGATAAATGAAAAAAATGGCCGTTTGGTCTTTCTTTGGTCTGGTGCTGACTCCAGGTCTACCCTAGGTGCTGACTCCTAGTGATTTCCCCGCTTGGTGCTGACTCCAAGCAAGGCCTAGGTGCTGACTCCTAGGTCATATTTTTTATTTTTCTGTTGTTTCAGTTTTATTCTGGTTGTCCTGCGTCATATTTGGTATCAGAGCAAACATCGATCCGTTGAAGCATCACTGCGGGACGAGCCAAAAAATCTCACCCATAAAAAAAAAAAATAAAAAAAAAAAAAAAAAAAAAAAAAGTTTCAGCCATTGCATTTTCCACCCACAGAAAAATTATATCTTTGCCTACTAATACAGAAAACCCCATAAAATCCTGCCGGCATCACCCGTTACCTCCACCACCTCGCCAGTGTCAAAATCCCTTGTTCTGCATCCCATCAATCCACAGTAACCCACACACCATAAACAACCACCGCAAGTGACAGCTCTACAACCACCAAAGTCCACAAATCCTTCTCCCACTGTCATGCTCTTCTACACAAAAATCCCAAACCCACGCCACCGATAAACTGAAGCTCCTAGATTACAAGAACTGCCATCACCAAACGCCCATCGACACTGCTGCCACAAGAGCCACCGCTGCCATGGCCCTCACTTGACCAGTACGACGCCACTGCAATTCCACCAGCAACCCAGTGATGATATCAATAGGTAACCCGCAACCCTGTCTGAGTCTTTCTATTTTCTAAATTCACCTCTTTAGTTTATCTTGTGAAGAGATTTACCCGACCCATCTTAGAAGAAGCTCAGCCCGTCCCACTAGCCCAAAAAAAAAAAAAAAAAAAAAAAAAAACCCATTAAAACTAGTTAACCAAATAGCCTAGTCCTATAACCATCCACTACAAAACCCACCCTGGCTCAATTTAAAAAAACATATAAGTAGTCATATTAACCCATTAAACCCCAGAAGCCAACCCGTGCACATCAAGTGTTCTTCAACTTCGCAGAAATTTTTCATATCAGTGTTTTGTGACTCCAAGTCTGAACTGAAAATGACTGCCTTTGATAGAGAATTTGAGAAGGAGATTAAGGAGGCTGGGAATACACTCCTTAACCCTCCCTCCTCCATTGATGATCTCCTCACTCTTCTTGATAAAGTTGAAAATTTGTTAGCATATGTGAGGCAAGAACCATCCAAATCAATGCGAGATGCACTTTTACCCTCAGTGAAGGCACTAATCACTAATAAACTTTTGCGACATGCTGAAATGGATGTGAAGGTTTCAGTTTTATCTTGCCTTATTGAGATTACAAGGATAACAGCACCAGATGCCCTATATAAGGATGAGCAAATGAAAGAAATATTTCAATTGATTTTGGCAGCATTTGAAATTGAAAATATGTCTCATATGTCTACTCGCTCTTATAAGAAGGTAGTTTCAATTCTTGATACCATTGCAAAGGTCAAGTTATGCTTGGTGATGCTGGATCTTGAGTGTGATGCATTGGTTGTTGAGATGTTTCAAAGTTTCTTAAAGATAATTAGGTCCAACTCTCAACCTGCTGTACTTTCAGCCATGGAAACAATTATGAACCTGGTCATAGATGAAAGTGAAGACATTTCCTTGGATCTTCTCAGTTCACTTTTTGCTATTGTAAGAAAGGCAAATCAGAATGTTTCACCTATTTCATGGACATTGGGGGAGCAAATAATCACTAGGATTAATGCCCAGCTAGAAAAGATAATGGCACCCACTCAAAAACTACCCAGCAAGCTTGAGGGTGCACATGATGTGAAAGTTGTAGTTGTTGAATGTGCTTCTGATCAACCCTCCACAGTCCTTGAAGATTTACATCTTGGTGAAGTCGAAGAGGTTAAAACTACAGTGCTTCCTATGGTTCATAAGGTTCAAGACGAGATTATACAAATTCCACACATTGATTTTGTTATTCCAAATGAGTTTGATGTGGTGGAATTCACGGTTTTTCTTTTCCCTGTGCTCCCTAAGGTGATTCCAGATTTGAAGCAAATGTTACTTATCAGCATCCTAATCCTTCAACACTTTAGAACTCGAGGTCGAGTTTTCTCCAACCAGAGGAGAATGATGCGGGAGACACAAGAAGATTATTATTCAGTATTATTTATGTTTGCAAGCCCATTGTATATTTATGTTTTAAGTCCTATTAGTTTATTGGGCTTTTAGTTATTGGGCTTTTAGTATTTTAATTTAGAAGGTTATTTTTGTAATAAGGCAATTAGGGTTTCCTAGCCAATTAGAACTAGGGTTTAGCAATCCTTTATAAGCAACCTATTGTGCTCCTTGAGGAGATAGCTGATATTTTGATAAATGAAAAAAATGGCCGTTTGGTCTTTCTTTGGTCTGGTGCTGACTCCAGGTCTACCCTAGGTGCTGACTCCTAGTGATTTCCCCGCTTGGTGCTGACTCCAAGCAAGGCCTAGGTGCTGACTCCTAGGTCATATCTTTTATTTTTCTGTTGTTTCAGTTTTATTCTGGTTGTCCTGCGTCAGGTGGTGTAGTTATAATGATCAGGAATAACATGCCCTGCGTAATGTAGTGAAAGATATCCAAACCATGGTTCAAGATGCAGACACAAGATTACTGAGTGGTCTTTATCATTCAATTAAAGAGAGAGAGAGAGAGAGAGCATGAGCTTTTATGTTAGTTGAATATCAACAAGATTTTTTTTTCAATAAGTAACAAGATTTAGGCACTACAGAAATGGAAAATCCATGATTAAGGGTTGAAGTTCAATGGACTAACAAAATCATTGAAAATCAGATTCTCTCATATTCATGTGTTCAATATGACTCCAACCACAGAAATGGCAAATCCATGATTGAAAGTTGAAGTTCAATGGACTAACAAAAACATCGAAAATCAGATTCTCTAATATTCATGTGTTCAATATGACTCCAACTACAGAAATGGAAAATCCATGATTGAAGGTTGAAGTTCAATGGACTAACAAAAACATCTCATATTCATGTGTTCAATATGACTCCTATTAGCTAAAATTCATGTGTGCACAGTATGGATCATGCAGCATGATAGTAGGACCCATCTACACACAATGAGAAACCAAGACCAATTCATACTCGTAGGATCACAATAGCAACCCATTTAACATTGTATTACACAAATTCCACCAACATGAGTCATGTTTTGCAAGATGAACATAAGTATGATATTGAGATTACAAATTTGATATACAGTGACTGCCTATAGCCTGCTCAGTACTCATTACTCAAGACTGGTACAGTTATAAACAGTTTTTGAAGCAGTAAAAATAACTAACCTCATCAATTACCGGCCCATTCGAAAGGTCAAAAGCCGCATCATTTAACTTAATTCACCACACCAAAAAAAACAAACATTAACCAAAACACTCACCAACCCCAAAAAAAAAAAAAAAAAAAAAAACCCACAATATCAAATCACATAAATAATAACACAGAATTGAATAAAACCAAAGTTACAAACTTTGCTTACATCTATACGAAGATCACTTGGAAGCTGTGAAAAATAGTCCTGCGGAAGATCAAAGCTATCCTACACAAACCCCCAACAAAGAAAAAACAATAACAATTAAGTAAAATTAAATTAATAAAAAAATATATGGCGCCAAATTTGAAAAAAAAAAAACGAAAGTGAAAACAGAAATGTGGGGTGTTTGAAATTATGGGTGTGGAAAAGTGTTGCTTACTGCAAGTTGTTGAAGGAGGGACTGAGCACTATTGTTGGGTTGAAGTGAGTTTGGAGAGTCTGAAGATTCAGTGAGAGCAAATGGGACAGTGAGGGGTTTAGAGAAAAGGGGTTTGTTGGAGGGTTTGAGAGAGGTCAGGGAAGGGATAGGGAAGGGTTTTTGGGGAAAGAGAGGAGCAGTGATGGAAGGGAAATTGGGGAGAGGTTGGACTTGGATGAGAAGATGAAGAGAAGAAGCCATTTTTTTGGAGGTTTTTGTGTCACTTCCCAGCCACTGATATTTGCTATTTTTTGGTTGTTGGTTCATTATATTGGTTTTTCTTTTTCTCCTTTTTTTTTTTTTTTCTTTTAAGTGGATAAATAATTATGATTATAAATTTTTTTTTTGGAAAAAAAAAAAAAAAAAAAATCAACCATAGTGACTACATATTGTCGGATATAATTTAACAAGAGTAAGCAAAATAGAACAATATATAGATCTAATTAAAACCAATAACAAAAAAAGATGTGATACACAAAAATAATAAATAAATATTGTACATATAAAAAGAAATCTGCAAAATAATTAAAAACTCACAAACCAAATGCGTGAAGATAAATAATACAGATCAAGTCTTTTGTTTAACATAATCTCTTTAAAGCAAATTTCACTCGTCACACAATCTGTGATACTTTGAGACACACGAACATTTGTTTCCTAAAATAAAATG
Organism: Quercus ilex subsp. ballota; assembly: GCA_032727855.1. Lineage (NCBI taxonomy): Eukaryota > Viridiplantae > Streptophyta > Magnoliopsida > Fagales > Fagaceae > Quercus > Quercus ilex. The sequence continues at coordinate 30,646,088 of CM064910.1, read as the reverse complement.
ATCTATAGCATAGAGAAGAAACACGCAAGGTCCGTGGTCTGCGAAATAATCTATGTCTTTTCTCTCTCTTTGACTCAAATAATAATGCACAAAATATTTTCTCATTGGGAGAGTTTTTCAAAAATTATTTTTCATGAATGAGGGATTATGAATATATATGTTATTAAACAGATATACTGTTTCAGAAATAACGGATTTATACGGACATACTGACTCAAAAAATAAAATAATAAAAAATATTATTATTATTTGGACAAGAGAGCCCAATCCACACATGCCTAAAACCCAATCCAATGTCCAACCCATAAGCATATAAACTCATATTCTCTATCATTACAGCATCAATAACAAGTTCAAGTGAACACATTAGGAGTCAATTCCTTATTAACTCCATAATATTTTTCTAACACATATTTCACCAAGTAGGATCCAAATCCATTAATCCGTAAAAGATATGTGTGTGTGTATGTGCACGTGCGCGCGCGAATGTGATCCATTTTTTACTTGACCCAACCTATTTGTCAAGTGTTTATATATATATATATATATATATATATACTTGAGTCCTATTTTTCAAGCTTCTAAAAAAACAATGATTTTAAGTTTTATAATATTTTTTCTGCAAAATATTTAAAAAAATATATTCTTTTTAACTAATCCATTTACAATGTATACTTTTATCTTAAAATTGTATTAAATTTTCTACATTATTATAAATGGAAATGCTAATGAAATTAGCTATTAAGTTGACATGTAAATTCCTAAAAAAAAAAGAAGTTGACATGTAAATCAGTGTTAAATATACTACTAACACTACGTAGTTTTCAAAATTTTATTAATAGATCTTCTTCCTTAGTATTTGATTGTTTTCTTTACCTAATATATTATATTTTATTTTAAAACTCTATATAGTAGTTATTTTATAGGTGTTTTAATTATATTTAATACACATGCAATTTTTTATAATTAATGTTTCATGTATAATAGTTATATGTGTTTATATATATATATATATATATATATATATATATATATATATATATAATATTATTTGTTAAGGCTTATTAGTATGAGCTTCACCTAGCGTGAGCCTCTCTTTGCCCTTCTGTGGGACTTATCTCATTTTGCCATTCTTTGTGGTAGTTTTTACCATTTCCTTTGTGAGTCTCAAGATTGTGTCTCGTTTGTTGGTTGACAGTTAAACTACCTCAAATCCCATAAGGGGTGGCATCGATCTAGATCTGGCATGGAGTGTTCTGGATCCAAGCTCTTATGCACCTAATTGGATTTCAATGTTGGAGATCTAACACTTAGGAGAGTTCTTCCTCTTGGATGCCTTGGGAGTGGGCTTTTTCTTCTAGATCTATTGTTTCCCCAGGTAGTTCTAGCGGCTTTGAAGTTGATTTTTGGGGGACATGGGCTGTCTGTTTTCTAAATTTGTATTGATGTCTGTCCTCAATTTGTTTGAACAAATTTGGTTTGAAAATTTGTCTCTTGAGAGTGATCTCTCCTAGTCAATACAAGTATATATATATATATATATATATTTCGTTATAGTTGTAATTATTTTACTTTAGTAAAAAAAATTTATGCCGTTGTCTCTAAGAAAACAAAAGCACTTGAATTCAATGAGTGACTATAAATTTGAAATAGTTTCTTTCAGCTGATCATTTCAAATAAAAATAAAACACAAGTCCATACATTGACTTTATTTTAAATTAAAAAAGAAAACTTTTAAGCTTAAATTCAGGTAATTCTTATTAAAACCCAAAATAGGAGTTGAGGTGTTACTCTAAGAGCAATGCTATAAAAAAAATCATAATATTTTTTACAATAATTGAGTTGGTAAACTTTTACAGGCTTTTATTATGCTCACCAACGTCACAACTCTCTCTCTCTCTCTCTCTCTCTCTCTCTCTCTCTCTCTCTCTCTCTCTCTCTCTCTCTCTCTCTCTCGTTTCAATTTCATTTGTTTAATGAAATTTTCTTGTTTCCATAAAAAAGAAAAGGACTCTCTCAAATTTGAACCCTACCTACAATCTCAAATTCTCAATTACCCCCACCCCCACAAATTACCCAAAACATAAAATCTAAAGTCTATTATTTTTTCCTTCAAATACTACTACCATCTGTATGAAGAACAAACAATGAATGACCCAACTAACTGGAAATTGAATTGCTCCTAAAAAAAATAAAATAAAAAACCTAAGAGATTTAAATTCATGTTTGTACATTCTGTTGGGCTGTGCCTGTGATCCAATCAGTTAAAAGCCCACGCCACCAAAATCCAAAAATGAACAGTTGTCCATCATTGATTGGCTGCTTGTAACAACTAACAACTGTGGTTGAAAGAAATCACAAAAGGGAAAGAAAAAAAAAAGTTTTAGAATGTTCCAAAGTAGGACAACGAGAAATACAGTCCTTAGATCAAACGGCCCAGATTGAACCGAAGCTTCAAGATCCTTTTTGATAATATATCACTTGCCTAGATTGAGATTGAGGAACACAGTAAAAAAAACCCTTATTAGACACAACACAAGTAGAGGTGTTTCTTATCCAAAACCAAAACGCCCCTCGCTAAACCCTAGCACCAACTCTCACTCACTCCCTTGGTTCATTCTCTACCTTTGGTATCGGTGTGTGTGTTTTTTTTTTTTTCTGCCTCGGAAATTGGAATACAAAAATGTTGTGTAATGTATAGTGGGAGTCCTTTGCTATTCCAATTTCCATGTTTGAATTATGATTGGATTTGTCACATACATATTATTCAGATTCTATTTTTTTTTATATATAAACAATATATTGCATGCTAAAACCCCAAAACCCACATGTTAACAAAGTCTCTCATTTCCTCTTTTTTGTACTAACAAGGAAATAATATCTAATACTTCAATTTTCTCTCTTTTGAATCTTTTTTTTTTTTTGGGTTTCTGTAAATTATGTAGGATTATATCTCCTTAAAGAGAATTTTATATGGCCCACATTTATTTAAGTAATAAATGAAACTCATGTCTTAAATTTCCTATTTGTGAAAGTTACATGTTAGATGTAACATCCTATAGGTAACTCTCATATGATATAACCCCTTTAATTAATAAATACAATGAAGTTACAACTTTTAAACTCCTTGATGGAAGGAGAGTTATAGAGATCTTCATCTAAAAGGGTCCTTAGTCTAGCCTATATATATTGCCTGTGTTTCCATCAAAAGAATATGTATGAGGTAAAGGCTTATAGACTAGAAGACCATTTTATATACACTATCATAGTGAGTCTTCTTTTTCTCGAATCACTTAAACAACTATGGTTGGAGGTATATTTATTTTAATTATTCAACAACTATAAATTTATCTTACAAATTAAACTTATAAGCATTCTAAAACCCAAGTAATGAAATTGGTTTGGTTGGTTCAAGTAAAGTTCTTGTCTTTCTCTTTCTTTAATGGATTCAAATTTTTTTTTTGGTTTTTTTTTTCTTTTTTTTTGAGGACTCTGGCTTATTAATCTGATTTTTGCTTTTTGGGTTTTTGTTTGCATTTTTTTTTTTTTTTGGGTGGCATCTATTGCATGCTAAAAACCCCAAAACCCACCTGTTATCAAATTGTCTCATTTCTTCTTTCAATATTAGCAGTAACAAGGTTGTAACTTTTCAACTCTTCAAATCTCTTTTCCTTTTTTTTCTTTTGAATCTTATGCTTGGTAGATTTAGATACGTTTCCTTTCAAGATATATAGTGTGTGTTTGGGTTCTGATTAAAAGCCAAATTTCTTTCATAAATTTTTTACCTATTACGGGTCCCACATCAAATAATTTCCATTATAGTGATATTACTATATTAGCTTATTTCTTCACTCAATTTTTGGTCAAGAAGCTACTACCAAATACTATTTATGGGTCCCATTCAATTTTTTTTTTTTTTTGGCTTATTACGTGGTTCACGTACTCTACTATTTTTTTTGTTGTTACAATACTTTCAACAAAAAATCAATCAGCTTATTATATTTTGTGTTTAGTTTTTATCTAAAGTATCTTCAATAAAAAAAATTAGATAAGTTATTCCCAAACATACATATAATCTGAACTTTTGTAATGGATTAGGTTAATTTGAACATAGATTGGATTTTATTAATTAAGATAGCTTCCATATTTACTTTAATTTCACCAATTGATTAATTGTCCTTATTTAATATGATTTGAATTGATTTAATTACTGATTTTCTTAGTTGATTAGATTTGTTATTTAATTCCAAATTTAAATTAAAAGATATATTTCCCTTTATGTTTGGACGTGATCTTTCCTTATACAATGTTCCAACATAAAAAGCCAAGATTATTACATGGCATCCAAGTGCCATCTCAAAAACTAAAAGACAAACCAAAATAATTACATGACAGATCAATATTTCCATGATGGCAAAAAAAATCCAAGTCCAACCATCCAAGTGCCACATCAAAAAGTAAAAGACATCACTGATTAAGAAACTGGATTAGAAGAGATTGAGGGTCCCATTGAAGAGGTGTCTTCCATGTGCTTATCCTTATTGATATTTATGTCCATTATATCTTCAGTGAGCTCTTCCAAGTTCCAACTGTGATTGTGCAAGTTCTACATCAAAAAATTTAATGAAACATTAAAAACTTATCAAAGCATTATAAATAAGAAATTTAGAAACTGTGGGTAATCAAGTAATTGAATCAATTAAGTAAATAATAGTAATTCACATATTACTAATTAGTAGTAATGAACTTGGATAAATGTGGATAAAAATACAGTTGTACCTAGACAAATTTAAGTTTTAAAAAATAATACATATTTACTCTGCATTAAGCAAAACTTGACCTGTGAGTTTTTAAAGCTAAAAAGAGCTTTACAAGGAAATACTGAAATTTGAAACATTTAGAAAAGCTCCATAAAATTTAGAGTTCGTATTTTATAAATTAATAGCTATAAAACACTAATTTCACAGGTAAAGTTTTAGTTTCTACCACAATGTTATAAAGAGAAAATGAGAAGAAATTTCATGATCCTACATAGATATTGACAGCTAAGTTGGACAACAAAGATAGGATAACACGTCATAGATATTGTCTACTGTGTACCAAGTCTGCCAAATAACATCTATAAACTATTATATTCTGTCCATAGAGCAACGTTTCTGCCATTTAAAGTTGACATAATATGGGAAATCTGACATATATGAACTTTGACACACACACACACACACATACACACACACACACACACACATATATATATATATATATTATTTTCTTTTTAAAAAATCATCATAAAACTTATAACTCATTCAGCCAACATGTAAATAAAAAATACATTACCTATATCTGCATATAACCAATCATTGCTACAAACCAATGCCTCCACAACATCAAGTTTAAGTGCACTCCTGGATTGATCAATGACTCGTCCCCTAACACTAAAAGTGGATTCTGAAGCAACGGTAGAAACAGGAATGCTCAAAACATCACGAGCCATAGCAGCAAGTTCAAGATACCGAAATTCATTTCCTATCCAAAATGCAAGAATGTCTAATTTTGCATTCCTATCTACTCTTGGTTCATCCAAGTAGAGCTCCAATTGAGTTTTTTGTGCCTGCCTACCCATATCCATACTATGAAAAGAATCATATTCCTACATACAAAAACAACATAGTAGATATTAATTTAGGCAGAATATAAATAACATAATATAAATAAATAAAAAAGAAAAAAAAAACATACTTGCATCATAAACAAAGATCCCTCATTAACATATTGTTCTTCAGTTTTTTGAGTAGCTTGCCCAGCCATTTCAGAAGATATTGAAGGTGCAGAAACATTACTCACATATTCCCCAAACAAAGCAAATAATTGTTCACGAACCTTCAAATATTGGAGTGAACTAGCAAGCCCATAAAGCTTCTGATAGCACCAATCAATAAAAGGCAGCTTATACCTAGGGTCCAAGACCACTGCTATGGCCAACACAACACTAAATTCTATCCAATACTTCTCAAATTTCACAAGCATTTGATCTGCCATTTTTCTCATATACTCATCCTCACTATCACTTTCTTTCTTCAAGGTAAAATAAACAATGAAAACTTGTGGAAAATATAAGTTAGCTCTGGGATATTTTGTGCCAAAAAAGACCAATGTCGCATCATAAAAAACTGCCAAAAACTTTTTAATTTTTTTTGCCTTTTTCCACTCACCACCAGTAGGATAGTGCTTAAAATTGTAATCAGTTAACTCTAGGTGTTGAAAAGCACGTTGATAAGAGAGAGCACTTTGAAGCATTAAAAAAGTTGAATTCCATCTAGTAGGCACATCTTGCCTTAAACCTTTCTTACCATCCAAATCCATTTGCTTAACAGATTCATAAAAACTTTTTTTCCTCCCTTGTGAGCCTCTTACATACTTAATGCTTTCACGAATTTTTTGAACAACAACATCAATTTCTTTCAAACCATCTTGTACAACCAAATTGAGGATATAAGCACAACAACGAAGATGAAAAAAATTCACCATTACAAACAAGTGCTTTCTTATTTTTCAATTAAGTTCTAAGCATGTCAACAGAAATATCATTGGAAGAAGCATTGTCCTACGTCACACAAAAAATCTTATTCTCAATGCCCCACATAGATAGCAATTTATAGACATTTTCAAACAAAGACACACCATTATGTGGTGGTGGCATAAAGCAAAAGTTCAACACTCTTTTCTGTAAGACCCAATTAGCATCAATAAAATGAACAATAACACACATATAACCATCAATTACTATAGAAGTCCACAAATCAGATGTCAAACAAACTCTACCAAGAACAGATGTCAACACAGATTTCATCCTTTCTTTTTCCCTCTTATACATCTTAACCATATCATTCTTAGCAATATATCTAAAGATATTAGGGACATCAACACACAAGTATGAAAATATTGCCCGTATACCAACATACTCAACAAATTGGAAAGGTAATTCATGCATTATAATTGCAGCACATAACAACTCCCTAGATGTTGCAGGATCAAATTTAGGTGAACTTACAAACATTGCATTTTTTCCAAGTATAAGCTGCCCAACATCCGTTGTGTCTTTTCTTGGACATACCTTCAAATGCCGCTTCAAATTTCCAGTACCATATGCCCTAGCAGCAATATATACCTTTCCACACTTCTTGCATTTGCATGTAGGCTTTTCTTCATCTTTTGTGAGAAGCATCTAAAAGAAACGCCAAAAGGTTAAGGTCCTCCTCCTTTTCTTGTTTTCGTTGTTTGTCTTATTCTTAGACTTAGTCTTAGCCTTCTTTGGTGGAGGAAGTTCAGCCACTTCATCAAGTTCATCTTCCAAGTCAAGGTCTTCTCTTTCATACTAAATGTCAATAGGAATTAGCTCATCACTTTCCATCTAGACCAATTTAAAGAAAAATTATTGATCAGAAATTTAGTGATTCTAAGATAACAAAAACAAATAAACTTGAAAAAAAATCATAAAGAACAACAATAAATTTAAAATCAACAAAACAAACAAACAAATCTACTATAACATTACAGTGATTAACACAAAAAACAAATAGATCTTCAATTATTTTATTTTAAGACAATAGAAACAGAAAACACTTGAAATTAAATCATAGAGCAAGACAAATTTTTTAAATCAACAAAAAATAAACATATCTACTTTTATTTTTTATATCAGTAAAAAAGATCTCCTATTATGTACCAAAAATCAACAATATAGTGATTACTAGTATACTAAATAGTGCAACAAGAGTGACGAATATTTTTCTGCACAGTGGTGTTTTCTGCACAGTGGTATTTTTCTGCAGTGTAGTTTTTCTGCACATTGGTGTTTTTCTGCACAATGTTATTTTTCTGCAGTGTTTTTCTGCACAGTATTATTTTTCTGCTGTGTTTGTTTTCTGCAGTATTTATTTTTCTGCAAAATAAATCTGGTTTTCCCCTATTTTGATGTTACATGTACTGTTTATCATGTAGTATCTAATAAAATTTCTATCTTTTATCTCAAAAAAAGAAGAAGAAGAAGCAAACAATCAACATGATAGTGATTAACAAAATAAACGAGCGGATCTACAATTATTTTATTTTAAGATGACAGATACAAAGAAACTTGAAAAGAAATCATAGAGCAAGAGACCTAGTTATTTTAAAATCAACAAAAAGAATACAAACAATTCCACTATTAATACTAAATAATCAACATTATAATGATTAACACAATAAACAACAAAATCTACAACTACTTAAAATTTCATAAGTAAGAAAACAAAACGAAAATATATAACATATATACCTTCCTGTGAAGTCGTGAAGGAGAACAGAGAGCAGAGAGGGTAGCCACGGTTTTGAGGGGAAGAGATATTAGAGGGGTCAGCTAGGGATTTGAGGGGAAGAGAGAGTAGAGGGTTGAGAGACATGAGGCGGCTAGGGTTTTGATTTTATAGTGTAGATTGTAGAATTTGTATCTGTAGGAGAGGCTGGAGTTTTGAGGAGAAGAAGAAGAGTCAGAGGAGACAGAGTAATGACTGTTGATGAAAACGAAGAGACACAAGGTTCAGCAGAGAGCCGTTAGGTCTGGTTTTGAGGAGAATAAAACATAACTAAGCTTATATACCTAGGTTTTAGGGGTAAAATTGTAAAATTACCTTTATAAGCTAATAGTGCCAAACAGGTTCAATAGGTTGAACACGAACACGACCCGTTTAATAAACGGGTTGGTCGTGTCAACTCGAATTTAACCCGAACCTGTTTAGCCTTAACCCATGACCTGTTTATAAACGGGTTAGCCGTGTCGGGTTCGCGGGTTGTGTCGGATTTTGCCACCCCTAGTTAGAACCTTTTGGACTTGTAATTTTATTTTGAAGGAATGAAAGAATTATTTGCTATTGTTATTATTTGAATTTTTATTACTTGATTTATGGTTGAATTATAAATTTAGATACATGGGAGTTGATAGTAGGTTATTCGGGTTAAGTTTAATTAAACAAGTTGTTCAGGTCATAATCAAACAAGTTATTAACAGGTTATTTGTGTCGATCTTAACTTGACCTACTAATTAAACGAGTTAAACGTGTCGTATCGGGTTACTCGTTTAATAAACAGGTCGTGTTAACTTGTTAAGGTTGAGGAATCCTGACCCGTTTACTAAACAGGTCGGGTTCAGGTTGACCCATATAACATAATACTCACACCTCAACCCGACACGCGACACAAATTGCCACCCCTAATCAAAATCCCTATTTTTTAAGAATATTAATGTCCAAGAATAAAATTATCATTTTACATGTTTTGTCAACTCTAAATTGACTAGAGGCAAAAAAATTCAAATTCAAATCATATTAGGTCATCATGGGGCTTAAAATCAAAGATTTGATCAAAATGACTCAAATGCATTATTTTTACTAAAAACAAGGCCACTGTTGATAAAAGACACTGAATTTTGAGAATGGTAAATATTTCCATTGTTGAATCTTCTTTTATGCACAATTTTATATATAAAAACTTGAAATTTAAAAACTTAAATGATGACGTAGTTATTGACCTTAGATTATCTTGAAATTTTGCAAACATGTAGAATATAATAAGAGAATCTAATCCAATGGTAGATTTGTTAAAATTCACACCTAATAAAGAAATACTAAGTTGTGTAAAATAGTTAAAGTGACACAAAGTGTAAGTTGAACCAAACGCTATATATATAAAAAGTATTAATACTCTTGGTCCACTAGATATTTCTCACCCAATACTAATAATAATAATAAAAAATTTATCTTGGTCCATACCTTTGGAAAAAGGTAGCAGGAGGCTAAACAAAACTCTATACAATACTGTCTTAAATCAAAACATGACATGTTTTTTAAGAATACAAAAATATACACAATACTGTTATGTTTATTCTTGATTTTTTAGTATTGTGTTATGATATATTTTTTCAATATACATAAGGTTTAAACTATCAAATGATTTATTTTGTTATATTTATAAATTTAATCATTATTTTAATTCTCACAAAGTTAAGCTAGAATAAGTTTTACAACAAAAATATTAATTACGTTTATGTTTAATAAAAATATTTTTATTGTGCAAAAAACCTTGTAATTCAATTGGTTTTTAGTTTCTAATTTTTCCAATAGAGTTATCTAAGGTTCAAATCCTCCCTCCCAAGTTTTAACTGTCAAGTTATAAAATTTAAAAAATATAGATCTTAGTTGTTGGCTTTATTATTACTGTTATTGTTATTGCTATTTTTATTTTTTGAGAAACAATTGTTATTGTTATTGTCATTGGTGGAGGTGGTGTTGTCGTTGTTGATGATGTTATTATTATTATTATAATTATTATTATTATTACATTTATGGTCCATCAATTATACGAGTTTATGTGTGTATTTTTTTTTCCATTTTTAATTTTCCCAGTGTTTTATATATCAAAAAAAGTAAAAAGAATATTGTATTCAAAATGTATGTAATTTAAATTTCTGATTGAAAAATTAACAAGTATAAAGATAATACACAGACACACACACATGCACACACTATTCAATTCATAATCACATGATAATTGGAGAATTGTGTTTATTACTATTGAACTACAAATTATTAAGCACGAGCGTAAAGAAAAACTATTTCTCATGATATTCAAATGCAATTTTTATTTTTATTTTTGGGGGGTGGGGGGGTGTTGAAACAGAACTTTTTTAATTTCCAAAAGGTCAAGCTTATTTTTTATCCTTCTTATTATTAAGGAAATAGACCAACTTCATGAAAAAATTAGGCATAAAGAGGAATAAAATATAACGAAACTCTCACCTTACGAGCCATCTCAGAGGAAATTCTTTATGTTCTTGAGCAACAGTAATTTCTCATGATCTCAGTGCTGTTTTAATTTATTTTGGGCTATTTTTCTAAACCATTCTCAAACAAGAAATATGTTATAAAATAACTTTACATGCAGCTGAAAGGTTATTAAATACTCGTTTGAAGGCACAATTACTATTAATCTAATAGTGCAATGCAAAGTATACTTTTGTTTGCAAATTTATATATTTAATCTTTTTCAAAATTAGGATATATCTATGTATGATTCATGATTAAAAACATGTAAAAATCATTAATTTGTTAATAGCTAAAATCATAATGAATTCTATCAATATGATTTAATAATATTCCAATAAAAATACCAATACCAATATTCAAAATGTTGACATTTGGGCTCATAGGGGGCCCAAATTGTATTAAGGTTTTCTAGTTTCTAGTGTGCACATAAATAAGAGTGCACAATACCTAATTGAAAAAATAATCAACATATACATTTACATCTAAATGATTATAATATACATTTACATAATGATTATTATGTTCATTCTTGATATAGATATATATTTTTTGTAATCATTATGATTTTTCAAAACATACTAGGTTCAAACAATGTATGTTTGTTATATTTATACATAAGTATTATTATTTAGATTCTCACAAATTTCAGGAATTATAAGTTTTTCAACAAATAAATTATAATAAACATAATTTTATGCTTATTAAAATTTATGTTATAGTTGTTGGTTTAAATTCCCACTAATTTAAAAGGGCTTCAATTTATGCCAAATATAAAGTTTTTTTAAAGGGCTTATTCAAAGTTTTTTTATTATTTTTATTATATATATTTTAAAAGGACTTCAATTTATGCCAAATATAATTTCATCTCTCATTTTGAACTAAGTTTACATGTAGATTCATGTATTTAAACTAAGGGAGTCAATTTCATACCGGAAGCTTGGCTAAGGAAACAATATGTTTCGGTATTGGTTAATACCAGTGTACCGTTTTGAGGTTATCGCTATTTTAATAAAAAAATAAAAAAATATATATATTATTTAAATTAAATGTAACAATAGTTATTTTCATTGACATATGAAATAGATTATTTAAATAATATATAATTATATACCATGTGTGGCGGGCAAAAATAAGTCAAACTTGTTTTTTTCCTCACATAATTAGTTTGTAGAGGTGGGATGTTAATCAACCTTTTGTACCCTGTTTAGATGGATTGAACTCACTAGAATTGAAAGGATTAACGTTAAGTATAATTATGTGACATGAGAATTGGGCTTATATGATGTTCCTTGGGTTTGGTCCAAGATACCATTTACACTTATTCTTGAATTACAATCACAATTTTCTATGTCTCTTTGCTCTCAGATGTTTTTCATCCCCTTTTCACAGAGGCCTCTTTGCCTTATATAGTCTCCCAAGTTATATCTTAGCCTTTCACTTGGAAGGTTAGGGTTCATTTCCCTTGATACTTGTCCCATCAGGACTTCGCTGGAAGGTTTCTACACTAGGCTATGAGCTGTGATAACACTATTCAGGGGTCATTTCCTCAGGAAGTAGCCAGTTAAGTGGGTTTAGAGTATTGAATGTGGAGGTGATGGATGCTTTATCTACATTCTTCCCTTCCTTGCTTGACGACAAATCTTCCTCCTCTTCCTCGATTTATGCCATATGGTCTTCAAAACTAGTTCTCGACCTTTCCGAGGACACGCTGGTATCCTCGGGGTCCTCAGGTATTGTAGTCTCCCAGTGCCTGTGATGAGTTGTTTATATCTTTCCTGAGAGCTTGTTGTCAGTGCCTTTCAAGGTCTGTTCTTCTAACATTGAACCTCTCTCACTTGCCTATTCTAGGATTCTTGTCCTCCCACGCCATATATTTCTCTAGAAAATAAACTTTTATAAAAATATTCTTTTCCTTTAGTAATTATTGAATTAATTATTATCATTTTAATTTTATTATAATCCAACTATACAAACTTTTTTTTTGGGTAAGGATGCTATACATACTAATATATTAGCCCAAGACTTCTTGAAAAAAAAAAAAAAAAAAAAAAAAAAAAACCAAGCCCAACATAATTTATTTTACTCTTCCCGGCGTTTGTTTCTCCCCCACCATTTTTCATTTATTTAGTATCCATATCCACACATTACCAGCCTGGATTACAACTTCTCATGTCCTTCTTAATCTCTTTCACACGGTTTTTAATAAAATCTTATCTCCTTCTCACACGTTATTAATTCCTTTTCTACTTCTTTTTTTTTTTTTCTCTTTTTTCTTTTTTTTTTTTAACTTTTCAAGTATCTTCTAGTCTTCTACAAAATCTATACCACCAGTTATAGCTCTCTCTCAGTCTATTTTATTGATCTGACGATGGTCTTGTTCCAACCCCCCCCCCCCTCTCTCTCTCTCTCTCTCTCTCTCTAACATCAAAGATCTCAAATAGTTCATTGGTGCCACTATTCACCACCAGTTAGAAACGGTGGGGAGGAGAGAAAAAAATACGTTTCTGTGTGAGATCTTCACACCGGTTCGGTATCTATTTACTAGCCAAAATCTTGTATTTGTCCCAATACAGTCGAAACAAATCCGATATAGCTAGTGTTTAAACCGGTAAAAAATATCAGTGTTTTTGTACGGGTTTGAGCTCTGGTACTAAAAATTTCGGCAGTACCAATTGGTACGGTATAGTATTAACTCCCTGATTTAAACTTAAAAAATACTCAAATAAAAATTTATTATACTTCTAATTACAAATTTGAATTTGGAATGAAAAATCCTAGTTTCAGGCTACCTTATGTGCATTGGTGTGCAATCTGTCTTAACCATTTCAAACCTATGCACTCGCACTTCACAATTCACTTCCTCTCTAATTTTTATTACAACATATATTATATACTAAAGCATTAGTTACACTCTGCATTGCATCGAGAACGCTATGATACCACTGTTGGATCTTATAGTGTGGTTAGTAATCCCATTAGGGTAGAAATCACCAACATTGAAAGAGAGAGAATAAATCTAACGTACATAATGGATGAGGAGTCCCTGTATTTATAGACTCATTCATATCTCTTGAGAAGAGATATATCTATTTACCAAGAGATGTATATTATTTAAAAAACATGACTATTCAATAAATAACTAATTTTAATGTTTAATTAATTCCTTCGGTAGATTGGTGAAAGCAATATCATCCACCAAGTGGGGGTCATTGTATGAGTATGGGTGCATTATATTATGGTGTGATCACCCATCACTATTATATACTAACAATGTGATGACACATGACTCTAATTGGTTACATGTGCCATAATTTAAATGGAGGGACATTTATATCTTGTTCTCTAAGGAACATATGACATCATTTGATTAGTCACTTGTGTCATTATAAATTAAAATATCAATATGTGTGGATGTATGATTGGCTCTTAGGAATTCTTTGTGATTTCTATTCAATGACACTTAAAATATTTCTAGTGTTCTCCAAATAATGAAAGTGGGGCACACTAAGTAGTACAGGGCACCTTATAATTGGTTGCTTTAAGCGTACTACATGGACTTAATGGTATGAAGTGGCAATTTGTGATTTGTTAGAAATTTTCACTCTCTACAATTAGCACTTGGGATTTATATTTGAGATCTTGGTTCTAATCACAAGGGTTTTAACCCCTAGAAATGGGATTTCTAAGAATTAAGGTTTTAATTCTGAGATCTTGGTAATTTTATGCAAGATGAATTTAACTCCAAGAATTGAAAATTATACGCATTTGGAATAGAATTTTACAATCTTGAGAATTTTAACCACGAGGGTTATTACCACTATTTTAAAAATTGGACCAGACTAGCTAGTTTAGCCGGGAACTGGGCATCAATCCGGTCTAGTAAAATCCTCCAAAACTGGTAAAAGTCAGGAATCAAGGCTAAAACCAGTTCTTTGACCATACCGGTTTTTAAAATCATGGTTATTACCCCAAGAAATAGGATTTCTAAGGACATGGGGTTTAATTTTGAGATAGTGGTATTTGCAATCCCAACAAAGAATCAATATTAAATGAATACCTGAAAAATAAAACTTGCATCTATGCATTGTTCAAAAAATATAAATAAAAGAGAACACATAATGATTAAAAAAAAAAATACATTTCAAGTTGATTATCTATCAAGGTGTACTAAATCTTGTAGAAATTTTGTGATTCCAAAACCAAAAGCTATCATAAAGTGACATATATAAACAAAATTATGTTATCATATCGTATTTGACATATAATCCAAATCCATAATAAAAAATAAAAAATAAAAAATCAACTATGATGACAAAGAAAAAGAAAAGAAAAAGAAAAAGAAAGATAACTTGTTGATTATGACTATGAGAGAAAAATTGTAAACTAAACAATTTGACATGAAAATAACTCAATTTATCTTTTACACACCAAAACAAAACTACATTTAAAAACAAGTTGATTTTAAAAATTAAACTTGAAAGGAAAAAAAAAACTATATTAACCCAAAAATTAATGAGTTAAGTAGCCAAAAAAAGGAGTTACAAAGTTTAAATATATTATAGTCAAGAAAACAAAAATATTAATAGGGTTGATATTAGTAACACTATGGAGTTTGTTACATAATTATTCTTACTTACAGAAAGGATCAGCCCTAGACGGATCACTACTTACAAGTTTAGGATAAATGATCATACTATTTTTAAAATTTTGTGAAGTAAAATTAAATTTGAAAAGGGGGTCAGTTATATTATAGGGGCCCAAATTCACATTACCTTATGGTGGTTTGAAAAGTGTCACTCTGCTCACCTGAAGTTCGTTTTATTAAAACTTCATAACCCACTCTGTTAAAAACAATGTAAATACTTATTTTTGCTCCCCTTTTATGTCTTTCTCTCAAAAAAAAAAAAAAAAAAAAATACAACGACAAGAGAAAACAAGTTTAAAAAAAAGTGCTTTTGTTAAAAAAATTTGAAGAGTTGAAGAGGAAAGAAGAACTCAGAAGCTCCTAGTGCCTCTAGTATCTATACTCTATAATCAATACTCCATATTCTACAACCTCCAAGCTCTATGGCTATTGCCCCAAGTTCACAATCAAACCCCTTTTTTTCTTAATCCCCACATATCTTCCAACCTATTCTCCTCCCAGTCCCAAAGAAAGCCATTCACTTCACTGTATCTGCTAATGGGAGGATATGGAGGATAGACGTTCTCTACCCTTTTTTTCATTGATTTTCTTGGAACGTAGAATGGCAAAGTGGCTTCTGTATTTTGGGTAACTAGTCGCTAACCCGTGTTATGTACGGAAACTTGTGAGATAGACTAAAATAATTTTATAAAATCTTAAATTGATTAAGAAACTACACCATTGCATGATTTGCTTTTGTATAATTTCAATTTGTGTTACAAATTGATGAAAAAGCCATTGCTTGAATGTGCAATGGCTTACAAAAAATTTGTCAGACAATTTCAGATAATGCAAAAAAATAACTAAAAAATTCAGATATTAAAACTTTTGAAAAATCAAAAAATATTAAAGAAAAATTATCAACATTTGAGTTTGAGTTTAAGTTGGACTTGTTAGAGAGATAGAGTTTCACTCGTTGTTAAGTTTGAATTAAACAAAAATAATTTTGTTTAAAAAAAATGATGAGTTTGAGTTTTAGTTGGACTTGTCAGAGAGATAGAGTTTCACTCCTTCTTAAGTTTGGACTAAACAAAAGTAATTTTATTTTAAAAAAATGATAAGTTTGAGTTTAAGTTAGACTTGTTAGAGAAATAGAGTTTCACTCATTGTTAAGTTTGGACTAAATAAAAATAATTTTATTTAAATAAATGACATTTTTATTTAAATATTTTGCTGACGGGGAAAATTGTGGGAGTTTCAGAAGTTTCGGTTTTATATATATATATATATATATATATATATATTAAATAGGCTTTACTATAGATAAAAGACCAAAATAATATGAGTCTTTCCCCTTTTTTTATTTTATAAATTCCCAAATAAGGCCCAAAAAAAACATCAAAACAGTCCTCATTGAAATGAACCCAAAACCTAGAAAAAACCTATGTAAGCCTCAGTGAAAAATCACGCTAAAAACCCAGAAAATCTCACCACAAACATCACAAGAAATCCCTGAAAAATTACACAAGAAACTACACAAATCTTCCGAAAAATCCCTCCATCCAAATCAACCAGAAAACAAATTTGAAATCCACCATTAATAGAGCATATTAAGCACAGTAGAGAAAAGAAGAGCAGTGAGAAAGAAGCAGCAACCAATGGGAAGGCTAATTTATAACTAACATCAAAATCTCTTGTTATTTTTCTCATTAGTTCAACCGAGTTGACCCAAACAATGGGTTGTGTACGATTGAAAAGGAGTTTGTGTTTCATGTTTTTGCGAAAATTTTGGAATCTTCGTGGGCATTTGATTTTGTACTTTGTTTGGAATTTTAAACAATTTGATTTGTAATTGTTCTAAAAATTTTAAGCCCTAACTTTTTTTTATCCATGTTATGTTTATTTTCATCTAAAAATGTGTTTTTCTAATGGCAAATGAAGAGATAGGCTATGGAAGGGCAAATGAAGAGATAAGTTACGAAAGGCTAACCGAGCTAATTTTAGGTGGGTAAAGTGATAATTTTCAAATTACGGATAAGTAACGTGAATTCGGGCCAAACATGGGTTTATTGTAATTAACCCTATATATAAATATATTTGATTACAAAAATAAATTTCAAAATCTTATTTATTTTTATTTTTTGAGAAAAAGAAGGCTCCTTAAATCAATCCGAAATGCTGGTTCAATATCTGGTGGAACATCTTCCATTCAAACTAATAATTGAGTCAATTGAATTGCTCTTCTTGCTAAAGAATGAGCAACCCAATTACAATTTCTATGTACTTGAAAAACTTACATCTCTCCAAAAAAAAAAAAAAATGCAAAAACTTTTACATCTTCTGCGATCTTTCCAAACTATGCCAGGGACTTGGAACCATTTTGAAGAGTCTTCATAAGAATTTCGCAATCCCCTTCAAGTATCACTCTGTCAAGAACACAGTCGAGGGCAAGTTCCAAAGCTTTCCTTGCTGCCAATGCTTCCACTTCGACCACAGTACCAGGGAGGGGAATTTGTTGACATGACGAAGCCATGATGAGTCCGTGCTCATTGTGCATAACTACCCCTATGCCAGCCCGTTGTTCCTTAGTGAAGAGAGCCCCGTCAAAGTTAATCTTATAAAAGGAACTAGGTGGTGGCTGCCAAGTCATGGTCGGGCTTGCCGATGCAGCCACAACCATGGTGTTCACTCTTTTAAATTATTGCAGCTTGTCTTTTGCTTGCTATAATAGTTGTTCCAGAGTGATCGACCCCTTACCAAGCCTTAGATTATTCCTCCGATTCCACAAAAACCACATAACCATAGAGAAGACCTCATCCCTGGACTTGTAAGCTTCAGACATAGGAAGAGAGCATGTGAACCATCTTCTTGCTGGGCTTGACAGATTTCACAGGTTGCATCAGTGAGTACCTTTCGCTTGACAAGATTTGTTTTTGAGGGTAAGGCATCATGACATGCTCTCCACGCCAAGTTTTTAATTTTACTCGGCACATTCAGGTTCCATATTGCCCGCCAAAGAGGTTTAATAGTACCTGAATCCGATGGGCCTAGTTGTTGATGTTGAAAATCTGCCAATAGAAAGCTATAGCCGGACTTAATTGTGTACTCACCCTTTGGGATATGGGGCCAATGTCAGAACATCAGCTTGCTCGAATCTACATAGGGGAATTTTTCGAATAATGTCTGCTTCAAAATCAAAGAAGTATCTGTCCAACAGATCGTCTTTCCATAGTCTGTTTTCCTGATCAATAAACACAGCAACTTTGGTGTCATGTTCAGCTTGCAAGCATGGGGAAATAACTTGAGGTTGATGTCTAATTGGGATCCGATTTTCACCCCAAACCCATGTGGTTTTTCCATCCCCTATCCTCCAGGTCACCCCTCTCTGGTTCACTTCTCTACCCTTGATTATACTCTTCCACGCATTCGAAGAAGAAGATGGAATTGTGGCTTCCATAATTGAGCAATTAGGTAAAAACTCTGCCTTAAAAACCCGATAAAACAAAGTCTGTGCCGTGGAGGGGACGCCAAGTCTATTTTGCTAGGAGCGCGTCGTTAAATATTGCTGAATCCTTAAAACCCATTCCTCCTTGGGTTTTTGGATTACACGGCTCTTGCCATTTAGCCCAGTATATCTTTCAGCTATCACCCTGCTGACCCCAGAAAAATCTCTTGATAAGAGATTCAATATATTAACATAAACCCAACGGGAGTTTAAAACAGGACATTGAATGTGTAGGCAAGGCTTGAGCCACTGCCTTAATTAGAATTTCTTGACCTGCTTGAGATAAAAGCTTACCCTCCCAGCCTTGCAATTTTTTCCATACCCACTGCTTAATGTTATCAAAACACCTAAAGCCAAAAAAAAAAAAAAAATGTTGTCAAAACACTCCTTTTTACGGCCCATAAAGGGTGGCAAATCAAGATATTTTTCATAGTGATGTACAATGAGACTCCAATAGCATCTTTGATCAATATTTGCATGTCTTGTAGGTAGACTTGCTGAAAAAAAGATTTTTTTTTTTCTTTTTTTTGTCTCTATTTACTTTCTGCCCCGATGCTCTCATAAGTCGAAGAGTATTTCCAGTAATTTTTTGGCATTCACTCACCTTTGCTCTACAAAAGATAAAACTATCGTATGCAAATAACAATATTTGCATGTCTTGTGGGTAGACTTGCTGAAAAAAAGATTTTTTTTCTTTTCTTTTTTTGTCTCTATTTACTTTCTGCCCCGATGCTCTCATAAGTTGAAGAGTATTTCCAGTAATTTTTTGGCATTCACTCACCTTTGCTCTACAAAAGATAAAACTATCGTCTGCAAATAACAAGCGGGTTAGTTTAGGTCCATTACGGCAAATAAAGACACTCATAATATCCCCTCAGCTGTAGCCATTTTTATCAGTCCATGTAGGCCTTCCGTACATAAAAGAAAAAGATAGGGAGATAGTGGGTCACCCTATCTAAGTCCCCTAGTTAAAGTAATATGTCCTTAAGGTTCTCCATTAAGTAAGATTGAGTATGTTGCCAAGGTAATACATTCCATCATGAGTTGGATCCACCTATCATTGAAGCCCATCTTTCCCAACACTTTTTCCATGAATGCCTATTCCACTCTATCGTATACTTTACTCATGTCTAGTTTTAGAGCCATTTACCCCATTTTTCCGAAGTTGTGATTTTCACATGTAGTGCAAAATCTCAAAGGCCACCATGATACTGTTCAAGATGAGCCGATCCATCATGAAGGTGGATTAATGCTTGAAAATTAGTCCTGGTAGAGCAGATTTTAATCTATTTGCTAGTGCCTTCGAGAAGACCCTAAAAAATAAATTATGGGTAGACAGATAGGTCAATATTGAGAAATAAATTATGGGTTTATATATATATATATATATATATATATATATAGTATTGTTTTACCATGACTTTTGAGTGGAATTTGTGGTGTGTCTTTATATTAGAACTTCATTCCATGTCTCCCATGTGTATGTATGCTTATTTATTTATTTTTTAAAGTATTATTTCTTAAAAAAATTGAAAATCTATTACAAAAATTGGCTCAAAAATATAAGATGGGGGTTATCTTGCCAAATGTATGGCACCCAAACTCACGTAAAAAAAAATTGTCACTACCCATTAATTAAATATATATATATATATATATATATATATATATATAAAAGATGTTAAATGATGGGACATGTGACGGAGTGAATAACCTCTTGCCACACACCCCACCAGGGTGGCTCAAGATTGTTTGAGGCCTAAGGCGAGAATTTTATAAGGGTCTTTTTATATCTAAATATCACTTAAATAATATTTATTTATTTATATTTAATTTCAAATCCATTATTAATTCTTACTTATTAATAAGACTAATTGACCAAAAGTGAGCTAATGATAATTACTATATAGGTTTTACAAATTGGCATATCACCAATAAAAAAAAAGTTATTCAAACATTCATTTTATTATATTATTTAAGTAACACCGATCATATTCCTGTCACATCATTTTGTAAATTTTTTTTTCCTAAAATTTATATTGGCTTTAGCATTTTTCATACACAGTTTTTTTTTTTTTGGTGGAGAAAATGCTAAACTTATTACAAATTTTACTACAAAAAGCTTATAAACTAATGTGACAATGAGGTGGCATTTCAACAAAATAATAAATGAATATTGAATTACTTCATTGGTGACATATCAATTTGTAGGACCTATGTAATAAAACTTGTAATATACTAGTATAACTCTAATATTTAAGGCCTTCTTAAGATTGGAATAAATATACCCCTAACTCACACTTTTTCTTTAATTAAAAAAAAAAAAAATACCCCCAATATTTGGGGGCCTTTTTATGTCAGGGGGGCCTTAGGCCATGGCCTAATGGCCTAGGCCTAGGGCCGGCCCTGCACCCCACTCCCTTAAATAACTCCAAATGAAAAGAGGTATATTGCTGAAAATCAGCTACAACCCACACCAATTACCCGTGAAAGAAGCAACTGCAGTGCACATTCTTCATAGTTTCTACCCCTTTATTTGGTCAGTTGAGAAAATTAAGGAAGTAATTGCTCTTTAAATTCCCTATAAATTGAAGTGATCAAAACAGAAAGAAGTTTCAGCAAGCAAAGAGAAAGAGCAAGCATGCACAAAAGAAAAACACACAGCAAAAACACAGAGAGAAAAAAGAAGAAGAGAGACACAGACAGAAATTGAGAGTAACAAGCAGTGGAGGAACATGCAACATCAACATTAAGTTGGGATTTTATCAATCCCTTTCTTCTCTAAATCTCTCCCTCTCCCTCTTCCTTAAAACTGAATTTTTGTTTGGTAAAACAAATAGGGTCGGGTTTCATGAAGAGTTCCTAACTCTATATATGAAACTTTAAATACGATTCCCTAAATACCAATAAAAATTCTCTCATATTTTGGAATCTTTGACTCTACTACAAAATTAATAGAGTCCTTGACTCTACCACAAAATTAATAGAGTCATTGACTCTATCTACCATAAAATTAATGGAGTTCTTGACTCTACCCCAAATCTTAATGGAGTTCTTGACTCTATCAAATATTAATGGAGTCATTGACTCTACCAAATCTTAAACAAATTGGAATTATTAACTCCATCAATTTAAAATAATATGCTTCAATGGAGTCCTTGGCTCCCAAAATTATTTTAAATAGAGTGGGTTTTCTAATCTCTTCAAATTCCAATATGAAGAATTCTTTGGAATTCCTAATTCCTTAACCAAAATTGGAATTTTTAATCCCCAAAATAATAAGACCATAAAATTGATTTGAGGGAATTTTCCAATTCACAATTCCTAAAACATGTTCATAAAAATAAAATTGCTTAAAAGGAATTTTCTTTCCCTTAATTAAATTTGGGAACATCGATCAAAATATCATTGTCTATTAAAATTCCTACAAAGAAGCAAATGAAAGAAAGGGAAATTGGCTTGATCCCCGTCAAGGGTACGTAGGCAACCTAAATAAATTATTAGGTGCAGTCACAAATAAATAAAAACACATATCCCCTTAAACACAATAAATAAATAAATAAACTTATGTAGAAAGACAATGTGATTGAAATCAAAAAGTCTTCTCTCAAAATAAGAGATTGTAATTAAGAGATACATTATCTTGAATGGACATTACTCACACCAATAAAATCTATATGCCAAAAGGCCTATCTGTGAAATTATGTTTGATGAATTTTATTAAATAACAATTTTTGGTTAAACATAATTTGACAAACATAATTTAAACAATTCTTGTTAAACATAATTTGACAATGTTTGTTTAACATAATTTAATGATTTTTGTTAATAATGTGTTAACAATTTTCGTCAACATAATGTGAGAGAATTAAGGAATTAAAAAAAAAAAAAAAAAAAAAAAAAAAGAAGAAGAAGAAGAAGAAGAGGAAAATCTATTACACACTTCGTAAACCTTCTTTTAAATTGTATTTTTAGAACATGATTTCAGTTAAAATTGTGATATCATGTTTCAAAAACATGAATTTTCAATTATGTGATAGTGTATATAGTTGAGTTGACAAGTTTTAAGGGTTTTCATCTAAACCTACTACTAACATCACTTTTTTACTAACCAATAACCATCTGTCATAGTAATAGATGTGGAATTTTTTATCAAATTTATTATGTTTATAAACTTTCTTGCTACTATAGTCTAATTATGATACCAACTCTCTTTGTGAGGCAAAACTCTCTCCAATTTGAACCCTGCCTACCATCTCAAATTCTCAATTCCACTCATCCCCCAAAAATTACCTAATATAAATATATAAAGTCTGTTATTTTTGAGTTTGGCTTACCTCCAATATTTTTTTTAACTAAAATCTTCTTTTGTTTTAATAAGAGACTGCCGCATCACTCACTAACTAAGTAAAATGTGGAGATTAAAACTCATTACCACTTACCATTGTATATTTAAAACAAAAAAAAAATGTGCAGTTAAAAAAAGTATTAAAAGTAAGTCAAACCCATTATTTTTTCTTTCAAATACTACTACCATCCGATCTGTACGAAGAACAAAGAATGAATGACCGATATTATGACCCAACTAACCAAAAATTGAAATTCATGAGACTTTGAGAGTACGTTAGTCTATTGGGCTGAGATCCAATCAGTTAGAAGCCCACGCCACCACATACCAAAAATTGAACAGCTGTCCATGATTGATTGGCTGTTTGTAACAACTGACAACCATGGGTGAAAGAAATTACAAAAGATAAAAAAGGTTCTAGAGTGTTCCAAGGTAGGACAACGAGAAAATACAGTCCTTGCATCAAACGGCCCAGATTGAACCGAAGCTTCAAGATCCTTTTTAATAATATATCAGTTGCCTAGATTGAGATTGAGGATCACACAGTAAAAAAAAACCTTATTTGACACAGCACTAGTAGAAGTGTTTCTTATCCAAAACCAAAACCAAAACCCCCCTCACTAAACCCTAGCACGAACTCACACTTTCACTCACTTCCTTGGTTCATTCTCACACTACCTCTGGTATGGGCTTTTTACTTTTTTTCCATTTCATGTTTTTCTTCAATTGTTTGTTCATTCTTTTCTGTCTTGGAATACAAAAATGTTGTGTAATGTATAGTGGGAGTTCTTTGCTATTCCAATTTCCATGTTTGAATTATGATAGGATTTGTCACATTCATATGATTCAGATTCTAATTTTTTTATATAAACAATATATTATATGCTAAAACCCCAAAACCCACCTGTTAAAAAAGTCTCTCATTTCCTCTTTCTGTACTAGCAAGGTAACACCATCTAATTCTTCAATTTTTCTCTCTCTCTCTTTTGAATCTTAGTTTTTTTGTTTCTGTAAATTAAACTTAGAAGCATTCTAAAGCCCATGTTATGAAATTGGTTTGGTTGGTCCGAGTAAAGTTCTTGTCTTTCTCTCTGTAATGGATTCAATTTTTGTTTTTTGGGTTTTTTTTTTTTCCTGGAGGACTCTGGCTTATTAATCTGATTTTCGATTTTTGCTCTCTGGGTTTTTGTTTTTTTGTTTGTGGCATCCATTGCATGCTAAAACCCCAAAACCCACATGTTAACAAATTCTCTCATTTCTTCTTTCAATACTAGCAGTAACAAGGTAATAACTTTTCAACTCTTCAAATCTCCTTTTCTTTTGAATTTTATGCTTTGGCAGTTTTTGTTTCTGTAAATTAAATATAAAAGCATTCTAAACCCCAAGTTATGAAATCGGTTTGGTTGGGTCTGGGGTCAAGTACAGCTCTTGTTTTTCTCTCTCTAATGGATTCAATTTTTGTTGTTTGGGTTTTTGTTTAGAGGATTCTGAATTATTAATTTGATTTTTTGCTTTCTGGGGTTTTGCTTTGTTTTGTTTTGTTTTGTTTTGTTTTTTTGTTTTTTGTTTTTTTTTTTTGGTGGCATCCATTCTTTAATTCTCTTTTGTTTTGTATCACTGTTTTCTATAAATTTAAATGTATTATGAGCCCCAAGTGTGTGTGGATTTGGTTGTATCAAGTAAAGTTCTTTTCTTTTGCAATGGAGGACTCAAGACTTATTAATCTGATTTTTTTGTTTCTTTTCCAATTTTGATTTCTGGGTTTTTGTTTTTGTGGGGGTTATCAGAAATGGCTACAGCTCAATTAACCACATCCTCGATATCAACAAGGAACTTGGCATCATTTCCAGGGCTTAGGCCTTCAATTGTGAAGGTTGGTCCTTCGGTGGGGCATTGCAGAGTAGGGAGTGTCCTTTCTCAGAGGTCGTTCCAGGGTCTGGTTGTCAAAGCTGCAACTGTGGTTGCTCCCAAGGTAGTATTTTAACTACCTTATTCTGTTTTCTAATAAGTGTTGTTTTTGCTAGTGCTGTAGCTTTGTGTTTGAGACTGATATTATTGGTGGTAGCTTTTTGTGGTTGGTTCCATTGGGTGATTAATCAAGTTTGTCGTTTTGTTGTGTTTGGGGGGGTTTTGCTTGTTGTAGATATGTAGTTGTATGTGGTTGGCTTGGGTCTTTTGGGATAGGCTTCTCCATAATTTTTGTGATGGACTTGGATTAAAACATGAGATTGGAGGGTTCAAGTTGATGCAATGTGATGTGTTGAACTTTTGTCTGGAAAGCATCATTAGCTACTGTTATTTTTATGTCTTAATCCAGTTTAGTTTCCAATAAATGACCCACTTCAACTTTACTAGAAAATATTCAGTGATATCACAGAAATTTTTTATTTTGGGCTGTGTGCCAATGAAACAATGAAAACTAGTTTGGGGCGTAAGGGAGTGAAAGAAACTGCTTCTCTGTCATTGTTCTTATTGCTGTAAACTTTTGGAACCATACTGAGTCTTTCTTAATGTTCTTTAGTCTATTCTGTCATGTGCATGATGGTCCCTTCCATAAGAATAGGTGGAGGATGAGATCAAGGGTTCAAAATCCAATGCGTGCATAATTTACCAAAAAGAAGAAGGGGTCTGTCTCATATAAGTACTACAATACTTCTCTGTTTAGAAAAATTGTATTTTCATCAAACTGCAAGATACAAGCACACAGACCAGTGAGGATTTACATTTATAGAAGACGTGATACAATTTATGCTGTGTGTGGCTTATCTGACATGGGAGTATTCTGTTCTGTAGTACACTTCGATTAAGCCTTTGGGTGATAGAGTGTTGGTCAAGATCAAAACTGCAGAAGAAAAGACTGATGGTGGAATTTTACTTCCAACAACTGCTCAAACAAAGCCTCAAGGAGGTGAGGTGGTTGCTATAGGAGAGGGGAAGACAGTTGGGAAGAGCAAAGTGGACATCAGTGTGAAGGTTACCTTTTGCTTGATACATTTTTCTGTCTCTCAATTCTCCATTGTTTGTTTCTTTCACTAATTGTTTTTCCTTGTACAGACTGGCACCCAAGTTGTTTATTCCAAGTATGCTGGGACCGAGCTGGACTTCAATGGTTCAAAGCATCTTATTTTGAAGGATGATGATATAGTTGGTATTCTTGAAACGGATGATGTCAAGGATCTCAAGCCCCTGAATGATAGAGTATTAATTAAGGTTTGTATCCTTTTAATGTTCATTACTCTTGTGTGTATATTCATCAAGCGTATTTTGTGGAGTACAGCCAAGCATAAATAAATCATCATGTTCATTTAAAGGTGTTCTGATCCTGGGCTTGTAGTTGGTAAGCTGCCTTACATGTACTCTTGAAAAAAAAATCCTGGAAATTGGTATAATTAAGTTTTGGTCATTGCACTCTTTGGTTCTGTTCTGATCCTGGGTTATAGTCAGTAAGTTGTCTTTGGCATACTCTGGAAGAAAAATCCTGGAAATAGGTATAATTAGGCTTCGGCAGTTGCACCCATTTGTTCTCTTATATAAGTATGTAGCTGTGTGTGACATATCCTGTCTTTAATCTCAGCAAGATATGATAGCTACTTCCCTTTTTTGTGGTTTGTAATGTGGATCACTGAGAACCTGAAGTTAATCTTTTTATTATACCTTGTACATTTGACTTCTGAGTGCAGGTTGCTGAGGCTGAGCAAAAGACAGCTGGAGGTTTGTTGCTGACAGAGGCAGCAAAGGAGAAGCCTTCTATTGGAACGGTGAGAACTCAAGCATCATCAGCTTCTTCGTTATCCCAAGCACTAACTGAATACTTGTATTAGGATGAGCTTTTGGTGTTGTGGGCCTATGAGATTAATACTTGATGTGTATTCTGCATTGGATGTGACAGGTGATTGCAGTTGGACCAGGTCCTCTGGATGAAGAAGGCAACAGGAAACCATTATCCCTCACCCAAGGGAGCACAGTCATGTTCTCCAAGTATGCTGGCAATGACTTCAAGGGCAAAGACGGTTTTGATTATATTGCTTTGAGGGCTTCAGATGTTATGGCCGTTCTTTCTTAGTTGTTTGGTTTTATGTGCTTAATTTGTATTTTGAGAAATTTTTGACAAAAGTGCCTCTAGACATATGGATTTTGGAATATATTAGCACTTTGGAGTGTTGATTGCAGCTGTGTCAGATTCCAGTATTTTCAGTCCATACTAATACATTGAAACGTCTCAGGTTCATTTAACATATGAATGGATGCATCCTGTATTGGTCATGCAAAGCCCTTCATACGAGCCTATCACCATATTTTGTATGCTTTGTGTTACGCTTAATCAAGTCCCCATCTGGTCAACATTTCTTTGCTGTAGATGTTTCACAAGTTACCTCTGTTTAGAGGAGTTTGACCCCATTGTGGTCATGATTTTTCTTTTAATGAAGACAAGAAGTCCAACATAATGATTGGTTTATTTCAAACTTGAGGACAATACTACCATAAGAAAAATGCACTGCCTTTGTGGTTTCGAATCTCTTATTCTAGTTCCTGTCTCTTTTGCCAATATGGTTTGAAATAGGGGTGTGCGCGGTTCGGTAAGCTCGGTTTTTTTTCAAATTTGTTACCAAACCGATAGAGATCGGTTTTCTCATAATTAAAACTGATGCACACTGCTTAGGATCGGTTTTCCGACCTATAACGAGGCAGTTTTTTGTGGTCGGTTTAATCGGTTTGGTCGGTTTTTTGTGGGTGTTTTTTTTATACTTTGGCTAGCAATTGAACCAATCTACGAGACCAGTCAAAGAAGTA
Organism: Quercus ilex subsp. ballota; assembly: GCA_032727855.1. NCBI lineage: Eukaryota > Viridiplantae > Streptophyta > Magnoliopsida > Fagales > Fagaceae > Quercus > Quercus ilex. The sequence continues at coordinate 30,617,961 of CM064910.1, read as the reverse complement.
AAGATAAAGAGCTAAACACCTTTTATAAATCCCAATTCCAGTTTGTTTGTACTTCATAATTTTTTTTAACTTATAAAAAATAAATAAAAAATGATTGAAGAGGGAGAGAACTCTCTCAATCTCAGTCTCCCCTCCCTAACAATCAAAATGCAGAAAGAAAAATGTTAGCAAACTTAAAATTATAATTGATTTGATCAACAATTAAAGTGTCAATTTTGGTGGGTTTCTTCTCTACTTAAAGGCGACTACTAAATGCATGGAATGACTAGACAAACTTCATAACCAATTAAAGTGTCAATTTTGGTGGGTTTCTTCTCTACTTAAAGGCTACTACTAAATGCATGGAATGACTAGACAAACTTCATAACTCAATTATATTTTTATCTCAACTCCATCTTAGCCATTACTAATACAACTCCAAAAATATTCTAGCTTTGAGAGTGAAAGAAAGAGAAAACCAACCATTATAAAAGAATTGAGTTTCATATGTTCAAAGTTTGAACTTCAAACTTTGTTGTGTCACAAACAGAGAGAGAGAGAGAGAGAGAGAGAGAGAGAGGGAGTGAGTTACCGGCGAGCGGCTCAGTGACTCAATGACTCACGGTCAGTTGTTGGTCACGGTCCACAGACTCAGGCGAGAGCGAGAGATACTGAGAGCGTCTGGTCTGAGAGAGTTGAGTGGCTAAGAGTAGAAAAATGTTATTTATACTGGACAAAAATTAGCAACCCTACCTCAAAAACAACGCCGTTTTGATATATGTATTTTTTTTAATTGCTAAATGAAACGAATCGTTTTTGTCAACAAAACCAAAACACAAAACGTGAAAACTGAAAAGTGAAACTCTGATTCTCAGTGAAAGAAACAGAACGAAACAAACATAGCCATATCGGTCGGTTCGGTAACCAACTCAGTTTGGAGTTGCAACTCCGACGGCAGCACCGCACCGGCTTCGGAGCAGGATTCTCCATCCGATCGCCGGCCTTGGCTCAGTCGGTCGGTGCCAGAGGCGGTACGGTTGGGTCGGCGCCAGTCGGTTGAGTCGGCTCCGGTTTCACTCTGCTCACCCCTAGTTTGAAAGGAGTAGCTAACTAAAGCAGCTCCATGCTTTTTTGTCTAACTCAGCAATTTTTCTGCATCCATATCTGAATGCTAGTACACGTCACTAAACTACACGAAATCTCACTAGGAGACCAATACGGTATTAGTATGAAAACTGTAATTGTATCGTGAATTTCTTGACTTACAGCTTAAACTGCCCAAGTAATCATCATGACGGGAAAAGAGCAAACAGTACTAGTTACAAAAACTTACAAATGGCACCAAAGAGGTGCATTTTATATCTGGTCGGAGGTCTTACATGATACAACTACACATTCTATTGATTCTCCCAAAAAAAAAAAAAACACCACCTACACATTCTATTGCATATTTGTCTCTAATCATATCATATACAAACTTACAGTACTAGTTACAAAAACTTACAAATGGCACCAAAGAGGTGCATATTATATCTGGTCGGAGGTCTTACATGATACAACTACACATTCTATTGATTCTCCCAAAAAAAAAAAAACACCTACACATTCTATTGCATATTTGTCTCTAATCATATCATATACAAACTTCCATGAAAGTAATTTAATGAATGTCAAATTAGTTACGAAATGGTCAACACGAAAACCAAAACCAAATGAAAATTTCGAAATATAAATGGCAAAACGAAAACAACTCTAGATTTTAAGGACCAAAATGAACTTAGTCTAAAAAATATGTAATATGTATCTTAAATTTGTTAGTTTGATTTATTTTGAATTTTGAGTTTAAGTTTAAACTTGTTAGTTTAATTTATTTTAGATTTTGAGACAAATATTAAATTTTTTTAGTTTAATTTATTTTAGTACTTAGTTTTGATGAAATTGAAATATTAAACGTCATTGTGTAATTTTTTTTTTATCATTTATTGAATAATGAGTTGTAAATAGTTGAAAAAAACTTATTTTCTAATTAAACCAAACAAAATAGTCCCAACTAAATGATCTAACCCAACTTGATATTTACAATTTTACTGGTGATTGAGTTAAATTTTAGAGCTACCATAATAGGGATGGCAAATTAAGACCCACCCCACCCAACTCCATCTCATTAGGGTTTTTCCTACCTCGCAAAAGTATTGGGGCGAGGATGGGGCAATATTTTTTCCCCACACCCTTGGGTGAGGTGGGGATGAGTTTAGGCTTTTTAGCCCCACCCCATCCCACCCCACTCTATTAGTGTTAAAGACTTAGTTTGTATTACTTAGTATTTGAATGCATGAACATTAAAACTTTTTGTTTTATTATAATATTGTCTTGTTAAACATTTTGGATAATGTTATTCAATCCTTACTAAAAATTAGTTTGATTTAATGTAATAAATTTAATTGTAATGTCAAGTATATTTATATCAATGAAATAGAGTGTGTGTTGTGTGTAGTATAACTTGTCTCACTCTCTCTTAAAAGTTACAATGACTTTTGAGTAGAGTTGTGATGTGCCTTTGTGTTAGAACCTCTTTCCCTCTCCCTTGTGTGTGTGTATTTGTTTCTCAATACATACATACAATACATATATATATATATATATATATATATATTGTGGGGCCAGCAAGTCTTACGGCCCAGCCCACTTCGTTCCAGGGCCGAAGGCCCGAGCCGAGGAGGCACCCAAGGTCCGAGGATGAAAACGAGAAGCCCAGGAACCCAACAGGCCACGCCGAGGACGACCCTGCCCTCGGCGTCCGACGCCTTAAGGCAACCGGCAACACTTTCAAGGGAGCCTTCCTGACTACTCAAAGAGTAGAGAGGAAGTACCACGCGTCAGTAATGTAAAACCTGGAGGAGGAGCGGGTTCATGACAGACTGTCACCTTCGCATTTAATGCACCTGACTACCGCCCTGGCCGCATTAATGGGGAAAGGATCCCACAACAGTGCCATCTTGGTCACCGTGACCCACAAAGGGAATGGGAAGGCGGCTGATGGGACAGACACCTGAGTAATGACCTGAATGCTTAACAAATGTAGGGCTAGGATCAGCTGGGGGAAGAATATATAATGTAAGGGACCCCTCCCGAAAAAAGAGGAAAAAGGAGGGCCAAGCTCCTCGGACAAATGCCGAGGAGCAGCTCTAATAAGGAATCCTGGCGTACAGCCTTCAATGGTGATGAGTTCATGATGAAGCTCCGTTTGCCTGTAAGGGCCAATTTCTTCAAACCCACTCTCTAGAAATTCATTGTTTGGGGCCTACAGGATTACATTCCTTCTAAGTTCAGAGGCTCCTTCCAAATTGAGTCCCTACAATTGGCGTCGTCTGTGGGGAGAATTTGTGCACTAGCAGGCGCAACGAACAATCGTCCCCAAGAAGTCAGTTGAAGGAAAGTTCGCAAGAGCGCGTTTGAAAGAAAAAAAAAAAAAAAAAAACACCATTGCAGAAAAAGTAAAAGATTCAAAGAGACAAATAACAGTATTTTATTAGATAAAAAAGAGTTACAACATAGAAACAAAGGCTCAGACAGGCTTGTTTTAAAGCCAACTCTACAAACAAAGGCCCAGACGGGCCTGTTTTAAAACTAACTAAAGGAAAGGGGGCTGAGGCGGGCCTGTTTTAAGGCTACCAACAACGTCCCAAACCGGTGTGGTGGCGCTGGCGCGAAGAGAGGAGCAGATGCAAAGGTGTCGGACGGCCCTTCCTCATATTGTTCCCTTGATTCTCTTCCAGTCCCAAGGTGGTCGGCCGTTGGAGACAGCAACACTTGGGCACCGGACATGACGTATCCTTGCGTGCTTCCACCGGCGTGGCGGCACCCCGGGGAGGAGCGTTATGTACTTCAGAGACCTCCCTCTTGGGCGCTGTGCGGGGCACCATCAGGATGACGCACGGATTCGGCCGCACCGGAGATCTGACGCAGGCCGTTGCTACGGCGGCTCTCCGTCGAGGAAGGAGGACTTTGGGCCTACGCACCCTCACTCCCATCCAGAGACGTTCCATTTCTCCAAACTCTTATCACAATTTTCCCAGGGTCATTGAGGGGGCTCTGAAAGTTGGGAGGACATGTTTCCTGGTATATTGGAGGCTTCGTGAAGAGTAGAAGGTCATTTCCCCTATGTAGCATTAAATAGGGGGTGAAAATTGATAGGAATGGAACTACGCAGAATTAGAAGGGTGGATTATCGGTGACATTAATCCTGAACAAATTTCAAAGCGCCTACCAACCATTCGATTCGCATCAATCCAAGAGAATATTAATGAGAGCGCGCCTCGTGTGGTGAAACGTCAAGCGCGGAACGCAAACCGTCAGGGGACGCCTCGTAATTGATGAATGTAGAAACTTGAACTGAAGGTAGCGTCACTGCTACGTGTAAGGTTAAGAGTAACAAACCTGCCTCGCCCGGGGCACTGCGGGGTCAACAGTCCGGTACACATGATGCCCCACCTCCGACGAGGAAGGGCCGAGGCTATTGTCACGCCAAAACTAGTATGGCCAACGCTGAGGATAACCTCCTTCACCACATACCTAAGTGTTAGACAGAACCAAGGCACTGCATGGTCCTCGGACTTATGCCTATGGGGAAACTAACTACTTCAGAAGATCCTAAGTGTTAGACAGAACCAAGGCACTGCATGGTCCTCGGAATCAGGCCTATGGGGAAACTAACTACTCCAAGAAGGTCCTAAGTGTTAGACAGAACCAAGACACTGCATGGTCCTCAGACTCAGGCCTATGGGGAAACTAACTACTTCAAAAGACTAAGTGTTAGACAGAACCAAGGCACTGCATGGTCCTCGAATTCAGGCCTATGGGGAAACTAACTACTTCAAAAGACTAAGTGTTAGACAGAACCAAGGCACTGCATGGTCCTCGGAATCAGGCCTATGGGGAAACTAACTACTCCAAGAAGATCCTAAGTGTTAGACAGAACCAAGGCACTGCATGGTCCTCGGACTCAGGCCTATGGGGAAACTAACTACTTCAAAAGACTAAGTGTTAGACAGAACCAAGGCACTGCATGGTCCTCGAACTCAGGCCTATGGGGAAACTAACTACTTCAAAAGACTAAGTGTTAGACAGAACCAAGGCACTGCATGGTCCTCGAACTCAGGCCTATGGGGAAACTAACTACTTCAAAAGACTAAGTGTTAGACAGAACCAAGGCACTGCATGGTCCTCGGATTCAGGCCTATGGGGAAACTAACCACTTCAAAGGACTAAGTGTTAGACAGAACCAGGGCATTGCATGGTCCTCGGACTCAGGCCTATGGGGAAACTAACCACTTCAAGAAGATCCTAAGTGTTAGACAGAACTAAGGCACTGTATAGTCCTCGGACTCAAGCCTATGGGGAAACTAACTACTTCAAGAAGATCCTAAGTGTTAGACAGAACCAAGGCACTGCATGGTCCTCGAACTCAGGCCTATGGGGAAACTAACTACTTTAGAAGATCCTAAGTGTTAGACAGAACCAAGGCACTACATGGTCCTTGGACTCAGGCCTATGGGGAAACTAACCACTTCAAAGGACTAAGTGTTAGGCAGAACCAAGGCACTGCATGGTCCTCAGACTCAGGCCTATGGGGAAACTAATTACTTCAAGAAGATCCTAAGTGTTAGACAGAACCAAGGCACTGCATGGTCCTCGGACTCAGGCCTATGGGGAAACTAACTACTTCAAGAAGATCCTAAGTGTTAGACAGAACCAAGGCACTGCATAGTCCTCGGACTCAGGCCTATGGGGAAACTAACTACTTCAGAAGATCCTAAGTGTTAGACAGAACCAAGACACTGCATGGTCCTCGGACTCAGGCCTATGGGGAAACTAACTACTTCGAAAGATTCTAAGTGTCAGAACGTTGGGAAAGCAAGAGCCCTACCTAGTCCTTGTGACATGAAAGGTCTGCCTATGCATACGTGCCTTCACGTTATTGCAATCACTGCCATGACTGGCCGAAGTACAATTGATGTTAAAATTATACAAGTAAAAGAAAAAGGATGGGAGAAAACAGATAACGCGCAAACATGCAAACCGCCAGAATAAACAGAGAGAGAAATAGAAGCCGCACTACATTAAATCCATAAAAAGTTACATGATAAGCGTCCCATTACAATGTAAAAAAGAGAAGAACAAAAGAAATGCAAAAGAACAAAAGAAATGACAAAACAAGGGAGACAGGAGCGCCGAAGGGCCTGCCTTTTCCACTTAATCTCTCCCAGTGATCGGCTGGTCCATGGCAACCCCAGGGTCCTTTGAGCTTTGATCAAGAGGGACGACCTGCAAAGGCACGGTAGGAATAGCTGCCTCATCAGCGGAAGGAACCTGGACTTCAGAGGAGGATTTCGCAACCTTTTGGGGCGCTTCCTCATTGGGGCCCCCACTTGATTCCGCTACCCCGGGAGGGTCACTCCCTTGGACAGGCTCACTAGTAGGTTCAGCAACTGAGGCACCTTCATCTGGAGTAGCATTGGCCTCCTCAGCAGCCTCCTCAGCCTCAGAACCATCTGGGGCAGCCTCGCGGATGGCAGGGGGGTAGTACATGTTCTCTTCCTTCCACAAGTCGAACGAGGCCTCGACCCCAGCCTGTTTGAGAGCCTCCTTCCAAACCTCAGCAAAGTAACGCCTGCACAAACCGGGGATTTGAGCCTTAAAGGCGGCTTGTGTCTCGGCCATCCTCGCAGCATAGGCTGCCTCCTTAGCTTCCTCCTTAGTGGCCCAGGCCTCCTCCCTACCTTGGTCAGCCTCAAACTTGGCCCATTCAGCCATCCTCTTGGCTTCCTCGGTAGCAGCAACCTTCTTTGTCAGATCAGCAAGCAGCTCCTTTGCGATCTTCAGCTGCTCTTCTGCCTCACCCAGGCGCTTTGACTGATCTTTAGCCTGCTTCTGGAAACCAGCGAGGCCTGACAGGGCATTGTCCCGAGCACTGGTCATCGCCTTTAACTCCTCCCGGGTCATGGCAAGATCAGCCTAGGAGTTTTTGAGGGTCCGAGTGGCCTCCAAGCGTTTCTCGCGCTCCACGTCCATGGCTTTTCCTTGATCACGGGCCGCCTCCTCCAACCAATAAGTGGCATGAACGGCCTGCCAAATAAAACGAGTACACAATGAGCCGAGCTCAGAAAAGGGGAAGAAAAACTAAAACTAGAAAAAATCATAAGTGTTGAGGGTTGTACCATCCCTAAATACCGCTTGAGGCAGAGGAAGACCTCCCTACTCCTCATAGTCCCCAGCTCCGCCATGTCCGCTGGGAGTAGCAGGCACCTTTCCAGCGCATCGGCCACATACGCGCCTTCGCCCTCTTTGAAATCCCTGAGGGAGGAGTCGTCCCTCAGCGGCCCCCCATGAAGCATTGGGGCAGGAAGCCAGGCCTGAGCCTCGGGCTGGGTATCAACCTATTTATCTTGGCCTTGGGGGCCTATTTTCAACTGTTTGGACGGCCGCCGAGTATTGCCCTCCTCCTAGGGGGACCCAGACTTTTCCTCAACTGGCCTTTTGCCCTTATCCTTTTTCTGCTTAGGATTAGAGGGCTCATGCCTAGAAGGCAGACTCGTCTGAGGCGGAGAAGGAGGAGGCCTTGACTGGGTCGGGGCCGACCTGCCCAGGGCAGAGTGAGTCTTGGGAGGAGGAGGAGGAAGCTTTGGCTTAGACTTCCCCAGTTGGCCTTCGATCAGATCCAACAGGCTGGACTGGGGCCTCTTCTTGTAACCCATCTCGAGCCGAGGAGGGGACTTGGTCGTTAGGAAGTCTGCTTTTGTCAGGCGAGGATCACCAAAGTCTCCTGGAGGGTCCTCGGACTGGTGGACCTGTTCAAACACGTCAAACTCGTCCTCGGCGAGGCCAAAATCAGCAACTTCCTCTTCCCTCTCTAGGACTTCTTCTGCGGCCTCTGAGAATCTATGGAAGGAGGAGGGACCCGCAGGTGCTACGCCTTCTGATATGGAGGGCTCCTTGGGGAACTGGAACCCGTCCTCGGTCACGGTTATTTTCTGCAACCGAGGGTCTTTTGCCCTGATCACGTACTTCGGTGCCGCGAATGACTTTTGAATCGGATCGTATCTCAAGATCCTGTGAGCGGCCCTAACTTGATTGTCGGCTTCGTTCACAAAAACCTCCGCCCTTAGCGCTTTCTGCAAGTCTTCCTGGTTGATCAGGTTGAAGTGGCGCGTGAAGGTGTGCGGATCTGCAAAAACAAAACACATTCATGTTAGACACCAAGTGGTGCGAAAAATGGACGAAGTAAGGTCCTAGAGCCCTCCCCCCATTTTCCCACTGCCCCACCTGGGGTCCCCTCCGTCGTTGGGCAGTGAAGGCCATTGTGCCACTCTCTGGACATGATGAGGAAGTCCTTATTCAGCCCCTTGCCGGACTCAGGGAGGCACTGGATAAGCCGGAACTTGTCATCCCTGGTCTTCAGGTAATACGATTTGCCCTTCAGGCATTGGAGGTTATAACACCAGTTTACGTCGTGGTGGGTCAACCTCAACCCCATCTTCTCGTTCAGGGCGTCCACACAACCCAGAATTCTGAAGACGTTGGTGGCACACTGGGTGGGGGCTAGCCGAAAGTACATCAGGTAGCCCCTCATCACAGGTCCCATGGGGATTCTCATGCCACCTTCAAGGAAGGCAACGATGAGAATCACCACCTCACCCTCTTGCCTCCGAAGGTGCCACTCCCCCTCCTCACAATACCTCAAGCCCACGTTGCTTGGTATATTATAGTCGGCGATGAATTTCTCCATTGCCTCCTCAGTATAGACATATTTCTTAAATCTACCCATCCCAAATGATGCCTAAAAGAGCTAAGAAAGAGCAAATGAAAGAGAAGGAAGAATAGAGAAGAAGAAAGCTCGAAGAGAGATAGAGCAACTTACAGAAATGAGGAGAAGCTCCTCGGACAGGCTTTTTATGCTAGAGATGAAGGTGGAAAGTTGACTAGACTCAGGATGTATGCGCAAGAGCTCTTAGTTGCGAGTAAACCGAGGGACCGACTTTTCTAGAGGGTATTTATACCCCAAATCAAAGAGCCGTGCAGGTTTTCCCGCCCATAAATGTTAGGTGAATCCCCACCGTTGGATTGCCATCCTCCCGTTGAACGTGGGGAGCACAGAGCCACCTGGATTTAATGGAGGGCGCATTGCGCGCTTCGAGGCGCCAGTAACGCGTCTGGGGCAGATGAAAAGACTCCAGTATTGACAGAGGATCAAGCTCGATGGGACGCGTCGCAGGCCCGAGGACATCAAAATCCTCTTCTCTGCCCAAGGATGCGGACAGCAAGATTTTGAGGGGCTATTGTGGGGCCAGCAAGTCTTACGGCCCAGCCCACTTTGTTCCAGGGCCGAAGGCCCGAGCCGAGGAGGCACCCAAGGTCCGAGGATGAAAACGAAAAGCCTAGAAACCCAACAAGCCACGCCGAGGACAACCTTGTCCTCGGCGTCCGACGCCTTAAGGCAACTGGCAACACTTTCAAGGGAGCCTTCCTGACTACTTAAAGAGCAGAGAGGAATTACCACGCGCCAGTAATGTAAAACCTGGAGGAGGAGCGGGTTCATGACAGACTGTCACCTCCGCATTTAATGCACCTGACTACCGCCCTGGCCGCATTAATGGGGAAAGGATCCCACAACAGTGCCACCTTGGTCGCCGCGACCCACAAAGGGAATGGGAAGGCGGCTGATGAGACAGGCACCTGAGTAATGGCCTGAATGCTTAACAAATGTACGGCTAGGATTAGTTGGGGGGAAGGATATATAATGTAAGGGACCCCTCCCGAAAAAAGAGGAAAAAGGAGGGCCAAGCTCCTTGGACAAATGCCGAGGAGCATCTCTAATAAGGAATCCTGGCGTACAGCCTTCAATGGTGATGAGTTCATGATGAAGCTCCGTTTGCCTGTAAGGGCCAATTTTTTCAAACCCACTCTCTAGAAATTCATTGTTTGGGGTCTACAGGATTACATTCCTTCTAAGTTCAGAGGGTCCTTCCAAATTGAGTCCCTACATATATATATATATATATATATATATATATATATTTATTTATTTTAATGAAATAGGTTTTATGAAAGAAAAAAAAAATCGTAATAAGGGTGGGGTAGAGTGTGACAGATTAACACTAAAAGTTGAGTTTGTTGGGCGGGCTACATGAAGCCCTAAGGAATGAAGATGATATAAGACAAAACCATGTAGGATAGGAGTGAAAACTCCATCATTTGGCATTGTCCCATCCTGTTCGTCCTATTGCCATTCCTATTCGATGAGTTGGGTTGGATTGAAGATTTTTCAATCCAAGAAATTAAGATTGGGTTTAGTTGAAAAAAAAAAAAAAAAAAAAAAAACCAATCCAATCTATACACGCCCTTACGGCCTTACCTCCCATCATCAACAAGGTCAATTCATAACTAATTTGTAATATTGAACCCAAATCATTAACAAATTTTTTCATATTAAATTGCATGACATCGATGTCAACTGCCAATTCACTTGACCAATATAGGAGAAAACAACGCAGTTAGATTTTTAAGAACTAGAAGGATTTTTTTTTAAAAATTTTTTTTATGAGAGAAGAATTTTATAATTGTTATTTTCTTTTGGTCAAAAATATAATTTGAACCCCGATACATTAGGTTGTGTATGACAACTCTTTTTTTTTTTTTTTTTGAGAGATATGTGTGACAACTCAAAGATTAGTAGATTACAGCATCAAAAAATTTGCAAGATCGTTTTTCATCCTGGCAACTTATCAACAAGTGTATTATGGTGTTAGGCAAAACTTAATGACAAATATAAAGAAGAATCACTTAAGAATCTCTCTAAAGAAAAGTCCAAGTTATTTAACCCTTAATTAAGGGATGTCCATAGATAAATACAATCTATATATATATATATATATATATACACACGTACATTCATGATTCACCCTAGGAGCTCTCTCTAAACCCTGTCTCAATTCTCTAACCCTTTTCTTCTTCTTCTTTTTTTTTTCTACGCGTTAAGAGAGTCAGCACGGCAACCATGGACATGGTTATACCGAAGAAGACAAAGAAAACCCAAGGCAGGCAAAAGATCGAGGTGAAGCAACTAGAAGGCACAAAAAGACAGGTCACTTTCTCAAAGCGACGTGCAGGGTTGTTCAAGAAAGCCAGCGAGCTTTGTGTGTTGTGTGGTGCTGAAGTTGCTGTAATGGTTATAACTGAGAAAGAGAAAGACAAAGAGAAAGAAAACGTGAAAGGGAAAGGGAAGACGTACTGTTTTGGCCACCCAGATGTTGACACTGTCGTCAACCGCTATCTCTCAGAAAACAACAACAACAACAACTATGATGATAATAGCGGGTTTGGAGATTCGTTACCAGTGGATGTGAACGAGTTCAACAGGCAATATGCTGAGGCTGAGAAGGTGTTGGAGAAGGAGAAGCGGCACTTGGCGGAGATCGAGAAGAAGGTGAAGGAAAGAGGAGGAGGGTTATGGTGGGATGAAGCATTGGATGAGAACATGGGGTTAGAGGAGATGCATCAGTATAAGTGGGCTTTGCAAGAGGTGAGGAAGAAAGTGGTGGACAGAGTGAATGAGATGAGGATGAATAAGAGCATGAGTAAGAGTCCTGTAGTGGTGCCATCAATGGATTTGAGGTTGGGACATGTTGGATTGGGCCCATTGGGGGATGGTTTTGTTCATCCCAGCAATTTGCAGGGCGGTAATAATGGTGGTGGTGGGTTTTTTTATAGTCATGGTCTTGGGTTTGGTCCGTTTGGACAGGGACAGTAGGTGTCTGTTTTCCCCTATTTATTTAATTTATTTAAATGGGATGATTTGAAGATTGATGGATGATGTTTTAAGTTTCTTGCATAAAGATTTGTTTTTTAGTTTTTCAGTTTTTTTTTAACCTCTAAAGTGAAGTTGAGATGAAATATAAACCCTACAAAAGGAGCAGAATGGCACTAGATCTAATAAGTATCTTGTGTCAGAATTGAGAAATTCTATGGCTCGAATCTTTATATTCCAAATAATTCTACCTCTTTATGCATGGTTTGGGTGAAGGTTAAGGAGGTTAAAAGGATGATAAATTTGTAATGGATCATCTCTTCCTTGATGCAACATTGCTTAATAAATGTACATCAAATTTAATTTGATTACAACCTTATATATAAAATATGAAAACAAGCAAATTAAATGTGTGTTTAGTGTTTACCTTGGCCATCTTGGTTAATTGTTTCTTTTTTGATTTGTTGGTAAGAGATTAAGGGTCCGTTTGGTACGTGTGTTTAAACAACAATTTTCAGTTATTTTATAAATACATGTGGGTGAAAAAATGTGTGAAAATGCGTGTAATGTTGTTTAAAAACTGAAAACATGTGTTTAAACACATGTACCAAATAGCCCCTAAGGGGCCGTTTGATATGGTAGTTAAGCAACTTTTTTCAGTTTTTAAACAACATTATACGTATTTTTATACACTTTTTTGCCCACACGTATTTCCAAAAAATACAAATAACGTTATTAAAACAATGTTACCAAATGACCCCTAATTCTTCTAGAGTAATGTCTTTTAGTTGTGAGTGATATACAATATATAATAAAGAAGAGGGAGAGACAGAAAATAGAGTTCTTACCAAGCGTGTATTTGTGGTGTTGGAAATATTACCTGAAGTTTAGGCATTCTCTGGCGGGCTGTCCTAGTAGAAGGTGTTAAGGTTGTAGTGCCTTGCGTGTTTTTTATTTTTTTATTTTTTATCCATGTTCTTTTTAATAGAGGATTAATAGGATTGTGATTGCTTAGTTTCTATTGTTTTATTTGACAAAAAAAAAAACAAAATCTATATTCATACTATTTGAATGGATAGTGTAATTATAAGTTGTACACCAAATCCTAATAGAATTTTAATTTTGTTGAGTGATTGTTGGTGTTAATTTTATTTCCCTTTTTTTTTTTTTTTTTTTTTTTTTTCTGTACGAGGATACACACAGTCAGATCTGCTTCAATTCAGATCATAATCGGTTTATCATTTTGAGCGTGTGACTGTCCATTTTCATTCGCATGTGGAGATCAGTACTGCATTAATTCCTTTGACCTGTGTGAGTAATCAGGGTCAGAAATTAATACAAATTCAACATCATTTTATTCAAACTTTTGCTGCAGTCTGTGTGCTGTGTCTTCCTCTCATTTTATTTTTCTTTACTTCAAAAAAAAAAAAAAAAAAACCAAAAAAAAAAAAAAAGTCGGGTCAGATACTTAGTTCATAGTTTTTTTTTTCCTTTTCTTTTCTTTTTCTGATTAAAAATAGATATTTACTTTCATCTTATTATATTAAAAAAAAAAAGTTTTATCTTAATTTTCGTTGCAAGTTGTCGTTCCCTCAATTTGATTTTACATTAAAAAAAAAAAAAAAATCATCTTAGTCTTCATTGTGAATTTCCTCAATTTGGTTTTACATTTAAAAAAAAAAGTCATATACTCAGTACTTCCTACTTTTCATCTTAGTTTTTGTTGTGAGTTATCGTTTTCCTCAATTTGGTCTTACGTTACTACATTTCTAAAAACAGAGAAAAAAATATACTTCCTACTCTTTACCATATAGTTTTTGTTTTACTTTTTGAGATTTCATCCTCAGCTTGGTTTTACTTTTACTAGTCCCCCACAAAAATAAATTTTTTTTTTTAAAAGGACAAAAAAAAGTGTGTCAGGCAGTTCCAACATTTCACCTTAAAGTCTGATTCACATTAGCGAGTAGAAAAATAACTTGCAACCAAGGTTTTCAGACCCGAACCATTCATTGAACCATAAAAGGGAGAGGTTCAAGGTTTTTGAGGTCGAACCGGGGTCGAACCGTGATGACGTCATAATTAATTTAATAATTAATTAAAGCCTAAATATAGATATTAAATTTATAAAACTAGCAAAATTGACTAATATATCTATATATGTGAGGGAAATTTAATGATTTTCAAGCATATATTTAATAATTAAATAAGAAAGTTAATAAAATAAAATAATAACCATGAAAATATTAAAATTTATGATTAATTTTTGAAGTAAAGTTGAATATCTTTGAAGGATTTTAATTATAATTTTGTTTATTCCTTGTAAGAGATGGATAATTTAATTAAGTAGAATAAAATTGTGTTAAGTTGTTTTTATAAAAAAAAAAAAAAAAATTGCTAAGGGGTTGGACCGCACGGTTCTTGACCGGTTCGTACGGTCCAACCCCGGTTTTAGGGGTTCATGGAATTGCCACATATGCCCGGTTCTTTATGCTTAAAAAACCGGTTTTCATCACGGTTCACGGTCCGACCTCCCGGTCTGGTCCGATTCTGAGAACTATGCTTGCAACGTTGTGGCGCGAAGGAGACAGGCACTTTGATTAGTTGCTCTATACTTAATTTTTTATTTTTAAGTGAGTGGTGGACAAAGGGAAAAACGAATCTTGTTACAACGGAAGTGTCTTCTACCAAAAGTGATATGAAATGCCTTACAGCAAGGTCGAGCCTTGTGGATGTTATAGCCTTTTCAATTGGGCTCTTTATTTCCTTCACTTTTAAAAGCTAAAATATAGAGAGAAAAGATCAGTATAATCTGCCCTACACATTTATTCTCATTCACCAAATTGACTGTCCTTGCTGAGTTGCTCAGCCTTCCGAATGGAGGTATACGCAGTGGAGAGCAACCAGTTCTTGCTTCACTGATAATTTAGTATCCTAAACAAAGGTACGTAGCTTCTATATTTCCTTCTCAGTTTTTATTTATTTATTTATTTAATTCATGTGTACTTTGCTTGTAGCATTGTAATTATTAAAGGTGGAAAGACGTTGTATTGTAATTATTATGGGCGCTGAGGGACGGTCTTATGATGTGTGTTGATAGAAATTTCCCTGCTGTTGTGGTTGAAATGGATGCCAAAGTTATTATTGAAGTTTTGAACAATCCTAACAACACTAATTTAATTATCTCCTCCATTGTGGATGACTGCAAGAAGCTGGCTGCCCAAATTCCCCGGATTCGTTTTGATCACTGCTATAGAGAAGCTAATAGGAGTGCAGACATGCTAGCAAGGATGGGAGCTCAGCAATCTTCTTCCTTTAGTCTTATACTAGTCCCCATGAGGACGTGAAACCTTTGTTAGATTTTGATAATTCTGATTTGTATTTAAACAGGAGCTGCCCTGTAACTTTTGTTAATTTCTAGTTTTTAATGCAATTTCCTGATTACCAAATATATATATATATATATATATATAAAATAAAGCACAAGGTTTGTCTTTTATAATAATAACCAAGATGTATTATAGAGTCCAAATCTTCTGTCTTATTTTGTCTGCTCCACTCTATACTCTATCAATAAAAGTTTGCCACATGTCCCTCTAATTAATTAAATTCTAATTTCATGCCTTTATTAATTGTTACCTAAAATAAACAACAGTAAATAAATTAAAAATAAACAAACCACCTAGGCCAAGACATCCCACAGGCCACAACTGTACCTTCATTAGCAACATCTGTGTCGACCAACCACCGCCACCAGCCACACTGCTACCACCACAGATTGCTGGTGTCGTCAACGCCAGCCAACCACTACCACCAGTTCACACCCATACCACCACAGCTTGAAGTTTATCAAAATAAACATAGAGAGAGACCTCGGATGAGTGGGATAAAAAGCTTCAAAGAAACCACCCTTCTTAAATTTCAGGCACTGATCCTTGCTTGTGAAAAACCGTATCAAATTCAAACCATTCTTAGTGGCATTTTCACAAACACATACACAACAAACAGAGAGAGAGAGAGAGAGAGAGAGAGATATGCATTTTCTTGTCTCCAAGTCATCTGGGCAATTGGATAGGAGAATGAGATGGATCAGGAAGATAGAAAAAGGAAAAGGAAATAGAGAGAAAGTGCAAGAAAATTTTGAAAATCCATGAGAGACACACAACAATATGAGAGAGAAAAAGCTTTCCTTTGATTTGAGGTTTTATTTCTCTATAACTTTTGATACTCTTGCTATTACCGTCGGCAAGATAGTGATGGTGGTTGGTCGAAGTTAACGACGTTGGCAATATATTGCTCCTACCGTTGGCAAAGATGGTGGTGGTGGACCAGTTATGGGGTTGTCTTGGCCATGATGGTTTATTTATTTATTTATTTACTGTTATTTTCACAAACACATACACAACAAACATAGAGAGAGAGAGAGAGAGATGCATTTTCTTGTCTCCAAGTCATCTGGGCAATTGGATAGGAGAATGAGATGGATCAGGAAGATAGAAAAGGAAAAGGAAATAGAGAGAAAGTGCAAGAAAATTTTGAAAATCCATGAGAGACATACAACAATATGAGAGAGAAAAAGCTTTCCTTTGATTTGAGGTTTTATTTCTCTATAACTTTTGATACTCTTGCTACTGCAATTGGCAAGGTAGTGATGGTGGTTGGTCGAAGTTGATGATGTCGGCAATATGTTGCTTCTGCCGTTGGCAAAGGTGGTGGTGGTCGACCGGTTATGGGGTTGTCTTGGCCATGATTAAAAAAAAAAAAAAAATTATTTACTGTTATTTATTTTAGGCAACAAATAGTAAAAGCATAAAATTAGAATTTAATTAATTAAGAGGACATGTGGCAAACTTTTATTGGTAGAGCATATAGTGGAGCAGGCAAAATGAGACAAAAGATTTGGACTCGTATTATAAAAGTAATATAAGAATACAAATTTCTTTTACCACTTTTTGTGTTCCACTTTATGCTCCACCAATCATAATTTGTCATGTGTTTTTTTTTTTTTTTTTTTTTTTTTTTTCCATTTTAAACTTTGACTATTTTATAAAGAAAGTTAAACAAATATATGACAAATTGTGATTGGTGGAATATAAAATGGAAAACAATAAATGATACAGAGGATTTGTATTTGTAATATAAGTGCAGTAGAAAAAACCTAGAATAATAGCGATAGAGTTGGCTATGACAGAGGAATTGGGCTGAGGTACAGATAGAGATAACTAAGTAGAAGGAACTCGTAGGGATGGCCATGAGTAAGGTATGGGTAGTGTATACCCATACCCAACCCAACCCAATTAGTACCTATACCCAATTGCTGCCCAATTTGTTTACCCGTGTATATCCATACCCTACCCAAACCTGATTTCTATAAAATCACCAAATATGCTCAAAAACCACTAAAATGACCAAAATATTCTCAAATTCTCTAAAATAAGCAAAATACCCATTAAACCTCCAAAATGATCAAAATACCATTGATATCTCTAAAATCACCAATTATGCTCAAAAACCACTAAAATGACCAAAATATCCCAAAATCTCTAAAATGAGCAAAATACCTATCAAACTCTAAAATGACCAAAATACTCCAGAAATCACCAAATATACTAAAAAACCACTAAAAATTACCAAAATACCCCCCCTAAACCTAAAAAGTTACCAAAATACCCTCGAAACCTAAAAAATGACCAAACTACCCATGAAACCTAAAAAATTTCCAAAATACCCCTGAAACTTTAAAATTACCAAAATACCCTCATAAACTTAAAAAAAAAAATGACCGGAATACCTCCTGAAACCTAAAATTTGACTGAAATACCCCTTGAAACATGAAAATTATCAAAATGCCCCCCTAAACCTAAAAAAATGATCAAAATACCTCCAAAACCTAAAAACTGAACGAAACACCCAAAACTTAAAAATTAGCAAAATACCCCCCTAAACCTAAAAAATGACCGAAATACCCCCTAAAACCTAAAAAACTACCAAAATACCCCTGAAACCTATAAAATGTCCTAAATACCCCCTGAAACATATAAAATGACAAAAATGCCCCTAAAACCTATATGATGATAAAAATACATCCTAAACCTCAAAGAAACTGAAATACCCTCAAAACTATAAAATGACCAAAATACACCCAAAACCTTTAAAATGACCAAAAATAATCCCAAACCTCTAAAATTACCAAAAATACCCCGAAACTTATAAAATGACCAAAATAGCCCTAAACCTCTAAAATGACCAATATACCCCCCCTTAAAATATCTAAAATGACCAAAATACCCTTGAAACCTTTAAAGTGACCAAAATACCCCTAAACTTGGAAGATGACCAAAATACACCTAAAACCTCTTAAATTACCAAAATCGAGGTTTGAGGTATTTTGGATGTTTCGAGGGTATTTTCATCAAATTAAAGGTGTTATGAATATTTCAGTCATTTTGTAGCTTTTGAGGGAATTTTGGTAATTTTTTAGGTTTTGGGGTTATTTTGGTTATTTTTTAGATTCTAAGGGTATTTCAGTCATTTTTTAGATTATGGGGGCATTTTTGCATTTTTTAGGTTTTAAGGGTACTTTGGTAATTTCTAGGTTTCAGAGGTATTTTGGTAATTTTAAGATTTCGGGGGTATTTTGGTAATTTTATAGGTTTTGGAGTATTTTGGTACTTTTTTAGCTTTTGGGGGGTATTTCGATTTTTTTTTTAAAGCTTTAAGGGTATTTCGGTCATTTTTTAGGTTTCGGGGTCTTTTGGTAATTTTTTAGGTTTCAAGGCTATTTCGGTCATTTTTTAGGTTTAGGGTGTATTTTTATCATCTTATAGGTTTTAGGGGTCTTTCTTTTCATTTTATAGGTTTCAAATGGTATTTTGGTCATTTTATATGTTTTGGGGGTATTTCAGTCATTTTTTAGGTTTCAAGGGTATTTCGGTTATTTTTTAGATTTCGGGGGTATTTTGGCCATTTTTTAGGTTTAGGGAGTATTTTTGTTATTTTTTAGGTTTAGGGGATATGTTGGTAATATTTAGTTTTCAAGAGTATTTTGGTCACTTTTTAGGTTTAGAGGAGGGTATTTTGGTCTTTTTTAGTTTTTGGGGGTATTTTGGTCATTTTATAGGTTTTAGGAGTATTTCAGTAATTTCTTATGTTCTAGGGGTATTTCGGACATTTTTAGCTTTAGGGTTTATTTTGGTAATTTTTAGGTTTCAGGAGGTATTTTGGTCATTTTTTAAATTTTGGGGGTCTTTTAGTCATTTTTTAGATTTAGGGGGTATTTTGCTAATTTTTAAGTTTTGGGGGTATTTTAATAGTGTTTTAGGTTTAGGTTGCATTTTGGCAATTTTAGAGGATTTTAGGAGTATTTTGATAGGGGCAATTTGGTAGTTTTGATTATTGGGTGGGTTGGGGTTTACTCATAATAATTTGATTAAGTAGGGTTTTGGTTAGTTTAATTAGATAAATGGGTAATAATGGGTAAATGAGTAATATTCAAACCCTACCTGAAAATTTTGGATAATTTCCAAACCCTACCCAATTACCTTTTACCTATTAAGAACTAGGTATTAACCAGAATATTTGGATCGGGTAGGGTTGGATAATTATTACCTAATGGGTATGGCCATCCCTAGAAGGAAGGAAGGAGAGTTGACCTGGCAATGGGATAGGTAGATTAACCCATTGTTAATAAGCGTCTAAGGTGGATGAAGTAGATTTTGTGGCTTCAAATGGAAAGGTGGACTCGTGAAAAACCACATGCCGCGAATTGTAAATTTTGGATCTAGACAATGTTATCCATTGGAATGGCTACTATAGGCTATCGCCCAAGAACACGCACGAAATCAATTTGGGGCTTAGCTTATCGTGCTTAGAGCATTCACATCAAAGATGTGAAAAATGAGAACTGCACCTTTTATGTTTGAACAAGGGCAACAATGTGGCCTAGTTTTTACACAGCCTTAAAAAAATTAAAGCTAAAGAGATCTAGGCCTTAAACATGAAATATCATACTAAGCTTAAAAAATCATAAAAAGAGAAGAGCTCGTCAGCTTAAAAAGAAAAGAGCCTGTCAAGAAGGTCCCAGCAATAAAAAGATCAAGGTATGTGAAAAAATAATGTTGTCAGTTAAGGTAACACATTTTTTTCTATCTTTTTTATATTCGTCTATAAAATTTACACCTAGTAAGGTTTCATGCAAAAATATATGTTGTAAGGTTGAATTTAATCAACCATCTTGTTGACTTTATTCCGTGCCAATTTGCTTGTATTTCAACACTTAGAAACCCTGTATTTAGGTGGGATTCATATAAGGGTAGTAAGTGAGAGAGTGTGAAGAAATGCTCAAGATTGTGCAAGGATGCAGGGATTCGCGGGTGACTCACGACTAGCAAGCCGCCAACTGCAGCACATGAGTGAAGCGTGCGAAAAGATGAACAGTCACGCCAGCTGGTGCATTACAGGACAAAAGGTCCAGCCTGGCCGTTCTGTTATCTCGCGGCTTGAACTCGCGACTCAGTCAAGTCGCGAGGCCAAGCCACCAAACAACTCCGTTTTGAAAAACCTGACTCTTTGCATTCCTATCTTACCCTAGTATAAATACCTCTTATACTCACGAAATGTAGAGAGCTTCCAAAGAGAATTTTGAGAGAGAAACCTTAGAGAAAAACAAGATTGATTCATCTACAATCTTCACCTAAGAGACTCTTCAAGTTCCTCTACTCTCACCCTCTCCATTGTTACATCCTTAAGAGGTTCTTACCCAAATCCTTTTTTCACCATACCCATATCTGTGAGAAGGCTGTTTGGTGCTTTAGGAAGCAGTTTGGAAGGGACCAATGACTATTGATTGATGTTATAGGCTATAGCGGAATCCAGTAAGCTAAAGAAGAAATAGGTTTGGCGTAACCTCGTTGGAGTAAGAAGTTTGGAGGGCTTAGGTACACTGGGTAGATTAGGCTTGGAGGGTCTTCTGCTGTTCATGTATCCCAACTACATTCTTTAGTGGATTATTTACCGCTTGGAGGGCGGCGGAGAGGTTTTACGCCGAGGGCTTCGGTTTCCTCTTCAATAACACATCATTGTGTTGTCCTTGTGTTTGCATCTCTCTTCCCTTAATCTTTGCCATTTAATTTTTGCTGTGGATGTGATTTTAATTGGTTTAGATTGTTTATCAATTCTGTTATTAGCTTATGTTCATGTTTTGCACATTTATTATTTGATAATAAGCTTGAATTGGTAATTTGTAAATTAGGGGTCTA
Organism: Quercus ilex subsp. ballota; assembly: GCA_032727855.1. NCBI lineage: Eukaryota > Viridiplantae > Streptophyta > Magnoliopsida > Fagales > Fagaceae > Quercus > Quercus ilex. The sequence continues at coordinate 30,596,925 of CM064910.1, read as the reverse complement.
AACGTTCACAATATTTTACACACATTTTGAACATTCATATGTAATACTAGATGAATTACAAAAAAGGTAAAATTTTAGGATTACAAGAAAGTAAGAAAAAGGCCCAACTAGACCATTGGTAACTAATTATTCATGTATGAATTGTTCTAAAATTCTTGTTTAACCGAATTTTGGCAAGCGTGTACTACTTAATGCAGATAACAAAATAGCCTCAAGAAGGTCCAAAACAACATAGCGTAAGGAATCTTTCTAGAAACAAATCATACAAATTCTCCAAGTGAGAATATAAATCATATGACGAGCAAAATGATACAAACTCCCCAAGTAGGAATATAAATCATACGATGAGCAAAATTATACGAATTCCCCAAGAGGGAACATAAATCATACGACGAGCAAAATGATACAAATTCTCCAAGCAAGAATATAAATCATACAACGACCAAAATGATACAAATTCTCCAAGTGGGAATATAAATCATACGACGAGCAAAATGATACAAATTTCCCAAGTGGGAATATAAATCATACGACGAGCAAAATGATACAAATACCCAAATGGGAATATAAATGAGACAACAAGCATAATGATACAAATTCTACCAACGGGAAAATAATTCATGTAAAGGCCCATAAAGCCCATTCGAGGAAAAGGCCCAAAATGGCCCATTAAAAGCAATGGCCTAAAACTGATCCATAGGATCATTAGTCCACTCAAGAAGTAACGGTCCAAAAACCGATCCACGAGATTGTTGGTCTACTCAAGAAGTAACCTTTCAAAAAATGATCCATGTGATCCTCAATCTACATAAGAAGTAACTATCCAAAAAAAAATTGATCCAAGTGATCGTCATCCAAAGAGGCCACTAAACCTCATCCAAAATCGATCCAAGTGATTGTTGTTTAAAGAGCCCACTAAACCTCACTAAAAAAGATCCACTTAAAGCAATGGGCACTAAAAAATACTCACATTTTTAGTAGAGGGCATCCAAAATGGTTCCAAAAAAAAAAAAAATTAGCTCACAAGATTAAGTAATGATCCTCCAAATGTCCATAAGATCCTTAAAAAGGCAGACACTACAAAATCATTAAAGATAAAGCACCACCCTTGAAGAATAAATTAATGGAAAGACAAAGAAATCTAAATTTAAACAAGTCAAGAACATTCCCGAAGCTTGACTAGTACAAGGCAAAATCAGACTCGGGAATGGGGGGCAAATGATGAGTCTAGAAAACCCATTAAGGTCGTCCACCTTAATGGACGACCTTGCATCATCAAAAGCCATCAAAGCAAAAGATGTAACTGTTCAAGTACATTCAACGCATTGGAAGACAACCATTACTTATCGCCCTTGAACTCCCATCAATACAATGACTGCTATACTCAAGGTAATAATCACCTACAATTATGTCCAAACAGCTACCTAAGTCACATGTAAAAGGGACAATCTGTCTCACTTGTTAAGGTATGTCAAAAACTACTACAAAACTACTATTTATATACAAAATATATATATGGGCTAATTCTGACTTAAGCATTGGAGGCTCCCCACCCCCCACCCCCCCCCCCCCCCCCTTTGGGGGCACAACTTGGTGGTCTCTTCGATTAACCCTGTTTTTCTACAAGATTGTCAAAAGCTCTGGATTGGATGAGTGACCTAATTGACGATTTTTGGCATCATCACTTGACATTTTCTAAGGTTTTTTTTTTTTTTTTATAATATTAGGTTATTAGGTCCCCCCCCACCCCCCCAAAAAAAAAAAAAAAACTCAGGTTATTGAACACACACAAATAATGCCAACTTACAACTTCAAAAGTAATTAATGGTTCTAGACACAAAGAATCTCTATGTAGATACTAATTTAAAGTTTAAACTAGATTGTGATATGATGATGCACGAAAATCAGTAGACTAAAATGCTTCGAGCTACGGTGATGGCTTGGTGACTTGAAGAAAAAGAAAGGATTGTCAGGGGCGACCAGTGTGAACCAGCTAAGGACCCTCCGACTGTTAAGTCAGTTTTCTCTCTAAAACACAAGGATGAGAAATGGTGAATAATTGAATTTACCTTGGTTAAATGTGACTTGATCCTTTTATAGAGAGTTATGAGTGGGTCTATTTGCTCGAATCCACTATCATTATGGGAATGTGTGGAGTTAATAGAGAGAATGGAGAAAGTGAAACAGATTACGGGGAATCCTCCTCACTTTCTTGAAATGCTGAATCGTGGTCTGCTTATATCAAATCCATTAGAAAGTTTTCTTTAAAATTAACCAAGTGTTGTTTGGTCGTCCATGCCCTTGCGACATGGACAACTATTCTTTCTTGGACGAGTGTGCTCTCGCTTCACGGGCTTTACCCATGCTTACGGAGCTTCTCTTCTTTTAAGGCTTGTGGACGTGGTTTGGTTATGGACTACTATTATGGACGATCTTTACTTGATTTAGACCCCATCATGATATATTAACAATTGTGCGCACCTCACAATAAGAATCTAATCACTTGTGTCTTATGGAAATGGCAACTGGGTTTCACAACCAAATACTGTGTCAAGTTTTACCAGATAATTTGAAGACCTAACTCACTTGTTTAGTTGTTTTGCTTACATAATCACATTTTTCTATGTGTTTTTCTTTAGAATTTATCAGTGGTCCTAAATCATGAATCTCCTATGGCTGCGATTGTTCTCGTAGCCACTGCCAGATTAACAATTTTTTTTTTTTGATTGACAGTTTAACAATTTTTAATTATACTGAAAGGCATGGGAACGGGTGTTTGACTTTATGTAAGCTCTGGTTTGGGTGTTTTTTAAGTAAACATATTTCATATTTTTTATTTCTCAGGAGTTTAATTACATTTAAACTATCTTAAACTTTTTCAAAATTATAAGAATGATCATAAATAATTTCAGATTACAAAATCTTTAAGGTTTATCAAAGAATATTAAAATGAAATAAAAAAAGTCACTTGTAATTAACCATAATTTGAAATTATACATAACGGTTGGTTTAGAATTCCAACTCTCAAGTACAACATGCAGCCAGTAATAAGCCTATACCTCGCAGAGTCATCTTTGGGCGAGTGCTAGTTTTTTCCCTTAGCTTTGTCTAAGTCTCCTTTGGTCCTCTTTGGGGACTCTTATTTGCTCTATTTCATTTCTCTACTATACTCCCTTCAATACTTGGGTTTTTAACACCAGCATCTGTTACTATCCAACAATCATTTTTTATGATAAAAAATCTCAATGATATCGCTAGTTCACTTTTGTGTTCGCCCTCTTGCACCCTCCCATAATTACTCTCCTTTATTTCCTTTCGTTAACCCAAAAGCACTGACAACCACATGCACACCATGTGTTTGTGTTTTTGACTTTCAATGCATTCTTCAAACCACCAATAGTTCCCAACAAAGACAACACTCTTCATCATCCCTATCCTCATTTTCCCTATAATTCCCAGCAAAATCAACCCTGCGATGAGATCATTGCCCATAATTGTTGGGGTGCTGGACTGCTGGTAGAGCCCCGAAAGCCAGAGCCATTGAGAAGTTGGGTCAGAAAGAAAATCCTGACGTTGTATTCCTCTTTGAAACCAAAGCTCATGCTCCAAGAATAAAAAAAATTCAAGAAAATCTTCGTTTTGGTGGAAGCTTTAGTGTTGATGTGATAGGTAAAGCTGGTGGATTGGAGAGGCGTTGAATTAGAGGTAGTTTTCAACAACAAGAATGTGATTGTTTGTCTAATCTACTCAGATCCACCAACTGAGGTATGGATGCTTATTTTGGAATTTGATTACTAGCATCACAACCTCCTTTGCTGGGCCTTGGCTACTAGTGGGAGACTGTAAAAGTATAAGTGCTAGTGATGACAAGTTTGGAGGTTCTAGCCACAACAGACCTCATAAAGCTTTTCGTGATTTTGTTGCAAATGCAGGGACAATAGAGTTGGGGTTTATAGGCCCACGCTTCACTTGGTCCAATAGAAGGGGAGGCTCATCTATAATTATGGAACAACTTGACCAAGGCTGCTGCAATCAAGAGTGGCAGAAATTATTTCCAAAGGCAAAAGTTTTGCACTTGATAGCCCCATCTTCAGATCACAAACCCATTAGGATGGACACAACTATGGAGTTTAACAACCAAAATATGCCTTACAGATTTGAGGCGATGTCGATCCAAGACCCCTCCTGTGCTGAAGTGGTGACAGCCTGGAGGAAACAATTTGAAGGCTTCTATAGCTACAGATTAATGAGGAAGATTTATCACACAAGCTCGGAACTTAAAAGATGGAACAAATACAGTTTTGGTCATGTGAAATCGAGAATAATTGCAATTGAGAAAAAGATTGAGAAGCTACAACATAGCAGGCTAGCAGCCCATCCAAGAGAGTTTGGAGAAGGAAGCCAATTTGTTCTTAGAACTTGAAGAATGGCAAGCCAGGGAGGACATTAAATGGAAACAGAAATCTAGGGAACTCTGGTTGAATGAAGAGGACTGCAACTCAAATTTCTTTCATGCCTCTACTATAATCAGAAGAAGGAAGAACAACATTGCAGAAATCAAGCTTAAGAATGGGAATCACATTTATGAAAAAGAAGACATAGAGAAATATTTTGAAAGACACTTCAAAGAATTATACAGTTCCTCAAATCCTAACCTCCCTAGAGACCTAGAGAACCTCATTTCCCCTTGCATAGAGCCAGAAGAGAATGAGGACCTGATGGTATGCCTGGGCTTTTCTTCAAAAAATTCTGTTTAATTGTTGGAGAGCAAGTTATCAAAGTGGTGAGCAGTTTCTTAAGAGATAAAAGAATGCTTAGAGAGCTAAATCACATGTATATAACTCTGATTCCCAAACTCAAGGTGCCTGTAAATTTTCTCAATTCAGACCCATAAACCTTTGCAACTTTTGCTATAAGGTAATCACAAGGATTTTGGTGGCTAGGTTCAGACCAATACTAAGCATGCTGATTGAACCAGCCTAAGTCACTTTTGTCCCTATCAGAAATATCGCCAAGAACATTCTATTAGCTCAGGAAGTAGTGCACACCATTTCTCAAACAAAGAAAAAACAGGGATATTTGGGGCTGAAAATTGATTTTCAAAAGGCCTATGATAGAATTGAGTGGTCTTTCCTTGCATAAGTACTTAATAATTTTGGGATTTCGCCAACAATTCATTGATATAGTCTATCAATGTATACTGTTCCCATTAATGGAGGCATTGGCCCAACAGTGATTCCTGGGAGCTTAGATAGGGCAACCCGCTATCCCCCTATCTATTCATATTGGGTAGAGAAGTGTTGGCCAGACTAATCAATTAAGCTGTTTGCAATGGGGCAATCAATGGAGGTAAACTTGGTCGTACAAGCCCAGCAATCACAAAGCTTGTGTATGCAAATGATGTGATTCTAATTTTCAAAGCCAAACAAGCGGGAGTTAGTGCCATGGCAGAGTGTCTCTCGAAATATTGTGCCTCTTCTAGTCAAAATATTGACGTAGAGAAATCAAGATTATGTTCCTCTCATGGAGTTCATTCCCAATTCCTAACACAGATCTGGAACCAAAGGGGTTTGAAACTAATACCCAAAGGTGAAAAATATCTTGGAGTCCCCCTATTCTTCTCCAGAAGCAAAAAGAAAGATTTTGCTTATCTAAAGGAAAGCATTGAGTCAAAAGTTAGTGGGTGGAAGAGCAAGAGATTGTCCTGGATGGGATGTGCAACGCTTATAAATGCAATAGCATAAGCAACCCCAACCTATGCAGTGGCAAAATTTCAGATTCCAAAAGATCTTTGTGAGGAGATGGATGCATTAATACGTAATTTCTGGTGGAACCCAAAAACTAGCTCCAGCCATTAATTCACCCCAATGGCTTGGGATCACCTATGTCATCCAAAGAATCATGGAGGTCTAGGCTTCAGGCACCTCCATGATTTCAATCAAGCTTTGTTGTCAAAAGCAGTATGGAGTTTCTTGGCGGACAAAGATAGCCTTTATGTTCAAGCTATTAAAGCCAAATATAGAGTGGGCGGGAATTGGCTTTAGGAATATCCTCCAAAAAAAAGTCTCTTGGGCTTGGAAGAGTATCAACAATGCCAAGTCAACTAATTTGAATTGAGCCTGTAAATTAGTTAGCAATGGGGAAAGCATACGTACTTAGGAGGACCCATAGGTCCCTCATCTACCAAACTTCAAACCGGTGCCAAAGACAACTGAATGCACATAGCTGTCTAATTGTTTCGCATCTTTTGGAGCCCAACGGATTGAGTTGGGGTGATGAAAAATTAAACACCCTCTTTGATGAACAATCTGACGAAGCCATAAGATCTTTGCCATTTAGAGCTGGACCTACAGGATCCCTGGATCTAGGTTAAATCCCCAAGTGGAAATTTCTCAGTTAAATCAGCTTGTTGGCTCCATAATGGTTCTTCAATCAATGAAAGAGCTGACGGTATCTGGGCAAAGATGTGGAAGTTAAATATTCATGAAAGGATGAAAATGACCCTCTAGAGAATTGTTACTAATATCCTCCCCACTAGAGACAAACTGCACCGATTTAATTCCCAGGTCAGTCAGTTGTGCCCTCTATGTGAATCAGTAGCTGAATCTCCAATGCATATTTTTATTCTCTGTGATTTTGCAAGAGCTCTATGGTTCACTAGTAATTAGGGTATTAGAGCTGATCGATTGGCATTCTCATCCACAACCCAGCTCATTGAGTTCCTAATATCCCCTCCAATGATAGAGATCCAATCCCAGCAAGAGAGATCATCTTTCCTCCTATATGGAACTCTTGTGCTAGAGGCTATTTGGAATATTCGAAATTCAGTGGTCTTTGAATGATCAAAGATAAATGTGTATAAAGAACACCAAAGTCTCATGAGACGCTATCTAGAACATTTAGCTATTTCTGAGCCTAACCAAACTCTCAAGAAACCTCCCAGGAATGCAAAGTGAACAAGGGCGGAGTATAGAACAATTAAGGACCACTGTGACGCAGCAATTGGAGAGAACAATTCCTATATAACCCTAGTAGCAAGAGATTGGAGAGGAGCATTGCTTTTCGCTCTATCAAAGCGACTGGAAACCAATGTTCTTGTCCAAGCAGAAGCTGAAGCAATCAACTAGGCCACTCAGCTTGCTGTTGACCAGAGTTTTAATTGTGTGACAATAGAAAGTGACTCAGAATTTAGTAGATACTCTCATATCATCAGGCAGCTCAGACACATGGAGGATTTATGTTCTTTCTCATGATACCCTGACTGCCAACATTAATACCAAACTGTAGATTTGGTTGGATTCCTAGAGAAGCTAATGTTACGGCCCACACCTTAGCAACTTGGTCTCTATGTAACAGACTAGCTAACTCCTTTGGTTTAGGTTCTGCTCCTCAATCCTTTTGTAATGTCATTTTGTTGAAGCCAATATTTTGTAATTGATCTGTGTTGGGTTAAGATATCTTGACCTCAATTAATTAATTCAATTTATCCAAGTTGATTAATTAGGTTCAATTGCATGCAAATCATGGAGGCACCAACAAATTACAAAAAATACTAAATACAGCAAAAGATAAATTAACACGGTGATTTGTTGATAAATAGGGGAACCTCGCAAGGGAAAAACCTCACCAGGTGATTTTAAGGTCATCACTACCAAGAATCCACTAATCAACAATCAAGAGGTTACAAGTATAAAGAATCTTACCAACTACCCTGACCTATCCCGAAATACCAACTTACAGTTGAACCTTTACTCCAATACCCAATTGGACTTAATCTTGTAGTAGCCATCTTTCCCTTTGATGCACAAACCTCCAATTTGTGACTAACCCTTTGCACGGATCCTAGTAAGTGACTAGCTCCAGCAACTTGAATAGACGTTGTTGGCTGTAAAATTCTTCACTTCATCAACAATAAAGATTTGGATCACTCGATTACAAAACCCTATGACGTACAAATGAAGTAGCTTCACACAAAGAAAATAGGTCTTTTGGTCTCTATATCCGTATTTGGCGGCTCTTAAAATAAGTCTTATATATGTCTAGGGTTGTGAAAAAAAGAAACCCTAAACAATTGCATAAGTCTAGGCCGAATTTTAGATCTGGAAAACTAAAAATCGTAAATCTTGATAGATCGAGCTGCTGTCGAGCTATCTATCGAGTTTCACATTAAGTCTTGATAGCAGACATCTGTCGAGTTATCTGTTGAGACTTAATGAACAGCTTTTCTTCACTTGTTTCTTAAACCAATCTTAATGTCTTTAATACTTGATTTGAACAACATGTTTCTTGAAGTACTAAACCTATCTTAGATCAACTCAATTACAACTAAAGTGCATTTGTCAAAGGATTAGCCAATTACAATAAAATATGACCCTAACAATCTGTTTCTTTCTCAATAAAATTCCTTTGCAGTTGATCCAAAAAAAAAAACTCTAATGTACAACAAATTTGGGCTGCCTAGGACTATTGATAGAAGGAAGTAACGTGTACCAAATCATTGTGGAAACGTGAGAATATTGAATCAAGAAGATGGAACATTAATATAAAATAAAAAATACTAGAAACAATAATACTAGCTCATAAGAAATAATGAATATTAACATGCACAATAGGAAAGTATTTACTAAGGATGTGGGGAGGTTTCGGTGATCAAGTTCTTACATTATTCTTTGGTAAGTAATAGTACTACAAAGCTGTAGCACAGTTAAGTGTAATGGCATCTGAACTAATGGATGAAGAACAAAATCGAGGAAAACGATGGTGTTGAAAAGAGTGAGAAAGGGAGAGACTCGTGTGCATGAAAATTTATTTTAATGGTTAGTAACGATATCTAATAATCTATAGAAATAATGTTATTTCTAAAAAAAATGTTAGTTTGCATCATTTTACCCAGTTCAACTACATTTAAGTTCTATAAAAATGTTCGCATTAAAAAAAAAAAAAAAAGTTTATAACAACGTGCGCAGGCATGTTGAAGCTGAACCTTAGGAAATGCTTGTGAATTTGCTCATGTTTTTAAGAATGGCATTTTATTTCGCTATATATCCAATTAATTAATACTTCCATACCCCAATTATTTCCTTTTCTTTTTTCTTTTCTTTTTAAGAAGATTATTTTCCTTTTTAATAGTAATGCAAGTTGTATAAGAGTATTTGCATATGTTATATAACATTTTTGGTCAAATCAATATTAATATATATAGTGAGTTCTAGTTAGTTCAACTGATAAAGTCTCTGATGGTTGAATAAGAAATCTAAAATTCAACCACCATTTACATCAAAAACCGATTAGTGTCTATGGACGACTAAATTATTAGTTTGAAATTAATCAAACAAGTAAAATAGTTTCACAAATGCTAATTTGTATTGATGAATGTGTGCTACAATTCTCTGTGATTAGAAAAGAGTGATCCTCTGATTCGATCTCTTTGAAAGATTTGTTGATTAGAATTATGGTAATGTGATTTTGACTTGAACACCAAATATCCTTCAATTTGGTTGAAGGATGGATCGAAGACCCTTGAAACAAAATTACAATAAATCTCTGGCTACAAACTTGTTAGAAATTCTTTGTTCCTCACGTTCTTCGTGTTCTTCGTGTGTTCTTCGTCTTTGAAGGTTTCTGGTGGAAGTTCTTTAGGGTTTTAGAGGCTTGAATCCATAGAGCTTCACTAATTTGTGGTTTGTTGAGGTTTCTGGATGCTTTTGAGGTTGATTCCAGTGAACTTTGAGATCTAGGAATATAATTTGGATGATTTCTCTTCAAATGCTCTTCGTATTTGAAGGTTTGTGGTGGAAGTTCTTCGGGGCTTTGGAGGCTTGAATCCGTAGAGTTTTGCTGATTTATGGTTTGTTGAAGTTTCCGGAGGCTTTTGATCTTAATTCCAGTGGCCTTTGAGATCTAGGCAGGTAGTTTAGATGATTCTGCTTTGAATGTTCCTTGCATTTGAGGTCGATATTCTTGAAGTTCCTAGAGGTTTCAGGGCTTGATTCCAGCAGAGGTTTAGTATTTCTGAACCTTCTTTGATGCTGCTTGTGCCCTAGATGACTTGATCTCCCCTTTAAATGCCTTAGGAAGGCTTCTATTTATAGGAGTTTAGGGGTGGGTGAGCAACACGTGGTGGATTCTGATTGGTGACACATGTCACAACCTGATTGGTACGCTTATGTCATCGCTTACACATGCTGGATTGCTCAAGTCATCGCTTACACGTGCCGAATTGCTCATGTCATCGCTTACACATATTGGACTGCTTATGTTATTGCTTACATGCGTTGATGTGTGATTGGTTTTTGCATGCATTTTATGTCTCTATGTCAATGACTCTTGGCGAATTTCTATTGGTTTCTGAGTAGTGATAGCGAAACCTAACAACAGTACGTGGCGCTTTGTAATTGGCTGTATTTTGTGGACTTGGTAGTATGATGTGTCAGCTTGTGATAGGTCGGGAATTTTCTCTCTCTACAGTGTCTTTGTTTGATGATAAAGAACTATCATCAGGAGTGGATGTCATAGGTTGAAACTCTCTCAAATATATATATATATATATATATATATATATATATATATAAGCAGAGACCTTATTCGTGAGAGCATAAGCTTCTGTCATGTGGCGCACTTTATGAAAAGAATTGAAATATTATTAAGCCATATTAAAGATAAGAACAAATTTAAAAATAGTGACTCTTTATTTCTTTTGATTAATTGTTTCAAGACTACTTTTTGTTACATTTTATTCAATATTTCAAAACTATTATTTGTTTCATTTGGTTCAATGTTTTAAGACTTTTCCTCTCTCTCTCACACACAAAACTCTTTGCATTTCCATTCACCATTTTCACTTCTACTCCTTTACATACACATGCCCACAACCCTTAATGTCATCTCATCTCAAATACACTCAAACAAAAAATGATATTATTTACCTTCAACCTTTAGTTGTAATGGATACAAAATGAAGTGTCTACAATAATGATTGTATAAATTTACTCTCATGACCCTATTACATAAAAAAAATTACTCTCTTCATCCCAAAATGTTGGTCCTTTAAAGAAAATTCAACTTTTTAAGGGAACATCATTTAAGATGCTGATAAGTTCAAGAGAATGTGCAAATTAAAAAGGTGCAAATTTCCAAAACCATCCTCATTAATTTAAGAGAAGTACTACATCCACAACAAATCATAGGTGATAAGTTATTATTGGTTCTAATTTGAATTCACGAATGAAATACTTTTTTGCCCACCAATATTAACCAATAATAAGCAACCACTGAAGATTTGTTGTCAAAGTATTGTGAAAATATTGTGCATATAGCATTTCTCTTAATTTAAACTATAAAAAAAAGAATGACATTGAATTTTTAAATAAAGTATGGGTAAAATATAAATTTTATTTATTAATTTTGGAAAAAAGATCTCATTCTGGTCCTTACATTTTAAGACCATAGTCAATTTAGTCCCTACAATTTGGTAGCAGTCAATTTGATCCTTATTATTTTTATCATAGTATCAATTTGATCTCTACCATTAAATCACTAACAGAAAATGCCTATATGGTAAACAATGTGTATTATTGACACACTTAGGGCTGATGTGGCTTGTAAAATAATATTAAAAAATTATAATGAACAAAAAAAAATGCCACCTCGCCTAAAAATATATAAAAATTAGAAAAACACAAAAACAAAACAAAATTAATTCCTCAATTAAATCAAAAAAAGAAAGAAAAATCCACATGAAAAATTTTTTCTTTCACTTTCTTGCCAACTGATCACAAAAATACATCCAAAACAAAATCATCTCTAATTCATTTTCTCTTCTTTTCTTCCACTTTCCTTTTAACCAAACACTGAAACCCATCTAGATATCAAATTCCCCAAGAACAGTCGTCAACCATCACTAATCATCCACACCCACTAAAACCCAGTCACACCGCAGCAACAAAACCCAAATGTACCCATGCTAGAAATCTCAAATCAATCCAACCCATCCGTAGCAACAAAACCAGATCAACTTAAAGCAAAATTTTGAGACCCAAAGCAACCAACTATGCAACAGTGAGAGAGGTTGTGTTTCAAGCTCATCAAATCTTAGTTTGTTTATTGCACAAAACTGGGATGACATTGCCATGACTAGCCATGTTTGTGTGTGTGTATATATATATATATATATATGAGTTTGGTGGCCGATAGAAGGCTTAATGAATTGATGCTATTGCTAAATCTTAGATTTGATTGTTGATATTTTTATTACTCAATTATGTGTTCATAACAGACCCACTTATGTGGTTATGCCCCCCAATCCATTCACTGCTCTACTTCAAGAAACTCTGCCCTTTGCAAATTACCCAAAATGGCATGTCTAACAACTTAGAAATGGTAGATCACAGTGAAAACATTCAAGAACTCATCTAGACCCCAATCAACCCTCAAACACCAATAAATTTTGATATTGCGAACAAATTGCAGCGGGTGATGATGCTATGTTATGAGACCGTGTTAACGGATTTCTTTTGGGATGTAGTGAATATTTTCAACCTAATTAATTTTTTTTTTTTGTATTTTTCTAATTTTAATATTTTTTTTAGGTGATGTAGCCTTTTTTATGTTGGTTAAATTTTTTTAATATTATTTTCTAAGCCACATCAGCTTTAAGTGTGCCAATAGTGCACATAGTTTGCCATATAGACATTTTCCATTAATAACTTAAAAAGTAGGGACCAAATTGACTCCAAGTTGAAAATAACAGGGACTAAATTGACTACTACTAAAATGTAGGGATCAAATTGACTACAGTCCAAAATATAGAGACCAAAATAGTATTTCTATCTAGTTTATAAGGGGAAAAAAAACTAATGTTTGAAAAAAAAATGAACGTTTAGGCTTTGTTTGGGAGAAGGGAATGGAACGGAAAGGAAATGAATGAAAAGAATAATTTTAATATATTCTTCTTTTCCCTATTTTGGGAGTTTAAATGTGAGGGAATGAAATGGATATGAGGAAATACTCATTCCTCTCTTCCCTTAAAATCTCAAATTTTCATTCCCCCAAAATTAGGAGGAATGGGAATGAATGAAATTAGATTTAATGATTTTTTTACTAAAACTCCCAAAATACCCCTATATATTCAATCATTTATTTTAAAATAGAGTTCTAATAGTAATATTGTTATAAAATGATTTCATTCCATTTTCTCCATGTTACACCCAAACAATATTACTTACATTCCATTCATTTTCATTCATTTCCATTCCTTAATTTTAAAACATCCAATCAAAGCTACTTAATTCCATTCCATTTCATTCTTTTCCATTTTTTTTCCTTACTTAACTACATTCCATTCATTTCCTTTCCATTCCCTTATGATCATTCCATTCCATTTCATCTTAAGCCCACTTTCTCCCTAATTTGGGAAGAAAAGAAAACCTTCACAAAATCATCCCCTCCAACCAAACACGCACCTCAACTATTTTCTCACCTTACAAATCAGTAATCAGCAATCGCGCCACTTATCTCTCCAACTTGAGACCCCACCAAACATAGCCTAAATGTGGGTGTAATTAAATTGAATGAATATGTGTGTGTGTAATTCATGTTGCTTTTCAGTTGATCATAAATTTTGAGTAGTACATATATTTTTGAAGGGTAAATTGCAAATTACACTGCTAAAGTTTGAGGATGATTGGATTTTACACCTGAAGTTTCAAAAGTTGAATTTTACCCCCTAGAGTTTGGGGTGTTTGGATTTTACACCATAACATTTCAGAATTTAGATTTTACCTCTTAAAGTTTGTTAGTGTTTGAATTTTACACTAAAAATTTATGAAACTTTAGAGTGTAAAATCCAAACACCTCCAAACTTTAGGAGATAAAATCCAAACACCCCTAAAATATATGAGCTAAAATCCAAATTCTAAAACGTAAGGGTGTAAAATCCAAATACCTCCCAATGTCAGGGGATAAAATCTAAATTTTGAAATTTCAAAGTATAAAATCTAATTACTTCCAAACTATAGGGGTACAATTTACAATTTACCCATTTTTAAAAATGGACTTTACATGTGCTAGCTAATCGGTAAACCATATATAAATGCCAATCCTAATCATTAATCAGTACCCTATATTTCGATTCAGCCAGCAGAGATACTAACAGGATGACATATGGCAGCAGAAGTAAATTATTTGCACAGCGAAAGCCTCTTTTTTTTTTCTTTTTTTTCTTTTTTTTCAGGGAAAAAAAAAAAGATTTCCAAAGGGACAACGCATGATTTCTATTCCAGCTAATTAGCATAAATGTATGAAATACTAATAAATGATAGATGACACTGATAATGCAATTATGTAAGATACTATTGCAAAATTATTAATATATATTTAAAAAAATGAAGAACAAATGTAATAATTTTGAAACACAAAATAGAATAGTATTACTATCCAATATCTATAATTAAAAAAAAAAAAAGAAAAAAAAAAGTTGTAATCATATCTTCAACTGTTCAATGGATGTTGCACTCTTTCAGTGTTGTCTTATTATTTAATGCTCCTGCTATTCTTGTGGTCACTCGTTGCCTTGTCCTCTTTAGGGAGGTTACTGTTGAAGACAAAAAATTAGTAGGAGGCTAAAATGCAGTCGTTCACACATTCTTTGAAGGACAGCAATGACACGATGTCGTTTAGTATAAACAAAGAACTTATGAGTTTCATAAATACGACACTGTTTTGCAGTCAATTTAATATTCTCTCCGTCTACGACTGCAGTCAATTTAATATTCTCTCCGTTTCAATTTGTTTGTCCTCTATTTTTTTTTTCAGATGTCACAAAATATTATCTTGTTTCTAAAATTAAAAACTATTAATTTATTAATGTTCTTATTATACACTTATTTTATTTCCAAAACTATTTTTGATAAATTTATTTAAAGGTAGTTTTGGAAATTTATACATTGTTATAGAGCAAACAAGACAATAAAATGATGTTGTCTTAAAAAATTGAATTTTTGAAACAGGACAAACAAATTGGGATGGAGGGAGTAATTGTTTTATGGAAACGGCGTCATAGCACTTAGACCCCTTATCCTTGAGTTTATTAGTTCTTGGCTAACTAATGTCAGGTGTATATCTCTTATTGGTAGATGTTAATGACAGTTTTTCCTGCTTAATTTGGGAATTAGTGTTGAATCTTTTGATACTTTAGTTAGTTTTTCCTTTCTCCCTCACATAAGGGTTCTATATAAATAGATTAGTGGTTGTATCTATTCTCATTTCTTCTTATCAATAATAATAATAATAATAATAATAGTCTATTCTCAGTTCTCTCTAATCATTTTTGTAATCAATAGAAGTCTTTTTTGAGTTCTATTTAGAGAGACAGTTCTTTAGTTTTTACGGTTTCCTTTGGTAAGTTGGGTTATGTATCGGGTTGAGAAACAGGTTCACAGACAGTAAGAATGTACAAAACTGAGATGAGGTCCACCCTTACTGGTTTGGGTATGGCAGGCCCATTTGCAAGAACCAGGTCATGTGCTAAAATTTGGATCATGGTCATAAGTTTCCTTGGGATTAATAGAATCTTGGATTTTGGATAAAAAAGTAGGTTAGCACTTAGCACCAATTGAGCTTCAATGAGGTCGAGCATTTGGGCACAAAATAAAGACATGGTTTGAAAGGGTCACTAGGACACTGTGTTCCCATATTGTATTGGGATTGCTTGGGTGTTCGAAGTGGTATCCTCTTGGTTCCTAGTGTGGCTTGCTGAGTTTCTTCTTTCTTGCATCATTCCCATGGGTTTGGGTTGGCCTAACTGGGCTTTGGTGGGTGCTTGGTTCACATCGGACCCTCCGTTCTTCTGCTTGGGTTGCGGTAGAAAGCTCAGATTTCAAAGTGCATATTCGACCCGAATTTGGAAGCTGAGGCTGAGTCCAAACATTTGGTCATGAATATTAATTCTTACACATCTGCTAGGTCCATCTGACATTGGGTTCTCAAATGTCCTACATGGCCACGTTACTTCTTGCGCACCTTGAAGAATCTCTAGTAGCAGCATGAAAGTCACATGTTGCTTCCATTGTCCGACGCTTCCGATTCACGATTGTTTGAACTTGGTTCCATGGTGGTTAGCTATGGTGGAAGATGGAAGGTGAAGGTGGAGCAAAGCTGTGAAAGTGGGATATGATTATAAGGTGGGTTTAAAAAATAGAGAAATGGCAGACTGGAAAATGACAGAGAAAGATTCTAAAGATAAACTTTGATGATGATATGGCTTAATTTAACTAGTTAGTTATGTTGTGCTGCTTGTGCACTTGTGCATGACGACAATCTAATGAGGCACCAATCTTGGTTTATGATTGACCAATAATTCTCTATGACAATCTAATGAGGCATCAATCTTGGTTTTTGTGAGGACTTGTTTTATTATTAAGGTTATTATTTGTCATTTTTGTTACTATTATTATTTTTTTTAAATAAATAAATAACTCAATCACTATATTTTTAAGAACAGTGTTTATTGTTCGCAATGTGTGCAAACATACACTGTCCAATATAATTGAAAATGTCAGAATTTTAAATGAGCTATACTTTTTATGTTAACTAAAAATTGTTTTCTTTTTTTACACATTTTTTTTGATGCTACTAAACATTAGAAAACATGAAAAACTATCTTTACATAAGATTTTTCGTTGAAACAAACAAAGCGTAATAGAATATTAACAAAATTTTGTCTTCTTTCACATTTTAATGAGATAGGTTTGATACTTTCGTTGATATGCTTTAAAATGACCCAAATTTACAGCCTTCCCATTTAAGTTCAGCACTTGAAAAGAAACTTTTAGAAAATTTCACTCAAATCTTTTAAGTAAGTTATTGACATTGAGCAACATACGGTTACCAGAACTCAAATTTCCTCATCAACTATCTACCATTATCAAAAACTTGTTTATTTTGCAAAAGTTTACAAATTCAGAAGCAATCCATTTTCCCAACTACAATTGGTGTTTAAATCTCTGCCCCAAAACTAACAAGCAGTGTGTACTACTACCAACAAAACTAAAGAAAGACCACAACATCAAGTCTGTAAACAGAACAAAAATTTTAAATTAAAAGTAAAATAGGAAATGACTATTTAATTTATATTTAGTAAAGTCATACATCCATAATATGGTTTTTACATGTTGACAAATTTTGTAAAAATTCTTATGGGATATCATAGACATCTCAGTCCCTTTTACATTCAAACTTAACTTGCCGAATTTCTTTTTTCATATTATTATTATTATTATTATTATTATTTTGGAGGGGGTGGGGGGTGAAGCTGTGAAGAACTTACAGTGGGAAGCAGATAGGACAAGAAAGAAATAACCTGCTTATGAAAAATTTCTCAAGAAGCTCTCAGTACATTGTTCAAATTAAGGGCGTAGGGCTCCCCTGACTTTGAAGCAAGAAAAAGAGTAGCAGTAGCAATCAACTGCAGCAGAGCAAGATTAGAATTAATAAACTGATATGCAACCAGATTAATAAATAACATTTCAAAAGCAAGTAAAAATGACTTCCAGTGGTCTTTGGAAAATTTCACCTCATCCCCTCTAAAAATAAGGAGTTGAGGGTGATGTGTATTGTCCGTTAAAACTAAATTTCAACCCAAATATAGAAAGAGTCACCGGATCTAAGAAACCCCCAACACAGCTAAGGACCAAAAAAAATAAAAGGACACTCACCAAGAAGTTATAATCTGAGAGAGCTCACTGAAAACCCATCTCTTTGTCATATATATTTTTCAAGCCCACAAGTGCCTAAAACGATCGAAAGCGAGCTCTGGTATCAAGCATCAAGGGAACAACTAGACAGAGACTTGCAGTGAGGAATAATGATGTGTTGTAGTAGTAGAACCGCAGAAGTAGTAATGGCTCTTTAATTTGTAAAAGTTTTAAAAAGTAAAAAATAAAAGTGGATAAAACATCAAATAAAATTAAAGATTATTGAAGAAAAAGATTTTTCTTTTTTTGGTTGACCTAATTTATCTTGGTGTAGAGTTTAGACCATGGTTTTAAAAACCGAACCAGGGGTAAAACCGAATTTACCTTTGGTTCTCAATTTAACCTGATTTTTGACTGATTTTTATCAATATCAACCGGTTATGGGTGTATTTGACTGGATTGGTGGCCGGTTACCTGTTCAACTGGTCAGACCAATCTATTCGGTCTGATTTTTAAAACCTTGATTTAAACTGTAGATTCCTTTCTTTTATAACAGAAAATGAATATGAGAATATAAGAAAACCATCTTTTCACCTCATATTATAAGTCTTCTCTATCCCTTTTATTGGCCGCCACTTCTTTGGTCTAACAGATTATCCTAAGTCCACTGGAGACTATAGCGAACGCTGGAATTACTAGTGGGTCCATTATTGAGAGAACCCAATTTGAGGTTATCTTATCTACTCTTCATTTTTAACCGGTTTTGTTTACCCTATAGTTTCACATTGGTTTCAGCCTAATGACAGTTGGGCCAGCCCAACTCAGATCGATGATCTTTTATTCAGTTCAAGTGTCACTGACTTTGCCGGTTCAAGAGTGCTTCACATGGTTGGTTGCATAGCAGGCTTGTGGGGTGCATTTATTGAAGGCCCACGATTGGCCAATTCGACCAAGCAGGCAGGTCCATGACTTTATGTGGTCATAGCGCGTATCTAGTCATGCTCGGTTCATTCTTGTTATGGTTTGGTTGGTATGAGTTCAACCTAGTTCATTTCTCACGATAGCGAGATCATACAATGATAGTGGTCTTATTACAATGGAATGTCATTGGGAGGATAGCTGTCAACACAACATTAGCCGGTTGCACAGGTGCCCTTACAACCTTGTTTAGCAAACGCTTATTGGTGGGACATTGGAATAATGTGCTAGACATTTGTAATGGTCTGCTAGCAGGATTTGCTGCAATCACCTCAGGGTGTTCAGTGTACTGGAACCTTGGGCAGCAATCATATGTGGTTTTGTGGCTCCTTGGGTTTTGATTGGGTGCAACAAGCTTGCAAAGAAGTTAAAATATGATGACCCACTAAGGCAGCACAATTACATGGTGGGTGTGGAGCGTGGGGGGTTTTATTGAGGTGTATCCGGGTCAACCCGGTAGGCCATACAGGTTGTTTATGGGAGGTGGAGGGTAGCTATTAGCAGCACCAATTGCACAAATATTGGTGGTGTCAGCCTGTCAGGGTGGGTCATGATGCGACAACTTTTTTTTTGCTTAATAAAATGAAGTTGTTAAGAGTGTCAAGGGATGATGAGGTGGCAGGCATGGATATGACAAGGCTTGGTGGTTTTGCTTATGCTTACCATGATGAAGATGATCTATCTATTAAGCATGCATATTTGATGGGGAAGATTGAGACTAACATTGAGACCCCACCAGCTAATCTTAGTTTACCATCAGCGGATGTGTGATCAGGTTTTCTTTGTTTGTAGCAAAATAATTAGAGGGAAAAAAAAAATTAAACTAGAATATATATATATATATATATATGTGTGTGTGTGTGTGTGTGTGTGTGTGTGTGTGTGTGTGTGTGTGTGTGTGTGTGTGTGTGGGTACCATATGTATGAAATTTAAGAAGTGGGAGAGCACGCTATTGGTTATTGTAAGAACAAGTCTACGTAGTATGTTCTTTTGATGTTTTTTACGGTCCTAAACCTTTTGAATCTTGATAATATAATTTGTAACCAGGCTAAACATTCAGCATTGGTGTAATGCATTAATAAAAGTTTTCCATTCACAAAAAAAAAGAAAAAAAAAAGTGTGGAGTTTTAAATTTAAGTTAATAAGTTGAGTTTGTCTCCTTTAGTTTTCTTTTAATTTTTTATTTGTTTGATGCAAAAATTCCAATTTAATTCATAAACTTCCAACTGTTATGTTTTTACCTCTTAAAATTTGAATTAATATAAAATCGTTATTGTTCTATTCAAATTAATGGATATTGCATCTTGTGGACAATTTTCAATTTGCACAATTTAGTTTTACAAAATTTTCAATTGTTATATTTTGACCTCCAAAAATTTGGATTGAAAAGAAATTATTAATGTGCATTGATATAAAAATGTCAATGATTTCATTTTATTCTAAATCTTATGAGGGTCAAATTTAGTAACTAAAAAGTTTGTGATATAAATTGTTACATAGGGTAACTGTGAAAGCACTCAAAAGAAATTATGTTAGAGAGATAAATACCTTGGGGAGACTCATTAAGTAGTTAATATAACATATAAAGACACACTTAACCCAAAATGCCTAAGTTTAACTGGTACGAGCTCAATTGTGTTATATTAATTACTCATTCTTCCCATCATTATTCAATGTGAGATTTCACTCATACATATATATCCAACAAATTATTAATGGATCTTTGTACAAAACCTTCTCTCTCTCTCTCTCTCTCTCTCATTATAGGTTAGCTGAGAAGGTTTTTGTGGCAAAATAATTATTTTTGCAAATAAATGTAATCAATAATTTAACCTATTACTTTTCTTTTTCTTTTTTGTAAAAACATTTGAAATGGAATGAGAAAAGAGAAGAGGAGGGGAATTTGTCTTCCTATTTTTCAAATACAAGATTAGTGATTATCAAGTGAAAATTCAATTCACTTCATTTTGCATTGGTTACAAATACCTCGACAAGAGAACAAAAATAGAACCTAATTTTAAAAATAGGGATTGATAGAGGAGAGTGACAAGTCTCTCCCACTCCATTTTGTACCATCTTATCAAATTTTGACCTTATATATATATATATATATATATATTATTTTTTTTTAATTTTTTATGAATTATTTTGCATACTTTCTATAATACCAAAATAATTCTTATATATTAACAAATGAGGTGATACTAGAAAACTTTTATTATTTAGAATAATATGAATGAATTTTGATTGGGAAATAAAATGAGTGTAAGTAAATGAGAGTGATCACACCATAATATGGTGCATGAGCATCTTTGCTAAATAATACATTGAAAAAGACATTTGCCAAAATAGTAATGTTTGAAAGTTCTTTGAAAAAATAAAATTTTTGATATCTCGTATCTTTTAGAGACAAGTTCCACATTTGTACTAGACATCACGTCCAAGTGAAAATTGTCTTCTAGAAAGACGAGTTCCATTTTTCAAAGGCTATTTTGCCAAATAGCTATCAAACATTGCTATTTTGACAAATATGTTTTTTTAAAGTATTATTTAGTAAAAATGGTCCATGGTGCATTCTCATGCAAATTGTCAAAATATAAAATACGGATTAAAAATGCAAACCACGTGAAAACCCCAAATATTTTGCCAAAGACGAAAACCCAAGCACCTGGGCGAAACAACCTCTCTGTGGCACCTCTATTGAAACTCCACTAGTGAATAACTGTAGTTCAAGATACACAAATAAGCCCTCTAGACTAAAGCTATCTTAAAACTTGAGCCCTACAAGCTCCAGGTACCAACCGACTACACCAATTCTATTCTTCACCTAGTCTTTGGAGTCCATGCATTGAGCGCCAACAATAAGCAACCATGTCCCCTTGAAAATGTGGTTTGCTCCAAAATATTTCCAGCTCCAAGCCAACTCTTAACTCTCAAGTATGGTGATGAAGATGATGGAAACAATCTCCTCTCAAAGATATGTCTATAATGAGAGATAAAGAGAAGAGAGAATGGTAGGGAGTCAATCAATGAGCAATGCAAATGCTATCTTTGTTTTTCTCATGTACACATACAAATGAAATGAGTTATGTCTCTTTTGGACTTATAAGTTGGTCGAGTGATAAGAATGACTTGCTGGACTTTGTCCTTGAGCAAGTTGCAATAGTGAATTGCTCGCGAGCAGGTCGCGACTAGCTCAGTAAAAAGGTCTCTCCTTTATCTACCACATCCAGTTCACGGGGAAGGCAAGTATCTCATTGGTGCAACTAGTTCATGGCTTCTTCTTCATTGCAACTTTGATTAGGGCTCAAGGACATGTACCTAATTAGATTATAATCCCATAATACATGAAAAGTAAACATAATTATAAGTAAATTTGGTAAAAAATTAATTAAGCTAAGAAAAAACAAGGGCTTAACAATTTCCCACTTTGGCTATTCCTTGATGAAACATCCCTAATATAATCTCTAGACTTAAATGTGACGGAAACAAATCATTCACACCTAATCTAAACCTGTGTTACAAACTTGAAATTAAACCTGACTCCTGAAACATTCTCACAAGATGAATAAGATGAATTAGACGTTAGACCTAACAGTTGAGGATAGTTAAAAGTATCGAATACAATGCTATCAAATAAATATGATATGATCTATATGATTGCAACTTGATCAAACAAATGAAAACCATTAACTAAAATGATCATCCAAACATATAAGTAATTAAGCACAAACATAATAAGTTAATAGCATGTCCAATATTATAATAATAAAAATTAAAAAAAAAACTTAAAGCACGATGTAATGATTTGTATAAGCACATGGTATCTAAAAACTAAAAGATAAACCATAGCATTAAAAAATAAATAAATAAATAGGCGAAAAGCCACTTTTAGTCCCTACATTTTCAAGCGATTCTCAATTTACTCCCTACATTTTATTTTTACCGCTTTTAGTCCCTATTCTGAAAAACGCCATCTATTTTAGTCCTTCCCGTCAGTGCCTTAACGGCAAAGTCCTAAGTGGCAGACGGAGTGCATCGCTGGCACACTAAATGCTGACGTCAGCATTAAAATAATAATATAATATATTATTTAACATTTTAAAAATGCCACGTCATTTTTTAAAAACAAAAAATATTTATGAATTTTAACTAAATGAA
This sequence comes from Quercus ilex subsp. ballota, assembly GCA_032727855.1. NCBI lineage: Eukaryota > Viridiplantae > Streptophyta > Magnoliopsida > Fagales > Fagaceae > Quercus > Quercus ilex. The sequence continues at coordinate 30,574,095 of CM064910.1, read as the reverse complement.
AAAAGAAAAAGAAAAAACAGAAATAAAAACAAAAAATAATATAAATTGAGATCTAACTTTATTTTGAGTAAGAACATACAAGAACATAAACTACTTACTCATTGTTTTGTTTGCAACCAAACACAATATCAGCTGAAAACCTTTATTGTCAAAAATATTTTTTTTGATACGGAAAAATAAGTAAATAAACCCAGTCAGTGTTTATCAAAAATTTAGTAACCCATTGTTCTTTCCCTGACATCAGAAACCTAGAAATTAAAATAAAAAATAAAAATAAAAATAAAAATTTAAGTTGTTCTTCGTGTTCTTCCTTCTTCCTAGACCCAGAAATTTTCTTCAGAAACAAACACACACACACAAAACCCATAAAAACAAACAACTCCACGTTCTCTCCAAAAAAACAAAAACACAAACAAATCCAGAACAAAAGCCAGGATACCCGATGAACAACAAAAACCCAGAAAATCCTAATATGATCTGAGCAACAACCCAGAAAACAACTCCAGTTGAAAAAGCCGTCCTCCCAGTTGGTCCGACCGACGCAAAAGAGCAAATTAAAATAATCAAAAGAAATCATAACAAAAGAAATTCCCATCCCCAATCCAAATCCAATCCAAGAACAACTCTAAACCTGGCTCCGGATATCTGGAAACGCCTGTTCCCATCACAACCCCGAAGCAGGCGACAGATCTGGATAGCACGGTGTTCTAGTTCCAGTCTCGGAATGGACATAAACGCGTTCAAGTGGTGTTCGGGTCTCAGAGTGTTGGGCTACTTCATGATCCTCCTCGTCACTGCAATCGTCACCGTCTCCTACTAAGCCGTCGTCGTCCTCACATGGGTCCCGCAGTTGCTTCGCGGTGGCCTCCGCTCCCTCTTAGCCTCTGCCATCCTCTTCCTCTTCCATCTCCTGGTAATTTCCTCTCGCTTCTTCTTCTTCTTTTGAAAAACACCGAAAACAATCAAAGCTATTTTCACTGAAAGCAATCTCAATTTATATTATTTTTGGTTTTTATTTCTGTTTTTTCTTTTTTTTCATTTAGTTAAAATTCATATATTATTTTTTGTTTTTAAAAAATGACGTGGCATTTTTAAAATGCTAAATAATATATTATATTATTATTTTAATGCTGACGTCAACATTTAGTGTACCAGCGATGCACTCCGTCTGCCACCTAAGACTTTGCCGTTAGGGCACTGACGGGAAGGACTAAAATAGATGACGTTTTTCAGAATAGGGACTAAAAGCGGTAAAAATAAAATATAGGGACTAAAATGGGAATCCCCTGAAAATGTAGGGACTAAAAGTGGCTTTTCACCAAATAAATAAATAAACATCGTAAAAGAAAACAACAAAGTGTCAATATCTATGTGAGTCCCCCCCAATCAATATATCTCCTCCTATGCATGTGCACTAAAGTCCAAAAATTTCTCCCATTTTTTGTCATGAATGACAAGGGGATCAAGAAGAATAAGAACAAATACCAATTGGGGAATGAATGTATGATATGTATAAACAAACTTACTAGAAATGCAAAGTATGGGTGCATACAGACAACGCTTAAATAAGCACAAGTAAGCATATAAGACAATGACATGGAAAAAATGAGAAAATTGGCACAAACCAATTTCTATGATAAAAAGGATGTCATGATGCATGAGTAATGTCATAGACTCATACATAACATAATGTCAAAATTTGAGACTCATCAGAGTTCAAATGACGATGAAAATTTCTTTGGACATTTCACCGAACACTTGGCATGCAGTCCTATTTCCAACACTCAAAGAGTGAGGGATCACCTCAAAAAGTAGCTAGAAATACATGAGAATTATGCCTTAGGGGCCAAAAACCACTCAATTACATCAAATCTCAATCAACCAAAGCAAAAGGTTTGACAGAAAAAAGTTTTTTACTCAAAAACTCCAACATTCCTAGTTTTGAACTTCAACTCTATAAAATGAAACTCATGAATTAAAAATGAGAAAGAGAAATTAAAAATACCTTAAAAATAGATGTTAGAAATGTGATATGAGTGATTTGAGGCCAAATCTCAAGTTTGGGGGATTAGGGACAAGAGCGGGAAATTAGAATGAAATAGAAACCGTTTTGAAAAACTTCCTTAAAACCTTTATGCTTGTAAGCATAGTTTTTAAAATCATACTAGACCGTTCAATTTGATTGGGTTAATTGGAAACTGGCCAAGCCCAAATCAATTTTTTAATTAAGAAAATTGGCCAACTTTAAATTAAAGTCTTGAAGTGTTTGAATTTTTGGTCTAACCAGTGAACTATTGAACTGGTCATGGTTCAGCCGATTCAAGGGAAGCCATTTTTTAACGAAAAATTCCAAAGAAGGGAGAGGGTTTTAACTTCTGACCCCCAACTCCTGCAAACCTTTTTTTTTTTTTTTTTAGAAACAAATTAACTATTAAACACACACACACACTTAATTACACTCTCTGACCAAGCTAAAACATATTACTTAATTAACCCAAAGTATCAACTCTTGCAAACTAAATAACAAGCATGCTAACCATTAGGTAGCTGCTATTGTTATGTCTTCTCTTGATTTCATGTTATATATTTATTTTTCTTTTAGATATTAATAGTTTTTATTTTTGTTACTTCTTCTCTCTCTATTTTCTTGGATTAAAAGATAGAAAATCTCGCAATCTATTACTATTTGTTAAATTTATTAGTCATTCAAGAATTATATATGTGAATGTGAAATTTATCAATTCATGTTGAAAATGGTTTTATTTTAAATCAAAAGGCTTTTAATTTGAAAGATTAGTAAAGACATATATACTTTTTTATGCTTTATTATTGTCAATTAATTTAATAAAAAATGAAAAAAAAAATTATTTTGAAAGTAGTTTAAATTGCTTTAGATATTTTTACTAACTTTTGCTATTTTTTACAAATTTATTACCTTCATTTGTATTTTAAATAATTATAAAATCATCACAGTTCGACCCTATTTTAAAAACCTTGAACCCTCCCTTTTCGATTCTTTGAACTGTTTGTTTTTTAAAAGCATTGCTTGTTGGTTCATTTCCTTCTACTCGTGTTATCATTTATTCAAGTAGATTGATGCAATATTTAGCTGTTTATTGAAGTTTTATATAATTTACTATTTACTTCAAATCAATTTATTGTTAGAATAATCATTTAGGTTTGAATCCTTTACATTTCCTACAATTTACTTTACTTTGAGATGATTTTCTTTGGATTAATTTACTGTGTATTAGTTTACTTCGAGATAACTTAGGCAAATTAGGTTCATAACTTAGTCCTTTAGGAACTTTGACAATTAGGATTTTCTCATTCTCATAATCTCATGTGAACTCATGCATTTCAAAACAAGTCCTATTAAGTTAAACATTTCCAAACCCTATGTCTTAGTTTTTGAAATTAGATATTCACTTCAAGTAACTTGAAAGCATAATCAAGGGACCAAGGTTAATTAAAAATTGATTTTTACTCAAACACACTCACATTGTAAGTAATTTATGGTTACCAAGAGATTTCCTCCGTAGTTTGGTCTACCTTTACAATTGAAATTTATTATTATTATTTTTTCTGATCAAAACTCAGCTCAGCTCAATATTCCACAAATCTAAATTATATAAACACAAATCAATTTTCAATTTACAGTACTTTGGATTTGTCAAAGAATTAGAAAAAACACTCAATAAGGACAAGTTCCCTAGTTGGCTTTCAATTTCATGATACAATCCTAGGAAGGAGGCCAAGTTAGATGAGATCTCTATGTCATAAGATAGATCTCAATGCCTTCCTTTGATTGGAGTCCCAATTATTCATCGTAAGAAAAAACGATTCAAGATAAATTTTATTTGTGTGATCAATGTGGCTCCTTATCGGCAATGAATTTGATTAAAAAATTTGTGGAATTTAAATTTTTAAGAAATCATATTTCGATTAAATTTGTAACTTTTTTATTCAACATTTTGCAAATATGGCTATTTTGTAGATGTCACTTGTTCATTGAGTTGTAACACCCACAAGGGTGCTGATATGCTAGAACTATTGCGAGAGATACTTTCTTGTTTTGGACAATTTTTTTTTTCCTCCTAAATTGGTTTTGAAGAATTAGTGGCAAAACATGACCATCTGCAATCTCCACATGAGTTCCAATTGCAAGAACACTTTGAGGAGATTCCAATTGAGTAATTCATATAACACATAGGGACCAAGCGAGTAAATTTCATGTCATTTTGGTTTGGCCAAAGAAATGAAATATTTTGATACCGGTATACCATTTTGAGGTTAAATATATGAGTAGTGATATAAGTTTTACGACATTGAGCTAACAAACTAGTGTGTTACCAATCACAAAGTGACAATTCAAATATTCATTTTATGAAGTGGTTGAAGCCAACCAATCACATTCATTGTCATATCAGTTTGTAAATATTATCTAGTAAAACTTGCAGTACCTTTATCACTTTCCTATACAAAGAAGCCTAAGTATTATCCTATGTACATTAATCCAATGTAATCATTTTATTATATTGGCTGAAACATCAATACTGCCCAAAAAATCTACAATATGGCCAATACAACATGGCACAATTCTACATTTTGTCTAGTACATTTAAAAAAAAATATTGGTATCAATTTAATGACCGATATGGTATATATCGCTAGTACAGCTAGTATTGACTTTCTTGATAGGAACACCATTGAATCCAAAAGTTTAAGTTTATGAGTTTGGCCTAATTATGTTCTACTAACAACTCATTTTTTTTTTGGAGAAGATATAACTCATTATCTAATATGAAACTTCACTATTTAACCAACTACAATGCTTACATGTGAATATTACAACACACCTTTAGCAGTAACACATCATATTAACATTAAATAAGGTCTATCATGACTATTGACCAACCATACCACTTACATGTGAATATGACTCCAACTATAACAGTGTCACAATTGGTGAAAATTAGTCCATCGTAGGTTAATAGTTTACAAATTCATGGCTACAAATACGGAAGGAGTACTAAGTAGTCTAGAATTACAACAAAGTTATATAGTGTAACAATCACATTGGTTTCGAAAATAAATAATATATTGTAATAATCACATAGGTTTCAAAAATAAATAAATCACATAAAGACAACAATCAGAAATAAAACAATCAATAAAAGGGAAGATCCATCTTCTTTTGAGTTGCTCCCTAGTCATCATTCTCCATCACATTGTGTGTCCCCAACTTCACTAGTAGTTTCTCTCTCCAAGTCATCATTAGTGTCATGTTCACTCTCCCCACCTTCACTAGCATCAGTCTACAATAAAAGTATTTTGAAATAAAAAAAAAGATACAAAGTAATCCAAAAACAACATGATATGAAAGAGCACGATGTTAACATATTATGAACAATGTTCCGATCTCATCCACCAAATATGCAGATCAACTAAAACCAAAAACGACAAGATCCAGCAATCACAAAAACCAATGTCAGCTTTATTCAAATTAGATTTCTCACATTCCACACCATTGTAAGATACTACATTTCAAATAACAACAATAATTACAACACCAATATGGGAGTTTATCTTCTTCTTTTTTTTAATTACATAATTTGGAAGCAGTTGCAGCTCCATAATTATTTTCTAGGAGTTAATAAGAAACATAAATGATACAAAATCTAAAACAAAAGAGAACTTGAATAAATCACATCGCAAAAAAAAAAAAAAAAAAAAAAAAGGTTTTACAATTGCCTTTTATGAGGTTTCTTATTTTGAAATCATTGTATAATATTTTTATTATTAATCCTACAAGTTACATCTCTTTCAATGTACATAGCCAAACAATCATTTATCCATTAATCTTCCATTTGATTGATTTAATTCAAATTTGCTAAGATCTAAATGGGTTTTTTTCTAAGGTTTTTAATTAACAAATTTCTACTTTTGTTGTTGAGGTTATTAATTTTTATTTTATTTTTCCAAATTTTAGCTCAAATTGGTTTGTTATTGAGTTTTGTTATTTTATTTTTTAAAGGCCAAGATATTGATAACATGATCATATTCAAATTTATTTTAGTTGGACTTAAAAAATATTTAAGATCATGGTGTTCAAAATTTTATTTAGAGGGTCAAAAAAATTATATATAAATTTTTTTTTTTTTTTTTTTGCCAATTCAGGGGGTTGAAATCATGAACCCTTGGGCTTCAAGTGGAGCCTCCACTGTTTAAAAGAGATGAATAGATGAAACTTTTATAGGGCCATAGAGGTAAGCTTGATACCAATTTAAAATGAATATCCGGACTACTATTGTTACTAAGATACTTATAAATTAAAAGGTTCTCTAAAGGCCCAAATAATTGTTTTTTTTTTCTTTTGTGTTAAGTAATTTGAAGAAGGCAATATGCATGAATGAAGGCCCAAAAGGCCCACATTTGTGTTTTAATGTGGGTGCAATTGAATGACATCCGCTTGGATAGAAAATTTTGATGCTTTTTAATTAAACCAGTGCCAAACGAAACCTAAATAACAATCGTTAATAACTTTATACATTTTGGATTCAGCTAGCTGAGATATAACATGATGACATACGACAGTGAAACTAAATTAATTTGCAGCCACTTACGATTTTAAAAAAATAAAAATGAAAATAATAAGGAACTACGGCATGAAAGCATGGCAACGTACCTTTTCAGCGAACTTTTGTTCGCAAGTCTCCAATTTAGCCTCCCAATACTCTTTTATTCTAGCGTTAAGAAGATCAACATCTCCATCCCCCTCCTTTTTAAGTATCTCCTTTCCTTGCATCCAAATGCGTCTTAGCTTTGGCGTGCTTAAGACTCCACTACAGAAAATCTTCAATTTAGGACATTGGATCACCCGTACGCTATCCAACGATGGGAATTTGATGGTGCGATTCCCCAAATGGAAGGCTGTGAGACTCGGCAAATCATATAAGAGCAAATATGTCAAATTATTGAAAGCGATCTCATCTCCTGCTTCTGCTTCACTTCCCTCATTTGCAACTATTTCTGTCATTCTTTTGCAACCCCCAATTTCAATCCATTGGAGTTGCACGAGAGTTCTGGCTGTTGAGGGAGTTAATAAACTAATCAATACATCAGATCCGAATACGCGCAATTCCTTTAAGTAGTGGAAAGATGTGGATGAGAATGGCACAATATTCTTTAATCTGCGAAAATCTGATACTCCTGCTCTTGCAATTGGAGCCTCTACATTTGGAATTTCACCGTTTCCGTACAACCACAACTCTTTTAGGTTGCAACAGAATTCTGCTGATGCTCCGCCACATGTCTCATTCATGGCATCGCCCTCATCCAAATACAAGTATTCCAAGTTAGGGAATTTATCCTGGGAAATAAAGAGATTAATATCCTCTAAAACAATTAGTTTGGGATTATAATATATTGCAACAAATTTGAACAGGGACTAGATGTATCTAAATCATCTACGCATCTAAATCCATGGCATGCACTAATTTAAATTGAATAAATTCAAGGGATATGGTTCCTAATTAACAAGCTCACTCAAGCACAGAAAAAGTATCAGCACATTAATTAAAAAATTAAAAAGAATGAAATTAATAGCCCGAGCAACATAGATAAAAGTACTGATTCAAGGAAAATATTTAATACATTGAAGCTTCTGTTAACATGAATGAATTGAGTTCAACTAGGAGGTAGCAACTCATGGATTAAAATGTGATGCAAATTTGATGTCCAATTAGAAAATTTCAATATTAAAGCTAGAGATAAGCAATAAAGTATTAAATTACATACTAAACTAATTGAACCAAGTTTTGTTCAATTTAAATTAGGACAAGACAAATACGATCTAGCATATCAAAAATAATAACCACGAAAAATATATATATATATATATATATATATATTTGAATAGCTAACCAATGCACATTGGTTCAATCATCACATCCTAACATGAATTTGCCAATACAATTACATTTTTTGTATTGGCAAACAACTCACATCCTATTTGACTTAAGCAATTAAATCAATTGTATTTTTGGAGTAAAGACCTAAACATGAATTTGCCAATACAATTACATTTTTTGTTAAAATTTGTTATTTCTACAAATTTAAATTCATGAGAGCTCATGATTTAAAATTAACTAATGGCAAAATACTAGGATATTACAAATTTTACAAAATAACTAATGTTTTTTAATTATAAAATAACTAATGTGTTAGTCTTTTAACACAGCTAAAATATAATCAATTAATTTGTTTATTATATATATGTATATATATAATATTTTTTATATTAATCACATTCATTACCACATTAGTTTATAAACCTTTTGTAGTTAGATTGGTCACTACTTTAACATTTTTCATAACTATACATATTTCTTTCCATTTAGCCAATGACATACCTTATTTAGTGTGCGTTTGGGAAAATCTAAAAATTTCAGCTTATTTGCAATTTCAGCTTATTTTTGCTATTATTCATGGGTCCTACTGTACTATTCAGCTAACTTTTATCTTTATCTACGGTATTTTCAGCAAATAGTTTTCAGTTTCAGCTAAATAAGTTATTCCTATACGGATACTTAGTGAATATCAATCTTTTATCTTTCTTCTACTAGATAGGGACTAGGGCCAAGGGGGCGGCTTTTTTCTTCTTCTTTTTTCTTTTTTGATGTATATATTAGGGACTAATTTGAATTGGACTTAAGGAATAAAACTTGACCCTCTTCCCTCCAAAATCCTCCTCCCCACCCCACTTCCCCCCCCCCCCCCCCCCCTTTATAGATTAGTGCAAACAACTCCATAAATTAACCCAAACAACATTACAAATTTGTCCAAAGAACCACATATTAGCCCTTAAAACCATAGTGCACAAATCATCAACCCAAAAAATTTAACAAAAACTTATTACTAAAATTTATAACTAATGACCAATTGAACCACCATTTTCTCTAAAATGTTAACCATTTCCTTTATTTCATTTTATAAAGAAATGAAATTATGCTTAAATAAACACATTCTGTCACGTCATTGTTGCATGAGTCTATCCATCGCATATGGGCTTAAAGGATACTACATAATTTTTCCATTATGGTGGTGGAATGCAAAATTTTGCTTCAATGGTGTCTAGAATAGCAAATTAGAGGCCACCTAGGATAAAATTCTTCTAATTTAAGAGAGGCAAATTTAAAGAAATTAGTGAGATGTTAAACAGCATATACTAATATAAAAAGGTTAAAATATTTTAAAGGAATCTGGTGACCAATTATTGTTGACTGGCTTTTAGCCTGAATGACACCTTCCCCATTTCATTTATATTTCAATTCCCATGTTGCAAGTTCAAACCTGCCTCACCCTTTCCCTTCCCAACAAAATAAAAAATTAGAAAGAATGTTCATAAAGAACTAGAAATTTTAAATGGAAGAAGGAAACAGAAAATAATCAAAAAGATAAAATTCTTATTAGAGCTAATATCTAACTGACTTTGAAGAGTCTTTTAACAAACTCATAACTGCATATCCAATTAACCATTTTGTGCATTCAATATTTAACTGTTCAACTAAAAACCAATCCTAATTATTATACTTTCGGTTTTTTTTTTTGGCCAAGAAATTACCCTTTCGGTTAACACTAGTTAATTAAATGAAAAAAAAAAACACTTGGGCTTTGAACTTTAATGAAGGAGTATTAATTGATATCTACTTATTACCATCATTCTTAATGATAAGGGTAAATTACAACTTACCCACTTGTGATTTAGCCGAAATTTAAATTACCTATATGTGATTTGAAATTTAGCATTTTACCCATCTGAGGTTGGCACTGTTAGAGTTCCAAAACCCACCTATGGCTTTTCCATTAAAAAAAAAAAAAAAAATTAACATCAAATATAACATAAAACAGATAAAAAAGTTAGGGTTTGAAGATAACTTCCTGTCTCATCCCTATCTTATCCAAGAAACTCATGGTCAAAACTTTTTTAAATGGTTTATTTTGTTCTCAATCCATGGATTATGAGTTTCCCAAGATGACATTTGGGCCAGTTTCTATAAGCCTATGTGGAATGTACACTGAAAATTAATGTTGGTTATTCACATTGCGTGGGCATTTAGGATGAGTTTAATTTTTTAACTTATTTTCACTTTTAGCTTATTTTTTATATTATTCATGGGTTTCACTGCACAATTCAGCTAACTTTTACTTTTATCTATAGTACTTTTAGCAAAAAGTTTTAAGTTTCAGTTAAATAAGTTGTTCCCAAATGGACATTGTATCTGATAATATTATAAATGCAACAGATATTTGTATAAGTTTTTCTATACTTGATGCTTAATGTCTTTACTTACGTGGGGACTTTTTAATTGATCATTCTAATTTGGTTTTATGTTAATTTGTGCGTAATATCTGTGACCGACGTTGGCTTAGAGATGAACAAGAATGTCAATCTTGAATAAGTGGGTTCATATAAGTTTAGATTTTAGTGACTGATCAATCCAAGAATGAGAGGGTATAGGCCAGAGTCATAAGCTGCAATATGACTCGTTCATGCTGACCCACATAAGTTTTCTAAATTGAGTTTTTGACCTTCAGTAAGTGCATGTACTCAAGCAATTGAAACACTTACATCTACTTTCCATCTTTTTAACTGTACAAAGTTTCACATCAAATACCCTTGCTTTTTTATCAGTTTTATGTTATGTTTTGATGTTAAAAGTTGTTCTCTAAGTGAAAAGTAATAGGTGGGTTGCAGAACTCTAATAGAGCTAACCTTAGGTGGATAAAGTGTCAAATTTCAAACCATAAGTAGGCAACTTAAATTTTAGCCAAACTATGGGTAGGTAAGTTGTAATTTGTCCTAATAACAAAAAAAGAGTGAGATGATTTGAAACCTTAGTGTCTCTATTAGAGACATTAACAAGTGACAATTGAATTGCAACAAATTTGCAAGACCCTTTCCTACTCATTATCATTCTAATTTTGTTCATATTGACATTTAGACATGAAGAAAAACATGGGAAAGTTAACCATTCTAATTTTTAACTTAATAGAAATAGTAGGCAAATAATTTTGGATGTCAAAATATAATGAACAAAAAAAAAAAGTGAACTCGTGTCAAAATATAAATGTTTAAGCTATTATGCATAAGAGTTATAAATAACCGAAAAATTCCACAAAATACGTTGTTGAGATAAAAGTATAAAACTCTTTCATGAGTAAGCATTAGCAAACCAACTCATTATCATTCTAATTTTGTTCATATTGACATTTAGACATGAAGAAAAACATGGGAAAGTTAACCATTCTAATTTTTAACTTAATAGAAATAGTAGGCAAATAATTTTGGATGTCAAAATATAATGAAAAAAAAAAAAGTGAACTCGTGTCAAAATATAAATGTTTAAGCTATTATGCATAAGAGTTATAAATAACCGAAAAATTCCACAAAATACGTTGTTGAGATAGAAGTATAAAACTCTTTCGTGAGTAAGCATGAGCTAACCAACTCATATTAATTATGGAATTATTAACTGCCAAGTAAAATTAACAGATCCTCTATGTCAAACAAAAATAAAAAAATCCAAATTAGTTTTTTTTTTTTTTTTTTTTTTTTTTTGGGTTAATTTGAGAATCCTTATTTTATTCATTGAAGATCATTTCAATTTTCAAGACCTCTATAATTTTCTATTTTGATTGCAATTCACATATAATGAATTTATTTGAGAGAGAATTCTTAAACAATTAGTATGTGCAGCTAGAATGCAACTACTAGGGGCTGTCCCTCAGCCTACTACACCGACATATAATCCAATGAGTATATATTTTATCTGTATGAACAAAATGTAAAGACATGCAAGGGAAGTCGTTACCTTTTCGCTGAAAAAGAAGAGTGGTTGAATTACACCAACATCATGGCCCAGCCCATTTGTTTCTTCGACGCTTTCCTCATTGGAACCAAATATTTTCAGTTTGTCGCATTTACGAATGGTCAACCACCTCAACAACGGCCACTCTGAAGTGTGCTTTCCTGGATAAAAGCTATTGAGCTCAGGCAAACTTGAAAGCTTTAGATAGAATAACCGTGGGAATACAAACAAAGTGGCTGTCTCTATTCCTTCTTCTTTTGCTATGATTTCCTCCACCGTTGCACAATCCTTTATCTCTAGCTCGTGAAGTTGCATAAGAGCCTTCGCCACAGATGTTGGAAAAACACTTTTTAGACTAGAACAACTATGAATTTTGACGCTATTTAATTTCCCAAAGGTGATTATTCCTTGAGGATCCATACTCCACACGTGCTTCAATTTTCCTAGATTTACTAATTCTAAGGATCTAAGTTCAGTGGCTGCTATATCATGTGTTTCTTCAACATTGTTTGTCCGTTGGATCTCAAAGACCTCTTCTATGGAGCCACAACTATCTATCTTCAAACGTTCTAGATTCTGGAGTGTTCTCAGCATATTGGGTAGAAGAATATTTGTAAGATTGGTGAAATTTGAAACAATCAAATTTTCCAGTTTGCAAAAGGAATCTGAAATGAGTTGGTCGGGCCAAATCATCTTCATGCTATCCGTACCCTCTATTTCCAATTTCTCCAAGTTTGGAAAGACAACCTACAATTCACAGGTAGTCAATAAAAGAAAAATTAATATAATTATATTCTTAATAACAAAGGGGAGACTAATATAAGAAAGATGAAGGAAGAAGAGTAATAATTCCTTTCTTCAATACAGAGGTATTGTCTGACAATGCAAATTTTCATTTTTTCAACATTTTAATCAATTATCATGTCCGTACTAACGAATTGGAGATGAAATTCAATTGAAATTCCTAAGTGGACTCTCTCTCTCTCTCTCTCTCTCTAACGAATTGAACTTAAATTCGATCATAGTATATTGCGAAACTTCCAAAAATATATACATGAATTAAAAATGTATCCAAATTACTTTGTACGCTTCTATAACTAATATTGTGCAGAACAATCCCATTTAAAAAACAGTAAATGGTAAGGTGCTGCTCCACTGGGCAAACTCATTACACCCTAATCTATGATAAGGTATCAGATTACTTCAGTTGAACCAAAGTTTGGTGCAATATAAAAATCAAGTAATTCATGTTCATACTGATGTCTAATCAAATGTGGTTCTGTCAAACACCTTATGGGCATTCTAAAAAGTCGGTGAAAGAAATATATCATGAAAGGTTTGGAGTTTGAACTAAACAAACAATAAGGAATTTCAAAGTGTTAAAAGTTGGGTCCGAAAACTAATCAAAATAAACGAATAAATGTGACAAAAGAAAATAAGCTTTAATACTGGAAAAAAAAAAAAAAAAAAAGAAGCAAAAATTGTTCTTCTTCATTTGGTGCAGTTTTCAAAATGGAGTATTGTCATGATATCGACAATAAATACAAGACCTACTCTTTTTTTGGGTTTTTGGTTTATAGGTTGTGGGAGACTTATCATCACTCAAGGAGTAAAATTTATAATAAAATCTTAAACATACCTTTCCGTTGAAAAACATAAGAGATTCATCATCAGAAAAGAAGCCCTTTAACTTTAATAATTTGCTCATAGTGAGAGAACGGAGTTTTGCGAACATAATGTTTTCGTCACTATTAATCTCTATTTCTCCTTTTCTTTCTATCACAATTATTTCGCTCATTTTCTTACAATCAACTATCTCCATTTCTTGGAGGTGTGAAAAGCATTCAACCATAGATGAGGAGAAGACAAATTCCAAATTACGACATTCTCTCACTTTTACCACTTGCAAGTTCCGAAAAGACTCCGCTGGAAGTTGAGTGTAGCATATCCGTTCCAAATTGATCATATTGCTTAGATTAATTGACTCCAAGATAGGAAAGACGGAACCAAGAACCCCCATGGACTTGATAATATACTGAATCTCGTTATTGTGTTGGACTGCAAGATGCTTCAAACTTTGAAAACCTTCCAAATTAAATTCGTAAAGAATATTTTTGACACCCTTCATTTTACCCAAAAAGAGAGCTTCACATTTCTTCAATAATACTTTATACCCATCGTCGGATTGAAAGCTTATATTGAGCTTTAAAATTCTTGAAGCTTCTACCTTTTTTTTTCTGAACAAGTCCCTGCCTATGACTATTCTGTAGCTTACCAACCTTTCAAAAACCATGGCTTTTGGTAAAATCTTGGAATTCTTAATATGTATGTGTAACACTTTAAGGTTAGACAAATTGTCCAATTCTGAGAACATAGCATTTCTTCTTTTTGTGCTTTGTTCTTCAACCTCCCATTCAACGGTGCTCGGTAGGTATAATTCTTGTAAAATCCTCATATTAGATAACACATTGGGTGGAATGACTTTAAGATCGGAACATTTTTCCAAATCTAGCAATTGAAGGTGAGTCAAATGCCCTATTTCTTTTGGTAATTGTTCAAAACTTTTCAATGAAAGGCTAAGAATTTTCAAATTCTTCAGTTCTCCAATTATTGTTACATCCTTCACTGTACCTTCTAAACACAATGTTTGGAGTTTTTCAAGTGACAAATGTGATGAAGGAAGTATCTCAAACCATATTTGAGATAAGCTTAAAACTCTGAGCTCTTTCAACCCTTCAAAAAATGAGATTGGAATTTGCAAAGTCTCTTTTTGATCGAACATAAAAAACAAATGAAGATTTGGACATTCGAAACTTTTAGGAAGGTCACAATCATCAATGCAAGGCAATGAAATTGCTAATGAATCTTTACAATTTAAACGTTCTTGCAGGTCAGTAGTATTTCTTATCATAAACATTTGCCTTTCTTCAGCTGCAATATTAATTGCAACATCACGAATTACATCATGCATTTTGACTGTACCATTGTAATCACCTTCCAACAACAAGCTAGAATCTGTGAGTTTTTTAACCAATGTGTGCACCCTACATCTCGCATCCTCTATTTTATCGAGGTTACCAAACAAGCTCAAACCCACACCATATTTTAACAAGTCTTCTACTTTTATGTTGTAATCCTCTCTATGTAGACTACAAAGCAACCATAATGACTTTGCTTCATTACTTTTCAAAAACTCGTAACTCCACTTTATACTCTTGTACACCTTTTCATCCATTCCATCGATCTTTATTGGGTCAGACATTTTGAACAGGTTGACTGCATCCTCCCAAACATATACATCTTTCTCATTTTTCAAGGTATTTGCAACTGTTGTAATGGCAATTGGTAATCCAGAACATTCTTTGACAATTTTAAGCATATTAGGTTGGATTTCAGGCGTTTTAGCTAAATCACCAACTATGTTCTTAAACAAGTTTCTCGCTTCATTTTCAAATAAAACTCCAACTGGGAACTGCTTTTGGGTATCCATATCATTGCGTAGAACATTATAAGATCTTGACGTCAACAATAATTTGCACCCCTTCTGATCATCTCCAAAGGAAATCCCAAGATCTTCCAAGTTCAGGGGCTTCCAAATGTCATCTATAATTATAAGGGTCTTCTTCTCTTGTTTCCAGCGATTACATAGTTGATCTCGTCTTACAGATTCACTCTCCACCTCAAGTTTTAGAACTAATTGCTCCGCAATTTCCCTTTGAATATTTTTCAAGACTGGATCTTTGGATACAACTAAAAAAAGGTACTTGTCAAACAACTGGTCTTTCTGAGCTTGTTTTACAACTTCTTTGGCTAGCATGGTTTTGCCCACACCTCCCATCCCGTAAACCCCAATCCTATTGATATTAGGATCTTTGAGCGCTTCAAGAACTCCAGTTAATGTTTGCATTCTTGATTCAAAGGCCTCATACCCTGTATTCGATGCAGCAGTCCCTACCACTTGTGTAGATTCACGATAGCCAACTCTATCGAACTTTCCCTCGTCCTTGATTTCCTTGACTTTCAATCCCATCTCAAATGCTCTCTTGCTCACTTGATAACGGGACTTCAAGTTAGGACACCACCCATTGCAGCACGTCATCTTTGCTTGCCCATTATTTCTAATGAATTCCTCTGCCTCTGCTATGATCCCATCAGAACGGGTAAGCCATGTCTGAACATCAGCTTCAATTGTCTCTGCATTATTTTTAGCCATGTCACAATCACGTTGCACTCTATCTCTGGCCTCCTGTAGGTCCTTAACTTGGGGTTCGAGATTATCAAAATTACTTTTGTAGTGAATCAGATAATCCAACTTACGTCCAAGTGCTGCAAGTACGCAATCAAAAATTTTGTCGCCGATTTTCTCTAGAAAATTCATTCTTGCAACCGGCTGCTGTCTAGGAGATATATAGTATATACGAAAGAAAAACCCAATAAGAAAATAGTGACAAAAACAACAGTTCAATCAAATTAAAGGAACCCAAAAAAAAAAAAAAAACCTTTCTTTGGATATTAATGGATAGACGGACGGTGTGCTACCGTCTTCACGGGGATGGTGGACCGAGATGCTATTTAAAACCTGAAAATGAAAAAGAAAAAAGGACATAATCAGTTTTGTCAAAATGAGCATCTTTTTGTGAATTGATTTCTGATTTGTATGAAAATCGTATATAATTGATGAGTAAAACAAATATACGAACATTCTATCAAATTAAAAAACAAAAGTTTATAGATACACACGTGAAAGATATAAGAATAAACAATGGATAATCAAGTAATGTCCAATTTCATCACCATTAATGTAATAATGTTAACAAACATCAAACTAAAATTTTCAAATAAAAATATATTTACAACATCCATAATTTAGTAAATTATCATATAATTTTCCAAGGTTTTCAGACCTGAACCGTTCATTGAACCGTAAATAAGAAAGGTTCAAAGTTTTTAAGGTCGGACCGAGGTCGAACCGTGATGACGTCATAATTAATTTAATAATTATTTAAAATATAAATAAATATATTAAATTAGTAAAAACAAAAAATTAACTAAAATATAAATAAATATATTCTTATTTTGATTTACAATTTTAGAGTTACTGTTATATATATATATAGTCTTAAAATTATAAGTTAATATTTCAATCTCTAAGCCCAAATATCAATTCAATAAAATAATAGTAACAAATTAACTATAATTTAAAGATACTTTGCGTGTGGATTTGCATGGTTTTGTTTTACTAAAATAATATTTTTTTTTTTAAAGCCGTGGCGGTTTTTGGAGCTATATCCTATACGTCCATTGTTACTCTGGGCCGTCTTGTGATTGAAAAGCTCCCGGGCCGGGCTTCTTTTGGTTTTTTCTTTTGTTTGTTTTTTCTTTTGATTAATATACTTCTACCACTTCAGTAAAAAAAAAAAAAAAAAAAAGATACTTTGCGTGTCCTACTCTTCCCTACTCCCTAGGTTGCATTATCACTCTCACAAACTCATCAATACCACCACAAATTTGACAAACAAAACATCACTCTCCACCACATATTTTAAAACCACCAAATTATCTAATTGACCAAAATCAAAAGAGAACAGAAACTAGAAAAAACAAATCTAACATTTGCAAGAAATAACACATGGATGCAGTTTCTTCATCCATTTGCAAGAATCAGCACACGTTTTCTCTCCACCTTCCAAATCAATTTCAGCCTCCCAAGCAACAATAAGGTACCAAAATCATCTATTTTCAAATCAGCTCTAGAAGTTCCAGAGACACAAGCCTTGAAGAAAAGAGTTTCAAATGGCAGCCAAACTTTAGCTTCGTCCACAAAGACCTGAATTTGTGCTTTCTTTTCTTCGTTGTCTTCTTCTTTTTTGTGTGTGTGTGTGTGTGTTTTTTTTTATCCTTACATATCAATAGTTCCAGATCTGAAAAAAAGAGGAACTGTGCTAACCGTAGAAATCGGCCACGGTTCTCAGAACCGTACGGTTCGACCACGGTTTGAATGGTTTCATGCTTTTATCTCATAGAGGGGTTCTTAGGGTTAAAAGAACTGCAATAGTGAGAGGTTCACGATTAACTGGGTCGGACCGTAAGGCCAAATCCGGGTCTAAGAACCATGTAATTTTCAAGTAACCCAACACCCACTTAAAATGTGTTAAATATTAACGTTGATATATCATGCTGAGTATGCTAAAATAGATGTGGAAGTGGAAGTATAAAATAGAGAACATGAAGTTATGTGGTTCAACCTAATAGCATACGTCTACAAATGAAACTCTCAAGGGTTGCATCTTTATTATACGAGAGAAATTACATTTTATCACAATTAATTATACTTCATATTACACTTTGCACTATAAACTTTTTGAATGAACGTTTTGCATCCTAAACTATGACCCTTGTTGCACTTTGCACATCGACGTTAAATTTGCTGTTAACTTGAATGGAAATTCAAAGTTTAGGATGCTAAATGTAAACAGAAGTATAGTTTAGAATGGTAAAGTGTAATTTCCCTTTTGTTTTTAAGGGATTGAGAAGATGAGTAATTAGGTCTTTTCACATGGTGTTATATTTTTCTATCTAAGTTAACAGCAAGCTTGATGTCAGAGTGCGGAGTGTAACAATGATCATAGCTTAGGGTGCAAAACGTGCATTCGAAAAGTTTAAGGTGCAAAGTGTAATCGGAGGTATAGTTTAGGATGATAAAGTGAAATTTTCTCTATTATAAGAGAGTGTAGTATAAATCATGTATTACAATGAACATAACATGAGTATATATAGGAGGCTAAACCTTAGACTTCTAGTACAAGTAGGACACTTGTCTTCCACGCAAAGTAGGACGCACTTAGGCCTATTATATTGGCTAATATGTCTATTATATCTCCAACATCCCCACTTAAACTCAAGATGGAAGTTTGAGGTTGGATAAGCATGATAAGATTCCTTGAAGAAACCATAAAGATGATATGGGTTGATTAAGCGATTTCAAAGTTTTAAGTACAGAAACAGAGTCCAAAATCAGAATCTACGTGAAAAACTAAGCAAGTTAGGCCCATTTTGGGAAAATTTTGACTTTTGGTCACAAGTCAAAGTCAAAGTCAATGGTCAGTCAATAGGTTGAGCCAAAGTGGTGAAGTCACAGGTTAGATATGGGTGATCTAGGTCGTGTCGGTTTGGGTAAGCTTAGTCAGATGACGTGGCGTTGACAAGGTGTTGAGGTGGCAACACTATTGACATGATGATTACATGGCATTGATTCGACAAATGGCTAATGACATGGCTTAGATGATGTGGCATGATGATGTTATTAGACAACATCAGCAGATGCCGTGTGGCTCGTGAGTCGAGTGGCTAAATGGCAACAGCACATGGATAAAGGGAAAAATTTCCAGGTGGGGCATGGTGGCACTTTTGGCTTATGTTGGAGGCTAGATTCTAGGGTTCTACAAATCAGAGGATGCTAAAGAGGATGGTGTGCTGCATGCAGCCAATAGATAAGCTACACATGGGTCGATGTCATAGCCTTAGGCCTTGCATCAGTTGCATGGATTCTGGACATAACATTTCTTATAAGAAATATTGTAGACATAACATTTCTTATATTATTTTGTTTTTGCTCTATCCTATGAAACTCAAAACTCAAAAGTAATAGTGTTGTATGCTTTCTTCATTTAAGAAGATGATAGAAAATCGTTATCTACCAAGATCAAGTACTTTCAAAGTGATGGGGCATTATAATTAACAAGAAGTTTATTTAAATCTATCTTAGATGATTGTGGCATTATTGCTTGAATCTCATGTTCTCACACTCAACAGCAAAGTAGTAATAGCTATGAAGCATCGACGCCTTTTTCATAACTTTTGTATTTGATAAATGGGTTACTCACACCTGTTTCGAAATCCAAATCTCCTTACAAGGTTCTCTTTAATACACGCACAAACTATTACCACCCTCGCACCTTCGGATGTACCTGCTATCCTTATTTGAGGCCATACAAGCACAATAAATGCATTGCATTCTAAATGCAATTAGACTACTTCTCATGCATGTTTCTAGGATTGTATGCATTTATCTAAAATTAATTAATTCGTATACATTTTATATTTTTCAAAACTATTAATATACTTAGACATGTAATTTAAATTTTTTAGCCAAAAAAAAAATACTTCATTTAGTGTGTTTGCAAAAAGATCAATTGTCATTACTATAATTTAAAGGATAATTACAAATTACTAAACAAAATAAAATATTTTTTTTTTGAGTTATATAAAATTGATTTCATGAAATTTTCTTTATTTTATATTTATATATATATATATAGAGAGAGAGAGAGAGAGTTAATGATGCGGGAGACGCAAGAAAATTATTATTTAGTATTATTTATGTTTACAAGTCAATTGTATTTTTATATTTTAGGTCCTAGTGGTTTATTAGGCTATTAGTATTTTAATTCAAAAGTTAGGTTATTTTTGTAATAAAACAATTAGGGTTTTCTAGTCAACTAGAACTAGAGTTTAGCAATCCTTTATAAGCAACCTATCGTACTCCTTGAGCAGATAATTGATATTTTGATGAATGAAAAAAATGGTTGTTTGGTCTCTTTTGGTTTGGTGCTGACTCCAGGTCCACCTGGCAAATCATACCTTATAAGGTCGCTTGGGGTCAACTTGAGACCTCGATACAAATCTGGGTACATTATTTTTGTCCAACTTCCTATATCCACCATCACTCATTTAACTTCAAATCCCCCTATTTGGAGGGTAAGAATTAGGGCATTATCATGGGGCTAAATAGTTCCCTCTTTATCCTACTTCGAAAATCCTAGCACATGCATCTCTTCCAATCTCAGCCTTTTCTCTAGCCTTGATATTTGCCCCTCCTCGGATTGAGGAGCAAATGCCATCACTCGAGGTGCGCTTGTACTTGCCTCACCTCTAAAATGGGTGACATGGATGACTTCTATAACTCCCAAGGGTGGTTGAGGTGTTGGGCTGATTCTACAGGGCATTTCTCTGATCTAGGAACTATTTCAGATGCACTAGTTGATCCAAAAAGTCTTAGAGAGTTCGACATTCCTTGGTCATGTGTCTCTGATCTCAGTGGTATTGGTAGTAGAGGCTCTGGTTCCTTTGGGTGGGGTTACTTCTCATCTTGTTTAGCCACTGCAAATAGGGATCATCCTTAATCATATCTACTATAAAGTAAATTGGTTCCTTAAACGCCGTATTCACTATTTCAGCTGCCTTCCTTGGTGGCAAGTTTAAGAAATCTCTCCTAGACCAAGGAGGCATATATCAATCTACTTTGGTGTCCTTCCTATCGTGGATAGTTTCTTTTGCTTTTCCCTTATTTTGAACTTGATCATCCTTCAACCTCTTGAACTCCTCAACTTCTGCATATCCCCTATAAGGTTTTTAGTAAGGGACTTTCTTAACTCGAAGCCCATAGAAAGGCCCACCTTGAACGTTCTAGCAGCCACATTTTCATGATTTCCTCTGATCTCATTATATAACTCCTAATAACGGTCCGAGTATTGCCTTAGTGTTTCCCCATCTCCCATCATCATGGTTAACAATGAGTCAATGGGCTTCGGTACTCTATTGCATGTCACAAATCTAGCTCCAAATGCTGTCATGAGTTCCTCATGCTATCGAATAAATCCTTTATCCAACTCAATGAACAATCTCATTACTATCAATTCGAGGCTAGATGGGAAGACTTTACACATAAGAGCCTTATTTCTCGAATAAATGGTCATGCTCTGGTTGAAATGACTGACGTGCTCTATTGGGTCTGTCTTCCCATTGTATATAACAAATGCAAGTTGGACAAAGTAGTGAGGTAGGTTCGAATGCTCAATCTACTGAAAGAAAGGTGAGTGAGATATTTGGTAAAGAGGTTGGCTCATTGCATCAGCCATTAAGTTATGTGGAGGGGTTTGCTCTTCTTTCGTCTCATGTGCCTCCACTAACAGAGCTTGAAAAATCCTCTCTACGATTTTTGAAAGGACTCCTTGATCTCCTCCCCCTCCAATTTGCCTCTCTCTCAGAACTTGAGCTGGTTGAAGGACGTCTCCTTTAGTCCCTCATATTAACCCCTCTTCGAACTTGGCTTTGCAAGGTTTGGACCTACGCCTTAAGTTCCTCCAATTCATCATCCTTGGTGCTAGCTCATGGGAGCATGCTTATGGACACAAGGAAAAAAAATAGGCATGTCCCATCAACCGCCTATGACTCAGAAAAAAGGCTGATGGCTTAGGAATTAGACTTCATGAAAAGAAGTCTGGTACCTCGAGGAACGTAGGAAGGTGAACCATGAAAGAATGTGGCTAGGGATTTTTCAGCTTGACAGGGAAGAATCTACCCATTTAGAGAAAATGAAAAAAGGTAAAGCAGCCAAAAAAGTGGGTCTGAAAAGGAGCATCTAGAAGCTTTGGGAAGAGAGGATTAAAAGTCAGCCCTTAGGATCCCCCAAAAAAAGAAGGTTAGCTATGGGCTTTTTGGGGGGAAACCTCAAAAGGAGAATGTAGGGACCGGTTTCGGACGCTCTCCGCAGATTGAGAGAGTGGACCCAAGCCCAGCTAACCCTCCAATAAATTTCTAGAGTATGGGCTCAAGAGCTAGGCCCTAGTAAAGAATACAACGGCCATGCATGGTTGTACGTGAATGCTAGTAACCTAAGTATGGGTTGGAATACTCAATAAGGCTCCTCGGACGGGTTTGACAGAGGTTGAAGTTGTTCTTATTTCTTTCAAGAAAGGTTACAATGGTTGAGAGAGAATACACTGCTACAGTATTTCCTTTTTCTCTGGTTTTCCGTCCGTCCCTCTCACAAGAGGGATTTTTTACATTATATACCTCTCTCTCAGTTGATCCTAGCCCTACATTTGTTGATCAACCCGGCTTCTACTTGAGAGCCTGTCCCATCAGCCGCATTCCCATCCCTCCTGTGGGTTGCAGCGCCCAAGACGGCACTGTTTAGAGGTCCTATCCTCATTAATGCGGCCAGGGCGTTAGTTAAGGGCATTTAATGTGGAGGTGACAATTCACCTGGGACTTGCTCCTCCACCATGCTTCAATGTCCGGTGCTTGGTTCTTGCTATTTGCTCCTTGGATGCTTAGGGAGGTTCCCCTTAAGGGCATGCTGTTTGCCCACTTTCTGACCTCGGTCTCCCGAGGATGTAACCATCCTCGGCAATGTTCCTTGGGCCCTGGGCTTCATACTTTCATCCTCGGACCTAGGATGCATCCTCGGCGTGGGCCTCTGGGCCTAGTCTGAAGTGGGCCGGGGTTGCTTGACTTATTCTGGCCGCACAATAGCCCCTCAAAATCTTGCTGTCCGCATCCTCAGGCGAAAAGGAGGATTTTGATATCCTCGGACCTGCTTCGTGTCCAATCGAGTCTTGTCCCTCGTCAGCATTGGAGCCTTTTCAACTGCCCAAGGTGCGTTACTGGCGCTTCGGTGCGCGTAACGTGTCCTACATTAAATTCGGGCGGCTTTATGCTCCCCGCGTTCAACGGGCAGATGACAATCTAACGGTGGGGATGCGTCTGGCATTTATGGGCGGGAAAACTCGCACGGCTCTTCCATCTAGGGTATAAATACCCATTAGAACCACTTCCTCCTTTTTCATTTACAATCAAGAGCTCCTGCGCCTCCATTCAAAGTCCAGCCAAATTTCCATCTCCATCTCTAGCACAAATAGCCAGTTCGAGGAGCTCCTCCTCATTTCTGTAAGTCACTCTATCCCTCTCTGAGCTTTTTTCCTCTCTACTCGTCCTTCTCTTTCATTCGCTCCTCTTTTAGTTCGCTTAGGCGTCATTTGGGATGGGTAGACTTAAGAAGTATGTTGGCTCTGAGGAGGCGATGGAGAAATTCATCGCCGATTACAAGATACCGGCCAAAGTGGGCTTAAGGTATTGTGAGGAGAAGGAGTGGCACCTCCGGAGGCAGGAGGGCGAGGTGGTGATTCCTGTCATCGCTTTCCTTGAAGGGGGGGATGAGGATCCCCATGGGGCCGGTGATGAGGGGTTACCTCGCCTACTTTTGGTTAACCCCCACCCAATGCGCCTCCAACATGTTCAGAATTCTGGGCAGTGTGGACGCCCTTAATGAGAAGATGGGTCTGAGGCTGACCTATCATGATGTCAATTACTGTTACAATCTTCAACATTTGAAGAACAAGTCCTACTACATGAGGACGAGGGACGACAGGGTCCGGCTTATCCAGTTCCTCCCCGAGTCCAACAAGGGGATGAATGAGGATTTCCTCATCGTGTCTGGAGCGTGGCACGATGGCCTTCATTGCCCGACAACAGAGGAAACACCAGGTGGGGCAGTGGGAATAGGAGGGGATTCACAGATTCTGAATTTTTTTCTGCATTATTTCTTTTTGCACTGTTTGGTTTCTAACCATGGGTGTGTTTTCTCTTCTGCAGATCTGCACTCTTTCGCGCGCCACTTCAGCTTGGTCAACAAGGAAGACTTGCAGAAGGTGCTCAGGTCTGCGGCCCTTGAGAACGAAGTAGACCACCAAGTTAGAGCCGCGCACAAGATTTTGGGGTACACTCCACTCCAAAAGTCATTCGCGGCCCCAAAGCACGTGATCAGAGCTAAGGATCCTCGGCTGCAGAAAATAAAAGTGACCGAGGGCGGGTTCGAGTTTCCCGAGGATCCCTTCACTTCAGAAGGTGTCACAATAGCAGTCCCTTCGTCTTCCCATACATTCCCAGAGGCCGCGGAAGAGGACTTAGAGAGGGAAGGGGACGCTGCAGATTTTGGTCCTGCCGAGGACGATTTTAGCGTTTTCGAGCAACTCCATCAGTCCGAGGACCCTTCTGGAGACTTGGGTGATCCTCGTCTAACCGAGGCAGACTTTTTAGCGTCGGATACATCTTCTCGGCTTGAGATGGGCTACAAGAAGAAAGCCCAACCCACCCTACTCGACCTAATCGAAGGTCAGCCGGGGAAGTCCAACCCAAAACTTCCTCCTCCTCCTCCTCCTCCAAAGGTTCGTTCTGCTCAGACCAGGTCGGCCTTAACACAGTCCAGGCTCCCTCCTCCTCCGCCTCAAGCGAGCCTGCCGTCTAGGCACGAGCCTGCTGACCCTAAGCAGAAGAAGGACAAGGGCAAGAGGACCCTTGAGGACAAAATCGGGCCTACGCGGGAGGGCGATGGCACTCGGCGGCCGTCGAAGCAACTGAGGATAGGCTCCTCAACGTAGGATAAACAGGTCGCTCCCCCGCCCGAGGTCCAGGCCTGGCTCCCCGCCCCAATGCTCCGTGGGGCACCTCTGAGGGATGACTCCTCCCTTAGGGACTTTAAGGATGGCGAAGGCGCGTATGTGGCCGACGCTGTGGAGAGATGCCTGCTCCTTCCCGTGGACATGGCGGAGCTGGGGACCATGAGGAGTAGGGACGTCTTCCTCTGCCTCAAGCGATACTTGGGGATGGTAAGACCCTTAACACTTGTGCTTTTTCTTGCTTCAGTTTTTTCTGCTTTCCTTTCTTTTTTGAGCTCGGCTAATTATAACTTATCTGTTTCGTTTCGCAGGCTGTACAGGCCACTTTCAGGCTGGAAGAGGCGGCCAATGAACATGGGAAGGCCATGGACTTAGAGCGCGACAAGCACTTGGAGGCTACTCGGACCCTCAAGACGTCCGAGGAGGACCTTGCCAAGGCTAGGGAGGAGCTGAAGGCAATGACTCAGGCTAGGAACAGCGCAATGTCAGGCCTTGAGGGTGCCCAGAAGCAGGCTGAGACTCAGACGAAACGTCTGGGTGAAGCAGAGAAGCTGCTGAAGCTTGCCGAGGAGCAGATAGCTGGCTTGGCGAAGAAAGTGGCCGATGCTGAGGAGGCCAAGAGGGTGGCTGAATGGGCCAAAGGGGAGGCTGAGAGGGCCAAGTTTGAGGCAGAGCAGGGCAGGGAGGAAGCCTGGGCCACTAAGCAGGAAGCTGAGGAGGCAGCCTACACTGCCGGGGCAACTGAGACAGCAGCTGCCTACAAATCCCAAGTCCCTGGGGTATGTAGGCGCTACTGCTCCGAAACTTGGAGTGAAGCCCTCAGACAGGCTGGGGTGGAGGTCTCTTCTGACTTGTGGAAGGAGGAGAACGTGTACTACCCTCCTGTTATCCGCGAGGCTGCCCTAGATGGCTCTGAAGCCGAGGAGGCTGCTGCGGAAACTGCTGCCACTTCGGGCGAGGGGGCCTCGGATGCTGGGGTCACTGATGAGCCAATCCAAGGGAGTAATCCCTCCTTGGTGGTTGAATTGAGTGATGGCTCCAACGAGGATGCGCCTCAGCAGGCTGCAAAGCCTTCCCTCGATGCCCAGGTTTCTTCTGCCGAGGGGGCAGCTATTCCTGCCGTGCCTCTGTAGGCCATCCCCCTTAATCAGGGCTCAGAGGACCCTGAGGCAGCTACGGGCCAGCCACCCACCGAAGCGGGCAACTAAATAGAAGGACTAGGCTCCTTGGTGCTTCTGCTCGTTGCACTTCATTTTTGCATCTTTTTCTTCCCTTTTTCTTTATTTGTAATGTGACTCCCTTGGTGTAATTCCCTTGAACTTAATGAAATGAGAGTTTTGTTTCTTTTTCTGTTTGTTGTGGCTGTTTGTTTACTTGCGCATTATCTGCTTTTTCTTTACTTGCATGATTTTAGCTTCAATTGCATCTCGGCCAATCGTGACATCAGTTATTATAATGAGAGGGCATGTATGCTCTGATGCACCTTTCATTTCCTGAGGGCCAGGTAGAATTTCTTCAAGTAGACACTTAGTGTTTCTTCAATGTAGTTAACCTCCCCATAGGCCTGAGTCCGAGGACCATGCAGAGCCTTGGTCCTGCTTGATACTTAGCTTCTTGAGGTAAATAGTGTTCCCATAGACCTGAGTCCGAGGACAATACAGAGCCTTGGTCCTGGTTGACACTTGAGTTTGGCTGTAAGTAACTAGTTTCCCCATAGGTTTGAGTCCTTGGACCATGCAAGACCTAGGTTCTGTCTAGCACCCAGATATAAGTGGTTAGCTCCCCATAGGCTTGAGTCCTTGGACCATGCAAGACCTAGTACAGTTGCTACCTTCAAGATAAGTGGCTAGCTCCCCGTAGGCTTGAGTCCGAGGACCATGCAAGACCTAGGTACAGTTGCTGCCTTCAAGATAAGTGGCTAGCTCCCCATAGGCTTGAGTCCTTGGACCATGCAAGACCTAGGTACAGTTGCTGCCTTCAAGATAAGTGGCTAGCTCCCCATAGACTTGGGTCCGAGGACCATGCAAGACCCAGGTACAATTGCTGCCTTCAAGATAAGTGGCTAGCTCCCCATAGGCTTGGGTTCGAGGACCATGCAAGTCCCAGGTACAGTTGCTGCCTTCAAGATAAGTGGCTAGCTCCCCATAGGCTTGAGTCCTTGGACCATGCAAGACCTAGGTACAGTTGCTGCCTTCAAGATAAGTGGCTAGCTCCCCATAGGCCTGGGTCTGAGGACCATGCAAGACCCATGTACAATTGCTGCCTTCAAGATAAGTGGCTAGCTCCCCATAGGCTTGAGTCCTTGGACCATGCAAGTCCTAGGTACAGTTGCTGCCTTCAAGATAAGTGGCTAGTTCTCCATAGGCTTGGGTCCGAGAACCATGCAAGACCCAGGTACAGTTGCTGCCTTCAAGATAAGTGGCTAGCTCCCCATAGGCTTGAGTCCTTGGACCATGCAAGTCCTAGGTACAGTTGCTGCCTTCAAGATAAGTGGCTAGCTCCCCATAGGCTTGGGTCCGAGGACCATGCAAGACCCATGTACAGTTGCTGCCTTCAAGATAAGTGGCTAGCTCCCCATAGGCTTGAGTCCTTGGACCATGCAAGTCCTAGGTACAGTTGCTGCCTTCAAGATAAGTGGCTAGCTCCCCATAGGCCTGGGTCCGAGGACCATGCAAGACCCAAGTACAGTTGCTGCCTTCAAGATAAGTGGCTAGCTCCCCATAGGCTTGGGTCCGAGGACCATGCAAGTCCCAAGTACAGTTGCTGCCTTCAAGATAAGTGGCTAGCTCCCCATAGGCTTGAGTCCTTGGACCATGCAAGTCCTAGGTACAGTTGCTGCCTTCAAGATAAGTGGCTAGCTCCCCATAGGCTTGGGTCCGAGGACCATGCAAGACCCATGTACAGTTGCTGCCTTCAAGATAAGTGGCTAGCTCCCCATAGGCTTGAGTCCTTGGACCATACAAGTCCTAGGTATAGTTGCTGCCTTCAAGATAAGTGGCTAGCTCCCCATAGGCTTGGGTCCGAGGACCATGCAAGACCTAGGTACAGTTGCTGCCTTCAAGATAAGTGGTTAGCTCCCCATAGGCTTGGGTCCGAGGACCATGCAAGTCCCAGGTACAGTTGCTGCCTTCAAGATAAGTGGCTAGCTCCCCATAGGCTTGAGTCCTTGGACCATGCAAGACCTAGGTACAGTTGCTGCCTTCAAGATAAGTGGCTAGCTCCCCATAGGCTTGGGTCCGAGGATCATGCAAGTCCCAGGTACAGTTGCTACCTTCAAGATAAGTGGCTAGCTCCCCATAGGCTTGAGTCCTTGGACCATGCAAGACCTAGGTACAGTTGCTGCCTTCAAGATAAGTGGCTAGCTCCCCATAGGCTTGGGTCCGAGGACCATGCAAGCCCCAGGTACAGTTGCTACCTTCAAGATAAGTGGCTAGCTCCCCATAGGCTTGAGTCCTTGGACCATGCAAGACCTAGGTACAGTTGCTGCCTTCAAGATAAGTGGTTAGCTCCCCATAGGCTTGGGTCCGAGGACCATGCAAGTCCCAGGTACAGTTGCTGCCTTCAATATAAGAGTGGCGTTGGGACGCGAGACATGTGATCATGACAGGCAGAACATCTGAATCAAAAAGGACTTCTTTATTAATAGTAATACCTTTTCAGGTTATTTACATTCCAGGGACGAGGTACAGGTTTGTCATCTAAATATTCTAAATAGTATGCTCCTATCCCTGCCACTGCGGTAATTCGGTAGGGGCCCTCCCAGTTAGGTCCGAGCTTTCCCCAAGAAGGGTTCTTGGCAGCTCCTACAACCTTTCTAAGTACCAGGTCTCCCGGTACTAGTGGTCTGATCTTTACATTGGCGTTATATCCTTGCTTGAGCTTTTACTGGTAGGAGGCCAGCTGGATCATTGCTTGTTCTCTTCGTTCATCTACCATGTCCAGGCTCCGCCCCAGCAGTTCATCATTGCTGTTTGGGGTGAAGGAGTTCGTCCTTAGCGTTGGGAAGTTGGTTTCCAGGGGGATTACTGCCTTCGCACCATAAGTCATGGCAAAAGGTGTTTCTCCCGTTGAGCGCCGGTACGTCCAAAGGACGTGGGGCAGTTCTTCTACCCATCTCCCTTTGGCATCATCCAGTCTCTTTTTGAGCCCGTTGACGATGACCTTGTTGACAGCCTCGGCCTGTCCGTTCCCCTGAGGGTAGGCTGGCGTTGAGTACTTGTTTATGATCCCAAATTCACAATAGTACCTCCTGAAGGCTTTGCTATCGAACTGGAGCCCATTATCCGAGATGAGGGTATGAGGGACCCCGAACCACGTAACTATGTTCCTCCAAAGGAATTTTTTCACGTCTACATCCCTGATGTTGGCTAGTGGTTCGGCCTCGACCCACTTGGTGAAGTAGTCCGTGGCCACCAACAGATACCTCTTGTTCCCTGGTGCCTTGGGGAAAGGTCTCACAATGTCCAAGACCCATTGGGCGAATGGCCATGGACTGGATAATGGATTGAGGACCCCTCCTGGCTGATGGATGTTTGGGGCGAACCTTTGGCATTGGTCACACTTCTTGACATACTCTTGGGCCTCTTGCTGCATTCCCGGCCACCAGTATCCTTGAGTGACGGCTCGGTGAGCCAGGGATCTCCCCCCTGTATGGCTCCCACAAATTCCTTCGTGCAGCTCTTCGAGCAAGGATTCTGCCGCTTCGGGGTGGACACATAGAAGGTATGGCCCAGAGTAGGACCGTCTGTATAGCTTGTGACCCTCGGACAACCAGAACCGAGGAGCTTTCCTTCGTATCTTTTCTGCCTCTGATCTCTCCTCAGGCAGGACGTCATCTTTGAAGAATCTCACTATGGGGTCCATCCAACTGGGACCCATCACAACTTGATGGACGGGGATTACTTTCTTTGGCACTTCGCTTGCCCTCTCCAGGTGCTCCACAAGTATGATCCGAGGCAGAGCCCCTGCCGAGGAGGTTGCGAGTGTGGCAAGTGAATCGGCATAACTGTTCCCATTCCTAGGAATATGGGACAAGCTGAAGGGGCGAAACTCCAACTGCAAGCGTTTGACTTGGCTCAGGTATTCCTGCATTCTCGAACCCCTGGCTTCCATCTCCCCCTTTACTTGTCCTACCACCAATCTGGAGTCTGAGAACATCTCTATTGACCTTCCTCCCATCTTTTGCACCATGATCATCCCTTGCAGTAATGCCTCATACTCGGCCTCATTGTTTGTGGCCGTGAATCCGAGCCTCAGGGATTTCTCAATGACATGATCTTCAGGAGATACTAGGACCAGCCCCACTCCGGACCCCCTTTGGTTTGCCACGCCATCCACATATACTTTCCAACATGGTGACTCTGGGATGGAGATTGCCCCAACTGATTTCTCATCACGGCTCTTATCCTCGGCTGTCACTTCTACGACTGGTTCGGCGAACTCGACCGTCAAATCTGCCAGAACCTGGCCTTTTATGGAAGTCCGGGGCATGTACTTGACGTCAAAAGCCCCCAGAATTGTGTTCCACTTCACGATTCTACCTGTGTAATCAGCGGCCCGGAGTACAGACTTCAAGGGCAATTGGGTTAGGACAACCACCGTGTGAGCTTGGAAGTAATGGGGGAGCTTTCTCGTGGCGTGGACCACTGCCAGTATAGCCTTCTCTAGGGGTAGGTATCTGACCTCAGCTTTGTGCAGCGATTTGCTGACGTAGTAAACTGGCTTTTGAACGCCATTGTCTTCCCGTATCAGTACTAGGCTCACTGCGTGGAGCGCCACCGCCAGGTAGGCGTTTAGGACCTCGTCGGGCTCAGGATTGGACATGATAGGCGGCCGGGATAGATACTCCTTGAGTTGCTGGAAAGCTACGGCACAATCCTCGGACCACTCAAATCCCTTCCATTTATTGATCAGGAGATAAAAAGGTCTGCACCTGTCGGCCGACCTGGAAATGAACCGGTTCAGCGCTGCGATCATCCCAGTAAGCTTTTGGATCTCTTTGGGATTCTGCGGAGGCTTCATATTGTGAATTGCCTTGCTCTGGTCAGGGTTGACTTCGATCCCACGGTGGGTGATCATATACCCCAGAAACTTGCCAGAGCTTACGCCAAACGAGTATTTTGAGGCATTAAGGCGGAGCTTGTACTCTCTCAGGATGCCAAATGTGCGGCCAAGGTCCTCCAAGTGCTCGGACACCAGCTTGCTCTTCACCACCATATCGTCAACATAGACCTCGATGCTCTTGCCCAACATCGGCTCAAACATTCTCGTCATCATCCTCTGGTAGGTGGATCCGGCGTTTTTCAGGCCAAACGGCATAACCTTGTAGTGGTAGTTCCCTTTGGGTGTCACAAAGGCTGTCTTCTCTTGGTCCTCCAAGGCTAGTGGGATTTGATGATAGCCCTGAAAGGCGTCTAGGAAGCTCATCCGAGGATGGCCTGCAGTCGCATCTACTAGCTGGTCTATTCGTGGCATTGGGAAGGGGTCTTTTAGGCATGCTTTGTTCAGGTCTGTGAAGTCTACACAAACCCTCCACTGCCCACTTTTCTTCTTGACCACCACAGTGTTGGCCAACCATTTGGGGTAAAAGATCTCCTTGATAGCCCCCGCGTGCTTAAGCTTATTGACCTCTTCCCTGATCGCATCAGCGTGCTCCTTCGATGGGCGCCGAGGTGGCTGCTGCTTGGGGATCATAGATGGGTTGACGTTAAGGTGGTGACAGATGAAGGATGGATCAATCCCAGGGGCGTCGCAGGGGTCCCATGCGAACATGTCAAGGTTCCTCTTGAGGAACTCAAGCAACTCCTCCTTCTCCTGTGGAGGCAGCTAGGTCCCGACCTGGAAGAACTTCTCCGGATCATCGTCAATTACCATCTTCTCCAGGTTCTCACATTTAGCATCCTCGGCAGGTGCATCCGGAGGCGCTACCTGGGTCTTTGATTGCTATGAATCTTCCTCGGCTGGGGCCGAGGACTGTGCATCAAGCCGATAAGATATGGCAGCCACCGTGCACTGCCTAGCTGTGGATTGGCAACCTCGGATCTCTAGAACCTGGTCCCCTGACGGGAATTTCACCTTCTGGTGCAAGGTGGAGGCTACGCCATCCAAGGCGTGTAGCCAGGGCCTCCCTACGATGGCTGTGTAGGGGGAGTATGTGTCCACCACTATAAAGTTCGCCTCCACCACCACTGGGCCTGTCTGTACGGGCAGTCTGATCATGCCCTTTAGGATGACGAGCTTCCCGTCGAAGCTCATTAGGGGAGAGCTATAAGGTGTGAGGTCTTCCAGTTTTAGCCCCAGCCCCTTGTAGAGGTCTGGACACATGACCTTGGCTGCGCTGCCACCGTCCACCATTACCCTTTTCACGTTATAGCCCCCTATTCTGAGGGTGACGATTAGGGCGTCCTCGTGTGGTTGGATGGTCCCAATCTTGTCCTCCTCCGAGAAACTCAGGGCTGGGGGAGGATTCCTTCTGGACCTCTTTGGCCCCGTCCGAGGGTCCTCGGCGGGCAGTTGGGCCACAGACAACACTCGTAAAGGGGGTGTGCCTGTTCTTCCTGGCACGGCCAGGATTATATTGATCGTCCTGGCGGGCTGCCCCATAGCGGCGTCCCTCCAAGGCTCCTGGTAGGCTCGGCCCCGCTGGTCGCTGGAATGGTGCAGAAGGTGCTTCAGCCTTCCATCCTGGGCTAGTTGGTCCAGGTCGTCCCAGAGGTTCCTGCAATCCTCCGTGGCATGTCCGTGGTCCTGGTGGTATTGGCAGTAACGATCCTGGTTGCGCCTACCAGGCTCCCCCATCATCTTAGCCGGCCATCTGAAGTATGGCTCGTTCTTTATCTTTTCCAGAACCTTGTGCACGGGTTCTCGGAATACTGCGCCGACAGTCTGGGCATTGGTCGCCCCAGATTGTCCACCGAAATCCCTCCTCGGGCGGGCGTTGTTGTACCTGTCCGACCTGAAATCCCTCCTCTCCTGTGGGATGACCTTCTCCTTGCCTTTGCCTTGCAACATATCTTCCTCCACCCGCTTGTACTTGTCGATCTGATCCATCAGCTGCCGCACGCTGGTGACGGGCTTTCCGGTCAGGGACGTCCTCAGGCAGTGCCCCATTGGTAGCCCATTCTGGAATGTACTGATGGCGACGGCGTCATACTTGCCGTCCAGCTCGTTGTAGATCTCCCAGTACTTTTCCGAATAAGCCTTGAGGGTCTCCCCGTCACGCATAGATAGGGACAGCAATGCACTCATGGGCCGAGGAGGCCTGCTGTTCGTGACAAAGCGGGAACCAAAGGCCTGGGTCAGCTGTCTGTATGAGTCTATGGAATTCGTCCTTAGACCGTTGAACCACCTCATCGCCACAGGTCCCAAGCTGGATGGGAAGACTTTGCACATCAGCGCCTCATTCTTGGAGTGGACAGCCATCCTCTAGTTGAACTGGCTCACGTGCTCCACGGGGTCCGTCTTGCCATTGTAAGCAATGAAGGTTGGCTACTGGAACCGCCGAGGAAGCTCTGCCTCCTCTATACGACGCGTGAAGGGCGACCTGGAGAGCTGATCCAACGCCTTGCTCATGGCGTCGCCTCCTAAGCCCCTAGGGGTTGGGTTGGCACGCCTACGCCTCTGGTAGCGCTCCTCCTCGTGGGAGAAAGTCTCGCTAGGGGGCGTTCTTGACCTCTGCCTGTATTCATCATCGCTCTCGTCGTCGGAGGGCAGGTCAGGGCTGAGTTCGGACTGTCTCCGCTGCGCACGGCGTAGCTTCCTCTTCAGATCGTCTATCTCGCGTTGCATGGCCACCTTATCATCCTTTCTCTAGGAGGCGTGGCTATGGGCCTCTTCCGATCGCGTGACCTGGCCATCGTCGCGCTTCTGGGGAACGTGCCCGTCCTCCTGGCTTTCGCTCGCCGTTGAAGTACGCACGCTTCCTTCTCGAAATCGTCTGTTGTCGTTCTGACCGCCCCCGGGGTCGCCATAGTTACCCTGAGGCCGTGACTTCGCCGGTTCAGGTCGATTGGGAGTTCTTTGGTGGGGGCCCGATCCTACCATGTTCGACTGTTGTCCTTACTAACGCACAAGCTCTTCCCACAGACGGCGCCAATTGTAGGGACCGATTTCGGACGCTCTCCGCAGATTGAGAGAGTGGACCCAAGCCCAGCTAACCCTCCAATAAATTTCTAGAGTATGGGCTCAAGAGCTAGGCCCTAGTAAAGAATACAACGGCCATGCATGGTTGTACGTGAATGCTAGTAACCTAAGTATGGGTTGGAATACTCAATAAGGCTCCTCGGACGGGTTTGACAGAGGTTGAAGTTGTTCTTATTTCTTTCAAGAAAGGTTACAATGGTTGAGAGAGAATACACTGCTACAGTATTTCCTTTTTCTCTGGTTTTCCGTCCGTCCCTCTCACAAGAGGGACTTTTTACATTATATACCTCTCTCTCAGTTGATCCTAGCCCTACATTTGTTGATCAACCCGGCTTCTACTTGAGAGCCTGTCCCATCAGCCGCATTCCCATCCCTCCTGTGGGTTGCAGCGCCCAAGACGGCACTGTTCAGAGGTCCTATCCTCATTAATGCGGTCAGGGCGTTAGTTGAGGGCATTTAATGTGGAGGTGACAGTTCACCTGGGACTTGCTCCTCCACCATGCTTCAATGTCCGGTGCTTGGTTTTTGCTATTTGCTCCTTGGATGCTTAGGGAGGTTCCCCTTAAGGGCATGCTGTTTGCCCACTTTCTGACCTCGGTCTCCCGAGGATGTAACCATCCTCGGCAATGCTCTTTGGGCCCTGGGCTTCATACTTTCATCCTCGGACCTAGGACGCATCCTCGGCGTGGGCCTCTGGGCCTAGTCTGAAGTGGGCCGGGGTTGCTTGACTTATTCTGGCCCCACAGAGAACATAGTGAGAGAATAAGGAAGGGACCAGCCACCAATGTTACTACACAACATTGGTTCTGGTACTCAGGGCAGCAAATGGAGGGAATCAGTGATACACCAAAAACCCTAAGAAGGCACTATAAAAAGGGATGAAGCCATTAGCAAAAACCATTCAACAATAAGGAATCAGAGCAAAAGGATCCTCTGAAAAACTTCTTTAAAATTCAAAAAGTGAGAAAATAGGGAAAACACTATGAGGGATCCTGAGACAGACACTAAAGGATACACTTGGATTCAAAGGAATTCAAACCTTACAAGTCTTAGAAGTCTGCAAAGAGCTATCTACGTCTGTGACTTTTGAGCTTATTTGGACCTTGTGACATATCCTAGTGGAAGAAGGGCCCAGTGTACCAAAATTAAAAAATAACGAAATATCATTTATTTTTCTGAGGATCCTTATTTACCTTTTTTTTTATTCCTTTACTGTTCCCCAGCCATTTACTGTACAATATGTTTATATTTTATATGTATGAATATATATGTGTTGTAGGATCCATGTTTTGTGCACAACTTGATTCATAATCAGCCCAACATAGCTACAATGAACCAAACTCAGTCCACCAAACAACAAGTATAAGGCCCAGGATCCTTGTTTCTACTTGGGCTTAGGTACTATCAAAAAAAAGAACCCACAATATATATATATATATATATATGTATGTATGTATGTATGTATGTATGGGAGTGATTAACTAACACTTCAAATGAGGTTCACTACATAAAAATTTTCAAGAAGGTTCTTTGGAATGCTAAATGTTCATATTCATGTGGATGGAGAGTTCATGGAAAACATTCAATTAGAGAGAATCCAGAGGTCTTGGGGTTATTGCAATAAGAATGCAAGCATGAAATTTGTAGATATTATAGCAAAAAGTCTAGCTGTACAAAGATTTTGTAAGTATTATTGTAAATACTTTTCCTGTAGTGATGTTTTCTAAGGAATTGCGTCCTTTGACGTGTGTTTTCCATTGAAGATATTCTTATTTGGTTGTCCAATTCAATACCAGATCTTGTGTCTTGGGTTGTTCTCTTTCAATACGTTGCTTTTAGAAATGGTACTGTAGAGGTAGCTGTTATAGTTTGCCATTTAAACTCACGTTAGTCAATCACGTGTGTGTCACGTGTAATAAAATTTACCCAATTGCAATTTATTGAGCAAGAGAGAGAGAAATTAGGTTCACTGGTTCAGGCATTCACTAGAGGAGAGAGGATCTTTCAACCGAGCTGCGATATCATCGGAATTCGAGCTCTCACCGCCAATCTAGGCTTTGTGTCGCCAACTGCTCAGTTCGTTTGACAATCACTGCTGGTTGAACCCATCGCTGATCTAGACTTTTTGTTTTTTTCTCTCCCTTTTTCTTTCATTTTCTCGGCAAAACAAACAGCATCTAAAGCGATAGAGAGAGGTATCGAAACATAGAAGCCACGAACGGCGAGATCGGTTTTTCTTAGTGGCCGAGCTTGAACTCCGGTGATGCGGCAGCTTAGTTAAGAAATCATCTTTCTCCTCCGATTAAAGCCTGAACTAGTGAACCTGGTTTATTATGTCCATTACACGCTGCAAAGCGTCAAAACTCAAGATTTTTTTGTCCTTTAAAAAAAATTACTTATAAATAAGTTGAGAGAGGGAGTTTGGTAATCAATCTGTAGAATTGTATTTGTGAGAGTAGGGATAATCAGGAACTGAATTGGGTTAGTAGTGGATTGATATGATAATCGAAACAAACATCACTGGCTTCTCTTTTTCTCTCTTTTGCAAATGTAATTGAAGCTTTTTATTTACACGTGACATGCACGTGATTGACCAACTTGAGTTTAAACAGCAGACTAGCAGCTGTCTCTATTTGGCAGTTATTTGAAATTCAAGAAGCAAATCGGCTAAAATAAAAGTTTGAGGGGGAGTTTTGGCCACTACTTCAAAGTTTAAGGGGGTGTATTGGCATTTTTTCCATTACTTTAAAATCAATGTGATTGATGAATAAATCTATAAATTCTATTGTGAAAATGTAATGATCTTAACAAGTTTTTTAAGTTGTATTTGAGCAAAGGTATACTTTGTAAGGGTTTAGTTTCCTAAGTTTGATCCCTAGCCCCTATTGGCATGAATAAATCTCAGTTTCTTAGTGTTTCCCCTTACCTTGAGGGAGATTACTATGCCTACCGGAAGGTTCAGAAGAGTGTTCCTTAATTCTTTAAATGATGAGAACATGGTATTTGTCGCCATGAAATTTAGACAATTTCTCAAAGTTAGGAAGGTAAAAAGTAGAATAAACCCCTAGACCTACTAGACAACTTAAGAGTGAAGCTAGTTGTAGACACCCATTTAACACTAGATAAAAATCTTTAGTACCCAGCGGTAATAAGGAGCTTGAACTTTTTCCCTTTTAAATGGGTTACCCACACCGACTTTAAACTTCAAATCTCCTTACAAGATTCTGTTTAATACATGCCCAAACTACTACCATCCTAGCACCTTCGGATGTACCTGCTATCCTTATTTTGGGCCACATAAGAGCACTTGCATCAGTTGTTCTATAAATATGCTATTTTGAAACACAAAAAAGTTACTTTATCTATTTTAACACACCATAAATATGCTATTTTGAAACACAAAAAAAATTACTTTATCTATTTTAACACACCACTTTACAATACACCTTACATCACATCTTCTATTTTAACATTCATCATATTAAAATATTATAACCAACCTATTAAAATAATATAAATAACCCAACAAAAATACTCACTCATTTATTTTCTCTCTCTAAGTCTGAACTCTCAAATCTGAAGCTTTGTAAGATGTCCAGTAGTCACCGTAGCTCTCCCTTGTAGGAATTTCTCTCTCTCTCCTCTAGTAAGAGATTTCTCTCCTCTCCTTTCTGGTAGAGTCTCTTTCTCCCCCTAGTGGGGCGTCTCACACTCTTAGATACATACTCTCCTCCATAATGGAAGAGGAGGTAGTTAACAGTCTTCAAAAGCTCAGTCTCACCAAGGAAGAAGAAGCAGAAATATCAATCACAACTCATAGCAGACAGACCTTTTGGAGGAATGCTCTTTAAGCCTGTTTGGAAGACTACTCTCGGACAAACAACAGAACCAAAGAGCTCTGAAAAGCATGCTACAAGCAGCATGGAAGATGGGTTCAGAGCTACAAATAATTGAAGTAGGAAATAACACTTTGCAATTCAAGTTCAGCTCTCGCTATCAAATGGAATGGGTTAAAAACAATGGGCCTTGGAACTTTGAAGACAATCCGCTACTTTTATGCAGATGGAAAAAGGGTCTCACATCAGAAAACATTGTCTTCACTCATTCCCCGTTTTGGGTGCAACTATGGGGCTTACCATTTGAGCTTATGTCTGAGGGGGTAGGCCGTGATATTGGGAATAGCATGGGACGCTTTATTGAGATTGACAAGCGAGCTAACCAATCCGAGCAAGCAAAATTCGTGCGCATAAGAGTTGATCTTCCCATTGATAAGCCATTACGCAAAGGAGGAAATGTAGTGGGCATGTACAGTGACAAGTACTGGGTTCATTACAAATATGAAAGGCTGCCAACGTTTTGTTTTCTTTATGGCAAGATGGGTCATGATGATAAACATTGTCATGCTTGCTCAGATAGACAGAACGCAACACCCTAATATGGTGACTGGTTAAGGGCGTTTGGAACGTCTAAAGGTGGAAGTGGCAGACCGAGACGTTTCTCTAATGGCGGCCACAGTGCTGGTAGAAATAACCTAAGTGATGGAAAAGATCAACTGTTTGAGAATGCACTCCAGCCCTTTCCGGCAACTCCGGGTGGAGAATGCTCTAACAATGGCTGCATTCAAAATTCAAAAAAGGCACAAGATTCAAGAAAAACTAATCAGATGAGGGGATGTGATGTTAAGGGCACTTCAGCGTGTCAGGCAGCAGAAAGTAGGGTGGGATTAGACAACTTGGATGCCGGTTCACAGGTTATGAGGCAAGTAAGGGCCTCACGTGATGGAGAGTCTATGCCAATTCCTATGGAAACATCCAGTACTGGTGTGTTAGTTAGTGATACAGTTTCAAATGTGGGCCAAAATGCACAGGAATTAAAAGACCTACCCGAAGTTACTAGCCCACACAAGCCCACGATTTTGGTCCAAGCACATGACATAAGTGGAGAACAAGCTGATCAGGGAGTGACAAAGGCCCAAGCTAGAAAGGGCCGAATAAATAAACTTACTAGGGAGCAAGGACTCGCCCAAGGTAAGGCCTCTGAATCCCAAAGCTCAATTCTAGGCTTGAAAAGGCCTGGCTTTCAAATTTTCTCAAACGGTGAGGAGAAAGTCTTTAGAAGACAGAAGTGTGGTGGTCTTGTTGGAAGTCCCAATAATGATGATATATCGGCGACGACTGCTGTGCAGCGCCGCCAAGAGCCATGAATTCGTTAGGATGGAACTGCCGAGGGCTTAGGACCCCCCGGTCAGTTCGAGCGTTGCATGATTTAGTGTGACAATGGGCTCCTAAAATAGTTTTCCTATCGGAAACTAAGTTAAAATCGAAGCGTATGGAAAGAATTAGAAATCAAATTTGGTTTTGCAAATGGGCTTTTTGTTTCAAGTTATGGTCGTAGTGGAGGTCTAGCACTTCTTTGGACGAGGGAGACTGACCTGGAAATTAAAAGCTTTAGTAATCATCACATTAATGCGGTAGTCACAGAGGCAAACTCAAATTTTAAATGGAGAATTATTGGGTTCTATGGCCATCCTCAGGCTCATTTGAGACAGTTCTCATGGGATTTACTTGCTTATTTAAAAAATCAATACCAGCTTCCTTGGATTTGTTTTGGAGACTTCAATGAGATTTTATCTATCGAGGAGAAATCGGGTGAGCTGTTGCATTCCCAAGGGCAGATGGAAAAGTTTAGAAATGTGGTTAATCACTGTGGCTTTAAGGACCTAGGCTATTTTAGGCCTGACTTTACCTGGTGTAATATGCAGGAAGGTGCCGGTAGGATGTATCTCAGACTTGATAGAGTATTTGCTACAAGTGATTGGGTGGACAAATTTGGTGCGGTCAGAGTCTACCATTTAGTTGATTCTACCTCGTACCATTGCGCTTTGTATTTATCTGATCCTAAGGCCCCCAAGCTGCCACGTGCTCGCCGGTTCCATTTTGAGTCTATGTGGACAAAGAAAGAGGAATGTAAGGAAATTATTAGAGCGGCTTGGTGCTCAGGTAATGTTTTAAGTTTGCCTAGTGGGATTGCGTCTGCTCTTTCCGCTTGTGCAGCTGACCTTAAGGCTTGGAGTTCTGCTACATTTGGGCAAATTCCAAAGGCAATTCAGGAAAAAAGAAAGAAGCTTAGTTCCTTAATTCAACTTGATAATGATGGGTCTTTGGGTGAGGTGATAAACTGAGCACGGAAGTAAATTAATGATCTCCTTGATAGTGAGGAGATTTATTGGGGTCAACATTCAAAAGCCCACTGGCTCAAAGAGGGTGACAAGAATACTAAATTTTTTCATGCAAGGGCCTCTGAAAGATGGAAGCAAAATACAATCTTGGGAATCTGGGACAAACATGGTAACTGGTGTGGGGATCTGGACAGTATTGCCAGAGCTGCCATTTCCTATTTTGAGGAATTATATATCACCTCCCACCCGGGTCAGTCAGAGAGTGTAATTGCTCCCATCCTAACCTTGGTTACTCTAGAAATGAACTCAGAGCTTTCTAGAGCCTTTACAAGGGAAGAAGTAGTCTCGGCCCTCAAGCAGCTGCATCCATCAAAATCGCCTGGCCCTAATGGTATGTCTGCCCTTTTTTTCCAAAAATATTGGATATTGTAGGCACTAATGTTTCTAATATGGTCCTAAATGTTCTTAACTCTGGCATGTCTTTATCTGATATCAATAAAACCAATATTGCTCTTGTGCCAAAAACCAATAATCCCCAAAGAATGACTGAATTCAGACCAATTAGTCTATGCAATGTGGTTTATAAGCTTGTTTCTAAAACTCTAGCTAATCGTCTCAAAGCTATTCTTTCCTATATTATTTCAGAAAATCAAAGTGCATTCACAACTGGCAGGCTTATTACAGATAATGTTTTGGTGGCTTATGAAATTATGCACTACCTGAAGCACAAGAAATGTGGGCAAGATAGCTTCATGGCTGCAAAGCTAGACATGAGTAAAGCTTTTAATAGAGTAGAATGGTGCTTTATTGAAAAAGTTATGAGAAAGATGGGCTTTTATGAGAATTGGATCAATCTAGTGATGAATTGCATATCCTTCGTGTCTTACTCTGTCATTATTAATGGCACAACGTATGGGAGCATTATGCCTACTAGGGGGCTACGACAAGGCGACCCACTGTCCCCGTATTTATTCCTTCTGTGTGCAGAAGGTTTCTCGGCCCTTATTCATGATGCGGCAAGGAACAATCAGCTGAATGGCATCTCCATTTGTAGGGGGGCTCCAAGAATCACTCACATTTTCTTCGCTGATGACAACCTCCTCTTTTGTAGGGCCAATGTTACTAAGTGTAGTAAGCTAAAAAAAATTCTTAGTATGTATGAGTTAGCTTCGGGGCAAAAGATCAACACAAACAAATCTTCTATCTTTTTCGGCCCAAACATTTCCCAAGAGCTTAAAGATGAGATTATAAACATCCTTGGGTCAATGCAAGACTCAAATCATGAAAAGTACCTTGGCCTCCCCTCAATCATTGGTAGATCTAAGAAGCTTGTCTTTGCAGAGATTAAAGAGAAGGTAAGCAAGAAGCTAGCAGGCTAGAAGGGTAATTTGCTCTCTATGGGTAGGAAGGAAGTCCTTATTAAAGCAGTGGCCCAAGCCATTCCTACTTACACAATGAGTTGCTTCCAACTTCCAAAAACTCTCTGTGAAGATCTTGAAAATTTGATGAGGAGCTTTTGGTGGGGCCAAAAACACCAAGAGACCAAAATGGCCTTGGTTAGTTGGAAAACTATGTGCATGCCTAAGTCGCAAGGGGGAATGGGTTTTAGAAATTTGCAGGCCTTCAATCTTGCCTTGCTTGCAAAACAAGCTTGGAAAATCCTCACAAACCCAAGTTTCTTGGCAGCCCGTATTCTTAAAGCGAAATATTTTCCCTTTTGTGATATTCTCCATGCAAGTCTAGGCAGCAGCCCATTTTACACCTAGCGGAGTATCTTTAACAGCCTAGAGGTTTTGCATAGTGGTACAAGATGGAGAGTTGGAAATGGACGTCTAATCCACATTTGGGATGACAAATGGCTCCCAAGCCCTTCGACCTACAAAGTCATCTCTCTTCCTTGCCCTTATGAGGACTACCCCATGGTCTCATCTCTTATTGATCCAATGACTAGATGGTGGAAGTTTGAGACTGTTTGTGCCCTCTTCCTCCCTTTTGAGGCTGATATCATTTTAAAAATCCCCCTAAGTTAAAATCTTCCTAATGACAAGCTCATTTGGATAGGGAATAAGAGGGGTGAGTTCATAGTTAAAAGTGCCTATTTTGTCGCAAGCAAACTCCTTGACTCAAGGGATGAAGGGGAATGTTCCTCTGGTGATTCAAATGCTAGGATTTGGAGGAAAATCTGGTCTCTAAAGCTTCCGAAAAAAATCAAGATTTTCTCTTGGCGCGCTTGTGTAAATGGCCTTCTCGTACTCACAAAAAAGGCTGCTAAAGGTATTCAAACTTGTTGTGTTTGTCCAATCTGTGATGAGGCGCCTGAAAGCCACCTTCATGTGTTAATCTCTTGTGATTTTGCTCTTTCGGTGTGGTCCCTTTGGAATGACTACCCCATTGATTTGCTGCTAAATGCAACAGATTTCAATGATTTGGTGCTCCATCTTTGCTCTTCTCCGTCTACTTTGTGCCTGGAATTTTTCTTTGCAGTTGCTTGGTCGATTTGCTGCAATAGGAACAAGCTCATCCACGATGAGAACAGTATGCCGCCTTTGCAAGTTTTGGAGATTGCTAAGAGCTTGGTTGAGGATTTCAGGGAGGCCTCCCGTGGGGCTTCCCCTCTCCTCCGTCCCCATAATGTGGCTGGGTTGCTCCCTCGCTAGGCTATTTCAAGGTAAATGTGGATGGTGCCTCTTCCATCGATGGCAGTGGTGTCTCTGGTGTAGGAGTTGTCATTCGAGACGAGTTGGGTGTAATTGTTGCTGCTCTCTGTAAGGCTCTGCCCATGCACTACCCAGCGGAGTGGACAGAATTTTTGGCTTTGGAGCACGATGTTCTCTTAGCTCAGGATTTGAACCTTTCGGAACTTCGAATCTGATGCCTTTTCGGTCATTGCAACAGTATCTCAAGTCAGCAATGGTGGCATAATGGGACATCTTGTGCAAAGCATTCAGTCCGTGGCGTCTGTTTTCGATTGCTGTAAGTTTTGTCACGTGAAAAGGGATTACAACTGGGCTGCTCATGAGCTAGCCCAATTTGCTAAGTGTAATCAAGCTTCCAATCTCTGGAAGGGTGTTATCTCGCCCTGTTTAGTTCACTTATGTCAATCTGGCCTAGGTTGTTTATGTTAGCTTTTGGCCTTTGTTGTACTCCTTTTCTTATGTTAATGAAATACAAGTTTCTCTTCAAAAAGAAAAATCTGAAGCTTTGTTTCTCTCTGTCTCTCTTTTCCTCTTTGTCTCACTTCCTCTCTCTCACGCTCCAATCCCAGAAAGAAAGAAAAAAGAAAAAAGAAATCACCATCACTACAACCACCATATTTGTAACCCAACACCACTTTTTGCAAGAATTAAATAAAAATAAAAAGAAAGAAAGGAAAAAATATATATTAAACCTGTTTTTGATTGACCCAAGCCAAACTTAACCAACAACCAATATTAATCAACCCAACCACCGCGATCAACACAGACCAAACAACAGATAAAGCAAAACCCAAAATCAACCCAAACTTCACATTCACCGTGACCACAGCCCAAGATAAATGTGTGAGAGAGAGAGAGAGAGAGAGAGCAATACCCAAGCTTTCGATTGAGAGAGACAGAGAAGAGAAGAAGAGACAAACCGAGAGATTAGATAGTGGGTGAGAGAAGAGGCAAAAGAGAAGAAGAGTAGAGAATGAATGGGTGAGGGACAAATGAATGAATACTTTATTATTATGAGAGAGAAAGTTGAATAAAAAAATATTCAAAAATTTTTGCATTTTCTTCTATACCGTTTGAATGATAGAAGAGTACTGTAGCTCGTGCCAAATATTTTTGGCTTTTGGTACACTTGATGAACTTCACGACATGTGGTTTTCACGAGTCCACCTTTCCATTTGAAGCCACAAAATCTAATTCATCCACCTTAGACACTTATCAACGGTGGGTTAATCTACCTATCCCATTACCAGGTCAGCACTCCTTCCTTCCTTCTACTAAGCTATCTCTATCTGTACCTTAGCCCAATTCCTCTATGACACCCAACTCTATTGCCATTATTCTAGGTTTTTTCTACTGCACTTACATTACTTGTGTAAGTTATTAGCA
Organism: Quercus ilex subsp. ballota; assembly: GCA_032727855.1. Taxonomy (NCBI): domain Eukaryota; kingdom Viridiplantae; phylum Streptophyta; class Magnoliopsida; order Fagales; family Fagaceae; genus Quercus; species Quercus ilex. Next base: position 30,529,583 of record CM064910.1, on the reverse strand, counting down.
CACATTGTTTATTAATATAAAAGATAAACCTTGTACTTTATTTTATACAATTCAATACAAAGTCTTTCAGCTTTTAACAATTACAACTTTTAACAATTACAATGCTACAAGCAAAGTACACAAGAATTAAATCAAACAACAACAACAAAAAACAAAAACAAAAAAACCGAGAAGGAAATATAGAAGCTTCGTACCTTTGTTCAGGATACCAAATTATCAATGAAGCAAGAACTGGCTGCTTTTACCAAAAAAAAAAAAAAAGAACTGGCTGCTGCTTTCCGCTGCGTATACCTCCTTTCAGAATGCTGAGCAATTGAACAAGGACAGTCAATTTGGTAAATGAATAAACGAGAAGGGCAAATAATATCTAGATCTTTTCTCTCTGTTTTCTTGCTTTTTATAGTAAAGGAAATAAATAGCCAAATTGAAAATGCAATAGCTTCAACAAGGCTCGACTTTGGTGTAAGGTCTTCACATCACCCTCGGTGAAAGACTCTTGCTATTATACCGAGGCTCGAATTTTTCCCCTCGTCCACAACTCACTTAAAAATAAAGAATAGAGCAACTAGACAAAGTACCTGTCTCCTACGCGCCACAACGTTGCCAGTTGTTTTTCTGCTCGCTAATGGGAATCAGACTTTAAGTTGAAATGTTGGAACCGCCTAACACACTTTTTTTTGTCCTTAAAAAAAAAAAAAAAAAAATTTATTTTAGTAAAACCAAGCGGAGAATGAAATTTCAAAAAGTACAACAAAAACTATATGGTAAAGAGTAAGAAGTATCTTTTTTTCTCTGTATTTAGAAATGTAGTAACGTAAGACCAAATTGAGCAAAATGATAACTCCCAACAAAAACTAAGATGAAAAGTTGGAAGTACTAAGTATATGACTTTTCTTTTTTTTTTAAATGTAAAACCAAATTGAGGAACCCGCAATGAAGACTAAAATGATTTTTTTTTTTTCTCTGTTATAAATAAGACGAAAGGTTGGACGTATCTGACTTTTTTTTTAATGTAAAATCAAATTGAGGGAACGACAACTTGCAACGAAAATTAAGATAAAACTTTTTATTTTTAATATAATAAGATGAAAGTAAATATCTATCTTTAAATCAGAAAAAGAAAAGAAAAGAAAAAAACTATGACCTAAGTATCTGACCTGACTTTCTTTTTTTTTTTTTTTTTTTAAGTAAAGAAAAAATAAAGTGAGAGGAAGACACAACACACAAACTGCAGCAAAAGTTTGAATAAAATGATGTTGAATTTGTATTAATTTCTGACCCTCCACTTAATCTGCAAAACAAAGATTACTCACACAGGTCAAAGGAATTAATGCAGTACTGATCTCCACATGCGAATGAAAATGGACAGTCACACGCTCGAAATGATAAACAGATTATGATCTGAATTGAAGCAGATCTGACGATGTGTATCCTCGTACAGAAAAACAGGAGAAATAAAATTAACGCCAACAATCACTCAACAAAATTAAATTTCTATTAGGATTTGGTGTAGAACTTATAATTACACCATTCATTCAAAGATAATCAATATAGATTTTTTTTTTTTTTTTTTTGGTCAAATAAAACAATAGAAAGTAAACAATCAGTCAATCACAATCCTATTAATCCACTATTAAAAAAGAACAAGGATAAAAAAATAAAAATAAAAAACACGCAAGGCAGTACAACCTTAACACCTTCTACTAGGACAAGGCGCCAGAGAATGCCTAAGCTTCAGGTAATATTTCGAACACCACAAATACACGATTCGTAAGAACTCTATTTTCTGTCTCTCCCTCTTCTTTATTATATATAACATTTAAGCAAGATTTTTGCAATCTTGTACATCACTCACAGATTAAAGATCCTCCAACTTTAGTCCAGGCTATAGATTCACATTTACATGATCCAATTTATTATTGCTGATTGATTGACTATGAGCAATTCAATCAACCAAGACGTGGGCCCTACCATTTTAGAAAAATGTGAAATAATTCAAAAAGAAAGTGACATTATCAGACAACAGCACATGGGTGATTATGACCGACAAAAAAAAAGACAACAATCAATCAAAATATGGCCTACCACGGTACCACTTTGGAAGTGAAAAACGAGGATATCAAAACCAAGGCAAAACCCATAAAATTAATTAATTAAACACATCTGACCAGGTGGAACTAATAAATATTTTAACCAAAAAAAAAAACTAAGAAATAGTTTGATTCAAATACATCTGATTAGTTTTTTAAAACGAATGTTTTTTTTTTTAATCTTATACAAGAAAATGTTGATGCTTGGTTCAAATATATTGCTATTTTATTTGATATGTTCTATCTTTTAATCAATTTGAAAGCTCAAATTTGTGATAAAATACAAGAGCTTGTTCAGACCCTAATTAAAAATTATGGCTAGATTACTTTTACTCTAACTTAAATTAAGTGCGAAATAAGAGTAAAAAAACACAATAAACCAATAGCACTACCCTAAGCCATATTCATCCATCATCAACAATAAAATAAAAGCTTAAAGAGTAGTAAAGAAAGATAAAAATACAAGATAACACTGAGACGTGTTATCGAAGAGAAAACTAAAGAATTCGGCGAAAAATCTCTCCACGTCTCTCCAAGTCAAAATCTATTTACTAGATAATAAAGTTGAAACACACAAATAATAAAAGACCCTCCAAATCTAGTCTACCCCGTATACTTGAGTCGTCAAGCTCCTACCAGGCTTCTCGGAGTCTAATCTCTTACCAACAAATCAAAAAAGGAACAACTAACAAAGCATCTTTGATGTTCATTGTTCAAGACAACAAGATAACATTGGGCAGAGGGACGAGCGGGCCAGCAGGGGCTATGACCCTCCGTACTTTTGAAATTCTTCCCCTCCCTTTATTGCAATATTATTGGTTAAGGCATATAAAGTTAACATTTATTTTTTTTAATTTATCTAAAATTAATTGATTTTTATACGTTTTATATTTTTCAAAACTATTAATACACTTAGACATGTAATTTAATTTGTTTAACAAAAAAAATACTTTTTTTTTAGGGGCAAAAAAAAAATTCTTCATTTAACATGTTTTCAAAAAGAACAATTGTGATTACTGTAATTTAATGGATAATTACACATTGCTTAATAAAATAAAAATATTTATTTTGAATTATACAAAACTGACTTCATGAAATTTTCTTATATATGAAATATATATATATATATATATATATATATATTATTAAAGGCATGCTTTAAGTATTACATGTGTCGTCGGTGCGTGTTTAAAATGGACAATGTTTGTCCCTAAAAAAATGGACAATGTGTGGCTACAACTTCACACAATATATTTAAATTTTGATATGAATTTTGATAAATTCATCATGGAATAATATTTTATTCTTATATCTTCTATATTTGCAAGATTTTTAAAAGGTCAGAAATCAATATTTATGTCATCTATCAAATATTTATATTTCAAGTTTTTGTAGTTTAAAATTATGCATTAAAAATAAATTTATGGATCAAATAGTAAATGATTTTTGATCAACAAGAAATTTGACATGCTTGTTGAGAATATAAAGAACATGCAATCCAATAATTAAATTTTCAAAATATGTAAAAAAGTTATATCTTTTTAGTGGATGTTGGAGCAAACTCGAAGTACACGTACGCAAGCTTACAACATGCGCGCGCATATTTAAGGTTTCTATATGCTTTTCTTTCACTAAAACATCCTTTAAGCTAAAGACTTACAAGATTGGGCCCTAAACCAACCCTTGGCCTCTAAGTGATATCGTCATTAGGGAACAAGAGCTTAAGTTATAATGGATACAAAATGAAGTGTTTACAATAGTGTTTGTATAAATTTACTCTCGTGCCTCTATTACATAAAAAAAAATTACTCTCTTCATCCCAAAATGTTGGTCCTGTAAAGAAAATTCAACTTTTTAAGATAACATTATTTAAGGGACTGATAAGTTTAAGAGAAGATGCAAATTAAAAAGGTGCAAATTTCCAAAACCACACTCATTATTTTAAGAGAAGTACTACATCCACAATTTTTTCACAACAAATCATAGGTGATAAATTGTTATTGATTCGAATTTGAATTCACCAATGATATACTTTTTTGCCCACCAATATTAACCTATAATAACCTACCACTGAACATTTATTGTGAAAGTATTATGAAAATATTGTACATATAGCATTTCTCTTAATTTAAACTATGAAAAAAGAATGACATTGAATTTTTAAATAAAGTAAAGGTAAAATATAAATTTTATTTATTAATTTTGGAAAGAAGATTTCATTTTGGAACATCTCAAAATACTATTTTGATCCTTACATTTTGGTAGCAATTAATTTGATCCTTGTTATTTTCATCATAGAGTCAATTTGATCCCTACCGTTAAATCACTAACGGAAAATGTCTATATGACAAAAAGTGTATATTATTGACACACTTAGGGCTAGGGATGGCAATTTTGCCCTGTCCCGCTTAACTCGCCCCTCCCTGCTTCTCCCCGCACAGGTTTTTCCCGCCCCGCAAAGGTAGTGGGGCGGGGTTGGGACAAAATTTTAACCCCGCACCACAGGGCAGGGCGAAGATGGGTTTAGACTTTTTAGACCCACCTTGCCTAGACCCACCCCGCCCCGCCCCTTCTCGTTCCCGCCCCACCCCTCGTTGCTAAGGGTTATAATTGTAAATTTTTTATATCCTAAAACCCTACTATTTAAACAAACATATCAATATTAGTTTATTTTATTCTACTCAATGTGGTTCTTTGCCTTTATTTTGTTATGTGTTATACTATGAGTTTTTTTTTTTTTTTGGTGATTGTCTTGTTAAACGCTTAAATATATTATTCAATTTTTTCTAAAAATTGATTTGATTTGATGGGATAAATTTAGTTGTAATTTCAAGTATATTTTTATTAATAAAATAGGTTTTATTAAAAAAATTGTACTAGTTGTAAGGTAAATTAACAAAAAGTAGAGTTTTACAGGGTTAGGCGGGGCGAGAATGGGGCGAGAAATTTTTCACCGTCATGCGGGGCAAGGCGAGAATGAGACAAGACAAAACCATGCAGGGCGGGGACGAAGACCCCATCCTTCGCCCCCACCCCACCCCACCCCACCCCACCCCACCCCACCCTATTGCCATCCCTACTTAGGGCTAATGTGGCTTATAAAATAATATTAAAAAATTATAATAAACAAAAAAAAAATGCCACCTTGCCTAAAAAATATATAAAAATTAGAAAAACACAAGAAAAAAACAAAATTAATTCCTCAATTAAATCAAAAAAAGAAAAAAAAATCCGCATGAAATTTTTTTTTTCTTTCACTTTCTTGCCAACTGATCACACAAATACATCCAAAACAAAATCATCTCTAATTCATTTTCTCTTCTTTTCTTCCACTTTCCTGGTAACCAAACACCGAAACCCATCTAAATATCAAATTCCCCAAGAACAACTGTCGACCACCACTAATCATCGACACCCACTAAAACCCAGTCACACCGCAACAACAAAACCCAAATGAACCCATGCTAGAAACCTCAAATCAATCCAACCCATCGGTAGCAACAAAACCAGATCAACTTAAAGCAAAATTTTGAGACCAAAGCAACCAACAATGCAACAGTGAGAGAGGTTGTGTTTCAAGCTCATCAAATCTCAGTTTGTTTATTGCGCAAAACTGGGATGACATTGCCATGACTAGCCATGTTTGTGCATATATATATATGGGTTTGGTGGCCGATAGAAGGCTTAATGGATTGATGCTATTGCTAAATCTTAGATTTGATTGATGACATTTTTATTGCTTAATTATGTGTTCATAACAGACCCACTTATGCCCCCCAATCCATTCACTGCTCTACTCCAAGAAACTCTGCCCTTTGGAAATTACCCAAATGACATGTCTAACAACTTAGAAACTGTAGCTCACCATGAAAACCTTCAAGAACTCATCTAGACCCCAATCAACCCTCAGACACTAATAAATTTTGATATGGCGAACAGATTGCAGTGGGTGATGTTGCTGTGTTATGAGACCGTGTGAATGGATTTCTTCTGGTATGTAGTGAATATTTTCAGCCTAATTAATTTTGTTTTTGTATTTTTCTGATTTTAAAATATTTTTAGGTGATGTTGCATTTTTTGTTGGTTAATTTTTTTTAATATTATTTTCTATTCCACGTTAGCTTTAAGTGTGCTTACAATGCACATAGTTTGCCATATAGACATTTTCTGTTAATAACTTAATGGTAGGGACCAAATTAACTCTAAGTTGAAAATAACAGGGACCAATTGGACTGCTATTAAAATGTAGGGACCAAATTGATTGCAGCCCCAAAATGTAGGCACGAAAATAGTATTTTTGCCTAGTTTATAAGGAAAAGAAACAAATGTTTGAAAAAAAAAATGTTTATGCTTGAAAAAGAAAAAAAAATGGGGGGGGGGGGGGTGGGGGAGAAAAAGAAAAAGGCTAAACTGATGTGAAGGTGGAGAGGGGCAAATGGATAATTTCTCATCTTAAGTCCACTTTCTCTCCAATTTGGGAAGAAAACAAAACCTTCACAAAATCATCCCCTCCAACCAAACACACACCTTACAAATCAGTAATCAGCAATCACCCCACTTTTCTCTCCAACATGTGACCCCAACCAAACATAGCCTTAATGCGGGTGTAAATTCAATGAATATGCGTGTGTGTAATTCATGTTGCTTTTCAGTTGATCATAAACTTTGAGTAGTACATATATTTTTAAAAATGGAGCTTTACATGAGCTAGCTAAACGGTAAACCATATAAATGCCAACACTACCCCCAAAACCTAAAAATTACCAAAATACATCCTAAACCTAAAAAATTTCCAAAATACTCCCTAAACCTAAAAAATGACCGAAATACCTCAAAAACCTAAAAAATAACTGAAATACCCCCGAAACCTAAAAAATTTACCAAAATACCCTGAAACCTAAAAAATGACCAAAATAACCCCAAAATCTTAAAAAAAAAAAAATGATCGATAAAAACCATTGAAACCTAAATTATGACCAAAATACCCCTAAACATGTAAGATGACCAAGATACACCTAAAACATCTAAAATTACCGAAATAGAGGTTTAGGGTATTTTGGATGTTTCGAGGATATTTTCGACAAATTAAAGGTTCTAAGAGTATTTCAGTAATTTTTTAGGTTCCATGGTTATTTTGATCATTTTTTAGATTCTAAGGGTATTTTAGTCATTTTTTAGGTTACAAGGGCATTACTGTCATCTTTTTGGTTTTAGGGTTATTTCAATAATTTTTAGAGTTTTTGGTTATTTCGGTAAATTTTTAGGTTTTGGGGTATTTCTGTAATTTTTTAGGTTTTTGGGGTATTTAGGTTTTTTTGAGGTTTCAATGGTATTTTGGTCATTTTTTGGGTTTAGAGGGTATTTTGGTCATTTTTTGAGTTTCGGGGGGTATTTTGGTATTTTTTGGGCTTTGGGGGGTATTTTGGTCATTTTTCAGGTTTCAAGGGTATTTTGGTCATTTTTTGGGTTTGGGGGTATTTTGTTCATTTTTTAGGTTTTGGGGGTATTTTGATAATTTTTTGGGTTTTGGGGGTACTTTGGTCATTTTTAGGTTTCGGGGGTATTTTGGTCATTTTTAGGTTTCGGGAGTATTTTGGTAATCTTTTAGGTTTTGAGGGTATTTTGGTCTTTTTTTAGATTTTGGGGTATTTTGGTAGTTTTTAGGTTTTGGGGGTATTTTGGTAATTTTTAGGTTTCGAAGGTATTTTGGTCATTTTTTGGGTTTTTGGGGTATTTTGATCTTTTTTTTGGGTTTTAGGAGTATTTTGGTCATTTTAGATATTTTGGAGGTATTTTGGTCATTTTAGTAGTTTTTAAGCATATTTGGTGATTTTAGAGATTTCATGGGTATTTTGGTCATTTTAGTGGTTTTTGAGCAGATTTAGTCATTTTAGAGATATCGGGAGTATTTTGATTAGTTTAGAGGTTTCATGGGTATTTTGCTCATTTTAGAAATTTTGGCGATATTTTCCTCATTTTAGAGATTTTGGGGATAATATTGGATGTTCAAGGGTATATTGGTAATTTTGGAAGTGTAGGGGTATTTGCGCCATTTTAGGTATTTAAAGGTATTTTGGTAATTTTAGAGGTCAAGAGGGTATTCAAGTAGTTTTAGAGGCATTTGGGTCATATTGGGTTAAATGGGTACTTTCCCTCTTAGTATGAGAGTAATGTAATTGATTCAAAATCCTAGAATAAGGTTCACATCTTCAATTGACAAACCATAGGGATTCAGTGTCTATCAAAGCTCGCATTAGAACTTCAGAGTTCCCCTCCAAAACAACTTGGTTGATACCTATATCCACGGCAAACTGGAGTGCCTTAGAAGCAGCCAATGCTTCATCCTTGTTAATAGAATAGTATCGAATAGAAAAATAGTAATAGTCGAATCTGAATCAGATTTGAAATAGAAGAATTGTACTAGTCACAGAAATTACCATTCGAATTTGAATCATATTTCAATTAGTATAATAGTAAGATTCCTTAAATTAAAAGAAAAAGAAAAGTAATTTAAAAAAAAAAAAAAAAATAGCCTAATAGAACAAAGACTAGGATAATTGACACACTAAATATTTGCCAATAATTAACCTACATCTAATTTTGGGGGCAATGATTTTGTGGTACTTGGCCTAAAGTTCCAAATGAATTTTTTAGTCAGGCTCCCAAATTACTTGTTTTTTATGGATGTAGAATTTCCTACAATGGAAAAACCTCTTAAAGCCAACCCAACGGCCCAAGAAAAAGTACTTCAGGCCCAATCTGTATTTTCTTACCCGGTATGTGTGCTTCTCAAGAAGACTCAAGCTTAGTAGTGTTGAGCTTACCCTTTTTTTATGGTTCCTCTCTTTTCTCTCGTTTATCTCTCCCAAAATTACCAGCCCCCTCCCTCTAACTATTAGCCTCTATTTATAGACTTCTCTTGTGGAGTCATCATGATGAGAGAGTGGTTTTTTATGTTGGTGGGTCCCTATGGGACAAATTCTTGACCAAATGGACCCACTTCTCATGACTGACGCGACTCTCTTGAAACTTGCATCCATCACCAAATAGTGCTTGGCAAGCGATTTTCCTCAAGGTATTATCATTCTTCTCTGTTCAAGCCCCAACTTGGCATTGGGTCCCCAACTTTGTGACCTTATGAGGACTGATGGGCTGGACGTCGACTTTATACCAAGCTCCGACCTGATATGGGCCCCGACCTGGCTTTGGGCCCTGAACTCTTAAGCATAAGGAGGCTAATGGATTGGGCCCATACCTGATGGCCATATAATTTTCTTTCCTTGGAGAGTGTTAATGGGCCTTCTCAAATTGTTGGAGTAGAAACCTCGATATTAGGACACTACATAAGGAAGATATATAAACGGTATTTTTTGGATAGTAAGGCTGAGAGAAAGGTATTAATCATCCATCACTAAGACCCCCAAAGCTCTGATACCAATGAGCTTGAACTTCCAACGTTCCTAAGCAACCCCAGAGAGTGTAGAATGATGGTTTAAAATGGGTTTCACAGAGATGGACAATCAATGACATGGTTACATAATGCATACTCACCACTTTTCAGGGCTTGTTAGGGTAAAACATTTTTTTTCCTTGTTTTTTTACAATTGTTGACGTGGATAACATGCTAACATCTTAGCATCAATCACATGTCAAATCAACAACCATGAAAATAATCGTAAGAAATACCGTATTTCTGAACTTATTGTAAATATAATTTAGTACTAAAGGATTTCAATACATATAACAAATTTTTAAAAATTGGTCACACGTCAAACATCAACAGAATAAAGGTAGAAGAACCGAGCAAGATTTTATAAGTGAGATAGGTTCCCAAATAGTTTAAGAACGTCTAGTTTTACAAGTAGTTTTTATTAGCAATGTTTTCACAAAGCTTCGAAATAATGTCATATTCCTAATTATTCTATGATGAATGCACATCATACTCGAAAGTAATATTTTCATCCGGAACAAATGCTTTTATGAAGTTAAAATGATGCACAAATTGTAGTCTGAGAAGTAGATTTTCTATGTCCAATTTGTAAACCCTAAGTCTATGCTACATGTACATAGTGCTTGGGAGAACTTAGTAATGTAAGATACCGCCTAACAAACATTATCATAGAAAGGCACTACTGAATCCTGTAACAAAAAATAATCATATTCTGACAAAAATGATACATTCCTATACTTTCCCCATCAGAAATTTAGGGAAACGAAATGCAGATTGGAGACACTGTAGCTTAGTCTGATTATTTTCATGTCAACCTCCAACCTTAGCAACCTTTCTTTGCTCAATTTGACCAGTTAATGGGCACTGCATCTCGGTCCAACTTATTGGAACCATTGTTTCACCTACAATAAAAAAATCAATAGTTGAGGCATAATCATAGATGTTTCATTAAGTGTTATATTTCATCTTATGGATCAAAGCATAAATACAAACGATACTTTTCAACCAGGCTTAATTTTCTTCCTTAGCAATCTCATACAATTTAGCATCCAAACAGAAGCAAGTTAATCAACAGCTAAGATTTATCCAAGTGAACTGAAGTAGGATTCATAGATAATTAAATTGGACAAGAAAAATGTGAGATATATAATTGAAAAGATCACAAAAAGAAGCAAAAACTGATTTTGAGTTCCATAAAGAGATTAGTTAAGAAAAGAATCACACGATGACCACTCAAACATAACATTATTAAACTCGTGATACACAGCTCTCCAAAAATAACGCCCTAAACAACTGATTTCCAACAAACAGTTCAATATACTCTGCAATTGGACAATGAAGTAATAAATTATCAATAGTCTCTTTGTTTTGTTTACACATACAACACAATCCATAATAGTCATTCTTTCTTTTAGAAGATTATCTACTATGAGCATTTTCCCCAACCACACTTGATAAATTATCAATAGTCCCATACGCTTAACATGGTGAATTTTAATGAATATTCTAACACTCCCCTGACATGTGAACCCAACCAAACTCCCTCTTAATAAGTGGGACCCAACACTTAATATTTTTAACTTTTAAAATGGAAGGTAGAGTGGAGATAGGGTTTGAATTCAAAACCACCTGTTCTGATATTATGATAGATTTATCAATTGTCCTAAAATCTTAAACTATTAGGAAATGGTGAATTTACTGGTTAACAAATAACGATGCTCTCCAAACAAAAAAAATGCTACCTTCATAGGTGCCTTCAGTAACCAATCACCTTCCGAGGAAAATCTGAGCTAGATACCCCTCTCAAAACTTCATAATAGTATGAATGAAACCCTTTCAATTCAAATTCCAAACCACTTTTTCACCCCTTCCAACACATGTCCAAACTAAATACTAAAAAAGAAAGAAGAAAAAAAAATCACCTATTCAAACTATCAATCTTGAACCAGTCTCATAAATATGAGGCTTTGAAGCACTACTGCTTGTAACCACACTTTGGCAAGTCTATTTGCAGCAATTTAGAAAAGCTCAAGAAATAAAGACTTTGACAATCCATGGGAACACTAAACATCATGCCAAAAACTAATTCTTCTACCCTTACCAATGCAAAATCTAACATGTCATAAAAAAGGATCTCACCAAACTCTGGTAGACTTCCAAACTCACACTCCTTACATACTTCTAGGTGAATTACTCCCTCCACCCTCCCCATATTTACTACAACATGACATTTCAATAAGTTGTGGTCCCCTTGTTATAAATTCTTCCACCCTGTTAACTTTCTCTCAACCACCTCAAAAACATCATTCCAGATAGATGTAGCCTTAAAAGAAGACCACAAAGGTAAACCTAGATAATTCATAGGTAAAGAACTTACGACCCCTAAAAAACAACAAACTCTTCCACTTTTGGCATTAGGCAAACCAGCACTAGTTCACTTTCATTCAAATGGGTAAGTTACATTACCTCCCTTGAGCTTAGGGGAATGTCCAAAACCTTCTCCCTATTTTAAAAAACAACACTCCACTCCTTGTGATTATGAGAAAAACAATTTTCTTCTATTGATGCTGAAGAAATTTGATGTTTAGAGTGTACATATGAGGAGGATGAATTGTTACAAGCTTTGAGTAGCATGAACAGTGATACAGCACCAGGTCCGAATGGTTTTGTAATTGCATTTTTCTTTTTGTTCAAATTTGCTAGTGGTTGTGAAAGAAGATATTATGCAAGAGTATCACACCTTTCATAAGTAAGGTATGTTTGAGAAAGTATTCCTGACTTTACTACTCTTATTCAAAATAAGGCTAAGCTGTGGATGTTAGGATTTCAGGCATATTAGTCTTGTAGGTGGTGTGTATAAAATTTTGGCAGAACACCGGAACCACTGGCTGATTGGCTATTAGACATGTTACTGAAGTTGTTACTGAATATAAAGTACACATTAATTAAAATAGACAAATTTAAAAATCTGTTGTTATTGCCAAAGAATATGGTGCAGTTTGGCCTCAACGTCTGCGTCTGGAGGCTGCGTTTTCCTTCTCTTTTTTTTTTTTTTTTTTTTTTTTGGTAGCCGCTTTGTTTGACTTTGGAGGCAAAAAAATCGGTGCATGAACAGTGCGTGCACTGTTTACGCACTGTTTATGCACTATTCATGTAATAAAAAATATTAAAAATGGGTCCCACGGTACTATTTATACATTTAAAAATTATTTTGCTACAGTGTTTTCAGTTTTCAGTTTTCAATTTTCAGTTTCAGCAATAATAAGTTCAATCCAAACGAACCCTATAAGAAAGTTGAAGTCGGGTGTTCTAGGGACATTATGAAAATTGGATTGGAGGAAAGCTTATGAACATGTTATTTGGGAAGTCTACAATAGGTTTTTTTTTTTTTTTTTTTTTTTTTTTTTATTGGTTGAGAAAAACGTTTTTCAGGAAAAAAAAAAAAAAAAAAAAAAACTACATTAAAAAATGAAGTATGCAGAGAAAATATGTACAAGCAAAAAAAAAATTATATATATATATATGAAAAAAAAAAAAAAAAAAAAAAAGTCTACAATAGGGTTTTTAATTTTGGTAAATAAAAGTCCAAAAGATTTTTTTGGAAGTTCTAGGGTTTAAGGTAAGGGGATCCCCCTTCTCCACTTCTTTTTGATACTATCATAGAGGCACTTAGTAGTAAGTAATTGCAGCCAACGGAAAGGAACAATTAGCTAGCTTACGGTGGGTTTTGATATTTCTAATAATTTGGTGATGATCTAGGAAGCATGGACACGACAAAAGGATACAGGCACATGATATAAAAACAACAATATGGAACTTCTTAAAAAATAATGTATATAAGAATTTCACATTTCATTTATTTTAGGTCATAATTTATAATTGAATAAAAAAATCATAAAATAAAACAAGGAATAGCATATAACTGCTCTAAGAATGTTATACTGTGTCATTGAATTGCCTTTCCACTTTAAATTCAATACAACCAGAAAGGCGCACAAAATCTTATGTTACAAAAATTTCACACACATGCATGCACCCCCAAAAAAAAAAATCTAACCTGTTGTGCTCTCCGCAGACACAACACCCAGTTCATTCTTTGCAGTTGATAGATAATAAGCCCGTGCATCTCCAAGGGACAGCTTATCAACAAACCATGTTAAGGAAAATAACCTTTTTGCAAATTATCAATTTAAGAGTCAATGGAAAGTACAACTACAACTATATGGATGATTTTAAAGTGATTGCCCCTAGGAATAAACTAACAAAATTCCATCTTTCATGCCTAAAAAAAGAAATTATGCAACTCATATAATAATTTTTTTTCTTATCAGTAAAAAAAGGTAAAATTAACTTTAATTTAATACCAAGTAAAGTATGCTTCCCCCAATAAATCATGTGTTGAGATTATCCCCAGGTATTATTTTACATGGTCCCACAAGGTTAAGCTATGTTCAATAAAAATTACATTTTTGAAAGAACACAGCATTTGCAATCAGAGAGAGAAAAGAGATATAGTAGCATTCTCTAAGTTATTTGTCCCATTTCAATCATAATAACCAAAACCAAAATAAGGAAATCTGTATCAAATCTCCACCCTTTGGCCCCCACCCCCTCAAGCAAAAACAATGCATGTAATTCTACTAGTGCTTCCCCCCAACCCCCCCCCCCCCCCCCCCCCCCCAAAACAAAAAAAAAAAAAAAAAAAATGCAATAAATGTTAAAAATGATATAAAATTTCAAAATCTCTCACAAGTCAGTAAAGAGGCCTGTCAAGCGTAAAGGATACCACAACAGCTCTAATAATGTCACCAGGGCGAAAAGATAAGTGCATATCCACTTTATCAATCTCAGTTGCTCTAACATCTTGCTGCCTGTAAAGATAGAGAAGTTTTGCAACATCATCAGAACCTTGATCTAAATGTCCAATTATATACATCTATTGAAAATTGAATTGCTAAAGCCCATACTGCAAGAATAGTCTATGCATAACTACAATTATACAGTTTAATATAAGAAAATCTATGCAAATATCATCTAATATAGGCAATCCAAAGCAAAGCAAACAAAAAGGAAATTAAAAACAACAGGCAACTTGATTAATTAGTTTTAGATATTGCATCAGTATCCATCATTACATGCATCAAGCAATAAGAAACTAGAATCCAAGTGCACAAAATTGATTGTGAGATTTTTTTCCCCTTCCTAAGTAAAAGCAATAATATTCATAAGAGATTATACAAAGATACCTAGGGAACAAATGGAGTATACTAGCTATGAACCAAAAATTCCTATTCAAAGACATCCAAAAGAAAGAAAACCCAACAAATTGGGATTTTAGTTCCTCTATATATAGCTCTGGCCCCTAAAAGGTCCTATTCTTCTCCCACCACGCTTGCCGCATCAAACAAGATGGAACCGTATTCCATGCTATATTTCTGAAAGAGCCTAGGTCTTCAGTCTTCGTCCCCAACGTTGTAGCACTCTTCTCAGCATTTCAGGCATCAACCATTCAATTGGAAATGTCATGAATGTAAATCCCATAACTCCCCAGCGATTAGACAACGCAAAAGCAAACAATCAATGTACTTATAGCAATAATAGCATTCCCCATTCAATAAGGTTGTCTACCATGAGAATTTTCTCTAGAGTCGCAATTTACACAAAGAAAGCAACCTTTGTAGCCACCATCACTCTCCAAATTGCTCATAGTATGAACAAATGCTAAAACAGCCATTTTTATTTAATTTCCAATTTGAGTGCACCATATCATCGATTCCCACATGTATTTGAGCTGAATATAATAGCTCAAAGATATTACTACACACATCCAATTGCCAATCTTGGGCAGACGTCACAAAGATCAGAGTTCAATGTACCCACCATTGATAACCTCCATGCAGTTAGACACCACTAGCAGCAGCTTAAAGATAAACCCCACCAAAAAAAAAGCAATGCCGTAGGCTAACAAAACAAACGGAAATTGACTTTTCAGTCAGCTCAACCCAACAAACACCAATCTTTCCATGTTCCCTCTGTTAAGACTTATCTTACTCTTCCTGAAATTCACCCTTCACCCATAACCACCTCAAAACATGGCAAAATATGCATCAAGGCTTTAACATTTCCAATTCAACTCCATAGATATAATAGTATCATCAGCAAATAGCAGGTGAGAGATATTCAAGGGCTCTACATTCCCCAACCACCCCCCCCCCCCCTCTTTTCATGATAAACCCAGACATCTTTCCTCCCAAAGTTAACCTATCATTCATGTTAAAAAGAACTTCCATAATAAGAATAAATAGGAATGGCAACAATAGATCTTTTTACCTTAATCCCCTGGAATTTGAGAAAAACATGATATAGAGGATATAATAGTGTGACAAATATTAATCCACCTCCTACATTTCTTCCCAAATCCATATCTTGCTAATATATAGAGAAGACTATCCCAATATAAGTGTTCATAAGCATTCTCAATGTCAAGTTTTCAAATGACTCTTGGAATCTTATTACAAACTCTGCTATCCAAGACCTTATCTGCAATCAGTGTAAAATCTAGAATTTGTCTCCCTTCCACAAATGCATTTTGTAAGTCTAAAAAACCAACTTTCTCACTAGTCTTCTCAGTCCATTAGCCAACCTCTTTATTAATATTTTATAAAGGCTCCCTAGAAATCTCTAATATTTGATGTAACTAGTCTATTCAAGACAAGATTATGAAGGATACATTTAGGACACGTTTGGTACACTAAATGGAGATTAGTGATAGGAATAGTAATTTTTATTGCTTAGAATATAAGATGTTGTAATGGCATACCTATTATTAGTCATTCATTACGTTGTAAAATTAGAACAAAACTTAAAATCAGTATTTATGAAATATCTTATACAATTGTATTTCCGAAAATAATATTTTTTAAGTTTGACATCATTGCTCATTTTTGAAATCAATATGGATATCAAAATAAAAGATAGATAAATAAATAAATAACATAGAAAACATATTCACATCCCTAATGTATAATGTGTGTTGTGTGTGTGTGTGTTAGAGGTTACATTGATTCTTTTAGGACTTTTTTTAAGGATATACATGCATATACACACACACACAATTGTTATGTGCATATGAAAAGTTTATATTTATGGAAATATATTAATTTCAAAATTTATTACACCTATTAAGGAATAGCTATTCCTCAATTTAAGGGAGTAGATTCCTAAGGAATAACTATTCCATGTAATAACCGAATAGCTATTTTACATGAATAACCATTCCATTACAGGATCTATTACAACATACTAAACATGCCCTTAGGCTCTTAAAAAGTACCTTTTGCATGAAAGACCTATAGCAACTTCACCTCTGCTTTGACCACTCCTCAACATCTTTGGAAGAAAAGCTATGTCAAAACCATAGGAACCAGGAGCTTTATCTCCATTCATATTCTTTATGGCTAAGGACACTTCCTCTTCACCAAAAATTGATCCTCCAGCCCAAGTGCTGCAATCTCAATACCATCTATCTCCAAGCGCTAGTCAACAGGCTCCTTATACAGTTTTTTCATAACAGTAAGCTATCACATCTGTACCTTCATTCTCAGTTAACATTGTGCCATATTTCTTGAGAGGATATTGGATGAAGAGGAAGTGTCCTCAGCCGTTAAGAATATGAATGGAGATGAGGCTCCTAGTCCCCATAGTTTTATCTTGGCTTTCTTCCAAAAATACAGGGGAGTGGTCAAAGAAGGGGTGATGAAGTTTTTCAGGAAATTCATTTGAAAGATTTTTTTAAGAGCCCAAATACATCCTTCATGTAATGTTTTTGATGAATGATATGGAAGATAATGTGCACTGGACATTAAACAGAAATGGTTTTTTTATTGTTTAATCATACAATGAACTTTGAGAGGGATTGGTGAATGAGATTATCCTTGGAAAGAAATTTGGAGAGTGAAGGCACCTACAAGCTTAGCTGTCTTTATGACTGCAACCTTGGAGAAAGTTCTTACGATAGACAATCTTATTATTTAAAGATGAGTATTGTGGATAGGTGTTTTAAGTGCAAATAAAATCACAAGAATACCGATCATTTGTTACTTCATTGTCCAATTGCTACAAAGCTATAGGCATATGTATTTGAGGTTTATGGAATTAGATGGGTGGTACCAATAGGCTCTAGTGTATACTATGCTTTAATGTTGAAGGCGGAGACTAGTATGGGAAATAATTTCATCTTGCCTATAGGGAGATTAAAGTCTCAGTTTGTTAGATCTCTATTTTATTGGATGTCATTATATAGGTATAGACCTTCCAACCTAAGTTAATTTTCTGGATTCATTATATTACTTATCCCAAAAGCTTGCGTTGATCGGAGATGGTGATTTTAATGAATCACTTTACCATTATTCTCATACTCTCTCTCACGTGTGGGCCCCAACTCCCCCTCAATAAGTGGGATCCAACATGTGAAATTTTGACAATTTTAATGAGAGATAGAGCAAAGTCAAAGTTTAAACTTAGGACCACCTACTTTTATATCATGATAAATTGCCACCTATCCCAAAAGCTTAATCTACCATGAAATGGTGAATCTAATCACTTAACCATTATTCTAACACCTATATACTTCAATTTTTTTCTTTGAGTCCTTGTATAATGCTCTTTTCTTTAATATACTTACTTTGACAAATCAAAAAAGAAGCTGGGTAGTGTCTGCCCCCAATTTGATCATCTAGTTGCATGTCAGCAAATAAATAAACAAGCTGAATCAGACTTTCCAATCCCAATCAAGATACAATCGTATATGCCTATATGTTCATCTAATTGCAAATTTTCAAACCCAACACAAGTAAAATTTATCTTCATTCCATAAACAACTAGCATTATTCCTTGGGTACATAGAGGGATTATGTACACCTGATTATGATAAAAGGATGAATTATACCTGATTGATCCAGTAAATTTTTCTCGAACAGACTTGGGACCGACACACATAATATCAGCTGAAGCCATTCTGGCTGTCACTCTAGTAACCTATCATAATCAGGAAAACAACATGAGATATACATATATAAATCAATTTCAACATAGCTCACAAAACTCAATTGAGTTACTTATATGTATGCCTGATAGCAACAAGACAGCAGCTGAGCAATACAATCTACGAGAGAGATAATGTAAATTTAGTTGCCTCAGTATATAGCACATAGCCAAATTTGAAATAACTGAAGCATTTGGAGTCCTATGGGTGATGAAACCCTTAATTTTTAACTCATCTAATCATAACACAAAAGAAATTAAAATGCAAAAGAAACCACAAAATCAACACCAGAAGATAAACGACCATAAAATTAGATGAAGAACCCAATACATGGATGTGTGCGGGCGTCTATTCTTGTGATAAAATTTTCACCTCACCAATCAATCCTAGTCTGTACAGAAACAATGTTTAGTTTCGACTACGTTTTACATAACACTTATAAATGAAGTCATCAACCATGTAATTTCCGGCTAACTTTTGACAACCCTTTTATTATGAAAACCTTTACAACGCAAACCCGATCATAAGGAGGTATAGGTTTTTGACCTCCTAAACCTTAAAACAGGCATGAAAGAGCCCACTCCAAAATACTATAAACTAAATATTTAGAATGCAAGTAAACAGTCAAATACTCATTGACATAGTAAGTAGTGAGCAGCAGCCACTTACTCTTGCAATAACAACCGATCCGGGTTCGGGAACGGCACCATGGGCTTTGTGACCAGTTACTTCCACAGTGGGTCTCTATAAAATGACAAATTAAATTAATGAACAATGTAATTATCATCACCAATTAACACAAACCAACAGTTTATAAAACATAGACTAAGAAATAAGGCTAATTTTTTTTGTTTATAAATAATTATACAATTTAGGTGCATTTTTATAAAGAAGAGGATTATTGTTGTTGTTATTTAAAGTTAAACCCTAGAGGGAAGAGAGTAGTAGAGAAGTTAGTTAGTTGGTTAGTTAAGAAGTTAGTTAGTTACCTGGTCGGGGGAGTTAGGGGGAGGGGATAGGGTGCGGCGGAAACCAGTGAGGGAAGCGTAGACCAAGTTGTTGTGAGGAGCCACGTAGGCGCCTCTCCCTGCTCTCACTTGGCTTGCTCTTCCCAGCACTTCTCCTGGCGTCACCACGACCACCTCCGCCGCCGCCGCCGCCTCTTCCATTCTCTCTCTCTCTCTCTCTCTCTCTAACACTGTGCTTTAGACGGTGCAATGCAGAGAGCGATAGTCGCGGCGCGGACAGGGAGGGACTTATTATTATGGTTCTTGGTTGGGTAAAGTAATAACTTTAAATTCCGGTCACTGAGAATTTGGCTCAAAAATCAAAATTGCAAAATTTTTTTTTTTTTTTTTTTTTTTTGCTTTTTTTATTATGAAAAAGACACGATAAGTCCAAAGAAAAAAAATTAAGCCATGGGCCAAAATGCAAGAAAGACAGATTTTGGGTCGTGCACTCATGCTTATAGTTAATTTTGTATTATTGACTATAAGGTTTAATAATTATCCAAATTGACTCTCCATCTTAATTTTGAAGCCTAATTAGTTGGAAGGAGAAGTGAGGAGAAGAGAAAAAGTGGCCCAAAAGTTTTCCTCCTCAGGCCCATCATTTGAGAGAAAATTGTTTTCTTCCGTACTTTGGAGATAACTAGAAATATATAATGGGGGAGGAAGTGGGTTGATGTAAAATTACCTATTTGCCCTCCTTCATTTTCAACATTACTCCTTTTTTTTTTCTTTTTCTTTTTCGTCTTTGTTACGTTTTGTTTTTCTAAACTAGTATTTTTTTTTTTTTTTACTTTCTTAAAAATAAATAAATAAACTAATATTTTTTTTTCTTTCTCATATATACTATTAAATTTATTTTCTTGGTACTAGGGCACATGACTAAATTTATATAATCTACATTTTCTATCCTCTTATTTTTCTTCTCAACCAAATAAAAAAGTTTTCTATTCCTCCACTTTTTTACCCAAACCAAACATCATGAGAGATGTGGGGCCAAGAAATGGTCAGACAACCCCAGCCCACTTCCAACCGGGCCCAAGGCCCATGTCCGAGGACGCGCCCATAGACCGAGGACTGAAGTGTGGTACCCAGCCACCCCCTAAACAGCGCCGAGGATGGTAGCACCCTCGGAAAGTCCGAAGTCCGAGAACTTGCAAGCAGCACTTCATCAAAGGGAGCCTCCCCGAGCATCCGAGGAACGAACAGCTGGTATCAAGTACCGGACATGAAAGCATGGTGGAGGAGCGCCCCCCAGACGAACTGTCACCTCCACATTAAATGTTCCCAACTAACGTCCTGGCCGCATTAATGAGGAAGGGACGCCTCAACAGTGCCACCTTGGTTGTTGCCACCTACAGAGACAATGGGAAGGTGGCTGATGGGACAGGCACTCAAGTGATGCCCTAATCCCTTTACAAATGTAGGGCTAGGATTGATTAGAAGAGGGATATATAATGTAAGGAACCCCTCCTGAATGGGGGGAGGACGAAGGTAATCTGCATGTACCAAGAGAACTTTTTATTGATTCCCAGAAAAAGAAAATATATGAACTCCAAGTTCTGGTAAATGTGTCCGAGGAGCATTATTACGTATCCCACCGAAGGTTTAGCTTATCCAACCCACGTACAACTATGCATGGCCGTTGCATTTCTCGCTAGCGCCTAGTTCTTGAATCCCTCCTCTACAAATTCATTGCGGGGTATGTTGGGCTTTTGACCCGTGTCCATTGGGATTGGGCAACCGAAAAACCAGACCCTACAAGAGAAAACTAAAATTTTTTTTCTATCCTCCCACTTTTTCAGCCCCTCTCCATTTTCTATATTTCCATTTTTCCTTCCCAACCAAACGGACCATAAATCCTTTGTCTCTCTTTCATTTTTTTTTTATTCCACCTTTATTATTATTAGTATATAATCTCATGCATATGCATAAGCATAGGTACAATTAAAAACAATCACAATTATACAGTTCAAAAAAAATTAAGAAGATGTTGAAATTATACATGGTATTAGTTTACACATTTTTTAATTGAAATTATATATGATTTAAAATTTAATTGGAATTAGACTCTTCAGTTTTCACACTCAATAATTTTCTTGCCATAAAAATTTAAAAATTAGATAGACATATAGCGCAAAATTAGACTTCAATTGAAATCCAATTTAGAATCCAATTGGATTTGGACTTTTCGATTTTTACATTCAATAATTCACTTTGCACAAAAAAAAAAAAAAAAAATTAAATGGGACACATGGTGCACAATTGGATTCCAATTAAAATTCAATTTAGATTCTAATTTAATTTTCTTTGAGTTTTGGCTTTTAATATATATACATATATATATATTATTGGATCACAATTCCACCTTATATTATACCAATCACAACTTACAACATGTTTTTTTTTTCTTTTCTTAAAAAATAATCAAAATTTAAAATGGAAGAGGTTGGATCCGATGACATTGAAGACTATTCTAGGAAAACAAAAGATTATCATTTGTTGGTGTCCACACTAATAGCAACAGTAACTTTCGCAATTGCAAATATATGTAAATTGTTTGAACAAGTTGTGGGTGATGAGATAAATGATAATGGTGCAATTGTGTCATTAATTTACGAGGAATGACACTATTTGAAGGAAAAAACAAAAATGTTGGTTGGGGTGTCTATGAGTCGGGTTAGATTAGGTTTTTTTAAGCCAACCCAACCTTGTATGTAGAAAATGACTCAACCCAATCCACATGGGTCAAGTTGGCTTGGGTTGGGTTGGGTTGGGTTGGGATGGACCCATTGATCATGCATACATATTTTATGATTTATAAAATGTATGCTTTGATCAATTATTTAAATGCTTTTTTTTCCAACAAATTATTACAATTCATAAAATATGCTTAAATTATTATTCCAAATTTCTAAAGTTATCACTTATCAAAACTAATTTTCAAAATACCAAAGTCAATCAAACTAAAAAATTAGAATAAGGGTAAGATAATATCAATATGAACTGCACAAAATGAATTTGTTATTATCCAAGCTTCTATACTCCTCTCCTATCAAGGAGAGTCTAAATTTAAGATCCTCACTCGAAGCAGAGGAAGAAACAACCCTGAGATTAACACAAAGGTGTCATTGCACCATCAATTAAAGTGTCAAGAGCTTCTTTATTTTTCTTTTTTCTTTTTTCTTTTTTCTTTTTTCTTTTCTTGCTGAAAGTGTCAAGGGCTTCTTATTATTGCAACATATAGAAGAAATTATGTACTTATAAACAATAGATGAAGTCATATAGAAGAATCTAAGGTTAAGATATGGCAAATCAGATCAATATATCTCCTACCACAAATTCCAAGGCAATATACATCATAATTTTTCTTTAATTCAATAATTACAACAATGGAAATAGCGGATTTGAATCCAAAAGTCTTAGACATCTCCGATAGAAAAACTAAAAGATGTCAATTGAACCATAGGCTCTCGGCAAATTGATGGAAATCAAGATCAAATAACTAAGAATTTGAACTAGAATTGCCTTAAAATTAAGAATCAAAGTTGGAATTACAAAGAAAATAACTGGAGAAACAGAGTTTTTGTCCAAGTCTGAAACTAAGTTAAGTTTACATCAAAAAACTTATTCTACTCTTACATTACAAGCCTATTTATAATCTTTAACTACAAGGAAATAAGTTAGCTAATTGTTACATCTAGACAGGCTACCACAACATAAGTTAAGTTGAAATTAATAAAAATATATGGCAGATCTAAGAAGTCAAAATATGGGGTTGGCTGGTTGCCCTAAGAGGTTAGAAAGAGTGGTTGGCTTGTGGAGAGTGGTTGGTTGTCAGTCTAATAGTAGAGGGGGGATTGGTCAGCTGGCCTAAGGGTAGAGGGTGGCTACTTCATACTCCCCTCCATAAAGGAAACTTTCCCTCAAGTTTCAGCTAGAAAATAAGGCATCAAGTGCTTCTCATTGAAGGCATTAGAAATGTTTAAATGAGGGGGTAGTTGGATTGTCTAGGCATTGTCATGGATTTTAGTCAACACTTTGCATGTACCTACTTTACTTGCTCACAACTTGGAATAAGAGCCATGAGGAGACATTTCCTTAGTCACAATCACCCACTCAAGGTCTCCTTCCTTGAAAATTAGTCTCCTTCAATGAATATCAAAAGCAGTCTTGTAGTTTGCATTGGAATGTTCAATTCTCTCCTTGACTTATGCAAAAAATTGCATAAAATCTGTCAGTTCTGTTACTCTTACATTCTCCTTTTTAAAAAGTGGCAAGAGTGACAAATCCAAGACACTTAAAAGTTTATTCCTATACATGACTTCAAAAGAAGATGTGTTAATAGTCCGATTAAAAGAAGAGTTGTAAGCATATTTAGCCAAGAGAAGGATACTTTCCCAATGCCTTGGGTTTTCACCAATCAAGCATCTTAAGAGATTCCCAAGACCTCGATTGACAACTTCGGTTTGACCATTCGCTTGAGGGTGGAAAGAACTACTAAAGCTCAATTTAGCGCCTATCTTGTGCCGTAGAGTTCGCCAAAAATAAGCAAGAAATTTAGCATCTTTATCAGAAATAATAAAGAGGAATACATCATGAAGCTTGTAGACTTCTTTGAAAAATAAAATAGCCACATTGGAAGCATTTGAAGTCTTCTTGCATGGGATAAAGTGAGTCATCATGGAGAAACAATCCACTACCAGCATGATTAAATCACTCTTTTGTTGTGTAGATGGAAAGCCAAAAACAAAATCCATACTAATACATTCTCATGGTTTATTAGGCACTGGAAGAGGCAAATATATACCTGCATTAGTGGTTGTACCCTTTCTTTTTTGACAAATTTGGCACCTTTGAACATGCTGCTTAACATCTTTAGTCATTCCCAGTCAAAAGTAGTCTTGTTTAAGGGATTCTAGGGTCTTTGGTTTTCCACAATGCCCCAAATTATGTTGTCCAGCAATCATCAATTCTCTTAGAAAACATTTAGGCACACATAATTTCAACTCTTTGAAAAGAAATCCATCCTTCAACTAAAAGCTAGATTTGGCAGGTTGCTATCTCTACTGCAATTGTTGGTATAGATTACCAAAATGTGGGTCATCTTGGTAGTTCTCCTTGAAAACTTCAAAACCAGAGACCTTAGCTTGCATTTCCACCAAGAAATTAGTCCTTCTACTTAACCCATTAGCCACTTTGTTAAGAATACCAGACCGATATTTTAATGAGAAAGTGAATTACTGCAAAAAGCTTACACACTTTGCATGCCTCTTGTTCACATTAGATTGGCTATTGAGATATTTCAGAGCCTCATGATTAGTATGCAGAATAAACTCTTTGTACGCCAAATAGTAACTTGAATACTTGATGGCTTGAACAAAAGAATAGAATTCCTTGTCATAGGTAGAATATCTAAGTTTTGCTTCATTTAATTTCTCACTAAAGAATGCTATGGGCTATCTTTCTTGGTTAAGGACACCACCAATTCCCACTCTTGATGCATTACAATTAAACTCAAATATCTTGTCAAAATTGGGCAAGGCAAGAATAGCAGCTTCGGTTAACTTCCTCTTCAAAAGTTGGAAGCTTTCTTGGGCTTCATCAGTCCAAACAAAGGACTTTTGCATGAGAAAATCGGTGAGAAGAGCTGTAATGGTGCTGGAATTGCTAATAAACCTTCTATAGAATGTAGCAAGACCATGGAAACTCCTCACCTCATGCACACTAGAAGGTATAGGTCAATCAAAAATTTTCCTTAACCTTGTTTTTATCCATGAACACTCCTTTAAAAGACACAACATACCCCAAGAACACCACTTAATCCATCCCAAATCTACACTTTTTCATGCTAATATAAAACTTTTCTCTCTACAAAATATCGAGCACAAGCTATAAATGCACCAATTGACCCTCCAAATAGGGATGACAATTTTTGCCCGACCCGCGGGTACCCGGTCCAGCCCGACCCTAATGGGTCGGATTTTACCCCGCCCGATAAAGAATAGAGTCAGGTATGGGTTTTAAAAAAAAAAAAAAAAAAAAACCATGAACACTCCTTTAAAAGACACAACATACCCCAAGAACACCACTTAATCCATCCCAAATCTACACTTTTTCATGCTAACATAAAACTTTTCTCTCTACAAAATATCAAGCACAAGCTATAAATGCACCAATTGACCCTCCAAATAGGGATGACAATTTTTGCCCGACCCGCAAGTACTCGGTCCAGCCCGACCTTAATGGGTCGGATTTTACCCCGCCCGATAAAGAATAGAGTCAAGTATGGGTTAAAAAAAAAAAAAACCCGGAGCGGGTCCGAGTTTTGAAAAATATCAAGCCCGAACCCTAACCCGACCCAACCTGCTTGGATAAAAAATTACCAAAAAAACCATATATATATATATATATATAAACTAATAAAACCCTACCTCTCATTTCACTTAAGCACTCAACCGCCCCATCCCTACCCTCTCATTTCCCTCACTCACCCTCAAGCTCTATCATCGCCGGCCATCCCTCGATCTCACCGCCGGCTCCTCAAGCGCTATCATCGCTGGTCTCAAGCTCTGTCACCGCCGACCATCACTCGATCTCACCGCCAACCTCAAGCAGTCAAGCTCTCACCGCCGACCCTCAAGCGCTGTCACCGCTGGTCTCAAGTTGTCACCGCCGACCCTGAAGTTCATCACAAGTTCATTTCTCACGGCCATTGCTTCTCTCTTTCTCTAATTTTTTAATATTTTTTAATAAGTTCATCACAGGTTCGTTTCTCACTCGATATCTGATTTTTATTCTCTCTTTCTCTCACCAATCATATTGTTTGTCCAATTTCTTTATTTTTTGTCTTTCTAATAACTTTGGGTTTGTTTTAGGGCTAGTTCATTGTAGTTGATTGTTGTGGTTGGCTTGTAGTTTTTTTTTTTTTTAATGAGAGTTGGTTTGTATTTGATTTGTTTTTTGTGTTTGTTATTGATGCAGTGCCTCAAAAAAAAAGACATTGCTGGATGGTGATTAGGCCAAGAAAGAAAGACATTGTTGGACAGGGAGGCATTTTTGGACTGTTTTTTTATTGGGCTGTAGATTAGGCCCAAATCTGACCTCGCTAGACAGGGCCCGTGGAGCCCGGCAGGGCGAGACTGGGCCCCGGGAAAAAAACCCATTTAATAAACAGGCCGGGTCCGGCCACGGGTCCAAGCCCATGGGTCAGGTCCGGATATGGAAAAACCCGGCCCAAACCTAACCCATTGCCATTCCTACCTCCAAACAATGGCTATACGCCAAAATATCATCAAAATACAGCACAACACAAACCCTTAATAGTGGTTGCAATATTTGTGTCATCACTCTCATGAAAGTGCTAGGTGCATTTGTCAAACCATATGTAATAACAAGCCATTCAAATAATCTGTGATGTGTATTGAAAGTTGTTTTCCATTCATCTCTTAGGCGAATTCTAATTTGATGATACCCACTTCACAAATCAATCTTAAAAAACACCTTTAAACCCGCCAAGCAATCTAGCATGTCATCCAATCTAGGAATTGGAAAAAGATACTTGATTGTGATCTTGTTGATAGCTCTACTATCCATACACATCCTCTAAAAGCCATCATTCTTAGGAGTTAAGAGAGCGGGTACCGCAAAAAGGCTAATACTAGCCCAAACATAGCCTTTATCAAGAAGCTCTTGAACTTGTTTTTGCAACTTTCCTTCTCCCTTGGAGCCATACAATATGCTGCCTTGTTTGGAAGGGATGCTCCTAGTACCAAATCAATGGCATGATGAATGTCTCGCATAGGAGATAAATCAGGGGTAACTCATGGGGAAAAACATCACCATATTGCTGTAATAAATCGGTAACAGCACTAGGAATATCAATTCCAGCCACTTTGTCGACTGGAATTAATACCAAAATGTAGCCACTATCTTGACTTTCTTGAATGAAGCTTTTAAAATCAAGTAAAGAGATTGTAGAGGATTTGAAGTCACATTTTCCTTCATTGGCAGCAAAGTAAATTATTGATTGTCTTTGCTTAAGATATAGGTGTTCTTCTTCCCATCATGCATCGTTTGGCGATCATATTGCCAAAGTCTTCCAAGAAGGATATGGCACGCATCCATTGGTACTACATCACATCAAACTTCTTCAAAATATTTCTTCCGAATAGAAAATGGCACCAAGCAACGCTTCATTACTTTCACCTTGTTATCCTTTCCTTATCACCAATGTTAAGCTCTCTTCTTCAAAATCACCACCAACCTCATTTGAAGGTTGATTGAAAATGGATTCTCCATTTTCATGTTCAAGCTCTTTTACTTCCTCCAACATAACAGCCTTCTTCCTACAATCCAAAGATTGATGCCCCGGCTCTCCACACTTGAAACATTTGAAAGTACCCACTTGTTGCTATCTACCCTGCCAACAGTGGCTATTTGAGATTGTTTTAGGGCTATAATGGCAATTTTAGGACCTGCTAGTTGTTGTCCAACCCCAGAGGTTTCTCCTCTCCCATTTTTACTTGAATTCCCAATCGTATATTGGTTAGAGATCCCCTTACCAAACTTGGATCCCCACTGTCCAAACCTTAAAGTTGGCCTAGTTTGTTGCTTCTC
Organism: Quercus ilex subsp. ballota; assembly: GCA_032727855.1. NCBI lineage: Eukaryota > Viridiplantae > Streptophyta > Magnoliopsida > Fagales > Fagaceae > Quercus > Quercus ilex. The sequence goes on along the minus strand of CM064910.1, from coordinate 30,501,374 downwards.
TACCAGTAAAGCCCGGTTATAAGCTTCTAACACATTCCACAGTGATTAAAGGTTAAGGACATCTTGGATGGATGGCTTTAATTCACTCAAGTACCTTGCAACCATTAGTTCTTTACTTTGATTCAAATCTACCCTTACTACAAGTTGGTGAAACAACTCTGTATACTCCTCTACACTTCATTCTTGCTTAAGGTTGTGTAGGTCTTTATAGAGTGATTGGGTGTAGTTGAAAGGAAGAAATTGTTCACGAAGCTTTTTCTTCATCTTCTCCCAACTCTTGATCTTGACTTTACCACTTATTTGGCAAGAAATTTGCAATTGTTCCCACCAAGCAGAAGCTCTCCCTTTAGGGTGAATAGTGACTAGCTTCACTTTCTTTTCATCCATAAATTCATAATAATCAAACGCCCTCTCAACAGTGTTAAGCCAATCAACAAAGTCTTTTGGTTTGAGACTCCCTTGAAATTCTAGAATTTCTACCTTGAAGTTGTAGTCAAGTTTTGGCTCATTTCTTTCCACATAAGGCTACCCTCTCTTTATATTTTGATTCAACAATCTCATCTTTTATCTTTATATTTTGATTCCATCCACCATTCCTCCCCACAGGAAGGTTGGCTTTAACTCCTTCCCCCAACATCCATTTGATTCCCCCTTATTCCACCTCTCCTTCCTCTCCTTCTTTGGGTCATAAGAAACCTCACAATCTTTGAAAAAATTGTGAATAGCAGCAACAGCACAAGTGATCAAATCAATGATATTTTGCGGCAGCAACACAGATTTGATTGGCACAAGGAACCTGGATCTAAAATTCTAGGATCTTGAATGGAGGGAGGAAAAAAAAAAAACACAAGGAAATCTATGACTCAAATGATCTAATTAATAGGGAAAAAGAGGTCCAGATTTGTGCTCTGATATCAAATGATGGAAATCAAGACCAAATAACTGGGAACTTGAACTAGAATTGCTTTAGAATTAAGAATCAAAGCTGGAATCACAAAGAAAATAATGGGAGAAACAAAGTTTTTGTCCAGGTTTGAAATTAATTTAAGGTTACATCAAAAAACTGATTTTACTCTTACATAGCAAGCTTGTTTATAATCTTTAACTACTAGGAAATAAGATAGCTAATAGTTACATTTAAACAGGCTATCACAATATAAGTCAAAACTGAAATTAATGAGAATATATGACAGTTCTAAGAAGTCAAAATAATGGGCTAGCTGGCTGCCCTAAGAGGTCAGAAGAGTAGTTGGCTTTTAGAAAGTGGCCGGTTGTCAGTCCTAAGAGCAAAGGGTGTCTTCCTCACAAATACATCACATTTTCCATCATAACGGTTTGTTTTCAAGTATTTGCATCATATTGACATATTATTCTGCTAACAATGTTATGGATTTACGAATTAATGGGAAAAACCAACTAAAGGATCAATACGAATAGGATCAATAGATACTTGGCTGATATCTTACATATTTGCTTAAGCCTTGGGTGTGCTGTACAGCTGTGTGTCAGTCTCATAAGTCCTGTTAAACAAAAAAAAAAATCTTACATATTTGTTTTAAAAGACTACAAAAACGACATAAAAAATAACGTGAGAAGTCTGTAATTCTTAAAAAAGCAATCAATAGGACAAAAAAATCAACAAACAAATCTTTTGTTTACGCCTGAGGTCTTGTGAGGAAAAATTATTGTGTGCATGAGCCAAAGGAAATAGGCAATTTGAGCTGGTCAGTCATGGTTGTAAGGAAATCTGTAGAGAGCTAATCAGGTGATACGGGTCCACTACTAACTGGGTTTGATTTTGTTGATCTCCCAGCTTTGTGCAAGGAAAATTGAATTTGATAGTAATGCGATGGATTTAAAGTTTTCCTTCAAATAAAATATTAGACGCTGTTAGACACTATTGCCCAGTGGTCCTCCCCAAAACATAGTCGCTTCCTTCTAGAATTGAATTGTGCACAATCCTGCTGCTCGGTTTTTATTTATTTATTTTTATTTAAAAGAAAAAGGAAGGTGCAAGAAGAACAGTGCTCAGACATATTATTGTAAAATAAAGAGAGACATTTCCAAAACATGGCTAATAGATCAAAAACTTTCAGTTAGTCTTATAGGATTCAGTTCTGTGAGTTATAATTAAAGTTGCTTTCACTATCAGGTGGACCTGTAAATATCTTTGTTCTAACATCAAGTAAAGCTATTCATTCTACCAAGTTCCAGTGATATAACTCAATCATGGAAATGGTTAGCAAGAAATAACGGCTACAATTTGTATGATACCAAGAGTACTACTAAATCTGACTTCTCCAAGTGGTATTTCAAAGACTACAAAAAATATTTGAAAAAATCTAGGGGCTAGAAAATTTTCACAACTTCATCACAACCCATCACCAGCATGTTACAGGACTCTTCGAAGCTCATCTGCCATTCCTTGCAAGAGGACAGGTTTTCGAATAACTCCACTTATTCCAATCTGTAGGCATCTCTCTAACACATGTTCCTCAGCACTTGCTGTTAGGGCTATAATTAATGGCCAATTCTGGCTGCGTAATTTTCGGATTCTTAATGCCACTTCGAACCCATCCATCTCAGGCATATGAAGATCCAAAAGAACAATTTGGAAAGAATTTTCAGCAGCACTAAGGGCACTTAAGCATTCAAACCCAGACGAAACTGCAGTAACACGACAGCCTAGCTTCTCAAGCAGTTTCTTTGTCACAGTCCTGTTTAAATCATCATCATCAGCTAGTATGACCTTAAGGCCTTTAAACTGCGAGTTGGAATTTGGCTCTGAAGAACTTCCATGAGTAAATATGGCTCTTCCAAAAGATGGTCGGGTTTGGAACCTAAGAACAAGTGTCATCCTTTGTGCAAAACCCAACAAGTTCGTCGATATCCATATATTACCTTGCATCATCTGCAGATATTTTTCCATAGAAAATTCAGAAGTTAATAAAACTACTCTTAACATGAAAGTTACAAATATTATAATCTTTCTTCCAAAGCAACGCAAACGCTAATGCATCACAGTTACTTCAAAAAAAAAAAAAAGAGGAGGAAAGGCAATGATATTCCGTCGTAGTTTTTTTTTTTTTTTTTGTAAAAAAGACAGGGAACTCGTAGACTGTACAGAGCATCATATCTTTTTACCTGGTTAAACCCTGGACCCATGTAACATGCACATCACACAGAGCAGGTAAGTCATTGGCTTTGCCAATAGGACGTTGCCTCTATAAATTGTTCCATCATAGTTTTAACAAGTGAAAATGTATACGTGATGCAGCACAAATTAAATAAAATAAACTTTGGAATCAATACCTAGGCTTGTTTGGAATAAGCACCAAACATAATCTAAGAATCAACAGTTGGGTTGGTGGGAGTCAACACTAAGCCACTAGGAAATTTACGACTACAATTTTATTCATCAACTTTTCTCCAAAAGAGTACAATAGCATGCTTATATAGACTATTACAATTAAGCCTTAATCCTAATTGTCTTGGGCAAAACAAAATTATTGAATTATAAATATAACCTTAATCTAGGAAATTAAATAAAATACTAATAAACTAATAATAAGACCTGAAATAAAATCCAATAGACTAATAATAAAAATACAACTGACTTCTAAACTTAAATAAAACAAAACTGTTTCTGCGCTCCCTACATCATTCTCCCTTGTTAAAGAAAACTCAACCTCAACTTTTGAAGTGTCTAAGGATAAGAACTCTTACACTTGATAGTTGCACCAACTCTTGAAACACCTTTGGTGACACTAAGAACAAAGAACATTTTTGTTCCACCATTTCATTAAATTTGTCTAGAATAATAAAATCAACAAGTGGATAAATCAACAAGGGTTGAGTAGCAGATGCATCAAATGCATTTTTCACAATATATAAACCCTCTAATTCTTTGCTCTCTTGTTGAACTTTCTCTTCATCGAATTGTGGGAAATCTTCCTTCTCAGTGATAAGTATTATACCTGACTTTTGAACATGCTATATTAAGTCGACTACACATGGTTCACGTATTCCAACTCATAGTTTAGGCACAATGGTATATTTTTCTTACAAGCCTATCTCTGTCCATTCTCATAACCAATCAATGAAGGCTTTTGGATCTAGGCAACTGTCAAAAGAAGGTGCTTTGACCCTGATACTGCCTACCACTCTTTTATTGGCATCCCTAAAGTCCCTAGGGTCAACTTAATTAGGATAGCCATTACCTCTATTCAAATTTCCCTGACAATTTTGCCTAGGGGGCAGAGCATTTTAACAGTCATATCTTAACAAGTGATCAATTGTCTCACCATTAAATCTACACATGCAACACCAATCTTCTATAATAATGTTCCTTTTAATAAGATTATCTACCATCAAAATATTTCCTAAGGCAGATGTCCAAAAAAAAATTAGGCCACAACCTTCTGTGGTACCTTAGCACCCCAAATACTCTTCCAAGGGAAATAAAAAATAGCATTAAACCCAAAATAGCTAACCATTAAAATCATCGTCTCAGTTTAACCTCCAAAACCTCTTATCAGCAGCTGCTCTGTATGATGGGATATTGGAATAAAACAATTCAAGGAAGGAATCCCCCAATTCTAATTCCCAATCTTGAAAAGCACACACAATTCTTAAATTCCAAGCTTGAACTACTCCTTCCTCCAAAATGACCAAGGAATAATCTACCATAGCATTCTTATCCTCAACATGGAACACAGATCATGAAAATGTCTTTTAAGGCAACCTCACCACACCATACATCATGCCAAAAATGGATCCTCCTAATGTCCTCACCCTTATTAAAACCAGAAAACCACTCCCAAACATTCGTAATATTTTTAGCTTCTCCAATCTTTTAGCTGTATAAATAGGAATGGTAAAAGGGAAAGGATGTAGATAGGAAGATTATATAAAGTACTCTTACCTAGGCTTTTCTCATTTTACAAGCATATTTCTTCCAAATTGCCAATGTCCTTTCCATTCTCTTAATAATAGAGTTACACAGCATGTGAGCCTCAAAAGATGGCCCTGTAAAAATATTAGATAAGTTATGGATAAATATCCCCCAACAAATCTAGTTCCTCTACAACATCAACCTCCCCGATGGGTACCAACTTACTCTTAATTAATGTTCCTACCTAATATAGCTTCGAAGCAAAAGAAAAACTCAGGGAATATATCTTAATTGAAAAGGACTGGTCTTTATAGCAAAAAGCGAGCAGGAGACCATCATCACACTATTATTATTATTATTAGCTCCCACCTGAAAACCGGATGATTGCCTATCTTCCATAGTTCTTGATGGAATACCACTAAGAACCTCCATAACTAAAAAACAAAATGGAGGTTGGAACATAGTAATGCATGTGAGTAGTCGTTGGAGCATTGGAGAGTCAACTTTCTTCATTCCAGACATTCTTGAAATTGAGATAATCATCCCTATCATATCCTAGAAAGAACACCATGTTTCCTATGTCAATATTCACTAGGCACAACAAGGACAACAGGGTACTGGATTACAAAAGAAATCCCACTGAAAGAACACCATGTTTCCTACATATATATTCACTAGGCACGACAAGGACAACAGGGTACTGGATTACAAAAGCAATCCCACTGAAAAAAATGTAAATTTACATCTTGGCCATCTGACGGCCAACAATATGCTTTGGGTTTTGAATAGAAGAGTAAGAACTACTCTAAACTTCATACAAAAGTGCACAATCCCAGACTCAAACCTATAGGGGTAAAAGACATCCCAAGAAAAACACCTATTGGGGGAAAGACTCCTGTAAAGCTTAATGGAAGTAGAAATTAAAAATAAAAATAAAAAAAGTTCAATATACAACCCATGCACTCTTATGAGATTGAACCTATGTCATCCCCAATCCTAACTTTTTTTTTGAAACCGGGGGGGGGGGGGCAGGGGGGCGGGGGGTGGTTTGATGAGATGCCATTTGCTCCAAGGATCATTGGCATGAAATAGAGAAAATTAGAAAATGTAGCATGCTACCACATTGGCAACATTCTGAACTAGAGATGGAACAAGTTTGTCAATCAAATATGAACATGACTAGAAACCCCCACAGAAAGAAAATGATTCATTGCATTCAACAATGATCCATCATAGGTCAATTTTTCTACGTGCCAAACAAAAATTGCAATGAATTGAAATAGTTATAATTGGTTTTGTTGATATCACTTGCATTGCAGTAATCAATAAAGCAGAGTAAAAAAATAAAACAAAATATAGACAAAACAATAAGAGAACCCACCTGCACGAGCTTTTTGCACATGCTGAAGCTCAGGCCCTCCTTAACTTCATTGCTGTTGTGCCTTCTACCAGCATAATTTAATGCTGAGATTGATCCATCTGATTGAGAACCTTTCTCACTAATCTCAATTTCAAACTTTATATAAATATGCTCCCCTGGCATGGTTGGTCTCCACATTCCCAACATTTTATCATCCTTGTCCTCAATATCAATATCACGAAAAACCCGAAAGATGACAGTGCCCTGCCCATCATAGACATTCAGTAGATACCCAACCATATGCAAAATCACTTGAAAAGCCCTTCTCTCGTCACCTATCACCTGATCAGGCAAAGAACTCTGAACATTAATCTCAAAACCCAAGCCTTTATATACACACAAGCACTTTGCAAGACAAGAAGCTTCCTTGATCATGGAATGTAGCCCAAAAGGCCTCATCTCTAAAGGGAACCTTCCATTATCATTTGCTGAAATTTCCATCACATCATTTATCAAAGTTGAGAGAACATTGCTGGTTTTCACCATCGTATCAACCATAATCTTCTGTTCGAAGCTCATGTTATCCTCTTGAAACATTGAGAGTAGGCCCAGGACTGTATGCATTGGCCTCCTCATTCCATGACTCATCACCTTTTGAAAGGAGTTTCTTGCCTGGCTTGCCATCAATGCATTCTTCTTAGCTTGTTGCAATGCACGGTTTTTTTCCCCCAGTTGCTCTCTCATTACCTGAGATTCTTCAAGAACTGCGGCATGAGAGAGAGCCACAGCCACCTGGTCAGCAACCACATCCACTATCTCCATTTCATGGTAACTCCAAACTCTATTGTTTGCCGCTGGAAGAACCAACACCAGTACTGCATAACTGGTTTCCATCAATTCTGGTGTCCCCCCTTTGAAATTTGAAACTCGAAGCATCGGCATCCGAATTGCTGCCACAGCCCCTGACTCACAAGAACCACCACTGCTTGCAGCACCTAGTGCTGACTCAGGCCTTAGAATCCTCACTCCCTTGCTCCCTCTTATCTCTAACACATCCGGGTCATTGATTGGGATAGAACTGCAGTAATTCCAGGAAGAACTTTTCTTCAACTCATGGGTCAGATTCATCTCTGTTCTATTCTCATTTGGCATCCAAACTGCACAATTTTGCAAATCCAAAGTCTTGGAAAGTTCAACCAGTGTTGTGTAAAGTATAGTATGCTTATCAAGTGACTTTCTGATTTCTCTGGTTAGCATTCGTACGTGCAAACTCGCTTCCTTCTGTTTCTTCATCATTCCAACCTCTTGATCTAATTCCATCACGTTTTGCCTCAAAAAAAGCTCCCTTACTTTTACTTTAAGAAGAAGAGGAATCAGAGTCAAAAGAGTAATTGCGGTTGCACATGAAACCAAGGCAGTGAGAAATTTGGCAATGGTAAGGGAAAGCATCAACTGGAATGATTGTTGGCCATAATAAGTCCATCCATTGAGCAAATGGGTCAATCCACAGAGGACTATAAATGCTATAAACTGTAGGAGTACCCATTTAAATGGAAAGTTTGAGCAGCTAACAAAGTAAAGAAGCTCAATTGGGATTGAGAAATATGCCACTGCAATCAAGAAATCACTCACTCTTTGGCACTCTAAAATGCTTTGTATGCTCCACAAGCCCTCTTCGTCGCAGTTACAATTATCATCGGCAGCAACGGAGAAAATCATAGAAGAAATGAACCATCCAAGAGCTAATGCTCTTAACATTGCTCCCAAATGGTTGCTTGTTTAATCCACTTTTCTAAAAGTACTCACATCCCAAACCCCAAATCACAAAAACTGCAATAGCATACATTCAACTATAGCCCTTGAAGTATGCTCCAATTCTGAATTCTGATTCCCTCCCCAAAGCAGAACTCCTCAATGAAAAACCAACCTAATCCATATCACAGAAACTCAACTGCCACATTTTATTATCTGAATTTTACTAAGCTAGTTTTGTCAAAAAAGTTAAATACCTATCTAATAGATCCAAAGATCTAACGCAACCACTTATGCAGAACCTGTAGTTTCCCTACGAACATGGGTTTTCACATTTTTAATACTAGTTTATATTTCCTTTTGAGTTTTATGATAAAAAAGATTTCCATTTTCCCTACTGTTAAACCCCATATAACCAAAACAAGCAATCAAGAATCAAAGTTGAAAACTACCCAACTTCAATCTATCAAAAATATCTAAAACGAAAAAAAAAAAAAAACAGAAACAAAAATGTTTCCAAATAAAAAGGGTATCTAAAAAAAGCACTAACCTTGTAGCTCCTGTGGCAAAAGCCAACTTCAAAGTTCGAACTTTGACTTAGTACCAAATCAAATTCAAAAACTAGACAAACTCAACCACTTTCTTTAACCCAGTGGCAAAATCTTCACAGAGAAAACCAGGTACAAAGCAAATGGAGGGACTATATATCAAAGAAAACAAAGTAAAAAACCAACACAACTATATCCAATCCTTCTTAAATCACATATCCCTATGTGCTTCTATTATAAGGAATAAATAAGAGAGAAAAAAGAAGAAGCAACAGAGTTTGTCAATTCATATAACTAACCAATCTTTTATTTTCTCTCTCTTTCTTCAACCTTTACAGCTTCCAAAGAATAAAACATAATGTAAATGTAGACACAAACAAGAAAGAAAAATAGAAAAATACTAGGTAGAATGAGAGAAAAACAGTGAGAAAGCCGTGTCTGAAAAGCTATTTTTAGAGAGAGAGAGTGAAAGGGTTTAAGAAGGTGGGAGTGGGGCCCAGAGAGTTTACATGAAGAGAACCTAGACGTTCTCTTTCATTGATTCCCCCTTGCCTTCCTCGTGAGAACCAATACCCCATAATATGATACTACGTGTTTAGGGACGACTTATTTTATTAAAATTAAAAATTTATTATTGAAAGTACGATATTAAAGCTAAAAGTTAGTTAAAATAATATAGTGAGACTTATAAATAATGTCAAAAAATATAGTATGACTCATAAATAGTAGCAAAATTAAGCTGAATAGTAAAATAATTTATAATTTTAATATACATAAATGCACACGAATGGTCTATTTGGATACCACTTATTACTGAAAATTAAAAACACTATAGCAAAATAATTTTTAATATGTAAATAGTGTCGTGGAACTCAGATTTAAAGAAAAATTTACTGAAATATGTATTTGCGAGTCTGTAAACAGTACACGGGACCCATAAAAAAAATGCAACGCACATCTGCTTTCCTTTTCAGTGCAATCCAAACCCAGCCAAAATAAAGCTGTATTACATATATGTGTGTCTTAAGTGTTTCATTTTATTATTTTATTAAAATTACTTTATTCTTTTTAACTTTTATTTTTATTTATTATGTCCTTGTGTTTCCAAAATTATTATTTTATGTCTTCTTCTTTTTTTAATCTTTTTATAATTAGATGATCAAAATCATATGGAATATTTAAGACGTAAATGCACTTTTAGTCTCTACATTTTGACTTTTTTTTCATTTTGGTCCCTACATTTTTATTTTACCACTTTTAGTCCATAAAACCAATTAACACGTGACATTTAAGTCCTTACCATCACCCAACTAATAGAAAAAAGTTGACATGGCTGACTGCACATTAAAATAATAATTAAAAAATCTATTTTGGCATTAAAAAATGCCACATCAGCACCTAAATTTAAAAAAATTAATTTATTAATTTTAACTAAATAAAAAAAATTAAAAACAAAAAATCACATGAATTGAGATCTAAGAATGCCTTGATCAAGAATATTAAGAACACAAATCCAAATTTAAGAACAAGAACATTTTCCTTTATTTGACATTTTCTCTTTTTTTTTTTTTTTTCTTAGAAAACAAACACAAGATTAAGTAAGAACACAAACACAAATCCAGTAAAAACACAAACACAAATGCAGAAAAATCTAGCAAGAATACAAACACAAACTCATCAATCCATCTTCAGCAAAACCAGCAACAACCCAATTTGCTTACCTCCATCTACACAAACTCCTAGTACAAACAAGCTCAAATGAAAAAAACCTAATAACAAAAGCCAAATCCTAAACCAAAGATATGAGTAATCGATTCTAGTGGAAGCAAAATCAAGAGGCCTAAGTGTCGAACCAGAGAAACCAAACACAAAACCCACCACCAAAACTAAACCCGAAACCACCAAATCATAGATCTGAACGACCAAACCCAAATCCCAGATCCGAAAATTTTCAGCAAAACCTAACGATCTGAAACCTCCAAACCCCAACCTCCATCGATCAACAACCTCCACCATAGCTCTCAAGGTCCCTCCCTTCTCTCACCACATCTGCCACATGGCAGACCGAGACGTCTCACACCGAAAAATCTTCGAGACCGGATCGATCAAATTTGACTCCGCCACCGAGCTTCACTGTCACTGGCCCTACATCGCGTCGTCACCGGCCATACCGCCGCCAGCAACCGATCACAGCATCTCTCTAACCCATATCAAGCCGATCTCAGCCTCTTTCTATCTCAAACCCAGATCAAACCCATCGCACCCGACTTCACAAACCTCACCACCAACAGCTTTGTCATTTCAGCAATGGATTTAAAGAGAGAGAGCTCACCTTCAATCAGCTCGTAGAGAGAGAGCTTGAGAGATTCCAATTGTTATTTTGGGTAAATTTGGGTTTGTAATGAGAATGAGAGATTCTAATTTGGGTTTGTTGAAGGTGTTTTGAATCTTTGAAGGTAGGAGGGACTGACAGGTTAGAAGTTTCTGGGTTCTTCATGTTCTTCCCCAAAAAAAAAAAAAAATGAGAAGAAACAAAATTAATTTAATTCTTTTCTTTTCTTTTTTAAAAAATAAAAAGGTTAGAAATTTTCTTATTATTTTATCTGATGTGGAATTTTTTAATGCTAAAATAGATTTTTTAATTATTATTTTAATGTGTCGTCAGCCACATCAGCTTTTTCTATTAGTTGGGCGACGATAAGGACTTAAATGTCACGCATTAATTGGTTTATGGACTAAAAGTAGTAAAATAAAAATATAGGGACCAAAATGGAAAAAAGCCAAAATGTAGAGACTAAAAGTGTATTTACGCCAATATTTAATACACTGCAGCACACTTTATATGTTTTAGTCTCTACTGTGTATTGTCATGTTTAGGATCCAACTTACTTAAATTATTTGTACTCTTTTGTTTTCAAAATCTTAAACTAAGACTATTTCAATACTTTCTCCAAAAATAAATAAATAAAAGACACATTCAGGATAGGTTTAGATTAAAAATCCTGCCCTTTGGATCCAAATGTGAGGGAAGTGTAGTTATAAGAGTAATTATTTTGAATAATTAAATTCACCCTTTTCAAATATCCTAAAATTTTTGGACTTCTCTAAAGAAAATATCTTTTGGAACAACCAATTAAGTATGTCCATTTGTCAATTTCTATTTCCTTTCTAATTCAATCTTTGTTCATTAAAATGATTTCATGCAGGAGTGTTCACTAAACGGCAAAAACAGCGCCAAAATTGTCGCAAAATGGCATAACTACATCGCACCGCAAGTAACAATGCACTATAACGCACCGCACCGTATAGTGCAATGCAGTTTGCAGTTTTATAATAAGAAAACCACACTGCACGACACTCTCTCTATATATTAATTTATTTATTTATTTTTAATATTAAATATATTATTAATAGTTTAATAATCCTAGTTTTCAAAAAAAAAAAAAAAAGGTTTGATAACCCTAGCAAGTATTGACCACGAAAGTCAGCCCAAAATAAAGAAAAACTAGTTCAATAGTTTAAAATTTGGCCCAAAACAAAGTAAAAAATTAGTTTTGGGCTTGGTAAGAAAAACCAAAAATTTGAAAAATATACCAACCTCAAACCATTCAAACTAGGGCTGTCCAGACCCGACCGGCAACCTACAACCCGGCCAAACCGCCCGACGCCGACCCGATTCCTGCTCGAACCGAAGGTCCAGTCGGTCAGCGGCGGGTTTCCGTTATTGAAAACCGACACCGGCGAGTCGAGTGACAGGTTTGCATCTCCAAAACCCGAGCAACCCGAACCCGATCGGAGCTACAAAAAAATTCGGCCAAATCTAGAAAAACAAGCTAGATCCGGAGAGATCTCGACTAGATCTAGCGAGATCTTGACCAGATCCGGCTAGATCTGGTGGGATTTAGCCATATTCGGCCAAATTCCAGCAATTTCTAGCCAAAAAAATGCAGATTTCATAAAAAAATTCAGTTCCCGGCGAAAATTTTCCAGTTTTCAGCAAACTTTTTCCAGTTTCCGGCGAAATTTTCCAGTTTCCGGCATAAATCTCAGATTCTAGCGACTCTTTTTTCTTTTTCTTTTTCTTTTTTTTTTTTTTTTTTTTTTTTTTTTTTTTTTTTTTTTTTTTTTTTTTTTTTTTTTTTTTTTTTCAGATTTTGATGCCTTTTTTTATTTCCGGCAACTGACCAACCCGACTGACGTTATGTATCACTTGAAACCGAACTGACCGATTTTTCTAGTGGTCGGTTTCGGGTTCCTCCGCCCCTCCGCCCGATGCCTACGGGTCGAGTCCGGGTTGGGGCCAAAACCGACCCGGCCTGACCCGTGGACAGCCCTAGTTCAAACCGTATCTTATACACCGCACTACATATGTGATTGCAAAAATGAGGTGCGGTGTGGTTATGGTTTTGGCTAAACTCTAAACCACACCACACCACACATGTGACCACAAAAATAAAATGCAGTGCAGTTATGGTTTTAGTTAAACTGCACGGCAAAGTGCAGTGCTAAAAATGACCGAAAACCATACTGCATTGCACCGTGAACACCCCCAATTCCTTGTAAACCTTACTTTTAAAAATAATTCAAATAATAAAATAAAAGAAAAATCACTTTATATTCGTTAAGAAATTATAAATTATAGGCTCTAACTTTGACAAATTTTTAGTTCAATATTTAAAATTTCATTTTTTTTTTTTCATTTTTAACTTTCATGCATTTTCAATTTAGTCCTTCTATTCAATCCGCAACATTAAATCTATTAAGGGTCTCGTTTGAGAGGAGGGAATAGAATGGAATGGAAATAAATGAAAAGAGTAATTTTAGAATATTCTTTCATTCCCTTGTTTGAGAGTTTTAATGAAAGGAATAGAAATTTTATTTCCTTATTTGGGAGTTTAAGTGGGAGGGAATGGAACTGGCAGGAGGGAATACTCATTCCTCTCTATTCTCTTAAAATCTCAAATTTTCATTCTTCTCGAAATTGGAAGAAATGAGAGGGAATGAAATTAGATTTAATGAATTTTTTACTAAAACTTCCAAAATACTCATATATATTCAACCCTTTATTTTAAAAAAGAGGTCTAATAGTAATATTGTCATAAAATGATTTCATTCTATTCCTTTCATGTTACTCCCAAATAAGACTACTTACATTCCATTCATTTTCATTCATTTCCATTCCTTTATTTCAAAACATCCAATCAAGATTACTTTATTCCATTCCATTCCATTCTTTTCCATTCATATCTCTTACTTAAATACATTCCATTCTATTCTATTCCTTTCCATTCCCTTATGATCATTCTATTTCATTTCATTCCATTCCTTTATGAACTCCCAAACGAAGAATGTGTTTTTAGGAAGTGAAAAATACAAATAGTAACAATGAGATTAGATGGAATGAGACGCGAGATGAAATGACTAAATTGGAAGTACATTAAAATTAACTTAAATTGGAAAATAAAATAAAATTTAAAGAAGTGAATTGAAACTTGGGGTTTTTGGAAAAATAATATTCCTGCCTATAGAGGAAAATTAAAATTTAAAAGAGTGAATTGAAAACTATGAAATTTTATTGCGTATTGTTTTGCATTGTAATTGTGTTTCCAAGACACAATTTTTCAACGTTAATTAAAGTCATGCTTTGGAAATACGATTTATAAGCAAACACTTGCCTTGTGAGATCTTGTTACATCAATACAATTTTAGATAAAATTATATTTTCAAAACACAATTTTATGAAAAGGTTATTCTCTAAAATATATATTTCCATGGCGTCACTTTTAATAATTAAAAAAAAATTATTAAAACTTTTTCAAAGTTAGAAAGTATAATTTACAATTGAAGTTAAGAAAAACTCAATTTCTTTTTTAATTATAACATATTGGGGGAAAAATAAATTGTTTATGGCATTGCTCCTTGTGTTTAATACACACATATGCTTATGGAATGACCGTTAGGAAGTGTGGCCGTTTGTTTGTTTAGTTTTTTTTTTTTTTTGGGCTGAATTAGGAAGTGTGGCGGTTAGTAAGGCTGTGTTTGTTTCGTGTAAAACGTTTTCCGGAAAATACATATTTTCCGGAAATGTTATTTTCCGGAAAAGAAAAATATTTTTAAGTGTTTGGTTGAATTATGAAAATTGTTGTGGAAAATATTTTCATGCGTTTGGATGTATTCTAAAAATGCTATTTTCCGGAAAATTTTTCACATTTTCTCAACAACACAACAAATTCCAGCAACAAATTCCGGCAACAACACAACAATAACAACAACAACAACACCAAATTCCGGCAACAACAACACAACAACCACAACACAGCAACCACAACAACAATCAGTTCATAAAAAAAAAAAAAACAAAAACAACAATCAAACTTAAAAAAAAAAAAAACAGAGAGAACGAGGAAGACGACGATCGACGGCACGGCGCGGTGTGGCGCGGTGCGACTCGCCGGTGCGAAGAGCGCTGGGTTCGAAGGATTGACGATCGACGATCGACGGCGACGGCGCGGCGCGATCGAAGGTGCGACTGGATCGAAGGCGCGATCGTTGCAGTGAGGCGATGGGGACTGGGTTCGTGGGTTCGTGGTCGCCGGCGATGGTCTCTCGGCTTGGATCGGCGGTTCGTGGCCGCCGGCGATCGGCACTGGGCGCTGGGCGCTCTCTTTCTTTCTCCCTCTCCCTCTTCGTGCTCTCTGTTTCTTTCTCCCTCTCCCTCTTCGTGCTTTTTCCGGAAAATAGGATTTGAAGTGAAAATAGGAGCGGAATCCATTTTCACCCTCTGACCAACAGTCAACGGAAATTAATTTCCCAAAAATCAATTTTTCAGTGCAACCAAACACCCGTAAATTCAGAAAAGCATTTCCAAAAATGCTTTTCACCCAAAACAAACACAGCCTAATAGTAGATGATGAATCAGGTGGGCAATGCTATGTGCTTTGCTTTGGGAAAGTTAACGGGGCTACACCGGCCACGTGGAGCACGTGCTGATGATATCCGTATAGGTGTTACTCTGTGGAGTGACAATGTAACGTATATTTAATTATTTATGGTTTGTGTGTATAATATAAAATGGGTCAGATTGGATTAGTCAAATCAGCTGATTAAAAGGTTTTGTCAAAAAAAATATAAAAATAATGTTTTAATTTTTATCAATTTTATTAATTTATTGATACAATAATTATTATCATAGCAACTTACAAATTTTTATAATAAATTTAACATTAAATTTTTTTTTAACATAATTGTTTGTTGCTCCAAACCAATCTTGAGCACAGTCCATATCACTTTCGAATCCAAGAGATGAGTGGTTACACGTGGAAGAACTATTTAATTATTCTGACAAACTGACTAATCCACCCAACATTGGATTTGATCTCTGGCCAAAAGAAGAAAAAAAAAAACTAAGATTATTCAAAGTTTCCCAAACCCAAATTTCAATTTATGTGTGAGAGAGAGAGAGAGAGAGGGATTAGGAATAGGATTCAGATGGTGCATATTTTAAGAGAAAACTTCAAACTTAATAAATAATCCATGATTTTAGCCAACATATATAATTACACCCTCTCATGTGGTTATTGGAAATGGCATGCATGTTATTGGCAACATTCCTGCCAGTAGAGGATATATTTTATAATCGGCATGCTATATAGCGTTATCCAATTTTAGAATAGGGATTAGGGTTTTCTGTTTTTTAATTCGGGCGAACTGTGTTTGATTTTTTATTTTTTTTATAACTTTGAAGCTCAAATTCGTCATTTGATTAAATTTTATTCTCATATAAACTACGTCATTCCGAAACGGTACACCAATACCGAAAATATTTCGTAATTTAAAACATTATTAGAGAGTGCATGGTATAATGTGATATGGAAGGATTAATGATCACATTAAGGCTGCGTTTGTATTAGCATAAAAATGTTTTCTTTTTCACTTTTGAGTGTTTGGCCCAATTGAAAATATTGGTTAAACCAAAAATGATTTTCAAGTTAACAAAAAAATAGAAAGCTTTTGCAAGGGTGTAAATTGTTTTATGCCTCTTAGGAAGCATAAAACAATTTATACCTCACCTGAGGCAACCCCTCCTTCAATCAAATTACACAAACGAAAGGTAGAAGCCCTTGCTTCATCACTCTACTGTCAACATCATTACTCTTTGCCATCGTCAGTTTAACAAACCAACAGTCAAACCCATAATTGAAAAGTGGGTTCCAATTATTTTAATTGATAAAGTTTCTTATTGTCGAATAATGGAAAATGAGTTTGAATCTCATGTATACCAAAAAATCAATTAACATCTTGTCCTAATGATAAAAGGCAATCATTCTAAAGTGGATGCCATAAGTTCTAATCCATTATCAATTTATTTATATATATATATATATATATAAAGTGAAAATAGAATAAATTAGTAAATCACAATTCTTGTTCACATGTTGTATTTGGGATGCTACCCAAGTGATTTGTGTGTGTGTAAACATAAACATAAATTGGATTGTTTACCAAAAAACATAAACATAAATTTATTAAGTCAAATCAAAGTTGTATTATAGATTACCAGAATTAAATATATATAAAAGTTAAATCCACAATTATTTAGTCCAAATACATTAGCATAAATAGCATGTTATACAACTTGTTTTTATTTTTGTTCTTGATTGATCAAAACATTCGTAAAGCCCTCTATAGGCTATAATTTTATTTATATTGATTTAGGTTCTGTTTAGATACCGCTTATTACTGAAAACTGAATACATTATAGCAAAATAATTTTTAAATATGTGAATAGTATTGTGGGACCCAATTTTGAAGAAAAATTTGCTAAATTAGACAACTTGTGGGTCCCGTGAACAGTGCATGGGACCCACTGACAAAGACGCAAATGCGCTGAAATGAAGTTTTGAAGAAAAATTTGCTAAATTAGACAACCTGTGGGTCCTTTGAACAGTGCACGGGACCCACTGACAGAGACACAAATGCGCTGAAATGCAATCCAAAGGGAGGCTTAGTGGCCAATACGGTATAGTTTTGAACAATTTGGTCAAAGCACTCAAAACCAATAACCCAATCTCATTGTATTCAATAAGTAGTTCATTACAAAGATGATATATATACTTTATTTAATAAATAGATCATGTTAGATAACTATTAGGTCAAAATAATTGTAAATAATGTAAATATATATACTGAATATTGAATATTGTTATCAAAATAAATACTTACAGGAAATAGTGATAAAAACAAGTATTTCTAAGAATAAAAGAATGAAAAATACAAAACTAGAAAGCCGAGGAAGTAAGAGAGAATATGAAAGCTAAAATTTAAGTTCTTGCTACAAATGAAGAGAAGCAAGCCTTTGATAGGCAGAAACATGCAGTATTTGAGTAGTAGAAATCACATATGAACAGTGAACAGTAAATTTGACTCTTTTACTATTCATTTCACCAAGGTAGATCCACTAAAAGCAAGGTGAATACTATAGATGAATAGTATCATGTCAGGTGACAACAGTAATGACTTCAACAATTTTGTCTATGTGTATATATATATATATATATATATATAACTATATAAAACACATAAATAAGAGAGTTTGAGAGATAAGAGAGTTTACTAATTAAGCTAACTTGGAACCCACAACCTAATATCATATATTATAACTATATAAATCACATAAATATGCAAACAAGAATCAAGAAGAAATTGTCTCAATAATAATATCAACAATGATCTTTATGTTAATTACATTTGTTTTTTTTTAATTATACTAGACACATTTAAGTTTTGAATTCCTCATCCTCTACCTAAAATGTATAAATGTATATGAACTTAAACTCAACTAACACTTTCTCCTCCGCGATAATAGAATCAACTATGGAAGGTGGGGCTAGTGAGGTTAAGGCCACATAACATATGTTTAACTTATCTATAAAATATGGGTCCGGTTAATGTGTGCCCTTAGGGCACACATTAATCATCTATTTTGAGAAATTTTTTTATAGAAAATTGAAAAAAATGTCAAAACAGTGAATTATTTTTTTGTTTTTTCATAAAAAAATTTCTAAAATGGATTACTAATATATGCCTTGAGAGCACATGTTAGTAAATTCCATAAATATATATATATATATATATATATATATATCAATGTCCTCTTAATGTGTCAATGCCAATGACAATGGTATTACTATTTGTAGTATTTAAAAATTATTGAACTTGATCCAAACACGAATCACGATTATCAAAAGCATGGTATAAATATATATATATATATATATATATATCAATGTCCTCTTAAACCATTAGCATACTTCCATCAAATATTAAAGGGGTATATTTTAATGTGTCAATGCCAATGATAATGGTATTACTATTTGTAGTATTTAAAAATGATTGAACTTGATTCAAACACGAATCACGATTATCAAAAGCATGGTATCGTTGGGAGTTGGGATTAATGTCTTTTCAAATCCTCAAAAGCACAAAATTGGTTCTGAAGACACATAAAGGAGTGCTTGCAGTGTCTTATCCCCCTCATGTCTAGACCCTTCAAAACATTAATTTTTCAGCTGTTAAATGCTACTAGTAATTTCACATCCAAAACATGATCGCTCCCTACCTCTTTAGCCTTTTCTACAAAAACCAAAAAAAGACCGAACCTACTAGAGTTTGGTGTTAGGTCAGAGTTTTGCTTTTGAATTATGTTCAACATTGTCTCCCCATAACATTGAATTATCTTCTCTTATACCATAAATTACCATATTATTAATTAACAATTATAAGGATGGTAAGGCCTTAAGGATTCATGTACGTGAACCTCTAGGAGGAAGTAATATGTGTGTATATATATATACACACACACACACACGGGATTTGCTCCCTCATACTGCTTTTGGTTAAGCTTTCTGGCTACAATTTTTTTTTTTTTTAAATGTCTTTTTGAGTCGATTCCATCCATCTTTTTAGCATTTCAAAGCCAAAGCCATTCGATTAAAAGAATGATAATAGACTGAAGTGAAAGGTTGAGGAAGGGGAAAAAAAGGGTGTGTGTGTGTGGGGCCGGGGGGGGGGGGGGTGGTGGTGTTGAGACACTTTTTTTAAACATTACAATTTTAGTAACAAAGTAAACCTTCAATTTTAAAAAATAGCACATTAAACTTTATGTTTTAAAATTAGTCAATTAAACTATGAGATTTCAAAAAGAAACAAAATAAATCTCACCAATTTTTATTTTTGGGGTTTAATATAGATTCAACTAATTTGATTTTTTTTTTTTTTTTTTTTTTTTTTTTGCATTATAAATTGCAAAACACCAAAGTTTCATTTGTTATTTTCAAAACAATAGAATTTACTTTGTTACATTCCTAAATTATTGGGTTTACAATAAAGTTTTCAAAAAAGAAATAGAGGGTTGGACTTCCATTCCCATTTGTGCAGCATTCAGAAAAGCCAAAGTGGGCTTTGCACAAAAAGGAGGCGGGGGACTGATAAGCCCAAAATACAACCAAGTAGGTTGGCCAACACCTACAATACTTAACCACATAGGTCAGTCAGCACCCAATCTGCTTGGTACGTAGGTTGGCCGACACCAATGCTTGGGCAATGCACCTAACATAATCAAAGATCCATAGATCCCTTCATTTTGGTTAGATCATCTTTAAAAAATAAAAGTATCCCTTCATTTTGTTAAGGAGGCTCCGATAGTCAATTCAGAAAACCAGAGGAGAATATGGTTATTGAAACTAATAGTGCTTTGGGCTCATAGAGCACGAGGGAAAGGTTCCTGATTGAAAATTGCCCCAAAACCAGGCAATAGCTTTGCTAGTTGTCGATTGAGAGGATGTGTCAAAGTGGTAGTCTAAGGTCTTCTTTTTTAGTAGGTAACCAGTTCCATTGTGTCCCCAAATTTCACCCACATACACAAATCTAGATCTATTATGGGTAAAAAAAAAAGCTTAAATATAAGATAGCATATAGCTAATAAATTATTTATCTTAGACTAACGACAAAATAGCCATCCACCCAATATGCAATTAGGCCATAAGCAATGGAGGCAGGAAAATATTGAAACAAAATGCACAAGCATGTGATTCTCAGAGGATATAACCTCTCGTGGATGGTGCATACTATAAACAGCATTAGCTGATTGAGTTCCGGAATACATAGATATTATACATCTATCTACGGAAAAAACAGTGCTTTCGAAGCCCAAATGTAATCCTCAATCTGGAAGTTGCTCGTAGTCCCCATTTTCTGGAGATTGGTGTGCTCCACGACCTGTTCTTCCTGCAAGAGAAAGTAACAATTTTCAGTGTCTGTATCTGTATCTATCTGTGTCTAGAGGAAATTAATACCTGTCAATTCATAACCAGCAGCAGGACCACCCCTCCAATCTGTGGGCCGTGAAGTTGTCACATGCATGGCCCGAGGCTGAATCATGAAATGACTTCCAGATGAGTCAACAGCTGAGTGGAAGCCTATACTTGATACTGATGCCCCACCAACTGGTGATGCCATTCTACTGGCAGAAGCATCAACTTTCATACCCGCATTGACATCCTTCTTGGTGTCGAGCATAAAGGTACCAACAATAACCTGTGGATGCAATTAACTAGTAAGTCAAAGAACTGATTATCAACAAACAGAAATAATTGCTATGAACTTGGGGGCAAAAAATAAAGGAATCGTTTAATGCCTGATGACATGACAATAACTATTTCAAAAACTTGGCAACATTCAAAGCACCAAGATTAAATGAAAGGTGCAATCAGCTACCCCACCCCCTCTTGTGTGCACATGCACAGACACAAAAATGGCTAAATCTTAGCTAATAGTTGTGCCTTACAGTATACGTTAGAACATTTTTTCATTCAAATAACAATTTACTACAGTACCTGTACTGGGCCTGCAGCTTTTAGTGGTCCACCAACACCTCCTCCAATAATTTGGCCATCTGTACTAGATAGACAAATGCTGAGCCCGCCGGCTCTCCCTCCAAGCTCAGTACGTACGTAAGATCCAGACAGTGAAATAATCTCGAACCGACCCTAATATCGGGGTATTCAGGAGAGTTATACTTTGACAGAGCAGTAAAACAAGTTGTAAACTAAGAAACAACACTTCAATTTATCAGATTCTCCAGCAGGCAACAGTAATGGATTAACCAGATGAATGAGCAACCTTTTAAGAAACTAGTATTTGACAAGAATATCACCATCTGAGACATTCTGGCACACAATAAATATCCATTTCAATTTTTTGGTGGTTATACTTACAACCAGCTGTTCTAGCCAACCAGAATCAAATGACTAGATCGGAAAATTTAAGAGTAGAAGAAGGCAGTTGTGTCGAATTTTCATACAGTGAATCCATATTACTGGATCAGCACCATTAGACCAACATTAGAATTAGTGGCCAAATATTTCAACTTCCCAAATATCACCTAATGTCACTTTAGGATCTTCATAGAGCTGATATTTTTTTACAATTTAATTGATCACTTAATTCCACACAACCATTGTGAGTTCACATGCAATAAAAATGCGAAGTATCTTACATCAGAAAGGAATCAATCCTGTTTTGTTTCATGTAGAATTGAAAAAGACAAGTTGGTAAAGCAATATGGAAACATCACCAAAATATCAACAAGAACCCCAATGATTTTAGTCAAAACAATTTTGGATCAAAATACCTTAATCAAAAACTGTAAGAATAAATTGTATATTTCAAACCCTCTTCAAAACAAAATGCCTTATTCCAAACCCTAATGCCTTTAGCATGACTACGCCTTATTCTAAACAAGCACTAAATTCCATGATGTTAAGCCTCATTCTAAACAAGCACTAAAATTTTATAAGGTCAAGCCTCATTCGAAGTCCCGTGTGAGTTAGAGCTAAATAAAATCTTTCTACAGGGTGTCCAAAGTACAGATGGCCTACACTTGAGCATCACACTCATCACTACTCTGAAATTATATTTTCATAATATCATAACATTTCACCCCTAATAATTTACATTATATGAGGGTAATCTTGAATAACATCATATTCTTAAAGGCAAACATCTTTGTAACATAGAATTGGTATTCAACATTATTTCACCAATCAATAAAATGTTCAATTCATGTCAATGACCTTTAGGTCAGACAGCACCTCACTTAAAATGTATAAAAAAAATAACATGTTCAATTCATTACTAAGCCCTTTTGTTTTTGTTTAAAGCTGGATTTAAGAGAGAGAGAGAGAGAGAGAAAAGATACATGTAATAGATTACATGCGCATAGATACTTCCTTCTAAGCTAAAACTCACTTATTGCCAAAGGGCTTACCGTTGAAAACTGGACCATATAAGGTCAATCAGGAAAATTTAGTCATAACCATATGCATGCACACGTCAATAAAAGATGTTTCCTCTCAACTTTTTCCTTTATTCATTTTCATAAGAACATGCTATTATTACTATTATTTTCCTTTCCCATTTTTCTGCCTAAATAATACAAAAACCCTCAACCCCACAATTCTCCACAATGAATTGAACCCAAAACCTTACCTTTGAAAGGAGAACTATACTTGGGCTACAAGGCCATTGCTATAATATTCAACTAGCCTACAATATACACTGTGTGGGCACCACCTTTTTATTTTCATTTAATGGCAAGAATAGGACTATAGTTATTTGACTTTCACTGTAATTATCATCTGGTACCTTCTACACTATGAAGGACCCAACCTTGAGTTTTGTCAAAGATTATGTTTCGTGTGCATGTGCGAGTGTGCGTGTGCACTCATGGAATTTTTTATTCCTATTTGGGTACTTTCCATATGCACCTATGTTTTCAATTAAGTTCAGTCGCATCAAACATTAAAAGAAAACTAACAAGTTGTCATAGAAAATTGTTTTACCTCATAAGTAATATTGCCTCCAGAAGTTGCTGGCTGTCGCAGAGAAGCATTAGAGATTGAACCAGATGCTGACAAAATACATATTTCACGCTTACTTTGTTGCATGAACATCATAATCTTCTGTCCCACATCCTAGCAAATGCATCAATATATTGTGTTAGGGGCAAACAGCCAAAAACTGAAACATATCCAAATTAACTATTATTTATAAAATATCAGTATCCAACAAGCAAGGCAAGGATAATTATCAATGACAGATATAAATCTGATACTCAGACGCAACCATGAAATATTTCAAAAACAGAAAAAATAAAATAAAATAAAAAAAGGCCCCGTTGGGGGGGAAACCAAGCATGTTAGGTCATTCAGTGCAAGGACAACGTCCACCAAAAATAAAACTCCATCCTAGATGAACAAGTGACAATATTAAGATAAAGATGTATCAAATATTTTCACCCACAAAATAAAACTCAGAGGAGCTGCTACCATGTATATTCAACTAGATCTGGTTTCAGCCCTTTTCATAAAGCAAAAGAATGCATCTTTTACTTTTGATTGGCTCATTCATGACAGTTGCATCCCTCCCTCCCACCTCCAGTATTCAATTGTCCTATGGAAAGCAAGGCCAGTAGGTCCCACATTACACATGGTCCAATCAAAAGTAAAAGAATGGTTATTATAAAGAAGAATGGCTTCAGCCCTTTTCATAAAGCAAATGAATTTGAGATAAGTTTAGAAATAAGAAAACAATTCTTCCATGGATAGTTCAAATCAGCTGCTTTTCCATACAAAGAAGATAGATCAACAAATGGGGTGAAGGCAAACCAACGATCAGATTGCAATTATAAAAACTATTAAACCCCTACAAGAATGAAAGACATTTTGATACACTAACACATTGACTGTTAGCATCCAAGAACCATCTATAAAATTCCATAAAATTTAATATCAACTTGAACGAATTTCACCAAGCACTAATCTCCTTAGAAAAGGTTAAGGTGATCGCTTCCCTTTTTTTAACTTCTTCTGTCAGATTAAGTCAAAACATGCATAATAGTTAATGTAAAATTTGCTGCAAAAAAATTTTGTCAATACAATATTTTATTTCTCTCTCCCATCTTACTTTGATAATTTTTACACAACTTATTATAGTATTCAGCTCACAAAATTAGTATATCAAAACTAAATGAAAATTTGTATTTAATTTAGTCTGTCACTTCTACATCTATGAAGCACGGGTGCGTTTCCGGGTGCGGGTGCGGGACTCGGCAATTTTTGAAAAAATAGGGTGCGGGTGCAGCAGGGTGCGGCGATTAAAAAATTATTAAAAATATTTTTATTTGTATATTTTATATATTGCTAAACATGCATTTTTATATAATAATAATAGTAATAATAATAATAATAAAGTTTTTGACATTTGAATTATTGACAGAGGTATTGAAATAGATGAGGCTTCTCATAAAAAAAGATGTGGCTTAGTGACTCACGTATTTGGTCAGCTCAAAAATAAAATAAAGGATATATGTGGTAGGTATTAAAATAGGTGTAGCTTCCCATTAAAAAAAAAGAGGGTAGATGCGGCTCTCACGAGTTTGGTCAGAGAGGCGTGAGAGCCACAAAGAACAAAATAAAGCTTTTAAGTTGTTCTTATCAAAAGAAAACACCAGGAGGTGCCAGTTGAGCTACAAGGCTCTTGGCAATAGGTATATATAACAAATAAAACATCAGTTACAGAACCAGAGAGGAAATGCTAACAAGTATCCAGAAATCTCCAAAAATTAATGATAACACATTAACACTAACAAGACAGTACTTCTTTACACTGTCTAGTAACTAACAAAAGGTTTGAACCAAAGATATCAGAATCACATTTGGGTAAACTGGTAGTCTTAGAAGCAAGAGTTAAGTAGCCGTATGACCCACTTTAGAGTTTTAGACACATAAATTCCACCTTTACATTTCTATTTTTATTTTTTTATTAAGTAATATAAATTTTATTCAAACTAGGAAAATAAATTTCAACCTTACATAAAACACCAACTAAAGAAGGGAAAAAAAAAATCAGATTTTACATAAAACTTGGTCTCATTGCATGGAGTTAGTGAGAGGCATTCATGTGTCGATTTAATAAATCCCCTTTCATATAGATTATAAATCTGTTTTTTGTATTATTCTTTACAAGAGTTTGGTGCGTACACAAAATCCCTTTTTATCATCAATAAAAGTGCTATTTGTGAAAAAAGGGGGAAAAAAAAATTTCAAAAGACCGACTTGCTCCAACAACTAAAAAGGGAAAATCATTAAAAACATCTAACAGAAAGTAGAATAAGAAGTCATAAACCAAACGTTAAAAAATAATAATAATTTAACATGATATAAAACCCCTAACATTTTCCTGAGTCTGGCTTGACCATCTTCCACATACAAAATTTGCACCATAATTTGGATTCATCAAAACAAGGCATACTTTCCTAAAGCATTCCTCACCTCTCCTGAGAGAGATTTGAAACTTCACCAGCAGTTTAAAGTACCTGAAGATATATCTAATCACTCTAGTAAATAACAAGTCAGAGATGACTCAACTGCTAAAAAAAAAAGGTCATACCCAATGCACAAAGCTTCCACTTTTGGGGGATCTAGGAGAGGTCATGATAAGCAACCTTACCCCAATTTATTGGAGAGGCTGATTCCCGGAATCAAACCCACAACCTGTCGCTTTTGGTGGAAGGCACTTGCCATCGCACCAAAGCTCAACCTCTAGATGACACAACTGCTACTTGCAAAAAAATATATATTGTTCACTTTTATTAGTAGAGAAGAAATCAGATACTCCTAACAAATTACAACAGAAAGTTAAAAATCCAAGGAAATGGAAATATGGATTCTCCCACCCGTGGTCAATCATAATTAAGCTCTACATGCTGGTTTTTCCTCTCCACATGAGACAAAGCAGCACCACATTCCAAACAGAACTACATTTCTGTTGTCCAAACATTACTCTTTTTCTCCCGGTAAGTAATGTCCAAACATTCCATTACAGCAGAAAAGCTACATCAACCACCTCCCTAAGCATAACCCAATTAAAACCAAAGAAAATAAAATCTAAGGACCGCAGCTACCTCACAAAAAGAAAACGCAATCTACTACTAGCCTACACAAACAACATTAATTTTACTAGAATGACTTTTTATTAGATTATCCCATAATAATTGCATGTCAAACTGCTGTACAAGCAACTTTCTTGGAACTTTTTTGCGCCAAAAACACTTCTTTGTATATGGATATCATTTGATCCTCATTGCACCCCATAAAAACAGATATGTCAATCTAACATTTTGGTTTAAACTAAACATATTGTCATTATCCACCCCTGCGCACATCAACTGATTCTAGGTCCCAATCCTTGAAAAACACTAACATAGGTTTGAAAGACTGAAAATGCTCCTCAAGCAAATACTCTTAGATGCAATGGAGGCATTCTTGTCTTCAGCAATAAAAAAAAAATCAGGAAATATATCTGTGCATGTATGAAGGCCGCATCTCCACACCCCACATCAATTAAGATTGGACCCTCCTACCATCCCTATATCAAACTTAGAAAAACAGAGAAATCCCATGTGCTTATGATGCCATTCGCAAAATTAGAAGCAGAACATAATGTTAGCAGTATTAAACAAATAACTTGATTATTTATTTATTTATTTTGATAAACAACTTGATTAAATTATCAACTCTAGCCTACTGAAGTCTTCGACAATAAAATAAAATAAAATAGAATCAAATAATCTCCCTGGTGAGGTTTCCAACTATTAAATGGAGTAGAAATTGGGGTTGCCATATTGAGTTTCCCATTAACCAGGATCAAGAAAGAAACATAGTTCCCACCCATTTCACCCAAAACTCACTCTACAGAACAGATAGACTGCACATGTTTTTTACTTCAGGATAACAAATACTAGGATAAGAAAATTAATAAGGAAAAAAAAAAAAAAAAAAACAGGGCATAGCCCTAGTGCATGGGGAGTATATACGAGACAAACCCCTTACTGAGATTATTTGAATATTATAAGCATGTGCAAAGATACACACATGCATGTGTATGTGATCACGAGCAATACCAAAAAAAATATATATCTACCTCACCAGCAGCTACAGAAATAACGTGTGGTGTAAATCCTTGCCCTGCATTGCCTGTATCAACCAGTTGGAAGTAGGAGCACCACATAAGTTTTGTAAAGTATACTTAATGCTCACTAATCAATGAAAAACAAATAAATAAATGCCAAATGTTCTTATCCCAAAAAAAAAAAAAACCCAAATGTTACCCAGCGAACATCCAACTAAAAAAGAATAAGTTTATATCAATTTTTGTTTGTGTTTCAATATTGCAAAATAAATGAATGCAGTAAGCATTTACTAATCACAATAGCTACACAACTTCTTCACAGAAGATAATACCCAACCAATTAAAGGTAATACTAATGTATATCACAATCTTATTAGATGCCAATTCAGGGATCACCTATTTGCACATTGACAAACAAGAATTATGGCACACTAGTAGTGGTAGAAATCATGGCCATAAGTGTGATGTAAGTAACCACTAAAAACATCAGGTTCTAGAGCTGTAAATAACTAAATAATAGCCAATTGAAAACCACAAAATGTATGTGTAATATAATGAAACAATTAGGCCTTCCACTGCATTAAGTTATCGACAAATTCTCATACTCGTGCATGCCCCTGAGCCACTCCAAATGATGGAGAATTAATCATGCTACTTAGTCACTATATTATGTTCACAATTTGAGCCACACAATTATCGTACAAACTTTTGCTAGTTATTTTAGCCCATCTTATTGTCTCAACCACATACACCTTCAAGAATAAAAGTGTTAAGGTCAATCAGCACTTCTTCTCACAAATGAATTATTTGTTTTGTTACTTTATCATAAAACTTCCCATTTTTTTTAAAATTGAAAGGCACATAGCAACCATAAGATAACATTTTATTCCCAATTTTTCAAAGAGCATCATCCTCAACCAATCTGATGTTATTGACGGTCAACACACACCAATAAATTTGGTAAACTTTTGAAGTATTGTCTGCAGGTCACTGATCTTAAATGTCATATCTTTTATTTCTCTTATTTCAAGTTCTACCTATTTTGAGTTCAAAGCCAATAACATACTTGACAAATGACAATAAGACTAATCACACTTTGAAATGGCAAGCTGGGCCACCAAATTTGAAAAAAAAAAAAAGTATCTTTTGAAACCCAATAGTAAAAGTACTGCAGAACAATATAATAATATCAGAAATTTAATTAAATAAATGCAAGTGTGATGCTAATAAAATGCATCAAAAGTCTCATACTATCAAAATTTTGCACCATATTCTTCATAAACTCAATGAAAATAGCTAACTTTGAACATTGACCAGAAAAATCTCAAAAATTCAATGAAAGTAGCAAGCTTTGAACATTAACCAGAAAAAATCAGCTTTTTTGCAACAAAGTACAAACCCAAAAAAAAAAAAAGGTGGTTCTTTTAAGGATAACAGCACAAAAACACCAACTGCAGAATCACAAACACAATGCATTAATATTTTTATAATAAAAAAAAAATGCAAACAAAACCCAGCTATTGCCAATAATTTAAAAAACAGCACAAAAGGCAAAGGGAATGTTTGGTTTAGCTTAATTTCATTACAAAAAATAGAATAATAAATTTTTTAAAAAATAATCATCAAAATTCTCCAGATAAAGTTGTACTTTTTTACCCAATAAACTTGTCTGTTTGATAACACATTTTCAAATAGCACCTTTTCAAAATATAACCTTTTTAAATCAAACTTTCATTTTTGTTTTTTTTGGGTACCGTTTTTTTAAACAACCTCATTTATATTTAAAATGCACACTGAATCTCATTGTCAAAATTGCAACCCAACCCCTCCAAAACACAAGAAATCCCAATAGAAGCACCCAACGACAAAAATGATGTCACAAACACCCACCAACTGGTTGGAACAAACAAAACAAATAAACAATGCACCGAAATCAGATTCAGAGTGTCCCCTCTTCATAAGAAATACTTAATTTTGGAGTAAAGTAAAGTAAAGTATAACAAAATTTGCAACAAAGCCCTTCAAGTTATAAGAAATTCTTAAATTAATAATCCAAACCATAACCCACGTGCAAGAAAACCTTAGCCTTGGCCACTGGGCCACTCACTCTATTCAAAGAAAATTCCCATTAAAATAAAAAACACCAAACAAACAAACAAACAAACCCCAAAAACCGAATTTGCAAACAAGCCCCTCTAAAAAACTGAAAATATACAGAGAGAGACTCACCAGAAGCGAGAAGGTTAGATTTCTTGGAAGATAAAGAGTGAGGCTCCTTCCTCTCTTTTGAAGACGAAGTCGAGTGAGACGACGTCGTTTGCTGCTGCTGTTGGTGGTGGTGGTGGTGCTGCTGTTGTTGTTGTTGAGCAGTAGCGGCGGCGGCGTTTGCTGCGGCGGCGGCCTTTTTAGCGGCGAGGGCTTGCTCCGGGGTGCCGTACTTCCTCGGCCTGCCTCGTTTTCTCTTCCCCTCTAGCCCCGAAGACGGCGTCGTGTTGGGTGCAGTGCTGTTAGCGTTAGTGTTCGCAGTGGCGACGGCGGTGGCGGCAGTAGCAGTAGCAGGAGTTGTTACGGCGGAGGAGGAGGAGGGGGGGTGAGACTGAGGAGGAGGGTAAACGAGGTGGGCCCCACTTACGGTGTCGCCAGGTGGCAGGAGGCCATTGGTGGGTGAAGAAGTGGGATTCTGGTGATGCTGATGTTGATGTTGGTGGTGGTGGTAGTAGGAGGTGAGTTGGTTTTCATTGGGTTCCATTTGAGAGAGAGAGAGAGAGAGAGAGACAGAGAGAGAGTTGAGAGTGTGTGACTGTGTGTGGTGTGGAATGAGATTTTTTTATTTTTTTTATTTAATTTTAAATTTTTTTTTAAAAAACAAAAAATTGTGTGTGTGTGAGAGTGTGTTTAAAATGAGATAAAAAAAAGAAGAAAGTGAAGAATTTTTTTTTTATATAAAAAAAAATATTATTTAGTGTGAGAGATGTGAGGCGTTGGATTAGATTTTGTGTTGGTGTGTGTTGTCTAAAATCTAATGGTGTTTTTTTATTGTGGGTGGTTGGTTTTGTGGTTCCATTTTGATTGCAACACAGAAAAAAGAGCGTGTGTTTGTGGGATAGGATTTTATTTTATTTTTTATATTATAAAAAAATTAAAAAGAATTTGTGTGTTCACTTTCTTAGCCGTTGGATTGGATTTTATGTTGTGTGATTTGATGTCTTGACTTCCAAGGCATTTTTGAAACAAGAGTACTATATTATAATTCCATTGTCTTCCATTAGAGGAGAGCGTGTTTAGATTTGGATTGAGATTTTTTTAAATAACAATTTTGGGTAAATTACTAATTGACCCTCCAATTAGTGAATAAATTCAATTTGATCACCCTTTTTTTTAATTGTATCCATTTTGGCCCTCAATCATTGACACAATTAATAAATTCAATAGTTTAATAACCAAATTATTATTTATATTTGTGAAAATTTTAAAAAGAAAAAAAAAAAAAAACTTTTGTTCTTAGCTATTGGATTCGTTTTTGGTGATTTAATTTTTTTTTTTTTGGTCAATTCAAACCATAATTCGTACAACCGCTCTTTTGATGATTTGATTTTGACTTAGACTTTAGGCAAATAAATATCTCCATTGCATTTCCTATACAAATTATAACAAGTTTTGAAATTCTTATACGCTTCGAGATTAAGACGGTCAAATAATCGTTAGAATACCTAACCCTTTAAAGTTAATGTCCAACCAATGTTGATAATGTGGATTTTTAAAGTTAACGTCCAACCAATGTTGATAATGTGGATTTATTTTCTTAGGCCTAATATAAGCATGGAAGAAAAATTTGCCTAAATTGGATCTGAATTGAGATTTTCTCATTTGTATTTTCCTATTAATTTTCTTTTTTTAACAATAGGAATATTTATAACATTATAACATACTAAATATAAACTTATATAAAGGAAACAAAAAGGGAAGGCTTTTAATCAATCAAAATAAAAATTGCATTTTAAATACTATAATTTATAGTGTTTTGTTCTTAGCTGTTGGATTGGATTTTTTTTTTTTTGGTGATTTTTTTTTTTGTTTTTATGTTTTTAATTCAAATGTTACAATAAAAGGAAAATGGGGAATTTAAATATCTACATTGCCTTTCCTATACAACTTATAATATGTCCCATAAAAAAAATATAATAAGTTTTATTATTATTTAATTTTGACAATCTTATATGATACGTATTACTTATTCGAGTAAAACGGGCCAATTTACTAAAGAAGAAAGAGTAAAACGGGCCAATAGTCACTAGAAGACCCAACGATTTAAAATTAACATCAAATCAATGTTGATAATGTGGATTTATTTTCTTAGGGGCCTAACACAACTGTTGAAGGAAAAACCTACCCAAATTAGATTTGAAATTGAGATTTTTCACCTGTGTATTTGCTTGCTTATCAATTATCATTTTTTCTTTTTCTTTTTTTATCAAGAGGGATGTATACAAGTATACAACATTTAAATAACATACTAAATATAAATTGATAAAAAGGAAACAAAAGGGATAGGCTTTTTAATCAATCAGATAATAATTAATTTTTTAAACCTTAGAATTTAGAAATTTGTTTTTGAAACCCTTAGAATTTAGAAATTAAATACCCCACATTCATAAACTTCAAATTAAACCCTACGTTTTTTAAGTATTTCAATTTAACCCATAAACTTATTAATTAATGTAAACACGTGTTGAAATTGTTTTGTTTAGTAATTTTTTTGTTAATGATATCACTGTAATTTGTTTATAGTTTGAACTAAAATGCTTTCAGAAGTATAAGGTTTAATTTATTTCGAAAAAGCATGGTGTTTAATTTCAAACTATCCATAAATTATATGATCCAAAATACTTTTTGTGGTGCTTAAGAATCTGGCAACCCCAGCCCACTTTATATTAAGCCCAAGGCCCATGTCGAGGATGGAGGAACGTCCGAGGATGATCGGAAAAAACCCAGCTGCCAAGAAACATCGTCGAGAACGACCTTGTCCCCGGCTTACTGAGGTCATAGAAAGGAAGAGTAGCACGTCATCAAAGGTAGCCTCTTAGAGCATCTCAAGAAAAAGAACAAGTACAATGTGTCAACCACGAAGACATGGTGGAGGAGCAGTTCCAAGAGAAACTGTCACCTCCACATTAAATGTCCACCACTAACATTCTGGCCGCATTAATGAGGGAGTGATCCTTGAACAGAGTTGTCTAGGTTATTGCAACTCATAGGAGATTTGATAAGGTGGCTGATAGGACAGGCAGTCAGGGATAGGCTTGGATGATCAACAAGTGGAAAGTAAAGATCGTTTAAAAAGGACTATATAAGAGGAAAGCGGATCCTAGAAAGGTGGGGGAGAAAAAATTTATGTAACCATCCTCATTCAATCATTATAAGAACAAAGCTCCTCGGATTGTGCCGAGGACAAACTTTCTTAGATAATCTCGGTTCATTTACGTTTGATTGCTGTGAACCTCATATTGACCGTTGTCTATGCACTAAGGCCTAGTTCTTGAACCTATTCTCTACAATTCATTGTATTGAGCTAGTTGGGTCTGAATCCACTCACTCAAAGCAGTAGTGCTCAAACCCAGTCCCTACACTTTTAAAATAGTGATATGGAAAGGACACAAGTTTCAGATTTTTGGGAAAATTCAAAATGGGTAGCATAAAATTGCTATAGGTGGGCATTTTCAGGGAAGGTTATTGGTATATATATATATATATATATATATTTTTAATAAAAGAGGCATATTACTTTTCTCAGCAATAGAAGTTAGAAAAGCAATTGATATTCTTTATTTTTAAAATATAATAATAAATAATTGCTTCTCTCTCTCCTCAATTTTATAGATCGTCAAAACAACCCTAATAGCGAATGGTGTTACAATAAAACAAGTTCTTAATTTTATTTGTTACTATTTAAAAATTGAAGATTATATTTTTTACCACCCGGATTAAAACTAATCTTTTCCAATAAAAATTGATTGAGACGTGAAAATTTTCATGTTTAAAGTACAAAGAGAATGTGTAATTAATAGTAAAATTTAAAACATTAGTTTAATTAGAAAGTTATTAATTAAGGTAGTATTGATAAAAGTTACACTCAATTGTAAATAAAATATATTTTGGTAATCGCTTAGCGCTTGTTTGGGAAAAGGAAATGGAATGGAATGAAGTGAATAATTTTAGAATATTCTCTTGTTCCCTTGTTTAGGAGCTTTAAGAGAGGGAATAAAAATGTCATTCTCTTATTTGAGAAATTTGGAGTTTAAGTGGGAAGGAATAGAATGGTAAGAGGTAATATTCATTCCTCTCTATTCTTTTAAAACCTCAAATTTTCATTCCCCATGAAATTTAGAGGAATTGGAGGGAATGAAGTTAGATTTAATGAGTTTTTTACTAAAACTTCAAAAATACCCCTATATATTAAGCAATTTATTTTAAAATAAGGGTCTAATAGTAATATTGTTATAAAATTATTCCATTCATTTCGCTCTATGTTACTCTCAAATAAGATTATTTACATTTCATTCATTTGCATTCATTTATTTTAAAACATCCAAACAATATTATTTAATTCCATTTCATTAATTTCTTTTCCATTCCTTTCTCTTGCATAAATACATTCCATTCTATTATTTTATAATCATTCCGTTCCATTCTCATATGAACTCTCAAATTAAGCCCTTGGCCCAATGGTTAACCTTTTAGGGTGATATGTAACATTGTTTCAATTTAAGCAAGGTTTTAAGACCCGGATCGTTCATTGAACTATAAAAGGGAGAGGTTCAAGGTTTTTGAAGTCGAACCGGGGTCAAACCGTGATGACGTCATAATTAATTTAATAATTAATTAAAGCCTAAATATATATATTAAATTTATAAAACTAGCAAAATTGACTAATATATCTATATATGTAAGGGAAATTTAATGATTTTCAAGCATATATTTAATAATTAAATAAGAAAGTTAACAAAATAAAATAATAACCATGAAAACATTAAAATTTATGATTAATTTTTGAAGTAAAGTTGAATATCTTTGAAGGATTTTAATTATAATTTTTTTTTTATTCCTTGTAAGAGATAGATAATTTAATTAAGTAGAATAAAATTGTGTTAAGTTGTTTTTATAAAATAATAATAAAAAAATGCTAAGGGGTTGGACCGCACGGTTCTCACCAGTTCGTGCGGTCCAACCCCGGTTTTAGGGGTTCACGAAATTAACAAAAAATCCGGTTCTTTAAGCTTAAAAAACCGATTTTCATCCCGGTTCCCTGTTCTCAAGGTCCGACCTCCCGGTCCGGTCCGATTCTGAGAACCATGGATTTAAGGACTATAGCCTTCTTCCAACTAAAATAATTAATACTCTGGATGGGGTGATGTTAGACTATGACTTAACTCATTTGAGGAACATCTGTGAACCCCTCATTGATAATAATGTTCCAAAAGAAAAATAACTTATTATTTACAAAATACACTAGTAAAAAGATAATACTGACAAAAGTCTTTCAAATACAAAAATAAAATAAAAAACCTTGAAATTTTAGCAGTAGTATTGTTTTCTAAAGTAAAGTCTTTTATGGTTCATTTTGATAGTACTTAAAAGAAGTGATTTGAATTTGAATTTTTAGTTCAAATGACTTGATAAAACATGAGATATCAATTTTTTATTATTAATGAAATAAATGGATAAAGATGATTTTAGCGATATGTTTTTTTTTAATTTTTTAGAATTCTACTATAACCTAGTCTAAATGTATGTGTGTGAAGCTCCCTCATAAATACTTGAACCTCAACTGTTACCCCTTCACATCTCACAAGCACATACACTTGTAGAGTGACTATTAAGTCTAGGGTGCATTGTGGTAATACGTAGATATGAAATGATTAAAAGTAAAATATTATTTCAAATTCATAATATTATAAGTGTCTTTTTAGTCAAATCTCAAATTATATTTTCTTGTTAAATTCATATTAAACAATAGGTCCTATTAACAAGTGCCCTTAAAACATTTGTTGATGGACAATTTTAAGAAAATTTTAATACCACGTTTAAATGAAATATAAAAATTTGTCAAAAATGTCGGTTGATTTTTAAAATTTTTTTTATAAAAAATTTCTAAAAATAGTTTCTAAACTAACGCCCTTAAACCATTTGTTAATTTTTCTCTTAAATTATTTATAATAATAACTGTGGGGCCTGAGAACTTGGCAACCCCGGTCCACTTTATATCCGGCCCAAGGCCCATGCCGAGGAGGAAGAAACGTCCAAGGATGAAGTGTGAAAGTCTAAATTGCCAGGGACCCTATCGAGGACGACCCTGACCTCGGCCAGCCGAGACCAACACGTCAGCCATAGCAGCATGGTGGAGGAACAAGTTCAGGATAAGCTGTCACCTCCACATTAAGTGCGCTCACCTAACCCCCCGGCTGCATTAATGGAGATGTGACCTTGGATAAGGCTGCCTTGGTTGCTGCAACTCACAGGGGTGCTGGTAAAGTGGCTGATAGGACGGGCAGTCAGAAGAAAGGGACGTGGATGATCAATAAGTGGAAGAGAGAGATTGTGAGAAAAAGGACTATATAAGGAGAAGAAACAAATCAGAAAGGGGGACAATCCCCTGGAGGATTCCCTGGGCGAGGGAGACCACTATCAAGCTCCTCAGACCGGTGCTGAGGACGGACTTTGGAGGATAATCTTGGTCCGCCAGCCTTCGACGGTGGCGATTGCTACTTTGGGCTTTGTCCGCATGCTAGGGCCTAGTTCTTGAACCCACTCTCTACAAATTCATTGTACAGGGCTAGCTGGGCTTGAGTCCACCCTCTTAACAGCAGAGGTGCTCAAACCCGGTCCCTACAATTGGCGCCGTCCGTGGGAAGAACTAGTGCGTTGGCAAGTGCAACGGTCAATGATTCCCATGTTGAAGGCTTGCACAAGGTTAGGCAGTTTTTCGTTGCCACCAGCGACACCGACCCCGAATCCCATAAAAAAGAAAAAGAAAAAGGAAAGAGAAACAACAAACAACGACGCGTTTGCATAAGAACCAACTATTGTAGAAAAGTAGAAGATTCAGAGAAAAGAGAAAGAGAGTAAATATTGCAGCATTTTATTAAACAAAAAGTAAATACATGATACAAACAGAGGCTCAGACAGGCTTGTTTTAAAGCTAACTCTACAAACAAAGGCTCAGACAGGCTTGTTTTAAAGCTAACTCTACAAACAGAGGCCCAGACGGACTTATTCAAAAGCTAACTCTAAAAGAAAGGGGGCTGAGGCAGGCTTGCTTCAAGGCTACCAACAACCCCCAGGCCGGTATGGATGGTACCGGCGAGAAGAGAGGAGCAGATGCAAAAGTGCCTGATGGCCCCGCCCCATGATGTTCCCTTGATGCTTCCCCAGCCTCATGAAGATTGAACATTGGAGGCGGCAACACCTGGGCACCAAACATGATGTAATCTTGCAAGCCTCCATCGGTAGGTAAGCTGGAAGCGAGTCACCACCAGCTTAGAGGGCAGGCATGGACGCGCACCGGAGAAAAGCATTATGTACTTCATGGACCTCCCTCCTAATCGCCTGGCGCGATACCACCAGGATGACGCCCAAGCCTTGTCGCGCTGGAAGTCTGACGCAGACTACAACAGCAACGGCTCTTGGTCGAAGGAGGAGGACCTTTGGCTTGCTAGCCCTCGCCCTCATCCAGAGCCATCCCATTCCACCAAGCTCTGATCACAATCTTGGCAAGGTTATTGAAGAGGCTTAGAGGGTGGGAGAATCATATTTCCTGCTCAACTAGAGGGTTTGTGAAGTGTAGAAGGACGATTCCCCCCAGAAAGCCTTATATAGAGGGCGAAGGTCAGTGGGAATTAGTCCACCCAGAATTCGAAAGAAGAGTTATCAGCGACATTAATCCTGACCGAACTTCAAAGAAGCCATCAACCGCTGGATCTGCATTAATCCACGAGAATATTAATGAGGGCGCGCCTCGTACACCGAAGCGTCAAGCGCGGAACGCGAACAGTCAGAAAATGCTTTGTAATCGAAAAAGGCAGAAAATTGGAGCGAAGGAAGGGCTACCGCCACGCGTGAGGATAGAAATTCGAGCCACCCCTGTCTAGGGCAGCGCGAGGTCAAGGGCCCAGTCTGAGGAATAGCCTATTTTCGGTGAAGCAAGGTCGAGGCCGTCATCACGCTAAAAACAAACTTCCTAACGCTGAGGACAAAGTCCTGCGCTCAAAGCAGAAGAACATAAGCATTAGACAAAATCAAGGCTTTGCATGGTCCTCGAACTCAAGCCTATGGGGAAACTAACCACTTCCAGGAGAACTTGGGTACTAGACTGAACCAAGGTCTTCCATGGTCCTCGGACCCAAACTTTCGGTGAAACTAGTTACTTACAGAAGAACACTTGGGTACTAGATTGAACCAAGGTCTTCCATGGTCCTCGGACCCAAACCTTCGGTGAAATTAGTTACTTACAGAAGAACACCTGAGTACTAGACTGAACCAAGGTCTTCCATGGTCCTCGGACCCAAACCTTCGGTGAAACTAGTTACTTACAGAAGAACACCTGGGTACTAGACTGAATCAAGGTATTGCATGGTCCACGGACTCAAACCTATGGGGAAACTAGTTACTTACAGAAGAACATAAGCGTTAGACAGAACTAAGGCCTTGCATGGTCCTCGGACTCAAGCCTATAGGGAAACTGGCTACTGCAAGGAGAACCTGGGTGCTAGACTGAACCAAGGTATTGCATGGTCCACGAACTCGAACCTATAAGGAAACTAGCTACTTACAAAAGAATATAAGCGTTAAACAGAACCAAGGCCTTGCATGGTCCTCGGACTCAAGCCTATGGGGAAACTAACCACTTTAAGGAGAACTTGGGTACTAGACTGAACTAAGGTCTTCCATGGTCCTTGGACCCAAACCTTCGGTGAAACAAGTTACTTACAGAAAAACACCTGGGTACTAGACTGAACCAAGATCTTCCATGGTTCTCGGACCCAAACCTTCGGTGAAACTAGTTACTTACAGAAGAACACTTGGGTACTAGACTGAACCAAGGTATTGCATGGTCCACGGACTCAAACCTATGGGGAAACTAGCTACTTACAGAAGAACATAAGCGTTAGACAGAACCAAGGCCTTGCATGGTCCTCGGACTCAAACCTATAGGAAAACTAACCACTGCAAGGAGAACTTGGGTGCTAGACTGAACCAAGGTATTGCATGGTCTATGGACTCGAACCTATGGGAAAACTAGCTACTTACAGAAGAACATAAGTGTTAGACAGAACCAAGACCTTGCATGGTCCTCGGACTCAAGCCTATGAGGAAACTAACCACTTTAAGGAAAACCTGGGTACTAGACTGAACCAAGGTCTTCCATGGTCCTCGGACCCAAACCTTCGGTGAAACTAGTTACTTACAGAAGAACACCTAAGTACTAGACTGAACCAAGGTCTTCCATGGTCCTCGGACCCAAACCTTTGGTGAAACTAGTTACTTACAGAAGAACACCTGGGTACTAGACTGAACCAAGGTATTGCATGGTCCACAGACTCAAACCTATGGGGAAACTAGCTACTTACAGAAGAACATAAGCGTTAGACAGAACTAAGGCCTTGCATGGTCCTCGGATTCAAGCCTATGAGGAAACTAATCACTGCAAGGAAAACCTGAGGGCTAGGTTGAACCAAGGTGTTGTATGGTCCTCGAACTCAAACCTGTGGGAAAACCAATTGCTTCACAAGATTAAGTCCTAGACAGAACCAAGGTATTGAGCAAAGCATTAAAGTATGACAAGTGAAAGGAAGCATCATTCGATGAACTAAAAACGAACGACTGAATATATTACACAAAAGAAAATACATAGTTTCGTTACAATGTCACCAAGACAAAAAGCAAAATAAAATGAAAAAGAAAACAAATCAGAGTGGCCCAAGCCATCAAAACAGGATAGCCCGACGAGATGACCTATTTCCCTAACTCGGTAGACAGCTTGTCCTGGAGAGCCTGCCGGAGGGTTTTGACTGGTGCCTCGGGACCCTGGCTCGGAGGGGCTACTTCAGAAGACCCTTCCTCAACAAGAGGGATCTGAGGG
Organism: Quercus ilex subsp. ballota; assembly: GCA_032727855.1. Lineage (NCBI taxonomy): Eukaryota > Viridiplantae > Streptophyta > Magnoliopsida > Fagales > Fagaceae > Quercus > Quercus ilex. The sequence continues at coordinate 30,461,655 of CM064910.1, read as the reverse complement.
ACAACAAGTGTGGCTTAGGAGTTAGCAGGAGGGTTCACCACATCCTGAGGCGCTTCTTGGCTACCAGTTCCTGCCCCCTCCAATGCTCCATGGCGCTCAGTATCCTCAACAGGCTTATCAACTGAAGTTGAGTCCTCAGCAACATTGGTCTGGCCTTCATCTGTCGCTTCTGAGGCGGAGCCCACCTCGTGAGCGACGGCGACAACCTCGCAAATTGCAGGGGGATAATACACTCTCTCAGCCCTCCTAAGGTCAGACGAGGCCTTGACCCCCGTTTGGTTGAGGGCCTCACTCCAAGTCTGGGAGCAGAAGCACCTGCATATTTCAGGGACTTGAGCTTTAAGGGTAGCCTCAGTCTTAGCCACTCCATCAGCAAAGGCTTCTTCCTCCGCTTGCTCTATGGAGCGTTCGACATCTATTCTCGCAAACACGGCTTCTTTTTTAGCCCTTACAGCCTCGTCCCTGGTGTACTAGGCAACGCCTCTCGTCCCCACTGCCTTGGCCAACTTCTGCTTTAGGTCAGTAATATGCTCTTTGGCAACTTGCAGTTGACCCTCAACATCACGCAAGCGCCTTGCCTGGTCCTCGACCTGTTTCATAGCGCCGGCCAGGTCGGATGCCGCCTTGTCTCTAGCCCTCGTCATCTCCTCCAAACTCTCCATTGCCTTCTTGAGATCCATCTCAGATTTCTTGAGGGTATTCGCGGCATTCAAATACTTTTTGCGCTCCTGACCCAAAACTTTACCCTAGTTGTCGGCCTCCTCGTCCAGCCTAAAAAGGGCCTGGATAGCTTGCCAACTGAAAAAAATACATCGTAAGTTGGGTACTAAGCAATAAAATCCAAACGAAAGAACAAGGATCAGAAGTCTTACCATGCCCAGGTACCTCTTAAGGTTACGGGCAATTTCTTGCCTTCTCATGCCCTCCAGCTCGGCCATGTCGATGGGGAGAATGAGGGACCTCTCCAGGGCATCGGCTACGAGAGTCCCTTCGCCCCCTCGGAAGTCCCTGAGAGTGGCGTCGTCCATCAAAGGCTTTTCGTGAAGCATGGCAGCGGGCAGCCAGGCCTGGGGCTCGGACTGCTAGATGACTTCTTTCCCTTTACCCTGACCACCAATCCTCAGCTGCTTGGAGGGTCGGCGGGTTTCATCTTCCTCTTGGGAGGAATGAGATCTCCCCCTATCCACTAGGTCTTTGCCCCTGGAGGACCTCTTCTTCTTCGGATCGGAGGACTTGAGCTGAGGGTCCGAGATTGGCGGAATGGAGGACGACCTAGTCTGCGTAGGCAAAGGCTTAGGCGGGGGAGGAGGAAGCTTAGGTGCGGGTGAAAGAGGCTTGGGTTGTGACTTCCTCGGCGTGCCCCTCCCCGGCTTGCCCTCAAGCAAATCAAACAGGCTGGTTTGGGGTTGTCTCTTAGAGCCCATTTCGGCTTGAGTACCAATCCTTGGAGACAGAAGATCGGATTCAGACAAATGGAGGTCCCCCAAGTCACCAGAGGGATCCTCGGATAGATCGGCTTGGTCGAATGAGCCAAATTCGTCTTCGGACGAACCCAGATCGACTACTTCTCCCTTCTTTTTCAAACTCTCTCCCTCTGCCTCCGCAGCTTGATGGGACGAGGAAGAACTTGCCAACGAGACGCCCTATGGAATGGAAGATCCCTCAGAAAACGAGAACCCGTGCTCCACCACAGTGATCTGTCTAAGCCGAGGATCACGAGCTCTGATCATGTACTTCGGGGCTGGGAACGACTTTTGAGTCGGATCGTACCTGAGGATCTTGTGAGCAGCCCTAACTTGATCGTCGCCTTCGTTCACGAAGATCTTCGCCCTAAGAACGGATTGCAAGTCTTCCTTGTTGACCAAATGGAAATGCCGTTCAAAGGCGTGGGTATCTACAGAAAGAAAAACAAACTCCTGTCACCAACCGAACAAAGCAGATTTATAAAAAAAAAAAAAAAGGGGGCTAGACCCTCTCCCACTCCGAGTACCCTACCTGGCTCTTCCTCTACTGTCGGGCAATGGAGACCGTCGTGCCATTCCCTTGACACAATGAGAAAATCCTGATTTAACCCCTTACCGGACTCGGGGAGGCACTAGATGAGCTGAACCCTATCGTCCCTCGTCTTCATATAGTACGACTTATCCTTCAAGTGTTGGAGATTATAGCACCAGTTTACATTATGGTGGGTTAACCTCAATCCCATCTTCTTATTCAAGGCGTCCACGCACCCTAGTATCCTAAACATATTGACGGCGCACTGGGTGGGAGTCAATCGAAAATGCCTGAAGTAACCGCTCGTCACTGATCCTATAGGGATTCTCATGCCTCCCTCTAAGAAGGCGATTATGGGAATCACAACTTCGCCCTCTTTCCTCATAATATACCAACCCCCTTCCTTGCAATACCTCAAGCTCACGTTGCTGGGTATCCTATAATTGGTAATGAACTTCTCCATCGCCTCTTCAGACTCAACTAACTTCTTAAATCTACCTATCCCTAACAACGACTAAAAGACTCGAGAAAGAGCGAAGGAAAGAAAGGAATCAAAGAAGAAATTTGTGCTACAAAGAGAAGAAAACTTACATAAATGAGAAAAGGCTCATCGGACAGGCTTTTTATGCTAGAAAGGGACGTTGGTTGGGTTGGAGATTTAACTGGATTCAGAGTATGTGCGCCAAAGTTCTTGAATGCAAAAGTAAGGAGGCAAATCGGTTCAAACAAGTATTTATATCCTCAATTAATGATAACCAGACGGAGTTTCCCGCCCGTAAAGGCAGGAAATCCCCACCGACTGATTACCATCACACTGTTGAACATGGGGAGTATGAAGCTGCCATAATTTAATGCGGGTGCGCACCGTATATTGAGGCCCCAGAAACGTGCATTGGGCAGGCGAAAAGACTCCAATGCTGACCTAGGCCAAGGCTGGGCGAGTCATGACGAAGGCCCGAGGATACCAAAATCCTCCTCCCCGTCCGAGAATACGGACAACAGAATTTTGAGGGGCTATTGTGGGGCCTGAGAACTTGGCAACCCCAGTCCACTTTATACCCGGCCCAAGGCCCATGCCGAGGAGGAAGAAACGTCTGAGAATGAAGTGTGAAAGTCTAAATTGCCAGGGACCCTGCCGAGGACGACCCTGACCTCGGCCAGCCGAGACCAACACGTCAGCCATAACAGCATCGTGAAGGAACAAGTTCAGGATAAGCTGTCATCTTCACATTAAGTGCGCTCACATAACCCCCCGGCCGCATTAATAGAGATGTGACATCTGAATAAGGCTGCCTTGGTTGCTACAACTCACAGGGGTGCTGGTAAAGTGGCTGATGGGATGGGCAGTCAGAAGAGATGGGCGTGGATGATCAACAAGTGGAAGAGAGAGATTGCGAGAAAAAAGACTATATAAGGAGAAGAAACAAATCAGAAAGGAGGACGATCCCCTGGAGGATTCCCTGGGCGAGGGAGACCACTATCAAGCTCCTCGGACCGGTGCCGAGGACGGACTTTGGAGGATAATCTTGGTCTGCCAGCCTTCGATGGTGGCGAATGCTACTTTGGGCGTTGTCCGCTTGCTAGAGCCTAGTTCTTGAACCCACTCTGTACAAATTCATTGTACAGGGCTAGCTGGGCTTGAGTCCACCCTCTCAACAGCAGAGGTGCTCAAACCCGGTCCCTACAATAACTATTTATCAAATCTCATGATTTTAAATCTTTAAATGGCAAACACAACTTAGTGATTTCAATGAACTGAAAGTGAGCTACATTATGAAAGTATGTTCTTAAGTGTAACGCTTACATTTAATGACCATTTGGTACAACTAATATTTATTTGCAAAAAATGTGTAGTTTCGAAGAAAAAAAAAAGTGTACCTAAAAGAAGGGTCATTCTATGGTAATGAGGTTTTAAAATCTTACACTTTAATCAAATTCGATTTCAAACAAACAGACCCTAAGTCTTGTGGCATAAACATAGCAAGTAAGATTCAACTTTTAGAATAGGGCATATGATATATATCATATATGATCCGAGGAAGCTTGGATTTATGGATTGAGCTCTCGTTCACTAACTTCGTACTAATTACTGAAAAATTTGATGCATCCTTTTGTTTTCAAATATTAATACAGTTATACATTTTTGTCACAAAATAAAAAATATCCACCATTACAAATACAGAAAAAGGCCTTTATAATAAGAACCTCTGCCATTAAGAGTTTCATAAAGCCTTCATCCACCACCAAACATTTAAGGTGAATGTATTTTGAAGTTGTCAATGGCCTATTTTGGCCCAGTGACACCTCCATCTTTATGGTTGCTTGGCTTCGTATCTAGAACTAATTTTCAGTAGATTCACCTAAAGAAAAACAACAATGAACTTGTTGCTTTTTATACAATAATGGACCAAATGAGGTCACTGAAATTAATCCTTTCAAATTATGAATTAGTTCATGAGATGATCTCATGAATTATCCTCTCACATTATGTAGGATCTACATATGTTGTCAAAGAGAAGTATAGAAAATTGTCTCATAAAATACATTTTTCCTCACTTGCTACCCAAGGATCCCAAACTCCAGTGAGTGGAGCTCCTTCAATAGAGTTAAAGGGGTTTATTTTTAGAAGTAGTAACTTGTGAAAATCTAAATATTTTTGTAGTTGAAATTAGAGTTGTAAATTAACCAACTGTTTATTTATAGTTGAGCTTAGATCAGTAAAGACTTATTTTATGTTTGTTTGTTTAATGAATTAGTTTTTTTTTTAATTGGATAATAAATTATAGATAATTAAACTAGTGAAAAATTGAGAATAAACAATTACAGTCATTACAAACTTATGATTGTGTTTTTATATGGAATTCTAAATTCTTTATTTAAAGAAAATAAAATTGGATAAGATTTGAATGGGGGTTTAAATATAAAATAGAATTTTAAAATCATTTAAATAATATATATCATAAAATAATGATGTGTGAAAAAAAAATATCAAAAAGAATTAAAAAAAAAAGTTCCTATTAAAAAGACACTCATTGATAAATAGTGCAAAACTTTAACAAAATTTTGTTCCCTATCTTTTACTTTTAGTTTTTGTCCAAATATAAATTTAAACCATTATAATTATTATTAGTAGGAATTTATTATGATTGTGTTTGTATATGAAACTATATATTTTACTATTTTTTTTTAGGAAAATATATTTTACTGTTTAAAAAATAAGATTTCTTAGGATTTGAATGAAATGTTTAAATATATAATATAACTTAATCAGTTAAAAAATATATAAAAGGATAATAATGTGTAAAATTATGAGCTTTCAAAAGTTTATGTGATAAAATATTATGAAGTTGACCAAAAGTCAAATGCCTTTGGTTTTATGTAATCATAGCAATTATATGAATGCCCAATTAATTTAAGTGATTGGTATATATAGAGCTTATCAATTATATAATTTTAACTTTATTTAAATAAAAATGAATAATTTTAAGCCTTTTGGTAAAGAAGAAAAACGTATACTTATATAATATATATATATATATATATATATATTATAAACAAAATTATGTACAATACTTTAGGTGCAATACATTAGGTTCTTCAACTAAATTTCAATATGTAGTTGAATTATATCTAATTTGGCAAATACAACATTATTTGTCTTGTATAAGTCAATAAAGACGAATGTTTTATTTAATTGGGAACCTAATGTACTATACTACTTAATTTATTATTTCTAAGTCTTACCCATATTTTTTTCTCTTAAAAAAAAGTCTTACCCATATTTCTTATATGTACATGTGAGGACCAGATTTGAGCTTGTAGCCTACTACGTGGAGGGACTTAGGCCCCAAAAGCCCAAAACAATAAATTTATATAGAATGAGTTGGAAAATTAAGCTGTAGTTGATCAAACAAACATTGGAATAGATTCAGATGATAAGAGAACAAAAAGAAATAAGGTTATATTGAAGAAAAATTGTCCTCGGTAAGGTCCGAGGTGCACTGTTCTTGTATATTATTCTCAAATTGGGTTACAAGTTTGGTTCCTGAATTATATAGTATTTTTCCTCCTCTTTTTTCTCCTTTTTTTTTTTTTTTTTTCTTCCTCTCTCTTTCATGAAGGGTCTCATCTATTATATAGTTCCTTTTGAAGCATCTTGATTCTACATTTGTTAAGTAGCTGAGTCACCACTTGAGTGCTTGTCCCATCAGACACTCTCTCTGGTTTTATACGTCTTGGGGTAACCAATTTTACACTGTTCAGGGGTCTTCTCTACATTAATGCAGCCAGGAAGTTAGCTGTAGAACATTAAATGTGATGGTGACAGCTTTCTTCCTAAGATATCTTAAGTCTTCTCCCGGTCTAATGTCTCTACAACGTCTATTCATACCAATAGAACTTTCTGGGAGGTTCTTTTGCATTAGTAAGCCATTTATTCTAACCTTGGCTTTAGTCGGCCGATGAGACATTTATTCTCGGCTTGTCTCGCTGAGCTTTTGTGGTCAAAACTAACTCTTTTATTTGCAAACACGGTTTCTAATGACGGAGATTCTTCCTCCTCGGACTAGGCTTTATCATCGGCTTGGGCCATAGGCCCAATGTACAAATATATAATGAACTTCTGGACCTAATATTCCTACAGTACATATTAATATTATGCCTATGTGATGAACAACTTATTAAATAATCAAATGTAAACTAAAAAAAATATTTCAATAATATAACTAAGATTGAATGGTAAAGTATTAATAATATAACTAAGATTGAACGGTAAAATGTTAAAAATATAAGAAAAAAATTTTTTATATTCAAAAAAAAAAAAAATACAAGTTAATAGAACTTAAAATGTTTTTCAGAATATTAAATACCCAATAAACTAATACAAATAAATTCTAAACCATTAAAAACTTTTCCAATGATAGCTTTTATCTCTTTTTGACCCCTCTCTTTTTTTTTTTTTATTTTTTTTTTTTATAGATTTTATTAATTTAGTGTTGATTGACATTGATGAATTATTGACTTCCTTCCCAAACAACTTTGCTTTTCTACTTTCAAAAAAAAAAAAAAAAAAAAAAACTTTGCTTTTCCACTAAATAACCCAAGAAATAAAAAAAATGCTTTCTTATTTAGGGTTTGATTTCATGAATAATTTTATTTATTTATATAATTATTTAGATTTATGAGAAATATTAAGATTTTTTTTTTTAATTTTTTTTAAAATATTTTACTTAAGGCAAAAAAGAAAAAAGAAAAAGACATTGGACTGTCTTGATGATAAAACACAGGACTAACCGACCAAAAGTTTTTTTTGGGGTCAAAATGGCAGTGGCAGTTGTTTCGGTTACAAAGTGGAACCTTTTTTCCATTTCAAACATAAACAAAGGGACTCTCTCCCTCCTTCCTCTGAACCCCGGTAGGAGTCTCTCTCTCTCTCTCTTTCTCTCTTTCATATTCTGTAGTGAGATGGGTTTCTTACACTTTCCTTCTCAAAATTTTTGTTAAAATATATACTTTTTTTTCTCTTGAGAGTACAAAATGTTCTAATAAGTTACAATTTTGTTAAAACTTTATCAGCGATTTAGGGAATATGGAAGCACCACCTTTGTCAATGGAATTTCACCCTAAAGAGAATAACAAAATTGAAGTCACATTTATGGAACAAAGTTCGTGCCTTGTCCTTTTTTTGGCAGAATTTTTTTTTTCTCTCTATCTTTTTCTGGCTAACATGTATTTCTCCATGAATGGTTGTTACCATTAAGGGAAAATGAAACAAGTGGTTATATTATAAATAACATTTTTCGTTATTCTTGGATTTTAGTTTTTATTAATAGTGACATTGTTGTTTTTAGGTAGAGATCATGAGAAAAAGGATATGATGGGGCAAGTGCAAGTGCAAGTGCAACTCCAGTCTGATGAAGGGAATTTCACTTTGCTAGAACCTGAACAAAATTCCAGTGGGATTTATGATAAGCCTCTTTCATGCTTTGGTTGTGGCATTGGTTGGTTCTCGTAAGTCTCAATTTTTTGTGCATCATTTTTTTTTAATCATTGGTTTTATTATATTTTTTGGTAGCTAGAGATTTATGGAATGAGTTTGGATGTGTTTGTCAGATTTCTTCTGGGATTTGTATTTCCACCACTATGGTATTTTGCTACAGTGCTTTATTTTGGAAATTACTATCATAAAGACCCAAGAGAACGACCTGGTCTTGCAGCATCTGCAATTGCTGTGAGTAAAGAAATGACATTTATTTTCACTTTCTAGTTTTTATTGTGTTTGTTTTTCCAAATTCTATGTTGCTCATTATACTTCTTGCTTCAAATCATTTGCAGGCATTGTTTTGCTCATTGATTGTCTTGATTACCCTGCTTGCAGTTTTCTGCGGCATAAAAATTTCTCATCCTGGATGATAGTTGCTTTGCCTTACAAAAATGCAGGAAATGTTGTGTCAGCAATTTTTTTATTTATTAACTAGTTAGTGTTCCAAATATTGAGGTTCTACATGATTTTGTATATAAATGTAGCCATATGAAATTGACTTAGGTGAAAACATAGTTTCAGAGGTTCTTTCATTTTCAATTGAATGATGTTTTATTTGACCAAAGGAAGCTGATCTTAAATTCTCTTGCAATTAGAATTTGAAATTACTTTTCTATTTTTTATTTATTTAATTCCTGACAATGATAGATCCTTGTCTTTTAATTTAATAAGGAAAATAGACAAATGTTGGCATAACTTGATGAAAATGCATCACCAAAAAAATGTCATATCGAATCGTCAATCAACAACAGAATTATTCGAGAGAAAACAGCCAAAGAACAGAAAGAAACGTCTAGGTCTGTGCTACTAGTGCTATGATACAAGTACAACAGTGTGGAACACTATGCTTTCTCACTCGCTCAATTCAACATAAGAATATATTCCCCAAAAAAAAAAAAAAAAAAAAAAAAAAAAAACAGCATAACAATGTACATCTTCCACTGCTCCTTCAGAACCCATCCCTGTGAGCCTCTCCATCAATGGTCTCTTTTGTTGATGCCATTGCCATTGAATGTGAGTTCTTAAGTTCCTCCAGCTGCAACACATTTTAGAAGTCGGTGACTAAAAAATGGGAATGTATGCTTGAAACAAAGAAATAATAGGCATCAAGAAAGATCATCATGAGGCCAAGTTACTATGCTCAAACTGCCTCCAAGGTTATCACTCTGCACAGACATTCTAGTTTGGCTAATACTGTGGGCTTTGCAAATAATTGCCATATATTAGTTTGCTGGAGAAACCAAAAGAAATGCCTCAAGATAATGACCCTGAAGAGAGGGAATTGGAATGGTGACCTCTACAAATCTCAATTATTTCACAACCCATGTCATATTCAAACTAACTATTGCGTTTATGTTGTAGACATCCATTTTGACACAATTTTTTAAACGTCAATAGGATGGCAACGGTCCCTCATTTTAGTTCATTGATTAGATTGTTAAATTAATAAAGAGGTGCACATTTTTCTTTGAGTACATTAAATACTTAAATTCAACCTCCCAAGTCCTTCAAAGTCAGAAAAGGCAGTTATACAACACAAACTACTTTTTTTTTTTCATATCATGTCGTTGACCATCTAACTATAAGTTTGATTTTCATCTTGTGCCTTGGCTTGGATGCAGATCCTCAACAGATTTCAAGAGAAAGTAACAGCACTAGTAAATTCAGTGTGAAGTTTGCATCATGCAAACAAAGGTGATCTATCAGTCACCCTCCCTCCACCAAACTAAGGCAATTAAGTATCTTCATTTGCTGTAACATCCTTAGAAGTACTCCAAATCAATTAAGGCCTTCTCCATATTAGAAAATATACATTTAATAAAGAAAATCTTCAAACCAAAAAAAATATCAATGTGAAGAGGTACTCCAAATTAATTAAGGCCTTCTCCACATTAGAAAATATACATTTAATAAAGAAAATCATTTAACCAAAACAAATATTATTGTCTACTCTGTCTTATCTTATACAACTGTCCACACAAAAATCTCTAGAACTCATACTATTTTCAGATTAGTATGAGAAGGAGATAACAAGTGCAAAATCCATTAAGGTTATCTATATCAGCAGTGTTCACTTGTTGCTCTAATCTTTTATCTCTGTTGGGCATTTTCACATAGATATCTGCTTCTATAAAATTGAAGTCAACTATGCCCCAGTTCCCAACCAATTGAGGTTCTGTTGCTATTACTAAAGAGGTAACATGCCCTGCTAAAGTTGTGAAAGAAGGCCCAATACTTGATACTATGTATAGAAGATATCATCAAAATAAATAAACAAAAATATGCAAAATGTAACCAATACCTGAAGAATATTCAAAATATTTCCTTTTCCTAAGGAGTTAAGGCAAATCAGTGTAAGTAAAAATGTTTGCTTGGATCTGTAGAGTATTTTCCCTTCTATTGTATTAACTTATCTCCATTCCAAATGCCTTGAATACTAAAGACAGGCTAACTCGCACATAGAACAGCATATCAAACAAGAAACTCAATTGATGCATCTGAATTCTGAACACGTCTGATGAGTTCCAACTATGTAAAATTGTAAAGGATTAATTTGATTCCAGCTACATGGCTTACATGGGGATGACACTTGTCAGAAAAAGTGGCAGGACACAAATTGATTCTTCTACTGTCACATAACAAAGCACAACATCAATGAAACATCATACCAAGAAATTTTGTGGAGATTACTATTGCAAACCTGGCTGGTAGGGTCATGGTAGTCAAAGGCGAGGTAGGTGCCACTATGGCACCTCTAAGGCTCTAAGGTGTGGCACCGTTAGTAAGGCACTTGCCCATAGAACCTAGGCAAGCAAGGCAAGCGCCTTAAACCATGAAAAAGGAATTGTTCCTTTTGTTTAGATACATATGATTTAAGTTCAATATGCATAATAACTATATTTAAAATTTGACACCTTGCTTTAATTAGGCTAGTTCCTTTTTGTCGCCTCACGCCACTGGTGATTCAAGGCCTTGGCGCCTTAAGGTTGCCTTTCACCTTTGACTACCTTGGCCAAGGTAATTTCTTATTTTATGGTCAGGTGGGTAAATGTGGCATTTAGGAAAAATGAGGCACTTTAATTGATTCCAAATAGAGATGATGCAAGTACCTAAATCTAGAGCAAACTTGAAAAGCAGGGAGCTTGAATTTCAAAAACTTATTCAGAAGGAGTGAATGTCTCCTGACATAGAAAACCCATTGGTAATTTGAAACTTTTAGTGCATAAACTCCTGAAAGAAGAGATCCTATTGAGCTCCCTCATCATATCCTGTTTAGCTCTCAGTAAATTTTCCATGTTGACCTGTTCATACCATTCAACTTATATGTGCGTTTATGCAACATGGTTTGAATAAAACCAATAGGTTCTCTGACCTGGGGGGGTGGGGTGTGTTGTTGAAGTCTATATTGTGGAACTTAGCCAGTGCCCCCCCTCCTATATGTTTTATACATTATTGGTACATCTTTGATGAATTTACTTCTTTTTTATTTTAATATTACAAATATTTGATGGATTTACTACAAAGAAATTTTGCGTTCAGTGGAATTCTAATTGCACAACTAATTTTACAAAGTAAAAAGTGATCCTTATTTCTACTACAAACTCTCTCAAATTGTATATCTGGTGCTACATCATTTTGTACTTTTATTTTACAAAAAGAATGTGTGACCATGGTGCTACCATACAATCATCATTATAATACCTAGCCTTTACATTTGAATCTGATCAAATGTTTTATAATCTGTTTTGTTCATCTGTACACATTTAGTTATTTCAACATAGTTTTATCACCTATGTACAAGTGCATATTCAGAATCCAAAAATGAGAATTTCTATATGAATATCATTAGCCACGAATTGTACGTAGTGCAAAACGTAGGCATATTCCACAATCATAAACGCACCTCTTTGCAAGTTTCTTGGTGTTCTGCTAGAAGCTCATCATATTTTATTTGCAAATTTGACAATTCAGCTTGTAGCATTTCATATTCAGATACAGATGGGCCACCTAGTTTTTGTTGGATGAATCTGCCAAAAGAAATCTATAAGATATTTTATATGAAAAGCATAACCAATCACATAGCAATTCTCTCTGTAATGTAGTATATGACCCTGATATATTTTACCCAAACAAGCAAAAATAGGATGATCAGTCGTTGAAGAAACTGAACTTGGAGTGGGAACAGTACATTTGTGTTAAGACAGTTTCTCAATTATGTTCACACTATGGTAGAAAGTTATTCTTCTTTCTTCATTATTAAAGAGAGATTGTTACTTTCAGGGAATCAATTTTTAACATATTCAGATAAATGAAAATGTATTAAAGGATTAGGATAAACTAGAGTTTTTAGCTAACTTCACCATGGAGTCACTAAAATCTTCCATCTATTTCGAAATGCATGGATTGGATTTAGCCATGTTATCAACATTAAACTATTACCATTTTAGTGTCTATTTAGATTAATGATAATATGGAAAAATCCAATCCACTTATTTCAAAATGGATGGATATTGTTTGTTTTTAGACCTCTTAAAACACAACCAGATTAACTTAGTTAATTAGCCAAGTGATTATTTAGTCCAAATTTCAGATCCAGGTTAACACAATTATATAATCATATCAATGCAAAGTGCGGAATGTAAAGAACACAAAGACATGATTACCCAGGAAAACCAAACCGGTAAAAAACCTGGGGAGGATTTAACCTATCTATGCTCAAGGTAAAACTGAATCCACTATGAAAGAATCGAAATTTTACAATAGCGACTTAGACCTCTAACATCCTATTACTACCTCATGTAGAAAACTTGCTAACACGACTACGTGCAAGCTTCGAGACTACGAACTCTTTCTTTCTTGGATTCTCCAGCAAGTACAAGCACTCCCGCTTGCGTATCTTTAAGCTCTTTAGTGCAGCAACTGAATGATCATCAAGGTTTCAATGAAATCTCCTTCTTGATAATCCTAAGCATGTGTGAAGGCAACCACCTCTCAGATCTCACAAGAGATTCACACACACAGCAAATAAAACGTGGCTAGGGTTTCCCTTTTATACTTAGGGCAAAACATAAAACCCTACACGTCATATGGGCTTAGGGCTGAGTTGGAAATTTTGCAGAAAAAAAATTCTGTCCGACTTTCGATCGATCGAGTCTAATTCTCGATCAATCGAGCCAGTCAGAATTGCACACTCAATTCTGCAGTTAACTCGATTCCAATTTTACACAAAATACATACTTTGAGCAAGTCTAAAACAAGACTAACAACCTGTTTTGATTATGGTTTGCCAACAATACAAATTAGAGTTCTAATACAATAGTTGCTAAATACTTAGAACCTAACAGATATGATTTAGAAACTCCGTTGTAGGGCTACTCTAAGAACTCAAGAGGGTCTTAATCCATGAATGAACCCTTTTTCTATTTGATTGGGAAGGAACACATACACTCAGTGGGTCTTAAACTCACAAGCCAGAACCTTATCTTCTACCATATTCCTGTAAGAGGAGGAGGTACCATTTGAGTTAAAACTCGGCAATGAAAATATATTATCCTTCTTGCCAAATGTGTCACGTATACATAACAAAGATTCATCTCCTCCTGAACTCACTTGATTAGTATCCTGATTTTAGCTTTAAATCTCATTCTTAATCAAGACATCATTTTTCACAACTTTACCATTTTATTGGACATCATTCAATTTGGACAACCAAACACTACAAAAGATCGATTTTAGCAATAACATTTGGTAGTTACCTCTACCCATACAACTCTCTTACCTTTTAAAATACTTCCATGTAAATGCTAGCCATATGGTTTACACTACAAGCCAATACACCCTCTTCATTAATTAAAAAAACTTTGTCATTTAAACAAGATTTCTTTCACTAATTCAACTGAACCAGGCAGATCCATCTCCTTTTCTGCCTCCGCAGTTCGTTTGTATGGGGGTTTTGTTTTTTGGTGTGAATCTAATCTAACACATATACAAGAATGACTTCATATAACCAGTTCATATGCCTAAAAACACACACACATTTGCTTAAAAAACTAAAAGAAAATGAACTTACTCAAGGGCAGAAGAAGGCTTGTCATTCTGCTCATACAATGAAACTAGAACTGACCCCCCAAAAAAAAAAAAGTCAGGTAAAAAGTTAACATGAAAGGAAACATAAATTCATAGTAATTTGCAAGAGAGAGAGAGAGAGAGAGAGAGAACCTTTGGTGAGAGCATCAAGAACTCCACTTGAATCCAAATATTTCCTAAATTCTTCTTTCTTTGCCTCTTTTTCCTAATGTTAAAAGTTATTTGTGGATCTTGAGAATGTCAGATATTTCATATGATATTATAATTGCAAAAGCCGATTACCCATATAAATATAATATATATTACATTTTTTTTTTCACACATTCAGACATACCTCTTTGTGTCGCATCATGATCTTCTTCTGTTCTGCTGTCTGACTCTCAGTTCTAACTTCTAACTTCTAACTGTAACTCTACCCCAGGGGGTTTTCTCTCTCCAGTGGCAATGAAGGTGTGGTGTCTGTTTGGGCTTTTAGGCTCTCATTCTTGTGTTTTCCCGGGCAAACTGTTTTATGGACCAACTTCTTGGGTTTGGGCTCGACCCATTATATACATTTGCTAATGATTTCATTTTTATATTATTATAAATTTTCTTGCTCACAATCTTGTCGTTTGGGTAGCTTGGAACTTGACTTTCGAGCCCAGTCCAACTCCTCTATCCCTAGCTGGGTTTTCCTTCCCCCGGAACTGGATGGAGATCAACAGTCAACACAACACCCCCACATGAAAATGGTAGATGGTCCACATACCTTTTGCATTGCCTCTATCTCTTTACCTAACCTAACCACTGTTCTACTTCTTTCACCTTATTCTTCTCCATGGAGTACTTGCTTACTTGATTAGTCACTATCCCTCTCCATGTTCTCCAAAATTAATTAGGTAAGTTGATGTAGTCAATAATAATGATTAATTGGATAGGTGTTTATGAGCATTGTATCTCATCAGAATCTACCATTTAATAAAAATTGGGCGGTAAATAAACCAAACAATTCAAGCTCAACTAGGAAAACAACTTGCTTTTATATTCATTTGTTTAGTAAATAAGTCAAGCTCAGACCCAAGTTTAAGCTTAACTACTAAACAAGTCAAACTCAAATATAATAATATGTTTGAAAACATGAGAATTCAATTTAACTATATATAGCAATTATATTTTTTATATGTATACTTGTTTAAAAATTTACTTATATAGACTTAAGATTTGATTTTATAAATTTGTAAATAAGTTCATATGATATTGAATTATTATTTGTAGTGTATTGAGGAGGCAAATAAGTCCAAACTTGCTAGACCGCAACCAAACAGTCATCACCTCAACCCAAATAGTAGCCAACTTAGCCCAAATAGTTGCAAAAGACACATGCTAATATTTCCCAATGGGATTTCTCATCATTGTAAATGATTCGAGTTTTGTTGAGTAGTAAGTGATTGGATCTAAATGAGTCTATTTATAGTCTGAATGGGCCTCATGGATTTACTACCCAAATTAATCTGATTTATTAGGTCCATTATTATGATATAGTGGGTGTTATAAGATTAATTACTGGATATTACCTCCTCCCTTCACCTCCCCCTTGCATATGTATCGAACCTAATATCTGAATCAATACATATTAGCTCATTAATCACCATAATTAAAAGGAATAAAATAATCTGTCTCATTTTCAATGTGGGATTAAATATTTTTACTAACTCCTTATCTTCCATATTAACTCTCACATTGAATTTTTTTTTTTTTTTTTTTTGGAATCTTTTAGATTTGAAATTCTAAAATAACTATTTTTTTATTTTCTTAATTTAGATTTAATGTGTATTTTTTTTGGTACCAAATATAAATAATTAAAAGCAAGAGAATTCAAAATTTGCTCTGATAAGCTAACAAGATTGACGCCTCCCACCCCGAACATTTGGAATGAGTGACCATTCACAGAGTCTTCTTTGCACCCCAGTCCAATATACACACTTCAACATCACACCCTAGGTGCGGCAGAAGCCCACGATGAGCGGTAATACCCCCTGATCTTGGGGCCTATGAGGCAGTTGCGAGCTCCAGAGCCCAATCCCTCCCAAATAGCTTAATGCCCCCACTTGGGTTACAAGCCCGTGTCACAGGGCTTGGCGAATTCAAAATTTGATATTTATGAATTATGAGTACTTTATTATGAAACATAGATTCTAGTGCACATTGTTCATTGTGTTGGCTGTTAGAAACATAGATATCTATACTATGAGCCTAAGAGGATTCCCCTCTTTGGACTCGACTTTTATGTAGTTCAGAATTACCTCTAAACCTTAAGTTTAATAGGGAAAAAAAATTTGAGGACAGCTCAGTAAAAATATATCTTCAACTCCACTTAAAATACTTATAAAATAGGATACTTTCCTACTAATCCATGTCTTCATAACAAACTTATCCTTTTAAAAAAAAAAAAGGAAGATCATGACACTAGACAAAAAAAAAAAAAAAACCTAATTCAATGCGTAAAGCGTGTGTGATAAAACTAGTATTATATATGACTTTTTAGCTAATTCTTTTGGGATAATTCCTAATTTAATTTTGAAAATGACCCAAAATGCTGCTAAGGTTCTATTAAGACTTCACTATATATATATATATATATATTTTTTTTTTTTTTTGAGAACTAGACTTCACTCTTTTTTATTTTATTTTATAAGAATATTGTAACTTTATTAAGAAGAAGATAATACCATTACATCTTGAGCTAAAACTGAGTCAATAATAATAGGATTTTTCTCTATCTAAGCTACAGAATCAACACAATTTCTTTCTTGCCAAACATGAGAGACTTATACTCCCTTGATCTATTCACACCCTCAACAATATTGCGAATAGCCATTGGTGGGTCACATGATCTATTCACATCCTCAGCAATAACCTGTGAGTCGCATTCAAAGATCACCTCGGATGCCTACATCCCATGCAAAAGAAACACCCTCCTCCAAGGCTTTGGCTTCAATCTCTAAAGAACCCATTTTGTGAGGTGTAGATTTACTCAAAGCTGCCTCCACTCTGCCAATATTATCCCAAATGACTACCCAGATGCCAGAAGATTGATAAGTCGCGAAGGTTGCCCTATCAACATTAAGCTTAAACCATGGAGATTATGGTGGTGCCCATTAGGCTTCATCTCTGTCCACAACTGGTTTTTGCTTGAAATTGGCCATCTGGAACTCATCCAAGAGGAAACGAGCTTTTGACACTATGGATGAGCCTTGCTACCTTGCATTACCCAGCTAAACCTCGCTTCTATTGAGCCCTAAACACCATGCCACCTTGATCATCAGCTCTAGTAGCTCATTCCCCAACCTAACCTTAAACATCAGGTGCCAAAGCAAATCTGCAAACCTTGGAAAAACCAATTTGTGGGCCTCAAAGGAATGCCAGTGAGGTTCCAAACCTCACAGGTTTTTTCACAGTTGCAGAAAAGACGACCCTTGCTTTTGGCTTCCATCCCACACGCTTCACACACTAGATCATCAAGAACTTGTCTATGGCACATGTTAGCCTTTTTCGGCAAAATATTTATACTTGCTTGCCATGCAAAGGATTTCACTTTTTTTGGAATGTTAAGCCTCCAAATCTTCTTCCAAAATAGCCTATTATTCTAGTTGGAATAGGCTTCCCTAGAATTGTTGCTTGGCCTTAAGGTTAACACTATATTATATGCACTTTGCACTGTGAAAAGTTCTTTTAGATTGTATGCCCAAACTAAACGATCTTCAGGTAGCCTTGAGCTCAACAGGATACTTAAAATTGCCGATGCATCCTCTAGGGAGAAAAAGCGTCGTATCATGTCAGTCCTCCATGCTCTAGTGTGTGGGTTGATTAGTAGGGATACCTTAGCATCATTGGGAACTTCATTTGGTCTAGAGGTAACTTGAAAAGTGGATGGCTGTGGTAACCATTTGTCGTTAAAATACTAAGACTGTGTCCATTGCCCACTTGCCAATGGTAACCTTGTTGAACAACTAGCGAAGATGGGGATAAGGAATACCTTGTGAACTAATTCACCATGCATAAGATAGGTGATTACCCAATTCAACCGATAAGAAGTCTTCATTGGGGAAATAACGCTCCTTGAATACCTTGTGAACTAATGAATTAGCTCTTGTTTGTAGTCTTCTTCCTTGTTTGGCGAATAATGCAAGGTTGAACTCCTTGAGATCATGAAAACCAATCCTTCCTCCTCCTTAGGCATACACATCTTATCCCAGCTTAGCCATGCCATTTCATTCTTTTCATTCATTTGCCCCCACCAAAATTTATGCACCATGCTTGACATCTCATCACATAGAGCAGAAAGGAGTTTAAAAACATTCATAGTGTAGGTTGGAATAGCTTTTGCCACGGTCTTTATAAGAATTTCCTTTTCGGCATTTGAAAGCAATTTTTCCTTCCATCCTGCAAGCTTATTATTCAGCCTCTCAATCAGTTAATGGAATGTATTACACTTGTTTTTTCCCACTAATGACGGTAACTTTGTGGATTAATTACTGACAACCTGTTGGTGGCTTTTGAGACAATGTATCATATTAGTCAAAAAAAGAATGAGCAGCTTGGTGAGATGGCGTTAAAATTAGATATGAGTAAGGCTTATGATAGGGTGGAATGAGTTTTTTTGGATAAAATGATGGAATGTTTGGGTTTTAACTCAAGGTGGCGTGGCCTCATGATGCAATGTATTTCTACGGTTACATACTTGTTCGTATCAATGGTGTTTCATGTGGTGTATTGTTCCATCTGGGGGTTTGCGTCAAGGAGATCCTTTATCTCCTTACTTGTTTTTATTTTGTGCTGAGGGTTTATCTACTCTTATTAAATAGTCTGTACAACGTGGAAGTATGGAGGGAGTTGCTGGGTGATTCTTGTATTAATTCTCATCTATTTTTTGCAGATGATAGCCTTATTTTCTATAAAGCCAGTTTGGAAGAATGTGACTCATTGTAGCGTATTCTCAAAGTGTATGAAGAGGCTTCAGGTCAGCAATTGAATAAGGCTAAAACTTCTCTCTTTTTTTAGTCAAAATACAAGGGACGAAGTTAAAGAGGAGATTAAAACAAGATTTGGTACCCAAATCATTCGTCAACATGAGAAGTATCTTGGTCTCGCTTCTTTGGTGGGTAGAAACAAAAGAAATTCCTTTAATGATATTAAGGAAAAATTGGCAAAGAAATTGGCAAGTTGGAAAGAGAAGCTGCTTTCTAAAGCAGGTAAGGAGGTGTTGATTAAGGCTGTTGCTCAGGCTATTCCAACTTACTCCATGAGTTGTTTTAAAGTTCTTGATTCCCTTTATGATGAATTAACTAGTATGGTAAGGAATTTTTGGTGGGGGCAAAAACAGGATGAAAGAAAAATGGCCTGGTTAAGTTGGGATAAAATGTGTGTTTCGAAAGTATGTGGGCGTATGGGTTTTAAACAATTGAAACAATTTAATTTGGCACTTCTAGCAAAGCAGGGTTGGAGGCTTCAAGTTGGTTAGAGCTCATTGGTTTATCATGTCTTCAAGGCAAAATACTTTTCGGATTGTGACTTTGTCCATGCATCTATAGGGAAAAAACCATCATTTGTTTGGCGAAGTATAATGGCCACTCAAAAATTGTTTAGAAATGGTTTTGTTGGCATGTGGGAAATGGTAGAAAAATTAAGGTGTGGGAAGATAATGGGTTCCTAGCTCCTCTACACATAAGATAATTTTGCCTAGAGGTTCGTTTCCATTGAACTCAAAAGTATGTGATTTGATTGATGCAGAACAAAAGTGCTGGAACTTGAATTTATTGAATATAATTTTCCTTCCTTTTGAAGTTAAGGAAATTGCAAGTATCCCTTTGAGTATTAGATTGCCGGATGATAAGCAAATGTGGGCAGAAACTTCTAATGGTCTGTTTTCAGTCCGAAGCGCCTATAAGTTGGCTTTAGAATTAGAGAATGATAAGGAAGTTGGCTCTAGTTCTGATGGAAGTCACTTGCACTGATTCTGGAAAAGGTTATGGTCATGCCAAATTCCTCACAAGATCAAACATTTCACATGGAGAGCAGCTCGAGACATCTTGCCAACTAAGGCTAATTTGGTAGCAAGAAAAATTCTAGCGTATAGCAGATGTGAGGAGTGTGGGATTTATGCAAAATCTTTTTATAATGTGTTTTGGGAGTGTTCAAAGGCTAGAGACACTTGGGCTCATTCATCTTTTCTCACCTCATTATCAGTGGTCCCTTTAGGAGCTTTTTTGATTTTTTATAGTATATTATTCTAGATGCAGAATGGAGTATGGAAGAGGTTGGTCTAGCTATAACTATTGCATGGGCTCTATGGTCTAATAGGAATGAAGTGATTCATGGGAAATTGAGGAAGGCAGGTTTGATGTTGGTTGACTGGTGTAAGAGCTACCTAGATGAATATTGGTCTGCAAACAGAACTTCATTGAATTCATCAACTATCTGGAAGTCACTTGGCCTCCACCTAATTATCCTTCTTACAAAGTTAATGTTGATGCTGCAAGATTTATGGCTCAAAAGGCTGTAGGTGCAGGTGTTATTATTTGAGACCTTGAAGGGAAGTTTATTGCTGGTTTGAGCAAGAAATTTCATGCTCCATTGGGAATTATTGAAGCTGAAGCAAAGTTGAGATTATTTTTGCTAAAGAGGTGGGAATTAGAGACTTGGTTTTAGAGGGGGACTTATTGATTATTGTACAAGCTCTAAAGCAATGTTCAAATGCTCCATCAATTGTTTCTAGTTTGATATATGGGATGTTAGCTGAATGTAGTGAGCTTAGGAAAGTGTCTTCTCTCATGTCAAAAGACAAGATAATAGGCCTGCTCATCTATTGGCAAAATAAGCTTTTAGCTTGGCTGATTTCTCTGCTTGGATTGAAGAGTGTTCTTGTTTCTTAGAACAAGCTCTTGTCCATGATGTATTTGTTTCTTTATCTTCATGAATAAAGTTTTAGTCTTTCTATAAAAAAAAAGGGTAGCTTTGTGGAAAACAGGGGGGAGAAGTAGAACAAAATGGAGGCAGTAGAGTACTTCTTCAAGGACTTCGAGTGGGATGAACTCAGAGCAGACGTCGAAAACGACCCATCATTTTGCTACCACTTGCTCCCTTTCGAATCTTCAACAATTTTCTCTTCGCAAACAACAACAATAACAGCAATAGGAGAAGAAGATTCAACGGCATGGAAGAGATTTCATATCCATCACTCCTCAGGAAAATTTTTCAAGGTTCTCAAGCTTTCATCAAATTCCCCTTCGAATTTTCTTTTTGGGTTTTCTTTCATTTTTCTTTTTGGTCTTTATTGGTTGTTTGGTTGCCAAGAAAGCTCAGGAAATGTCAGTAAACCAAAAGGAAATTGAAATATTATGCTTTTTCTGTACTAATTAAGGAGAAATATTTGGTGGGTTTTTGATTTTGTTTAGTATTTGATTGCATTTTAGCAAATTAGTGCTTATACTAAATTTTAATAAAGCATCACATTTTTTAAGAGATTACTATATCAAAATTCAACCTTGCATAGCTTTGATTGTTTGCTTATTTGGTTAGACTAGATTCATAGTTTGCATAATATGTTGTTAACATAATTGGCAGTTGCCTAGCTATATACTGAAGAATAACCCAAGAAAGCTAATCAATTCCAATCAAATTGAAAAGGAAACCCCTACAAAGGGGAGAATTGTTGTTGTTTATTGATATTAAGCAAATGTCTTTTAAAAAAAAGTTTTAGACTTCTTACCTTATGCACAAAACTCTTACTTTCAAAGTGATGATTGGTAGGTAGCCTTGCCTCCAATGTTTTGGGGAAGGCTAATTCCTGGACTCGAGCCCGCAAACTGTTGCTTTTGGTCCTATTGCAGTGTTAGTCTCATCTAACTAGAGAAAGTGAGGCCATATATGAAGAAACTTATACTTACATAAAGTTTTTTTTTGATAAGTACGTAAAGTTCTTATTTTGGTTAACAATGTACTGGTAGAGAGTGAAAGGATGAGTCTTTCATCTGGAGAGGCCATTGTTGGAAGGATTTTTCAGTATCTTTCCTCATAAGTAATAGGAGTTGTATTAAAGAATAGACTCATACAAGATACAATAGAGGATAATTGGAGTGCACTGGTTGTATACCAAAAGTCCCACCATTATAATAGTACAAACTACAAAGTATCTACGAAGTCTTACACTGAAGCAACCCTGTTAAAGGTCCTGTTTTGCTCCCTCCATACCTGCCACATCGGACATGTTTGAATTATATTCCATACCCTAATTGCAAGCATGTAGGCCTTATTTGCCAACACCGAAAAAACCCTGTTACCATTTTTGGCATTACGCATTTTACTTTAAACATGACAAAACAAAATCCCACAATTCTTTGCCTGTTGGACAATGCAAGAGCATGTGATCAACAAACTCATCACTTTTCTTACGCATATAACACCAATTCACTATTAGTCATCACTCATTTATTAAGATTTTATTGTAAGGATGTTACTCCACGTCCACAAAAAGAACCCCATCTTTGTTGGGAGCTTCACTTTCCAAATTGCCTTCCATGGCTGGATCATTAAATAAAAGCAATATAAGATTTTTCATTTGAATTTAACCATAGATATTATAATGTGTTTTGTTTATCATAGAAAATGTAATACAAGACTTCGGGTTTTAATTTAACATGGATAATGGAGCTGTCTCTCATGTCATTTTCTTTTTGTCAATTTTAAATTTTCGCCTTGCCTTATTGCTCATGCTGTACATTTTGAGTTTATAAATTTAAGACTTTTGTTTAATAATCTTTTTTCTTGCTTTCTTTATTTGTTTGCAGGAGAGACGATATTTAGTAAAGGAGTTCCCAGAACTAGTTTCATGTGGAGAATTTTCCAAGCAGGGGTGTAGCCAGGAATAATTACTTGGGGGGGCCAGGTTGTAAGAAAGATATACTAAAAAGGTAGCAAAGGTAGACAATATATCGCATCCATTGAAGGTGAGTATTCCAACCAATCCTTATGTGATTCAAACCATGAAGGTTGAAATCGACGACGATGAGTATTATTATTGTATGGATAGTCTATATTTTTAGGTTAACATGGACCTTCTTTGAGATAAGCTCATTGGATTTCATCTTGTTTGTTGATAGCGAATTCACATATTTGTTTACGTGATCCTAGATCATGATCTATCTCTTCAAATTGAATTCTTGGACATTTGGAGGGGTGTTCATCAGGCATTGAAGTATTAACATTTGTTTCTACAGCCACAGGTGTCTTAATTTCTGAATTGCTAACATCTTTTTTCTTAAAGAATGCATCAATTTTTTTTTCGTTTGCTCATAATTCTTTTACCTTTAAGAATATGACTAAAAAATTAACCTGAAAAGAATTTTAAAAAATAAAATTTTAATTAGAAATTTTTACTTAGTTATATGAATGTTATTCATACTCAAGAAAAAACAAAATTTCCACTATAATTTAAACAGTTAACCCATTTTTAATACAATTTTAATTAATAATAACCCCTCAAAAAAAAAAAAAAACGCACAAGTATTGATACACAACATAAACCAAACAATTTAACAACACCCACAGTCACATCCACAGCAATATGATATCTAACTAATCAAAAATAGTTAATAAATCAAAACAATTTCACCTTAAAAACTTTGTCTTCACAAAGTGCAAAGATGGGTCACCTGTGTGGCAATGCCTACTGCCTCTGCCTCCAAAAGATCTTCCCTTCAAGATTCATCACAAACAATCTTCCCATGCCTTCAATCACGTATTTCTCTAAAAATCTATGAAAATATAAAGAGCATGTGAATATTTAGGTGTAGATAGTTGAGAAAATAAATAAAAAAAGATACTAAAAAGAGATGAATCATGAATGTCTAATGCTTAAGAAAGAGAAAAAAACTCACTAGACGGTCACCAAGTTCCAAAACTAAAGCTGAATCAGTTGATGAAGAAAGAAAAATTGGTCAATTTTTTTTTTTTTTTGGGACTGTGATGACAGAACAGAGGACTGGAGTTTTGGGGGTTGGTAGGCAATTGTACCAGTGTTGAAAGTGTATCAAAGAAGACAAAACAACCAAGTTCCAAAACTAAAGCTGAATCAGCTGATGAAGAAAGAAAAAATTGGTCAGAAATTTTTTTTTTCTTCGGACTCTGAGGACAGAACAGAGGACTGGAGTTTTGGGGGCTGGTAGGCTGCTGTACCAGTGCTGAAAATGTATCAAAGAAGCCAAAATAAAAGAATAAAAAGTAAAAAGGGACAAGGAATTCCGTGGGTTAGGGTGAGTTTTTTGAGATGAAGGGAAAGTATATTTTTGTTGTTATTTGGACTTAAGAGTATTTAAATGTTGGACTTATGAGTATTTCCGTTGGCCAGCAGGTTTTTGTTTTATTTGGAGTTACCTAAAACTAAAGTTGGGGCTGGATTGGGAGAATAGTTGAAAAATGAGTAGGGGGCCGGTTGTCATTAGTTGGGGGGGCCCATTTATTTTTTCTTCATAGTCTAATGGGAATTTTTTTTTTTTTTTTTTTTTGCAGGGGCCATGGCCCCCCCAAGCCACTATGTGGCTTCGCTCCTGCTTCCAAGGTTTTGGAGGTGGATGTGATAATGCCAGTACTGCTCTTCCAATTTTACGGTAACCGCAAGATGGCCTGATGTCGCGGAAGCCTGAAGAAGAGCACACACGATGCTCTCTTGATGGAACAGAAACTAAACTGTTAGTTCCTGATAGTAAACCTCGAATCCACGAGGGGTTTCCCTGAATCCACAAGGAGAATAAAACTGGAATCCACCAGAAGAAAATTTTACAAAATGTCTGTGTTTATTGATAATAGTCTGTTTTGCCTCTGACAGCTACAAAACATATAAATACTGAGAAAAAATGTTTAAAACCCTAATTCGCACTAATTAAGCGATTAGGTGACAAAATTACCGAATTTTACCAAAAATGGCAAAATTGAGTTAAATGCAGAATCACAAACTATTGACCTTAAGGGTCGTCCCAAAACAGACGGGATCTTATTCTGACTTTTAAACTAAAAGTTATTAAGGAAAAACAAATTTTACTATAAATAGCAAAAACACTGTTATCGGGGCCTTAATGAAGGAATTCGCCTAAATTTTGGCGATGTTCATGGCATTTGCATGAATCTGGATCAGAACGTCGTTTCCCTTCAGCCTGCCAAATTTCATGCAATTCCGACACTGTTACCCCGATGGTCCCTACTGGTACCCCCTTTTGATCTTGCGTTGTGACTTCCTGCGCCCCTGCTGCTCAAGAAAGGCATGTGTTGTCTGTTCTACATCAGTCCCCCACACTTGAAAAGAACTCGAGCCCGAGTTCCCACTACCTGGTTCATCAGGAGGATGATAATCATACAAGTCAGCAACATTGAAGGTAGAAGAAATGCTCATGTTTGGAGGAAGAGCAACCACATAAGCATTGTTGTTGATCTTCTTAGTAATTTGAAATGGCCCATACTTCTTGTCCTTCAATTTGTTGTAGGTACCAACAGGAAATCTCTCCTTCCTAAGATAGACCAGCACTAAATCCCCAACATTGAAGATTTTCTCACGCCTTTTCTTATCAGCAGCTTCCTTGTACTTAGCATTTGTAGCTTCCAGTTTCTGCCTCACCTCCTCTTGCATGGCCTGAATACGGTCAGCCATATTCTCTGCTGCTTGACTTACTCCTAGAAGCTCAGGTAAAGGTACCAAGTCCAAAGCGTGTTTTGGGGGCACGCAGTAGACGATGGCAAATGGAGACTTACCAGTGCTTCTATTGACTGAGCTATTGTACGCAAACTCTGCTTGGGACAATGCAAGATCCCACTGCTTGGGCTTCTCGCCTAAGATACACCGGATCAGATTCCCCAAAGTGCGATTAACCACTTCTGTCTGGCCATCAGTCTATGGATGACTAGTGCTGCTGTAATTCAAGGAAGTGTCAAAACGCTTCCACAAAGTTTGCCAGAAGTGACTAATGAACTTGGTATCCCGGTCAGAGGTGATGGACTTTGGCATTCCATGCAAACACACAACTTCTTTAAAGAACAGATTGGCCACTCGAGTAGCATCTGGAGTTTTCTTGCATGCTATGAAATGGGACATCTTCGAGTACCTGTCAACCACAACAAAAACAGAATCCATACCTCGCTGGGTTCGAGGAAGACCCAGTATAAAGTCCATAGACAAATCTTCCCATGGTGCTTGTGGAATTGGCAAAGCCATATATAAACCAGTATTCTGAGATTGACCCTTAGCAGTTTGGCAGATTGGACACTTCCTCACATGATTGCCAACATCCCTCTTGAGTTGTGGCCAATAATACCTCTCTTCCACCAGTGCAATAGTCTTATCTCTGCCCATATGTCCACCCAAACCTCCACCATGTAGCTCCCTAATAATCTGCTCCCTCAATGAACTTTTAGGGATGCATAATTGGTTACCCTGAAAAAGGAAACCATCCTGGATGTACATACTATTGATAGCAATATGAGTTTGTTGGCCCCAAATATCACCAAAATCCTCATCATGCTCGTACAGCTCCTTGAGGCAATCAAACCCTACAACTTCAGTACGTAGGGTGGTCAACAACGATGCTCGCCTACTGAGTGCATCAGCCACCTTATTGGTGACACCAGACTTGTGCTTCAAAGTGAAATGAAAGCGCTGTATATAAGCTACCCACCGAGCATGCATCCTGTTAATGCTAACTTGACTGTTGATGTGCTTTAATGCCTGATGATCCGTGTATAATACAAACTCCCTCTGAATCAGGTAGTGCTCCCAATGCTTAAGAGTTCGTACTACAGCAAAGAACTCCAGTTTATAGGCTGACCATTTACTTCGAGCTTCACAAACTTTCTCACTGAAGAATGCTACTGGTCTATTGTCTTGTGAAAGAACAGCGCCTATCCCGACCACAGATGCATCACACTCCACCTGAAACACCTTATCGAAGTTGGGCAATGCCAAAACCGGGGCTGTGCTCAGCTTTTCCTTGATCAAGGCAAAGCTTTGTTCTGCCTTTTTTCCCTATGAGAACCTCCCCTTCTTCAAACACTCAGTGATAGGGGCTACTATGCTACTGAAATCTCGAACAAACCTCCGATAGAAGGTTGCTAGCCTATGGAAGCTTCGCACATCACTAACTGTCTTTGGGTTTGGCCATTCCCTGACTGCACGAACCTTTTCCTCATCAACATGAATCCCATCTGCACTAACCATATACCCTAAAAACAGCAACTTATTAGTCAGGAAGCTGCACTTCTTTAAGTTGATATACAACTCATTGGCCTGCAACACCGCTAATACTTCTCACACATGATTATAGTGGGCTGCTTCTGTCTTACTGTAAATCAGGATATCGTCAAAATAAACTACCACAAACTTTCCAATAAATGGTTTCAATACCTGATTCATAAGTCTCATGAAAGTGCTGGGAGCATTGGACAATCCGAAAGGCATTACCATCCACTCATACAACCCCTCCTTTGTCTTAAAAGCTGTCTTCCACTCATCTCTAGGTCGGATCCGAATCTGGTGATACCCACTCTTGAGATCCAGCTTGGTGTAACACTTAGACCCACTCAGCATATCAAACATGTCATCTAGTCGGGGAATAGGAAATCGATACCTGACTGTGATCTTGTTGATGGCTCGACTATCCACACACATATGCCAGCTCCCATCCTTCTTTGGTGTTAGCAGTGCCGGTACTGCACATGGACTCATACTTTCCCTGATCTGCCCTTTGCTCAAGAGCTCATCCACCTGCCCTTGTAGAATCTGACCCTCTTGAGGATTCATCCTGTAATGTGGCAGATTAGGTAGACTAGCTCCAGGAACTAAATCAATGCAATGCTGGATGTCACGCATTGGTGGTAAACCTGCAGGCAGCTCTTCTGGAAAAAGCTCTTCAAACTCCTTGATTAATGGTTGAATTGCCTCAGGTATCTCAGTAACCTTCTTTGGCTCACCATCTGTCACCACTACAGCATATACCTGTTTCAACTCCTTACACTCCCTGTCAAACTCATCTTCATTGTTCACTATGAGGAGTGCTGGCTTCCCTTCCACTTTAGAAGCTTTGGGTATACTGCCTTCCTTAATAGGACCAAGGACAATTTTTCTGCCATTCTTAAAAAACACATACACATTATCCTTACACCTATGAGTAGCATCTACATCATACTGCCAAGGTCTACCCAGTATTAAATGACATGCATCCATTTCAACAACATCACAAACTACTTCATCTACATAACATTTACCCATAGAAAAAGTAACATGACATTGTTGAGTAACAAGGGTTTCCGTACCTTTCTTGATCCAACCTATCTTGTACGGAGAGGGATGCTTTTTTGTTTTCAGTCCTAGCTTGGTAACCAAACTCTTTGACGCAATGTTCTCTACACTGCCACTATCAATGATCAAATCACAGACCCTCTTACTGATGGTGCATCGTGCTCGGAAGATTTCATTCCACTGATCACTGTATTCCACCCTTGGTGTGAGCAACAACCTCTGAATCACCAAAGACCGCCCTAGTGGCACGCCTTCCTCATCCTCTTGGATCTCATTGGGATCATAGGCATACAGATCTGCTTCATTATACACCTCTTCACCCTCCTGTTCACCTTCTACCTCGCCCTCTTCTGCCACCACCAAATTCACTACGGCTAGCTTAGGGCAAGTACTAGATCGATGTCCTGGTTCTCCACACCTGTAGCACTTATTTCCAGTTGGCCTAGAATAGGGGTTGGCATTTGCTATCGGCTGGGCTGCGGAACCTACTATTGCCACCGTGGATTGGTTCACACCACTATTCTCCCTAACCACAGGTTGTGATTGTGGTGTAAACATGGCTGTTTACCTTTATTGGCAGTGGAACTAGAGGACTCCAAATTGCGGTTGGAAAACTTCGAACTTGCCCTGAGATGCTGATACTCTATTTTCTTGGATAAGGTTACAGCCTCATTCAAAGTATATAGGGTTTGTAAGGATACCTGATCTCGGATGGAAACTCGTAACCCGTGTACAAATCTGGATATCCGTTGATCTTCAGTTTCCTCTAAATCATTGCGATTCGCCAACCTGTCAAACTCCTCCATGTACTCATTAACTGTCCGCGTACCCTGCCTGCAATCCTGGTATTGTCTGAACAACTCATGCTAGTAATCTGGTGGTAAGAATCGATCTGCCATTAGTCTTTTCATTCTCCTCCATGATCGTATTGGAAGCTTTCGTTCACGGGTACGGTTTAATTGAACACGATCCCACCAGGCAGATGCTCCTCCTTTCAATTTGTAGGCCACAAAACACACCTGTTTGTCATCTGCTGTACCCATATAATCGAAAAACTTTTCCACCTCACTGACCCAATCCAGATACTCTTCAATGGAGACATTACCATTAAAGGATGGTAACTCTATTTTCATCCGATAGTCCCTTTGTTCCTGGTAATCTCGGCCATTATCCCTTGCAGGGCCACGATGATTTCCAAGGACTCTCTCTGCATACTCCTCGTCTTCACTGTCTTCTTCATTGTAGTCTTGTTGCCTATTCTGGTTTGGACCACGATAGGGAGGGCCACGCGCTCGGTTATCACGTCGCTCTCCGTCATCACCATTAAGGTTTTGGTTAAGCAAGGTGGCAAGCGCTTCTTGAATCTGGTCCAGAGTCTGCCGGGTTGAATCACGAAATTGTTGATGTTCATCACGAAATTGTTGATTTTCATCACGAAAATCAAGGAACTCAGCCCTAGTGAGGACTAGGTTGTTGACGTCGTCACCGCCGTCATTGTTGTGGTGGTTACCGTCTCGCCGGTTAGCCATCAGACCAGGGTAAGTCAAGGCTCTGATACCAACTGATGTCGCGGAAGCCTGAAGAAGAGCACACACGATGCTCTCTTGATGGAACAGAAACTAAACTGTTAGTTCCTGGTAGTAAATCTCGAATCCACGAGGGGTTTCCCTGAATCCACAAGTAGAATAAAACTGGAATCCACCAGAAGAAAATTTGACAAAATGTCTGTGTTTATTGATAATAGTCTGTTTTGCCTCTAACGGCTACAAAACATATAAATACTGAGAAAAAATGTTTAAAACCCTAATTCGCACTTATTAAGCGATTAGGTGACAAAATTACCGAATTTTACCAAAAATGGCAAAATTGAGTTAAATGCAGAATCATAAACTACTGACCTTAAGGGTCGTCCCAAAACAGACGGGACCTTATTCTGACTTTTAAACTAAAAGTTATTAAGGAAAAACAAATTTTACTATAAATAGCAAAAACACTATTATCGGGGCCTTAATGAAGGAATTCGCCTAAATTTTGGCGACGTTTATGACATTTGCATGAATCTGGATCAGAACGTCGTTTCCCTTCAGCCTGCCAAATTTCATGCAATTCCGACACTGTTACCCCGATGGTCCCTACTGGCACCCCTCCCTTTGATCTTGCGTTGTGACTTCCTGCGCCCCTGCTGCTCAAGAAAGGCATGTGCTGTCTATTCTACATCATGGCCTCAAATTGAATTCACTGTATGCCACTGATTTTTAAATCCAGGATATTTAAAAGTATGATGGTCTAATCTGTTTAGAAATTTACCCGAAATAGAGTTTCAATATATTAGCTTCTGCTTTTTTAAACAATATATATATATATATATATATATTTTAAAGTAAACATGCTTATGGTAAATACATGAGTTGGACTTCCTGGTGATCCTATCGCCAAGAAGATTTCTTTCTTTGGAATCTTTGACATATGGGAGAGCTACCTCGTGTTTTTTTCTATGCCAAAAGGCTGTGAGTAGATCAGAGCAAACTGCCTGCTTAAATTTTTCTTCGAACTTTCTGACCTCTATTTGGATGCTTTTACAAGTTAGTTGTTCCTCTATTGATAACTTTAAACAATATATTGAATGAACCAGGATTCTCTAACTAGAACCCTTGACTGAAGTTCAGGTTTAGAATAAGTTTGAAACTTTGAATATAGAGATAAACTTGAGGTAGAAGTTGGACCTCTAGGAAGCAAAAAGAGGAAAATGATCTAAAAGATGTTTGTTCCTGTTGTGATGGTAACTTATTTATAATTGTTTGAAAATTTTGTTACCTTCAACTTTAATGTCGTACTTATAAGGTAATTAATTTTTTACATAATGATGGGATAGCAAACGGGAGTAGCAAAATAGATAATCCAGAAATATTAGTTAGTTTTGTTGAGATAATTTAAATCAGTTATATTTAATATTTAATGAAACTAGTGTCTAACCTTGTGCATATGCACGGGTACATTAAAAAACAATCACATTTACCGAGTTTAAATTATACATGGTGTTAGAGCTACAACTTACGCATATTTTAAGTCATGAATTTCTAAAACATGTAATGATTTCTCATTATATATATATATAACTTGCCACAAAAATTAAAAAATTAAATAAGACACGTGGTGTAAAATTAAACTCCAATTGAAATCCAATTTAGAATCTAATTAGATTTAGATTCTTTGATTTTTACACCTAATAATTCACTAGACACAAAAATTTTAAAATTAGATATATCATGTGGCACAAAAAAACTCTAATTTAGAATATAATTAGACTTTCTCTCAACTTTTGTCTTTAACTATATATATATATATATAGATTAGTTAGTTGCCACTAGTCTGCTCTGGTCACCAAGGTTTGTTGATAGAGGTGGGATTATGACGTAGGACAAAATGGGGAATTTATGAGCGCCTTCTCTTCACAATCACACCCCGACGCCTGTAACTCCAAAACTCACTTCAGGAGCCATACTTTAACTCTATAACCAGCCTCCATAATGCCTTCTCTTCACATCCATACTGCCATAGCCACTTCTCCAACAAAGCCTGATTAAAGGGTACGACCTTTTTAATTCCCAAACTCCCTAGGTTAATAGGATTACTACAACATGTATTCCAATTTATTAAATGAAGTTTAAAGTCGTCACCCCTACCACCCCAAAGAAATCTCTTTGAAGGTTAGAGTCCGGTCCCTGGCTGAGCCAGTCAGTCAGTCTAATTTTTAAAATCATGGTAATTTCATTCTGGAAGTATAAGAAGTCTATTTTTAAGAAATTCACTCGAGCAAAGTGATTGCTTAAGCAAAAATACGACCATTGAAATGCAAACTTTCTAGCTAGTTTTTCAAGTTTACTAAATAATTAATTTGCTTGATTGAAAGGTAGAAAATTTGCTAGAGCAAGATCGTAGACATATTATTAGAATTCTGTTGAATTATTCAAAAATATTGTGCCTAAGAATATGTCCATTCATCAGTGGATTTTCATTGGCATCTCGTCATTGATTATATATAAATTCTCTAGAATTGCTATAAAGTAGAATTCAGGCTTTATTGTATCCTTGAGGCAAAATTGCTAGGAATTTGTGAGAAACCATGACCTTAACCTAGGTGAATGGATCGAGGACTGAGAAATTTTTATTTTTTCTTTCCCAAAATGTTAACCCCATTGAGAATATCTTACTCCTTGAGGCTTTATAAAAGAAGCGAAGACTCCAAATATGAAACGTTTCATATTTGGAGTCTTCGCTTCTTTTATTGAGGCAAAAACAGTATCTTTTTTTTTTTTTTTTTTGTTGAAGTTACGTTGATTTTAGAGTGAAATATAGAAAATCACTAAACTTTGCTTCCTAATAAAAAATTAATAGGAAATTACGAAACTTTTCTTCCTAATTACAATTTAAGGAAAATACACAATTTTGATTCTTAGTTAAATTCTAAAATTAAGGTAAAATTACGTTTTAAAAAATGCCTAATCCAGAATCCATGATCTAAGATTAGTTGGCTAAGTTTAGAAAATAGGAAGGTATAAAGCACATATTATATATAAAGCACAAATTATAGAAATTATTACCGTGACATAGGATTTCCCTTATGCTTTATTTTGTGATACCTACCACCCATCTGGTTAGCTCCAAATGACATTTTGGACAACTTTAATGGAATTTGATGTTGTGGTAATTGCAAACTTCAACTACTAGAAAAGAATTGGAAAAAGATCATTCTATCCCAGTTCACATTGAAGAAAAAATAATTCTTTTATTCCTTTTACCTCAAAAAACTTCATACTCAGTTGATCTAACTAAAACAAACAATTAAATTAGAGTAAATGATTTATTTAATTACCCCCATTTTGCAAATGTTTAAGTCAGCAAAAATCTTGTAGTTCAAGTGTCACCTTCTAATATTTCTTAGTTCTACCAAATACCCAAATCAAAAAATTGTCATAGTTGCCTGGAGAAAATGCCGTGGACCAGCTAGTAGAAATTATCAAGGTTTGGTTTGATTGTCAATGCTTTAATGCTTGCAATTCTGGACCTCCTGGTAATCATGTGTAAACTTATATTTCATCAAAAATCATGTGTAAACTTATAATGTTATTATATTTTAAAGGTTATTGGTACACCAACTCGTGAAGAAAATTGTTCTATGAATCCAAAGTATATCGATTTTCGGTTTCCAAAGATAAAAGCTGAGCCCAGCTGGCACAAGATTTGCATTTTATTTCCCTTTGAATTATGGAATTGTCACGTGATTAGTATTTAGTTGGTGTGGGCAGTTGTCATTTGCTGTTAGCAATTAGACTCTTTTAGAAAATATATGTTCATTCTCGTTCATGGTATTTGCATGTAAGATGTGTGTGAACCTAAGGCTCTTCATGATGCAACCATGAAATTGATTCTTCTAATACCAATTATATATATTCTTACGTTAACATAGTTGGCAGCACATTTCAGCTTAGTTTTTAGTTTCTGGATTTAGGGTATCCACAAAAGAATGGTCTTTTTATTATTATTATTTTTCTTAAGTTCAGCTCAATTTGTTATTATCCTCGAATAAGAGATCTAGAGTCAGGGATGGAGCCAAAACTTGAAGTTAGAGGAGGTGGTTTTGCTACTGGTTGCATGTGGCTGCTCTAGCCTCTAGTTCTGTTGTTTAACTGCTAAGGGTTTTTTATAATTAATTTATTATTTATTTTGTTTTTTATGTGTATGTTTGCTATTGGGTAAGGACAATTTTTTTTTTTTGTTTAAAATTTTTAAAATTGTTTTTTTTAAAGCTATTATTGGTAATTTTTGTTGTTGGACTAATTTTTTTAGGCTTGTATATTTTGTTTTAGATTTTAGGTTTATAAATTTTTTTATGCCCTTTAAAATGAGAAAAATGCTAGAGTTATAAATAAGCCTAGATGCAAATAAATAAAAATTTACTACCTCAGCAGTTTGTAAAAATGTTGTAGAAAAGTTTGTAGCTATAGTATTACTTTTAAAAGAATCAATGATATTGTTAAGGGAGGGTAAAGTGTAATTTTATAGAATAAAATTACATTTATACTCACACACACACACACACTAATACTTTTTTACAAAACAATTAGGGGCGACCATTGCCCCCATGGTCAAAGTCTCCCTCTTTCAATGTCTAGAGTTTTAAAAAATTAATATTTTTTTACAAAACAATTATGGGGGACCATTGCCCCCATCGTCAAAGTCTCCCTCTGTCCATGTCTAGGAGGTTTTATATGCTGTACCCAGCATATATGCCGGGTACAGCATATAAAAATTGCATGTCTAGAGTTTAAAAAAATTAGGGGGACCATTTGCCCTTATGGTCAAAGTCTCCCTTTGTCCATGTCTAGGGTTTAAACCTTATCTATGCCAAAAATCAATGGTGAAATGATGTCTTCAAGCATGACCAACTGTTCTCCCCCTAAATACACGGCCAGGTGGGCCAATTCTCCTTCCCCAAATAATGTGAAGTCATTCCTTTTCTCAAATACATGGCCAGTTAGTCAAGAAAATAATTGAAAGGATACCAAAAACATGAAACATCAAACCTATTAGTGACAAGAAGAGAGAGACACGAATTAAAGCAATGGTCATAAGTCTCCTCTAACTAATCATACGTGAGAAAATAAAAACAAAAGCATTAAACATGAATAGTGCCTTTTCGGCAATCCCATGTAGTGCTGTGTTTGGTTAGGATGAAAAGATATAGGATGAGAAATAGGAAAATAAAAGGGAGAGGAAATTTTAATTTTCCATTATTTTGTTGAAGTGAAAAATAAGATCAAAGAAAATAAGGTGGTTGGAGTTTTCCACTTTGAAGCCATCATTTTATTTTAATCCAAAATAGAAATAAATGAACGAGAAATAGAATTTAGAAAAAAAATTGCAAAATCTCCCCTCATCTTTTTCATCCTTCCATTTTTATATATGAGTTATGCTAACGAGTGCCCTTAGGGCACTCATTAATAATTCATTTTAGGAAAATTTTGATACTACTTTTATGGGAAATGAAAAAAGCTGTCAAAATGTTAATTACTTTTTTTTTCTTTTCCCCTAAAAACTTTTTTTAAATGGATTATTAACCAGTGCCCTAAGGGCACTCGTTAGCATTTCCCTTTATGTATTAAAGGTGTCGATGGTTCTTTTTACATTTCTTGTACCTTAGACACGCGTCTTGATGTTATTAGACAGCGCTTAGTCTAAGCTTTTTTTGAGAAGGAAGTTGGGTCTGATGCTCTGTAGAATGGGCTCTAAAGTACCATTCTGCCGCTGTCAGTTTGTGCGCAAACGTTGAGTCCAAAGTCCAAGGGAAGATACTACAAAGTGGGCTTATCCTCTGTTTATGCCGCAGAAGGAACTTTTCTCTAGTTTCTGCCACAAGACTGATTTTTCTGCTATGCAGTAAAACTTTCTATACTTTTTGGCAACGT
Source organism: Quercus ilex subsp. ballota (assembly GCA_032727855.1). NCBI lineage: Eukaryota > Viridiplantae > Streptophyta > Magnoliopsida > Fagales > Fagaceae > Quercus > Quercus ilex. The sequence continues at coordinate 30,425,750 of CM064910.1, read as the reverse complement.
GAATGACTACTCTTCATTTCTTACTGTAGAAATATTTTTCTACTTCCTGCACATAAACAAATCTAAAACTTAAAGAAAATACCCATCAAGCAAATGTTAGTTACATGGGTTATCATATTCTCAAATATATACATACATATATTCGTAAATACACTTAAATGTATTCACATATACATATATAAAATATGTTTTGCAGGACATGAGATACAATGTATATATATATATATATATACTTATGGCAGGATAATGATTAGTTTGTGTCAAAAGTAAAACACATAATAACAAAGAAATAAGAAAACTTCAGCAGAAAAGGTTTAACTAGTATAATAACTAACATAGTAAATATAATAAAAAGGTGCTACAGCAGAATAACTAGTACAACCATGGTTTTGAAATCCGGATCGGACCGGCTAGTTGGACTGCGGTAATCGAAAATCGGTCATCAGTCCGGTTCTTTAAAAGTATAAAACGAAAAATTTTAATTTGCAATGAACCGCTTGGACCACGGTCAAACCTCCCGGTTTGCAAGATCGGACACGGTTTTACTGGTTGGATAACAAACACTTTGAAAAAAAAATCTGCAATAGTCCATCTCATTTTTCTTCACCGGAAGCCAAAGCCTGATATTTTGTTTAACCTAAATGCTTCATTGCCATTGGATCTTGCTCAACTCTCACTTGTTCTTGCTATTTAGTTTTTGGAGGGAGGATAAATCTGTGTTTGTAAAGAGAGATTATGGGATAGAGAGAATCCTGGGGAGTGAAAGAGAAAAGAGGACGAAGAGGGAAGAGGGAAGAGTGGTAAGTGGGGGCAAGTTGGGTCTGAAGTTTTATTGAAGAGAGGGTGATATGACATATGAATGAGTTGCTTTGGAAATAGTAATTTTTTTTAATTAAGGTGCGGTTTGGATTGAGATTATTCCTGCATTTGCGTTTTCGTTTTTGATTTTTTTTATTACCAGAAGCCCGTGAACACAGCTGCCAGTGGGTCCCGTGCACTGTGCACGGGACCCACGCTACTTTCAACGTCCACATATTGGCCCTGCTATGGTATTGTCAATGGGTCCCGTGTACTATTTACGAGACCCACAAATCTCACTTTTCAGCAACTTTTTCATTAAAAATAGGTCTCACTGTACTATTCACATATTTAAAAATTATTTTGCTACAGTGTTTTCAGTTTTCAGTTTCAGCAACAATAAGTTTAATCCAAACGAACCCTAAATAAGATGAGGTACGATGACTAATAAGTGGCTGTAGACTATTTTGGTTGTTTCTTGTTTTGTTTGAAATTTAAAACTTGAATTTGAAAGGGTAAAGTGACAGTAAGTTCCCTGATTTGGGGTAAAGTATTTTTTTCTTTATTAAAAAAAAAGAAAAGAAAAAAGAGGGACAAGACATCCGTTGGCTCATGGCATTGCGGCTGTAGGTTTTCATTTTTTTCATCTGGTTTGTTACATTTTTTTGGCTAAAAGTATTAAAATATAAAAGTTGTGAAAATATATTTGAAGGAGATTTTACTACTTTATATTTTTTTGAACAAATATTCCATATTTTGAGATCAATATTGTTTATTTTTATAAATTTGTTACATTTTTTATTTTATTTAATTATTAAATTAATTATGACGTCATCACGGTTTGACTCCAGTTCGACCTCAAAAATCTTGAACCTCTCCTTTTTATGGTTCAATGAACGGTCCGAGTCTGAAAACCTTGAGTACAACAAGTAAAGATATCATAGCAAGACAACTGATGTACCAACCGTGATTGGAGTAAGATATTTGAGAATATTTGAGAATATCTTACTCCTTGAGGGTTTCATATTTGGAGTCTTCGCATCTTTTATTGTGGCAAAAACAATAACTTTTTTTTTTGAAGTTACGTTGATTTTAGAGTGAAATATAGAAAATCACTAAACTTTGCTTCCTAATAAAAAATTAATAGGAAATTATGAAACTTTTCTTCCTAATTACAATTTACTGAAAATACACAATTTTGATTCTTAGTTAAATTCTAAAATTAAGGTAAAATTACATTTTAAAAAATGCCTAATCTAGAATCAATGATCTAAGATTAGTGGCTAAGTTGAGAAAATAGGAAGGTATAAAGCACAAATTATTTTGCTCATTGTGTCAAATCAAACCTTTTTTTTTTTTTTTTTACCATATTAAATTCTAAACTTTACGTATCATCACAATCTAAACCCTTGGACATTATCTATTAATGGTCTGTTTGGTTAGGCGTTTTGAGAGCCTAAAAGAGCATTTTTAAAACCCAAAACCCCATTTCGCAATAGCAACTCTTCATAACTTTTTAAAAATGCTCATTTTAAACTCAAAAAACAATTTTGCAATAGTCTATACAAATGCTACATAACAACCATTAATGAAGCAACTTATATGGTGAGAGGAAAATTTTCATTGACACCTATTTTATGTAAAGAACAAAGTTTAGATACAAAATTGGTTGTAGCCTCTTACTCAATATCTTTTTATTGGAAGTGAATTTTGACAAATTTACCATTAGATTATGTTTTCTTCTTATATACTCTATACTTGAAAAATTTCTAGAAAATTAAAAATCTATAGCTATGTCATCAATAAATTGTTTAAATTGCAAGTTTTTGTAATTTAAAATTATACATAAAATATAAACTTATAGATCATATAGTAAATAATATCTGATTAATACAAAATTTGACATGTGTATTAAGAGCGTAATAAACATGCAATTCAACGGTTAGATTTTCAAAATATGTAGTAATGTTTATTTTATTAAGTAAGGTTTTAGTCTTAGACTACAACAAATTTTGTAGCTAAATTTTGTCCTTATGTAAATGGCATTATGCTTGCAGTAAGTGATTGTTTTCTTCTCCGCATGAGAGAGAGATAGTGACATTACAAAAATGTGAACACCTATAGATAATTAGTATATTCATTTATTCCATAAACATATTCCATAAAATAATAATTTGGTATAAATGCAAATTTTGTTGAAATAAAAGCTTAAATAAATAGATCCACATGACAAAATCCTAGACTATTCCATTTGAGGTTCCTACTTTATACACACACACACACACACACACACACACACACACGCACGCACACACGCAGAGTCATGCACATAAACATAGAAATATAGAATGACCTACTTTAAATTTATTGTACTTTTATATATTACTATAGTAAATTTCAGTTAGCTAAATTAGCAAAGTATCTTGTCTGGAAAAAAAAAAAAAAAAATCTCAAAAACTAGTTGGTGTGTTTAACCTAATGATAAAAAATAATTCTACATGGGTTATAATCTAGTAAGAAAATAATGTTTTGATTGCCATTATTTATAAACTAAGAGGTTTTAAAATATCAAAATTAAAGAAAGTTCGGGTTGGAATTGGAGTGGTGTTGCTGAGATATCCGTGCATATAATTATCCGTAAATTATCCTGAAATATTATTTATTTGAGGTTTAATTGAATGAATTGTCCTGAAATATTAATTTTTTTTCTCCAAAATGTTAATTTTTTTTGTTCGGGGTGGCTAAGGTGAAAGAAAGCATTTATTTTTATTATTTGACTGAGAAAACGAGGGAAAACGCAAACCTAATTTTCTAAACGAAGCTTCTCCTCTGTTTTGTCCATTCGGGCATTCTGCTTAAACGCCCTTGAATTCAATATTTCATAAATAAAACCATTTCCAACCGTCTCTCTTTCTCTCTCTTACTCGTTGTGCTGCGTGTGTGTGTGTGTGTTACACTATTTGCATATAATAATCTGGCTGGTTTTGAATAGTTCCCATTGCCCACTTCCTAATATTTTATCATGTTTAACTTCGATGGCTATCTTTCTTCTTTTTACTTGTTCCACAATCTCTTTGAATTTGTTATTAGTTATTACCCTTTCACAAACCTATTATTCCCATTACCCATTTTCAGATTTTCAAGTTTCAGCCCCACCATCAACATCTCCTTCTTGGTCTCTCACTTACGTTTACCCAGTCAAACCTCCCCTGTATATTATATATTACCGATCAAAGTTAAGCCCCAAGATGAGATTTTCACTTCTCTCACTTTTTATCAATTTCAGCATACCCACCTGACCAATTATTTTGCTTCACTTCTTTGCATTGATTATAAAGTCAAATACCAAGTTCCCAATAGCTCTCTCAGCTTCATTCTGTTTTTAGTTGACCAGACTATTTCAATGCCAAGTCTTCCTTTGATGTTGAAGAACAAGACAATATTAAGTGCCTATATTCATCGGGTATTCTTAAAATTTTGATCTTGAGTTCTGTTGTTGTCGTTGGGTTTACTTCTTCTTAGTCAGTGTAGTTGTTGTTCAACTTCAATCTGCTACATCAGCTTAATTCAAGTTCTTGATTGCATATTTTGACACATAAAAGAGTGTCCCATACAATTCTAGCTTTATAAGTACTGAAAGATTTGTTGTTTAATGGAGAAGCATGCTGCACATGCTCAAACATACTCATTTGGAGGCTCAAACCATGGTCAGGGTCAACAAGCTGTGCCATTTCAGACCAACAAGAGTTCCCTTAAGGTTTTGCTGTTACATGGGAACTTAGATATCTGGGTTAAGGAGGCCAAAAACCTTCCTAACAAGGATTCGTTTCATAAAAAGTTAGGAGAAATGTTTTCCAAATTGCCCGTGAAGGTTAACAACAAAATTGAGCGGCATATGTCTGATAAGATAACAAGTGATCCTTATGTCACAGTATCAGTATCAGGTGCTGTAATTGGGAGGACATTTGTGATTAGTAATAGTGAGAACCCAGTTTGGAGGCAGAATTTTAATGTTCCTGTTGCACATTATGCTGCAGAAGTGCATTTTGTTGTCAAAGACAGTGATATTGTTGGCTCACAGATTATGGGTTCTGTGGGAATTCCAGTGGAGCAATTATATTCTGGCATGAAAATTGAGGGAACCTTCCCAATTCTTAATGCCAGTGGGAAGCCCTGTAAGGCTGGAGCTATCTTGAGTTTGTCAATTCAGTACACCCCAGTGGATAAAGTGAACATTTATCATAGAGTAGATTCAAGTCCTGATTCCCAAGGGGTCCCTGGTACCTACTTTCCACTTAGGAAATGTGGAAAAGTGACACTATATCAAGATGCCCATGTTCATGATGGTTGCCTTCCCAGTTTGAAACTTCATGGTGATGTTCAGTATGAGCACAGGAGTTGTTGGCATGATATCTTTGAAGCAATAAGTCAGGCCTGTCGTTTGATATACATTGCAGGGTGGTCGGTGTACCACAAGGTTAAACTGATTCGAGATGGTAATAATGCAACAGATTGCATGTTGGGGGATCTTCTCAAAATCAAGTCACAAGAAGGTGTAAGGGTGCTGCTCCTTGTATGGGATGATCCTACCTCTAGGAGTATTTTGGGATTAAAAACAGTAAGGAACTAAGAAATTTTACTAGCATATGTCACCACTATTCATTTATATAGCACAATTTGGGATCAAATATCATTATATACTTTGCTGGTTAAAATTTTTTTTTGTCTTCAAATACTACAATGGTTAGTGAATTTCCTTATCATTATGGTTTTTTGTTTTGTGAAGTGAAATTACAATAGAAATACAATTTTGTTTTATTCCTCACAATAGCCCTTCTGAATTTAGTCGAGATTTCAATTATCAGACAATGAATTATCTAGTTTGTATTTGTTTGTACACGTTCCATTATTTATCTTTGGCTCAAGTTTTTCTTCCTTTGTATGGTCCACTTAATGGCAGGAAGCTAAAACACAATTCAAGTGGCTGACCCCAAGCAGCTTATTATCATTTAAATTTATGATTTGAGGAGAATTATGCATCATTTTTCTCTTTCTTGCATCAAGTAGTTATTTTTGTATCCCCTGTCATTATGTATTCACTGATTTCTATGAAATGCAGGAAGGCATCATGCATACCAATGATGAGGAGACTCGCCATTTTTTTAAGCACTCTTCAGTGCAAGTTCTACTCTGCCCCCGATCTGCTGGAAAAGGACATAGCTGGGTCAAAAAGCAGGTTTGATATAGATAAGTTGCAATATATTTATCAATTGTCCAACTACATGCCGTTTCTTTGAATGCAGCAGCTGCAGAATTGCGTCTCATAATCTTACCTGATGCTGCTTTATTGGATGAACCTATTAAATATTTGTCTTTTGTGTATTTAGTGGTGTGGTTCTGAAGATTTCATTTTACTTTTATTTTCTTTATTGGACGTATTTGCATACAAACACACAAACATAGCATTTACTATTTATATGAGTGTTTTATACATACGTGTATGTATGTATTTATTTATTTATTTATACAGACATGCATGTATTTCTCAAATGAGATTTTCTGTATTGGTACTTGCTTTGAATTTCTTGTTTTCTTATGTTTTATTATCAGGAAGTTGGAACAATCTATACCCATCATCAGAAAACAGTGATTGTGGATGTGGATGCAGGTCACAATAAACGAAAGATCATGGCATTTGTTGGAGGTCTTGATTTATGCATGGGCCGATATGATACTCCTAAACATCCTCTTTTTAGGACTTTACAAACAGTGCACAAAGATGACTATCGTAACACCAACTTCACGGTAAATCATTCGTTTAATTTTTTTAGTTTCCATGAGTGTAGTTGATCCAGATTTTGGAATATCATTATTCTCCTTTTTTTGTCCTATGATATATCTGGCAAAGATGAATATTTTATTTGCAAAACTCATGCATACATGTATGATTTTGTTAGTGTAACTGAGAAGAACTAAAATTATTATTGTTGAAAAAAACAGACAAACACCCAAGCAGTTGCTTGATGCACATTCCAGTAACAGGATGCAATAACATACATATGGTTTATTAGTTATTGTGTTAATTTTGTCTCATCTTACACCTGAAATATAATAGACAAGGCTGAGCATGAGGAATCAACTTTAGAAAATATGATAAGTTTCATGTGGGTATTTTCCCCCCATTTTAACCTTTATTTGGCTTCTAATTAAACTAGGAGCCTCTTGTTGGCTGTCCAAGAGAACCGTGGCATGATTTGCATTGTCGTATTGAGGGTCCAGCTGCATATGACATCTTTACCAATTTTGAGGAGCGTTGGCAGAAGGCATCACAACCTCACGGGCTTGGAAAGCTAATAAAAGCATCATCACATGATGATGCTCTACTTAAGATCGAAAGAATTCCTGACATCATTGGGATAGCAGAGTTTCCTTGCCAAACTCAGAATGATCCAGAGGGTTGGCATGTACAGGTACAATTGATGTCAATCTTCTATTGGAGTTGGATTTTTCAATTCATGATTTCTTTTTTCTTTTTTTTGGGACTAAAATTTGCCACAATTGAAGGTTTTTCGTTCAATTGATTCCAATTCTGTGAAAGGATTTCCAGAGGACCCAAAAGATGCTATGAGCATGGTGAGAAAAATCCTTGGATATTCAACTCACTTTTTAAAATAAGACATTTGATTATGTCCCAATGAAGGTAATGAACTAATATGTTTACATTGTTGTAACAGAATCTCTTATGTGGGAAGAATGTACTGATAGACATGAGCATACATACAGCATATGTGAAGGCAATCCGTGCTGCCCAAAAATTCATTTATATTGAGAACCAGTACTTCCTTGGGTCATCATACAATTGGGATTCTCACAAAGACTTAGGTGAAGAACTCTAACAAATGAGGTTAAGAATAAAGGAGTGAGACATAATTCTGTATCTTTAGAACATACTACTATAAAAATCATCCTTCGTTACTTTTTTCTTTTCTTGAAATTTCCTTGACAGCATGGAAATGGTAATCAAAGTGATTCCATTTCTTGTTGAATGTTTCAGTCCTTGTATTTCCATTACTAATATGTAATGTAGCTTGTCATAAAATTTAATTAGAAAAAATATAATACTTTCTTAGTCAAATTTTAGTATAAATGCTCTGTCAATTTTTGGTTTTGCAATCTAGTTACTGCCTTGATTTTGATTTTATTTACATAACAAGAACACAGACAGAGATTTCAGTGTTTCTCACAAATATGTGATCCAACCCAGTGACCTTTAAAAGAAAAAAAAAAGGCATTACTGGACATGGTCATATAACAAAAAGCTAAAGATATACATGCTCTTGTTGTGTAGTCTTGGTGTAATCCAATTTAATTCTCGGACAGGGTCTCAACACAATTAGCTTGGTGGCCAAAAACCATGTTTATGCTATTTTGGATATTCTACAATAAGCTGACTTGCAGTATTTTATGCTATTTTGAATCGTTTCTGGTAATTGTCTATTTGGCAGGAAAGGTATGCTCTTTCAATTTTTCAGAGGATATTGGAGAAGAAATAATAACAAGTTGGGTTGGGTTGGGTTGGGAACATCATTGAATTCATAGTTATAAGCAATAAAGTATACTTTTCCCTGCAGGTGCAAATAATTTAATACCGATGGAAATTGCTCTCAAAATTGTTAACAAAATAAAAGCGAATCAGAGGTTCTCTGCATATATCATTATCCCAATGTGGCCAGAAGGTGTTCCTACAAGCACTCCCATTCAGCGGATTCTCTATTGGCAGGTAGATTGTTATTCTCTTTTCTCATTTGATGCATGCAGTTGTCATGTCTATCAGTTAGAAGTCAACACTAATGCTTGAGACCGTAAGGCATTGTTTATGGGTTTCTTGCCACATAATTTTTACCTGGTTTTATTTTGATTTCTGCAGCATAAAACAATGCAGATGATGTATGAAATGATTTACAATGCTTTAAAGGAGGTTGGACTTGAGAACAAATATGAGCCACAAGACTATTTGAATTTCTTTTGCCTGGGCAATCGTGAGGCACCAGATACGGAAGACAGTTCAGGTGCAAGAAATTCCGCTGCAGTAAAGACTCCTCAAGTATTTCCCTTTATCTGCCTGAGTACAGTTTTCAGTTTTCTCTTTCCGAAAAGTTAAGTTTTCATTTACAGTTAGATCATTCTTTCACCTTTTTAGTCTTGCTTAAGTGTACTGTATGTTGGTTATGTAGGCACTTACTCAGAAGAGTAGGCGTTTTATGGTTTATGTCCACTCTAAGGGAATGATAGTGGATGATGAGTATGTGATACTAGGATCTGCAAATATAAATCAGCGGTCCATGGAAGGCACTAGAGACACTGAAATTGCAATGGGTGCATATCAGCCTTATCATACCTGGGCAAGCAAACGTTCTAGTCCACATGGACAGGTAAGCTTAACAAAACAGAACTCTTTGCATTTACCTCACTGCTAGATATGTCTCTGTAAATGTACATGTAAAAGATGCTAAGTGAACTAGAAGGCTACCAGTATAGGGGAAAAAAATTCCATTAAGTTTCATTAAAGTTGAGGAAGATATTTTTGGCATAATAAAATAGTAATTGATTGCAAAATTATTGATAGGCCAAGAATATATTGACCCATTTTAGTAAATTAATCAATTAATTAGTCAAGTGAATTTTTTTTTTTTTTTTGAGAGACAGAAAAATGGGAGTCTTTATGGTCATATTACACCCCCGGGCAGGGAGCTAATGGCCTTGGTCAGGGAGTCCGTAGTCGGTACCCGTTCTGTACCCTCTGTGTGGGAGTCACCTCATATTTTGTGAGTACATCTCACTACTAAGTTTACCCACCAACGAAAGCCTGCGGCAGCGGGACTCAATTAATTAGCCAAGTGAATTAATTAGATTCAATTACATGCAATAAGCGTGGTAGCACAAACAAATCACCAACTAAGGGTGCGTTTGTTTCGGCAGTAAACGAAATCCGGAAAATATTTTACACCAATGGGTGTGTTTGGGTTGGCCAGAAAATTTAGTCAAACGGAAAATGATATCCGTTGACTGTAAAATATCAAGCCTTGAAGCGTAAAATCATTTACGCTTTGATTTTACCTTCAAAGCATTTTCGGAAAACACACCCGAATAGAGAGAGTGAGAGAGAGCTCAAGCACACACCCGAAGACAGAGAGAAAACTAGAAGGGAAAGTGAAGAAGACAATCGATCTCGTCGCCGGTATCAGACCCACCCACCGATCTCGTCGCTGTCACCTCCTTCAGACCCACCCAAGATCGATCCACCCAAAACCGATCTCGTCCTCGACCCACCCAAGACCGAGCTCGTTCATCAAGCAATGCCCAAACCACAAGGCGTCGTCTGAAGTCCCCTCCAGCTTCGTCGTCCCCTCCATTTTTTCTTGTTCAAACTCAACCTAATTCATTAAACCCTAGATCGCACCGGTTTCGTCGCACCCCAGCACCGGCGATGCCCGATCTCTCTCTTTCTCGATCTACCTCTTCCTTTCCCTCAATTGTCGATCACTCTCTCTTCCTCCCTCTCTCTGTTTGACCGAAATTTTTGAGTTTAATCAGTGTTTTGTTTTGATTTTTGTTTCTTTTAAAGTTTATATATTGAAATTTTCTATAATGAAATTTGTTTGGGAGCTGAGAAAATGGTTGAGAAAATGTGAGAAACTGTAGGAAAATAACATTTTCAGAATCCAACCAAACACTTGAAAATATTTTCTTAAATAATTTTCATAATGCAGCCAAACACTTGAAAATATTTTCTTTTCCCGAAAATATTTTCACCTGAAAATATTTTACACCCGAAAAATATTTTACACTGAAACAAACACACCCTAAGTTAAATGCAGTGCAAAATAAATTTGACATAGTTGATTTGTTTATGAATTGGGAAAACCACCAAGGCAAAACCCCACCAAGTGAATTTAAGGTCACCCCTCCCGAGAATCCATTATTATCAAAACAAGTGGTTACAAGTAAAAGGAATCTCAGTACCTCATACCAACATACAGTTGAACCTTTACCCTAATACCCAATTGGACTTGTATTGTAGCGGCAATCTCTCTGTTAAATGCACGAATCCCAGTACGTGACTAACCAATGATGCACGGATCCCAAAACGTGACTAACTCCACAGCAACCCTTTGATTGTTGTAGTTGATTTGCAACAGCTTCACATAGAAACATCAATAAGATCTTCAATGATGGTGTGAGAGACTTTACTTGATTACAGAACCCAAAGGCGTACAAGAAACGCATCAAGAACTCTTTCTTGTGTAGGAGGAGGCTAGGGTTTCAAAAAGAAAACCTTATGTAGTGACAATCTCTCTGTTCAATGCATGAATCCCATTACGTGACTAACCAATGATACACGGATCCTAGTACGTGACTAACTCCACAACAACCCTTTGATTGTTGTAGTTGATTTGCAACAGCTTCACATAGAAACACCAATAAGATCTTCAATGATGGTGTGAGAGACTTTGCTTGGTTATAGAACCCAAAGGCGTACAAGAAACGCAGCAAGAACTCTTTCTTCTATGGGAGGAGGCTAGGGTTTCAAAAAGAAAACCTTATGAAGCTCTCTAGGGTTAGGTTTTTCTTTTTCCACCTTCTTTAAATAGGAGCCTAATGGACTCTCCTATTCCAAATAGGTTTACACAAATCTTGGGCTTTCCTAATTCAATAAGGATTATACAAACCCACAAACCTTGGGTTTTCCTAGTTCTATAAGGATTATACAAACCCATAAGGAATATGAAGCTCTCTAGGGTTAGGTTTTTCCTTTTCCACCTCCTTGAAATAGGAGCTTATTGGGCTCTCCTATTCCAAATAGGCTTACACAAACCTTGGGCTTTCCTAGTCCAATAAGGATTATACAAACCTATAAACCATGGATTTTCCTAGTCCTATAAGGATTATACAAACCTATAAACAAATAGCATTTTAGAATAAAAAGGTTGCTGGCTATAGTCTGAATCTCGTAAGCTCGATAGATCGAGACATGTGTCGAGCTTTAATGAATCTCGACAGATCGAGCTTCTGTCGAGGAGGTATCGAGACCTACAGATTGCACTTTTCTTGAGCAGTTTTTGAGTAATCTTTATGTCTTCAATGTAACCACTTGTAATGATCATCTTGAACCTACTTAGATTTACCCAAATACAAGTAAAATGCGTTTTGTCAAAAGATATGCCAATTACATAAAAATATGTCCTTAACATTCTCCCCCTTTGGCAATCCATGACAAAACTACAAGAGTAGATTGAGTGTCCTAGAATACATTATACTCAAAATTATAAAATAAATAAGCTTAGTCTAAAAGATCTGAACCTTGGAAGTTGCTGCAAGAAGAATGTTCGAAATCTTGACTTGGCTTTAACTTGTCTTTCCTGAAAGACACTAAACAAAATGCATCAAGGTACCATGTGGAAAATAATGACAAGTTAAATAAATAAGAAACATGTGTATAAAGAGAGAAAAGAAACAATACATGTGAGATAAAGAGTGAAACACATACATTATCATCCAATATAGAAACAACACATGATGTATGTAAATGGTTACAAAACCAAAAGATACACAACACAAAAAAATATATCAATACCAAAGTGTATCAAACTAACTCTCCCCCTAAGTTAGTTACATAAAAAACTTTCTTCCTTTTAACATGAAGTTCTCCCCCTAAGTCTATTACTCCCCTTGAGAAATGACATTCAATTCTCAAATTTCCCCCACTTTTTGACACGATTGTCAAAGAGCATAAAAAGCAAAAAGACTTGACCGAAGGTAGAAAAAACAGACACAGAGGGAACGAGGAGAGCAAGGAACCATAGACCTACAAGAAAAAGAAAACAGAATCATAGCAGGAAGAGGTTCAAGAAAGAAAATATAGAACAATGCATGGCAATGTTAAAATGACCATATATATAGAAAACGTATTTCGATGGATCGAGGAGCTGTTGAGATCTGTCGAGCACTAAATCTCGATAGATATGAATCTGTCGAGGTGCTATCGAGAATCTGTCGACGGCAAAAGTTCCTCAATGGATCAAGATTCTGTCTAGAATCTATCGGCCAGACAGAAAGTTTCTCAATGGATCAAGAAGCTATCGAGTAGCTATCGAGACAAAGTCCAGAAAGCTTGATGGATTGAATATGCGATAAGATCTATCGAGAAAAGAAGTCCAAGGGGCTCGATAGATAGAAATCTGTCAAGGATCTGTTGAGAAGCTGTCGAGCTTGATAAAAAAAAAGAGTTTTTCAAAGAGTGGAAAAACACAGAGAGATGAATACAAACTAGTAAGCTACTCAAATATAGATCCAATCAACATGTTAAGCTCTCAAAAACATCTCTCAACAAAAACAATGCAAAGCATTCATAGATCCAAAACACACACACACACTAAACAAGTCTAATCAATTTTATATTTCAAAAACAAGTTAAGACATTTTAGTGAGTATAATATAACACATGTATCCCTTGTGATGGCCAAATCACATTGTACCTACACACGTATCAAAAGTAGCAAAAAATTTGAATGTTGTGTGTGAAAACATAGCAAGAGTACATAAGTGTCTCATATTATGACGATTTGAGATATGAGAAAATCAATTTAACTCACACACAATCATAATTGCTTGATGAGGATTATCACCTTTGAGGTACATCCTATAACTCACACATCTCCTAGAAACACGCTTGCAACCATATTTAAAAGCATTTTGATTCTTTTTGCTTTTATATTCTTTGCATATTTTTTTTTGAGCATATCATGCATGAGCATATAAGAGAGAGAGAAGAAATACCCAATTATGTTAAGCCACAAACATCACAATTTTGCTATGTCGAAGCACACAGATGTTATACATGATTAGTAGGCTTTAGTGGTGAGATGGTTATTTATCCTTTTCTTTTAGAATTTTTCAATCATTCTCATCAAAAAGAGTGATATGAGTGTTAAGTACAAGAGATTACTTAATCTTACTCATTACAAACACGAGCCACAAAACTCACTTGCTTAGTTGTGCATTGTGATGCTCATATAAGCTACAAAAGATACAAAATTTGGAAAATTTCGTTTCAATGACCATCCAAGGTACACAAGTACCAATATATACAAAACACACACTGTTTTTGTATTTTTCTGATTTTTTTAAAAAAAAAAAATTGGAAAACAAAACAACCAAACAAAAACAGACAAACAATATGAAAGTATGAAGATAGATGCAGATGCATGAAAGCATGATTCCAAAAACAGATAAGAAATCAAGCAAGAAAGTCCTACTTTAGATATAAAGAAATATAGCAGAGGACAACAGAAAAGACAATTAAGTCTTAAGTTCCTTTCTTACCCACACAGTGCGAGTCTTTAGCCATGAAGATGAAAAGTCACGTGTCCTAGTATGACTACTAAAGGACATAGAGGAATTAGAATTCCCCTGGAATTGAGTTAAAAAGCTCAAAACTTTTAATAACTCACCAAGAATAGGTACAGAGCCTTTAGACAAAGGATGAGGCCTATTTGACACACATTTATGAGGAAACAACTTGAAACATTTTGAACAGTTTTAGACCCCTTAACATAACCGGATTAACCTAGTTAATTAGCCGAGTGATTAACTTAGTCAAATTATGCAAATTTAGGTTATCACAATCAAACAATCATATCAAGTATAAAATAGCGAAAAAGTAAATAACACAATGATATGATGACCCAGGAAACCACACGGTAAAAACCTGGGGAGGATTTGACCTAGTTATCCTCAAGGTAAACTTGAATCCACTATCTTGAAAGAATTGAAGTTCATACAATAAGACTTACAAGCCCCCACGCTCGACTTCTTATTGCTACCCACCAGTAGAACTTACTGACACGACCACGTGCAAGCTTCGAGACCACAGACTCTTTCTTTCTTGGATTCTCCAGCAAGTATAAGCACACCCGCTTGTGTATCTTTAAGCTCCAATGGTAGTAACTGAGTTGATCATCAAGGTGTAGATAACATCTTCTCCTTGAAAACCCTAAGTTTTGTGTAAAGGAAAACTCTTTTAGATCTCACAAGAGATTTACACAAAACAGCAATATGAGCAACCTCTAAAACGTGGCTAGGGTTTGCCTTATATACCTAGGGCAAAAACATAAAACCCTAAACGTTTTAGGAGTTAAGGTTGAGTTGGAATTATGCAAAAAAAATGCATCTGACCCGATTTTCGATTGATCGAGCCTAAGCTTCGATCGATCGAACCAGGCCGAGAAGCACTATTAAATCCTGTATCAGCTTGTTCCAACTTCACATAAATAATACAACTTTGAGCAAGTCTAAACAAGATTAAACAACTTGTTTTGATCATGGTTTGCCAACATTATATATTAGAGTTTTAAATACATTAAATCCTAAGTCTTTAGAACCTAACACATTTAGGACGAGTGTGACCAGAAACACCACAATGGTAACAAACATGAGTAGTTTTCGAACTACTATACTTCCTAGAAGGAGGTCTAACCTTAGAGGTTGGCAAAAACTTTAATTTAGGACAATTTGGCCTAATATGACCAACAATATGACAATGATGACAAGTGGGGACAAAAACAGAATTTTTATTCAACCTAGGAGGAGTTTTGGACATAGGTTTAGAAACTTCAGCTTTAACATTAGATATTTTACCTTTGTCTATCCTAGCAAAATTAGCCTTCAACTCTTTATTATTCCTTTTAAATGGAGGAATATAAAAATCTTTTTCTTTTGAGTTAGGCTTAATAGCAAGTTTGACACTAGTTAATTTTTCAACTTCAGTTTTAATTTCAACTAGTTGCTCTTCCAAACTTTTAATTTTATCCACCCGAGATGAAATTTGATTTTTAAATTTCTCATTCAAATTATTAGCTTCATCCAATTTTGCAATCAATTCATCTCTTTCAAGTTTGACCTTTTTAAAATTGGCTTTTAATTTTGTAGAACATTCAAGAGATTTCATACAAAAATTATAAAGCTTGCAATAAGCATCTTGAATATCATCATCATCGTTCAACACGAGATCATGCAAATCAAACCAATCAAGAGTTTCCATGACAACGGGGGTCAATAGATCACACAACAAAGATTAAAACCTAATCAGAGTGTGCCCGCTTTGATACCACTTGATAGGCCAAGAATGTATTGACCCATTTTGGTAAATCAATCAATTAATTAGCCAAGTGAATTGATTAGATTCAATTACATGCAATAAGCGTGATAGCACAAACAAATCACCAACTAAGTTAAATGTAGCGGAAAATAAATTTGATACAGGTGATTTGTTTATGAATGAGGAAAACCACCGAGGCAAAATTCCACCAGGTGAATTTAAGGTCATCACTCCCGAAAATCCACTATGAGCAAAACAAGCGGTTACAAGTAAAAGGAATCACAGTATTTCATACCAACTTCCAGTTGAACCCTTACCCCAATACCCAATTGGACTTGTATTGTAGCAGCAATCTCTTCGTTCAATGCACGAATCGCAGTACGTGACTAACCAATGATGCACGGATCCCAGTACGTTACTAACTCACAGCAACCCTTTGATTGTTGTAGTTGATTTGCAACAGTTTCACATAGAAACACCAATAAGATCTTCAAATTTTCAATGATGTTGTGAGAGACTTTGCTTAGTTATAGAATCCAAATGCGTACAAGAAACGCAGCAAGAACTCTTTCTTCTGTAGGAGGAGGTTTCAAAAAGAAAACCTTATGAAGCTCTCTAAGGTTAGGTTTTTCTTTTTCCACCTCCTTTAAATAGGAGCTTAATGGGCTCTCCTATTTCAAATAGGTTTACACAAACCTTGAGTTTTCCTAATCCTATAAGGATTATACAAACCTATAAACAAATAGCCTTTTAGAATAAAAACGTTATTGGTTATAGTTTGAATCTCGTAAGCTCGATAGATTGAGACATGTGTCGAGCTTTAATGAATCTTGACAGATCGAGCTTCTGTCGAGGAGGTATCGAGACCTGCAGATTGCACTTTTCTTGAGCAGTTCTTGAGTAATCTTCATGTTTTCAATGTAACCACTTGTAATGATCATCTTGAACCTACTTAAATTTACCCAAATACAAGTAAAATGTGTTTTATCAAAGGATATGTCAATTACATAAAAATATGTCCTTAACAATTATCTTGAATAATTTTTTCTTGTGTGAGGCTATGAGCATTGAAATTTCATGAGCCAGTTAGCAAATTATGTAGGCGTGTTATGTGTAAGTGTTTTCCTTAGTTATTGCTTAGTTGTATAAGTTTGTCCTTAACAATTATCTTGAATAATTTTTTCTTGTGTGAGGCTATGAGCATTTGAAATTTCATGAGCCAGTTAGCAAATTATGTAGGCGTGTTATGTGTGAGTGTTTTCCTTAGTTACTGCTTAGTTGTATAAGTTTGTGATTATCAAAGCAATAAGTACTTAACAAAAGACAAATGTGTTTGAGTGTGGTTCTGGCTATAGGTTTGCTTGATCTATTTGAAAAATGCTTATAAATCTCTATGGTTTGTCTTTTGAAGAATAATATGATCAAAGCTTGAGAAAGACTCTTGCATGGAATTTAGTTTGGGTCATCTTTTAATCATAAGAGGATTCTCTATTTGGCTGTAAATAGCTCAAGGAAATCTGGATTCAGCATCCACATTCCCACAAATTTTTGTGGGAATGTGGAGTCCCCCAAAACATATGGGTGTATCCGCATTCTTAAAGAATGGAAAGTCACCACCCCCCCCCCCCCCCCCCCCCCCCCCCCCCCCTCTTTTAAATGACTATATTATCTCCATTTAACTAATGAATTTAATGTTAAGATAATAAATTTTTTTTTTTAAAAGTATATGCTTTTTTTTTTTTTTTAAGTCGAGAAGAATGAGATTTATTTTCTCCACATAAATAATTAAAATTAAACCACCCAAGTGTCAATCTACAATTACAAAATAGAGCATACAACGTTTATACTTTATAGTATAGTAATGCAAAGTGTTCTTTATGAATCAATTTATATTTAAAACTAATCAATGCAAGGTGTTTATCCTATGTCATAACTCTTTTTTTTTTTTTATATGAATTCACATTATACTTTTGGTATCTTTTCTTTTCTTGTATGAAGAAAACTCAAAACATATATTTCAAGTTTATATATCTTTTTCATATGAATTTTAGATGGAAAAAACAAATAGACAAAAATAAAAAACAAAAGGCAAAAGATGATCCTTCAAAAAATTTAGGAATAAATAACATAAAAATCTCATTTTGTCAAAATTTTTGCCTAACCAATCATGGACATCATTATATTTCCAAGAATCTGGGTTTAGGAGAAACTATTGGACTCTCCATTATTGACACTCACCCAGCAAAGTTTAATGTTAATAGTCTTAAGGAAACAAAAAACAAGTGCTATTGGCATTCATATTTTGATTTCTATAATTCACCACTATCTTCTTATGTATGTGATGAAGTCAAGAGTTTCACCAATGAGCCGCACGGTACTTACGCGCTTGAATATTGATCTACACAACACAAAGAAGGGGAAACCTTGCAGAGAGCACCGGTGTGGTGCCGGCCGAAGACCCTCCGAAGGTTAAGTTAGAAAATATGCTCACAACTCTAGAGTGCTAGAGAGGGTAAATTATGCGTACCTTGATTAGTGAGGGTCATTGAGCTTTTATAGCAGTAGAGGGTGGTCTTCTCTTACTTGGAGTAGAAGTCGTTTCCATGTAGGAATCCTCTTCATCGTGGATCGCGGGATCCTTTCCTTATAAGACTCTTATATCAAACGTGGACCGCAAGCATCTCTTTACCAAAGGTCCTTATGGCCTTTGGGCCTACTGACATATCATTTTGGGCCCGTCCTTTATTGGCCCACAGTGACGGACCGTCAGGCCCATTTTGTGCCCAAATTCTTCCTCTTCAGTTGCCCCCTTCACCTCATGGGTCCGTCATACTTTAGTGGACGGAATCAAGGGGTGACGATAATACTGAGGCATGACGGTTAAAAGGGGCTGTGGGTCGTCGGTCCCAGTCACCGAGGATGACGGTAAGAAGGCTTAAACAGTTAGTAATCTGGTAATCGACAAGGCCTGAAATGCATTAAATGGCCATCGACACGTGTCACGTTTTTACAGGCCATTAGATGGGATCGAGGCGTCGCTTCGTCTTCCGTGCACTTCTCTTATAAATACTGCTTCCTCCTCCTCTCATTTTTCACTTTCAGAAAGAATTTCATTGTCAGAGAGAGACCGTCGCACCTGTCAGAGAGAGGCCGTCCACCTACTTCAACCGTCAGCGATACCTCCGTTCAATCTAATTTCTCCAGGTAAGCCATTTCTATCCGTCTTATATTTAATTCCTTATATAACTATGAAGAAACACTTCCCTTCCTTTCCCGTCATATTTTGTGATATCCATTATAGCCTTAGGTTTTGTCCTTACCTGTAGGAAAATGTCTAGTGCGTCAAGTAACCAGTCCGTCGTTCGCGACGGCGAGTGTTATGAGGAGGTGTATCCGTCAGGTCACAAAGACCGAGAGGATTTGAGCGAGGATAGGAGTCAGTCTTCTTCTTCTCCTTCCTCAACAAATGAGGATATGGAAATTGTAGAAATAGATGAGGAGCAAGTAGAGGAATATAGATCCGTCGTGGGAGCGGACGGACTTAGGCTGTTCGTCATGCTGCCGGAGTGGACGGTCAACGCTTTTACTTCAAAAATCAAGGAGCCACATTTCAACACCATTAGGGACAACTACCAAATCCCCGAATATATCCCCCTCCGTCTACCTTATAAGTCTGAGAAGTGTTATTACCAGGGGGTCGACGGCGTTGGGATATATGAGCAGGTGCTCAAGGCTAGCCTTAGATTCCCACTGAGTTCACTCCATCGCGAACTCCTACAATATTTGGGATTGTCCGTCAGCCAGATATCCCCAAACGCCTGGCGAGTCTTTATTGCCATGGAGGTGCTATACGGAGCTATGTCGGTCGGTAGGCGTAGGCTGACGGTGAGGGAATTCCTTCACTGCTACCGTCCAGACGAGATAGATAAGTCGAGGGGAATGTATAGCTTCGTCCCCAGGAGCTCCCTCTTGAAGGTTATCTTCGAAACTCCAGATTCAAATAGAGACTGGAAGAGCCGTTACTTCTTCATAGAAGGTGACGGTTGGATGTGCCGTCCTGGGGAGACGGATTACATGCCAGTGGACACAACGTGGGGCATTTTAGCCGAGTCTGGTATACCCGTCATACCAAAATATCTTATCTTCAACTTTATTTCACTTGATCCAGTTTTCACTAAACTTTACCACCGTCTGTTTTTTCAGTCCGTCAGCGCCCCCAGATAGAATTAGAAGAATTCAACTTCTTGGAAAAGATTTTTAGGAAGACATCGTCGGAGGAAAGGACCTGGGCAAAACTCGTCACCCTTGATACTATTCATTGGTATTGTGACGGTCCTGACCCATCTCCAGCGGCAAGAAAGTACGACGAGAAAGTCCGTCAACGTAAGTTTCAAATCTTAGAACCCTCTTTTACTCCGTCTAGTACTCTTTTTTACAGTTTACTCCGTCTACTTTGGCAGAAATGGAAGACGCTAAGAGAAGGGCGCTGATTCGAGCAAATGCTGCAAAGAAAAGGGGGACGGGTGATGCTGAGTTGAAGGAGACGGGTACCCAAAACGTGTTAGCGAAGAGAAGACAACCCTTAAAGGGAGATCGTCCATCCAAGAAACCCAAGGTTCCTCTAGACCCCGTCCTAGGTCTTATGGCTGGAGGAACAAAATCCGTCACCCCAGTTAAGCACGGGGTTGGTAAGGGCCTTATGAAGGGTCCGTCGACTAGTGAAAAGAAACCCCCTCCCCTTCTTAGGGACGACCCTAAATATGCTTTGGAGCAACTCTCCTCCATAATGACCTCCGAGGATTATGAAGACCTGAGTAATCACTCGACGGAGGCGATGGGCGAGACCGGCCTCTTCAGTATAGCTCAGGTAATGGTCCTTCCTTTTATTATTTTTATCCGTCTATACTTCGTTTGCATATGAGACTAATTTTTCCGTTCTTCAGGCTATGGTGATGATGAAGGGTCTCTTTGGACGGTGCTTGAACCATGAGACGACCCTGGGCCGTTTAAGGGAGAAGGCTCAGGTGACGGAGGACGAGCTGGCCCAGCTTCAAGCCTGGAAGGTTACTCAGGAGAAGAAGCTGAAATTGGCTGAGGAGGTACGGGACCAATACTTCGAGGCGACGGAGGAAATGAAGAAAACAATTGAGAAAAAAGACGTAGAACTCCGTCAAGCCAAGGAGGTTGCTGTGCTCGAGTATCGCGACTCGGATGCTCTCCTGACGGAGCTAGGGGTCTCATATGCCGACGGATTTGACGAGGCCCTCCGTCAAGTTAAAGCTCTTTACCCAAAGCTCGACTTGACATCCGTCAACATAGATGCCGCGGGACAAGCGTCCGTCCATCCTGCGCAATCTGAGGACACGGAGGAAATCTTTGGCGAGAAAGCCGTCCCCGATGCTCCTCTTGACCAGCCAGTTGTGGACGATGACCCAAAGGAAACTTCTGCCCGTCGCACTGAAGAGAATGAAGCCCCCGTCATATGATAATTTTTCTTTTAGTTTTATAATTTTTGTAAATTATTTGGAGAACAATTTATGACTTCGTCATGTTTTCGTTTTTTTTGAGAACACTTTGTTTTTGGGTATGTACTTTGTTTTAACTTTGCTCCTTTTAATTTAACAAGTGGATTGACATAAACCGTCGTGTAGAATTCACCCGTTCACATTATTTTTAAAGCTTATTTTTTGAGTGACTCCGTTCACATGGATGGGTTTACACGAGTGATGTCAGTTGGATGTGATTGTCAATTTATCACCGTCATGGAACACGTAGGTCAAGGGAATTTTACTTTTGATCCGCTCGTGTTTTGTGAATCAGGAAGTTTATAACGTCCGTCCATGCTTTGAGTGTAATAACCGTCCATTTTATGGGAGTGTGTAATCCTGTTTCTTTCTTAGATATTGTAGAATCCGTCGGCTTTGTTTTGTTTATCCGTCTAAGTTGATTTCAGGATTCGATTACTTTTTCCATGGACACTTTGTTGAATTGTATCTGTCTCCTATTGGACAAGGAGTTATCATCCTCTTGGGATGATCCGTCCACTTTGTGGGCTAAGTTTCGTACGTCCTCTATGGGCTAAGTTTCATCCTCGTGGGATTATCCGTCCACCGTGTGGACTTTTCTCCGTCCTCCATGGGACTTTGTGTTTTAATCCTTTCGGGATGATCCGTCCACTGTGTGGACTTTATCTGTCCTCTATGGGACTTTAGGTTTTCATCCCTTTGGGATGATCCGTCCACTGTGTGGACTTTTACCCGTCCTCTATAGGACTTGAGGTTTTCATCCCTTTGAGATTATCCGTCCACTGTGTGGACTTTTACCCGTCCTCTATGGGACTTGAGGTTTTTTATCCCTTTGGGATGATCCGTCCACTGTGTGGACTTTTACCTGTCCTCTATGGGACTTGAGGTTTTTTATCCCTTTGGGATGATCCGTCCACTGTGTGGACTTTTACCCGTCCTCTATGGGACTTGAGGTTTTTTATCCCTTTGGGATGATCCGTCCATTGTGTGGACTTTTACCCGTCCTCTGTGGGACTTTAGGTTTTCATCCCTTTGGGATGATCCGTCCATTGTGTGGACTTTTACCCGTCCTCTGTGGGACCTTGGGTTTTCATCCCTTTGGGATGATCCGTCCACTGTGTGGACTTTTTGTTTGTGTAGGGAAATCACAGTAGTCTGAACACTTCTCTTTATTGAATAGAAAATAAGGATGAGAAAAATGTACCTGCCCCCTCGGGCTTAAAAAGGTACTTGTAGAAAAATTGTTCGAAGTAGAGAGCAAAACTTAAGTAATAAGAAAATTGTCTGAGGTAAAGAACTTTATGATAAACTAAGCAAAACATAGTAGTAAACTGGAAACTGGGGGGTAGTCGACGTTCTGCATGGCGTCCCTACTGGTAGTACCTCCGAAGGTGCTCTGTGTTCCATGGGTGTTGAAGCTTCTGTCCGTCCATGGTTTCGAGGTGGTAGGTCCCTTTTCTTTGCCAAGACGAGATTCTGTATGGCCCTTCCCAGTTGGGGCCGAGCTTTCCTTGCGCTGGATCTCTGGCAGCTCCCATTACCTTTCGTAGCACAAGATCCCCAATCCGGAAGTCCCTATGTTTGACATTGGAGTTGTAGTATTTTGCCATGAGGTTCTGGTACCTAGCCAACCTCTGCTCTGCTGTAGCCCGGACCTCGTCTAGCAGATCCATCTGGAGACGCAAGGCTTCTTCGTTGTGATCCTTGTTGTAGTTCTCAACTCGATAGCTAGTGAGCCCGACCTCTGCCGGGATGACGGCCTCACACCCGTATGTCAGTCTGAACGGCGATTCTCCAGTTGGTGTTCTTGTGGTTGTACGGTATGCCCACAAGACGCTTGGCAGTTCGTCAGGCCAGATGCCCTTTGCCCCCTCGAGCCGGGTCTTGATGATCTTCAGCAAGGATCGGTTCGTAACTTCTACTTGCCCGTTGGCTTGAGGGTGTGCAGGCGATGAATAGTGATTTTTGATCCCCAGTTCTGAGCAGAAGCCCCTGAATGCTCCGTTATCGAACTGCTTTCCGTTGTCGGAGACGAGCACCCTGGGTATCCCGAACCTGCATATAATATTCCTCCAAACAAAACTCCGGATGTTCTTCTCCGTGATAGTGGCCAAGGCCTCTGCTTCTACCCATTTGGTGAAGTAGTCGATTCCAACTACCAGAAATTTGAGCTGTTTCGCGGCCATCGGGAAGGGGCCCATGATATCTAGTCCCCATTGGGCAAACGGCCAAGGGGCCGTCATAGGTGTCAGCTCCTCGGTCGGCTGCCTGATCAGGTTACTGAACCTCTGACATTTGTCGCATGCTTTGACGTATGCTTGTGCATCTCTTTGCATTGTTGGCCAGTAGTACCCCGCTCTGATTAGTTTGTTTACCAAGGATCGTGCCCCTGAATGGTCTCCACAGATGCCCTCATGTACTTCCCTCATTACGTAGTCGGCTTCGTCTTGACCCAGGCACCTTAGGTACGGGCGTGAGAACCCTCTTTTGTATAAGATATTATTGATCAGTACAAATCGCGAGGCATGGACCTTCAACTTCCTGGCTTCGTTTTTTCCTTCGGGTAGTGTGCCCATCTTCAGGTATGCTATCAGCGGTGTAGTCCAACAATCTTCAGAGTTCAGCTCCTGCACTTTTATTCCGTCATCAATTAGTGAAGAGTGCTGTACAAATGACAATACCTGTTTGGGAACGATCATGGGCTCTGCTGAGGCTGCCTTCGCTAGACGGTCAGCACATTCGTTTTCTTCCCTTGGGATCTGGACGAATTTTACTGTGAGGTCATTGATCCGTTTCTTTACTTCATCCAGGTACTTTCTCATTCTCTCGCTCTTGCATTCGTAGATGCCATTGATTTGACTTGTTATCACCTGGGAGTCGCAATGTATGATCATGGATTCTGCGCCTGCTGCCTTCGCGAGGTCTAGTCCTGCTACCAAAGCTTCGTATTCGGCCTCATTGTTGGTTGTGGGGAAGTCCAGACGGATCATACATTCGATTTTATCTCCGTTGGGGGTATGGATTAGTACGCCGGCTCCTCCTGCATGCCTGTTGGAGGATCCGTCCGTGTAGATGCTCCATTGAGGCTGTGTGTCTTTCCCCACGTCTTCTGTCCTGGAAAATTCTGCAATGAAGTCGGCCACGGCTTGTCCCTTAATTGCATTTCGCGGACGATAATGTATATCAAATTCGCTCAGTTCAACCGTCCATAGGGCCATGCGTCCTGCGGTATCCGGGCTACTCATGGCTCTCCGCAGGGGTTGATCCGTTAGGACCACTATTGTGTGCGCCTGGAAGTATGGCTTGAGCTTTCTTGCCGCAGTCACTAGTGCGAAAGCCAGTTTCTCCATTTTAGAATACCTTTCTTCTGCTCCCCGGAACGCCCTACTTACGAAGTAGACGGGTTTCTGTGATCCATCCTCCTCCCTAATTAGCGCCGCGCTGACTGCTGCTTGTGAAACCGCTAAATAGAGGTAGAGTTCTTCCCCCGGCTTTGATGGGCTTAGCAACGGCGGGGACGACAGGTATTCCTTCAAGTCCTCAAATGCTTTCTGACATTCGTCCGTCCATACGAACGACTTCCTTAACGTACGGAAGAACGGGAGACACTTGTCCGTCGCCTTTGAGACGAACCGATTCAGAGCTGCAATTTTACCGTTCAATCTCTGCACATCCTTGATTGTCTTCGGCGGCTCTAACTCCATGATGGCCCGAACCTTTTCTGGGTTAACCTCTATCCCTCGATGGGAAACCATGAACCCCAAGAACTTTCCTGCCGTCACTCCAAATGCGCACTTGTTCGGATTTAACTTCATATTATACGACCTGAGAGTGTTGAAAGTCTCTTGTAGGTCTTTCAGGTGATCGCGCTCCAAGATGCTTTTTACAAGCATGTCGTCGACATACACTTGCACATTCCTCCCAACTTGATGCGCGAACATCTTATTCATTAGCCTTTGGTAGGTTGCTCCTGCATTCTTTAGCCCAAACGGCATCACTTTGTAGCAAAATAGTCCCTGACTTGTGACGAAGGAGGTCTTCTCCTGGTCGACCTCGTCCATCTTGATTTGATTGTAGCCAGAGAAGGCATCCATGAAGCTCAAGAGCTGGTGCCTTGCCGTTGAGTCTACCAAGGTATCGATACGAGGTAACGGGAAGCTGTCCTTCGGGCAAGCCTTGTTGAGGTCCGTGAAGTCGACGCACATTCGCCACTTCCCTGTGGCTTTCTTGACCATCACCACGTTTGCTAGCCAGTCGGGGTAATACACCTCCCGAATGAAATCTGCCTCAAGGAGCTTCCTAACTTCCTCGGCTATTGCTTTGTCTCGCTCTTCAGCGAATACTCTCTTTTTCTGTCTCACGGGCGAAAACGTGGGGTTCACATTCAGCCTGTGAACTATGACTGAGCGATCTATGCCCGGCATGTCCTCGTGGCTCCAAGCGAAAACATCCTTATTATTCCTTAGGAACCTTTTTAGGGCCTGCCGTGTGGGTTGACTGGCCGACGTCCCCATCCTAGTTGTCCGTCCGGGTCTTGACTCGTCTAGAGTTACTTCCTCTAGTTCTTCCACTGGTTCTGCTGCGACCCGCTTCTCTTCTATGCACATGGCGTGCTGGTGGTCATCCATTTCCAACATGGCTACGTAGCACTCGCGGGCGGCCACCTGATTCCCACGCAACTCGCCGACCCCATACTCCGTGGGGAATTTAACCATCAAATGGTACGTCGAGGTAGCCGCCTTCCAGCTATTGAGAGTTGGCCGTCCGAGGATAGCATTGTATGCTGATGAGCAGTCGACTACGAGGAATGTTACGTCCCGAGTGATCTGCTTGGGATAATCGCCCACCGTCACTGCCAGTGTGACCGCTCCTAATGGGAATACTCTCGTTCCTCCAAACCCTACTAACGGGGAATTTGTTGGTATTAGCCGCTCCCTATTAATCATCATCTGCTGGAACGCTGGGTAGTATAGGATGTCCGCCGAGCTACCATTGTCAACCAGTACTCGGTGCAAGTTGTATTCTCCCACTCGTAAGGTGACGACTAATGCGTCGTCATGCGGGTGGTGAAGACGTCGTGCATCGTCCTCTGAAAACCCGACGATTGAGCTATCTATCCGTGCTATCTTTGGTTCCGAGCCCGTCAGCTGAACATTCTGGACCATTCGGAGGTAAGTTTTTCGGGCTTTCCTGGACGACCCGGTTGTTGGTGTACCCCCTACAATCATCCTTATGTCTCCGATTGGTGGTCTGGGACGCTCATTATCCCTCCGTGGCTGAGGCTCTTGGGGTGGCTGGTCCGTCCTCTCTTTTCTTACAAATTTTTGTAATTTCCTTTGTCTTATAAGGGCTTCTATCTGCTGCTTTAAGTCATAGCATTCTGCTGTGTCGTGGCCGTGATCGCGGTGGAAGCGGCAGTATTTGTCCCTTGACCTTTTGCTGGGATCTGACTTCAACTTCCCGGGGAAGGTTAGAGCCCCCTCGTCCTTGATTTGCATCAGGACTTGATCTATCGGAGCCGTCAACGGTGTGAAGCTCGTGAATCTTCCTCCGGATGGCTTAGATCGTCGCTCAAGTCTTCGATCGTCCGCTCTTGGTCTCTTCGACCCTTGATCCCTCTGTCTCTCCTCCTGTCGTTCCCTCTTCCTCGGCTTATCATCTCGAGCCTCCAACGCGTCTTCTGCGTTCATGTACTTGGTCGCTCTGTAGAGTACTTCTGCCATGGTTTTAGGGTCGTTTTTGTACAACGAGAACAGAAATTTGCCCTTTCGAAGCCCGTTCGTGAAGGCAGCAACCAGTATTTTGTCGTCTGCTTCGTCTATTGAGAGCGCTTCCTTATTAAAGCGCGTTATGTAGGCCCTCAGCGTCTCGTCCTCCCGTTGCTTAATACTCATTAGGCAAGCCGTAGATTTCTTGTATCTGTGTCCCCCGATGAAATGTGTAGTAAACTGAGCACTTAGCTCCTTGAAGGTGTTTATGGAGTTTGGTGTTAGTCGGCTAAACCATATCCTCGCGGGGCCTTTGAGCGTCGTGGGGAAGGCCCTGCACATGATCTCGTCAGCTATCCCTTGTAGGTGCATTAGGGTCTTGAACGTCTCCAGATGGTCCAGGGGATCTTTTACTCCGTCGTAGCTGTCTATATGAGGCATGCGGAATTTATGCGGCAAGGGGAAGGCGTTCACGGCCGCAGTGAAGGGCGAGTCAGTACGGTTGACTAAGTCATCTAGATCGCTGGAGACCCGCCCTTTGAGCGCATTCATCATTACTTCCATCTGTTCCCTCATCGCCTGCATCTCCGCGGCAATCTGTGGTGGTGTCGCGTTCGTGAGGGACGGCATGCTCATGTTCTGCCTCTCCGGCCTGCTTGGGGCATGGCTGCCTTCAGGTTTTTCCTGGTTTCTCTTTGCAGCGCTGGTCCCTTCTTCTTCTTCTTGCTGGTCGTTCTGTTCTGCATTCTTCTGGCGCAGCTGTTCTTCTAAGTCATTATTTTGTTTGGTGAGACGTTCTACCGCGGCAGCGAGGGTCCGAACTTGTCTTTCGAGCGCGGTACTGGGTTGTTCGTCTCCCTGAACGTCGTTGGTGGTTGCCATCGAGCGAGTGAGTACCATGCAACCCTTAAGTCCTGAAAAACGATAGTACGAGTTTTTGGATCTCTACTTAACCGATTTCCCACAGACGGCGCCAACTGATGAAGTCAAGAGTTTCACCAATGAGCCGCACGGTACTTACGCGCTTGAATATTGATCTACACAACACAAAGAAGGGGAAACCTTGCAGAGAGCACCGGTGTGGTGCCGGCCGAAGACCCTCCGAAGGTTAAGTTAGAAAATATGCTCACAACTCTAGAGTGCTAGAGAGGGTAAATTATGCGTACCTTGATTAGTGAGGGTCATTGAGCTTTTATAGCAGTAGAGGGTGGTCTTCTCTTACTTGGAGTAGAAGTCGTTTCCATGTAGGAATCCTCTTCATCGTGGATCGCGGGATCCTTTCCTTATAAGACTCTTATATCAAACGTGGACCGCAAGCATCTCTTTACCAAAGGTCCTTATGGCCTTTGGGCCTACTGACATATCATTTTGGGCCCGTCCTTTATTGGCCCACAGTGACGGACCGTCAGGCCCATTTTGTGCCCAAATTCTTCCTCTTCAGTATGGATGCAGATATATGGATATAGAGTATCATTATGGGCAGAGCACATTGGAGATCTTGAAGGATGTTTCAAGCACCCAGAGAGCCTCGAATGTGTGAGGCGGATAAAGTCCTTGAGCGAGCTCAACTGGAGACAATATGTAGCTGATGAGGTAACAGAAATGAAGGGTCACCTATTAAAGTATCCACTCGAAGTTGATCGAACAGGCAAGGTGAAGCCTCTTCCTGGCTGTGCAACATTCCCAGACGTAGGAGGAGCTATAACTGGGACATTTACAATCATTCAAGAAAACCTCACTATCTGATCCACTTCATGATACCTAATACCAGAATTGTTGACAATTTAGACCAATTATGTTCCCAATGAAGAGATTATATATGCTTCCACTCTATGTTTGGCAAATTCCAGTATCTCACGTCACGATTTAATTGTACACTTTTTTTTTTCCTTCGCCCATATTTGTTCATACATTCTTATGTATCCTAAGGGAGGATTAGACCTTACATTTGTTAGCCTATTTGTTCAATTATTAAAGTAAGACTGTAAAGAAGATGACCCTACGTGGGAGCATCTTTTTGTGTTGGCTGTGAATTTTCAAAGAAAAGGCTGTTCGGTCCACAATTGAAAAAGAAATATTCTCTAAGTTGAATAGTTCTACTACCTTCCAATTTCATCTGTTTTTTTTAGTACGGCTTACCAATTCAGCAGTTACATCATGTGATAATATTTTTTAGAAAAAAAAAAAATACCAATTACACTCTTTAAATTTGGGCAATAGTCATTTTATTAAGGTTTCTTTTTGTCATTTTGATCCATTAAGTTCACATAAGTAAAAATAAGTTTTGTGTGAAGGCCACAGGATCGGAGCTCCAAAATAAACGTTCTAATGCTGCTCTAACAAGAATATTTTCCAACAGATTGAGCCTTCAAGTGTGGTCATTGGGTGGCTGACGGAGTGGTGGTTTAGTGGGTCTCTAAGTGACCAACTGAGCAAGGTGATTTTTGCGGTTTCATTTATATGTTGTTACGGGCAAAATGGTTGAAATTTTGGGATTTATTAGGCAATAATTGAGTGGGTTTGAGATTAATGCTATTCAGTTTTTATTTTACTAAATGTGTTTGTTTGTTTGTTTTTTTTTTTTTTTTTTTTTCATAATGGATGAAACATGGGTTTGAGATTGTAATTCAGTTTTGATATATATATATATATATATATATATATATATTCTCTTAACATCTAAAACATGGAGTTGCAAAAATGTTGTGAGGGTTTAACTTTTCATTTGCAATGGTTGGTTGCTTTCTTTTCTTTTTCTTTTTCGTTTTCCTTCTGTTTTTTTTTTTTTTTTTTTTTTTTAATAAGATAAAAATTTTACTTTAATCTAATCTAAGTGTATATGTGTGTGAAGCTTTCTTCGAGAGACTTATACTTCGGCTCTTGCCCCTACACTCCACAAGCACTTATGTTTGTGAAGTGACCATCGTGCCAAGAGTGTGTGGTGGTGTTAATTGCTTTCAGTCGTCGATGATTCGGTATTCTAATTTGCTTCCATTTAGTGAAATTTTTCTTATTTAATTGTCTTAATTTTAGAGTTTATTTTTTATTTAAAATATTTTAATAAATTTTAATTATTAAAAAAATATTTCTTCAATGGCTAACAACAACCTTTTTAATGGAAGGATGAACATGGAAACATGGTTGAATTTAATGGACCAAAATGACAAAAAAGAAATTTCAAAAATTAAAAAAAGACAATTTTCCAAATTAAAATAGTGTAATTTGTATTTTTTTAATACTAAGGGTCCGTTTGGATACCTCTGAAAACTGAAAACTGAAAACACTGTAGCAAAATAATATTTAAATGTGTGAATAGTACCGTGGGACCCATTTTTAATGAAAAAGTTGTTGAAAAGTGAAAATTGTGAGTCCGGTGAACAGTAAAAGTTGTGTGGAAAAGTCACATGTTGCGGCTACTGTTCAATGAACAGTAGCCGCAACAGTGTTGCTACAGTAACACTTTGTCTCTGAAAAGCTGGGGACGCGTGAAAAAAAAAAAAAAAAAAAAAGAGCTGAAAACGTAAACGTGAAACGCCAACGCGCCAACCAAACGCTCACTAAGAAGTGTAATATCCTAAACATTTGGCATTCAATATTGTTCACATATATAGGATCATTGTTAATTAAAAAAAAAATTAGTGACATATGATATAATCGAACATTAGAGGTTATATATATATATATATATATAGAGAGAGAGAGAGAGAGAGAGAGAGAGAGAGAGAGAGAGAGAGAGAGAGAGAGAGAGAGAGAGAGAGAGAGAGAGAGAGAGAGAGAGAGAGGGGACAATATTTATAAATAAGAGAGTTTATACAAAAGTAGCACTCCCTCTCCAAATACATTAAGTCTTATACATAACAATGGTAAATAAAAGAAGGGCAACTATCATATTCTTCCACTTTGCTCTCTTCCCATTTTTGCTAGTCTATCTACACAACTATTAGCCTCACTGAATACGTGACTTGGATGAATGGTCTATTGCTAGTCCAATAAATTCTTGTAATCAGAAACCAAAGCAGCAATATCAGATGCCAAATATAACATAGGATTAAGGCTATCCAAACCCGATTGGAGCAAGAAAACTCGGCCAAACCACCCGACGTCGACCCGATTCCAGCCCGAACCAAAACTCCGGTCGGTTAGCGGCGGGTCTCCGTTTTCAAGAACTGACACCAGCGGGTTGAGTGGCGGGTTTCCTTCTCCAAAACTTGAGCCACTCCAAAGCTATATACGAAATCCGGCCAAATCCGGCAAGATCAAGCCAAATTCGGCGAGATCTCGACCATATCTGGTCGGATTTAGCTAGATTCGACCAAATCACAGCAAATTTCAGCAAAAATTTGTAGATTCTGATGAAAAATTTGCAAATTCCAGCGAAGTTTTGCAATTTACCACGACGATTTGCAGTTTCTGGCAAAGTTTACAATTGGCCGACCAACCTGAGCACCACTCGAACCTGAAACCGACTTGACTGATTGACATCGATGGTCGGTTTTGGGTCCCTTCGCCCTCCACCCAACGCCGACGGGTAAGGTCTGAGCTGGGTCCAAAGCCGACTTGGCCCGACCTGTGGACAGGCCTACATAGGATGTTAACTAATTAATCACAAGTTGTGAACCTACTTCCAAATGATATGTTTATATTATAGCCAATAAAATTGGAGGTTTTTATTTGTTTCTTCTTTCTTCTTTCCGCAACTCTTTAAGGTGATGTGTTGTGATTTCCCCAAACCATCTTACTAATCTAACCTATAAATAAATTGGTTAATTTTATTATGAAACACTAATAAACTATTAAGCAAAACTAAAACTAATTTCCAAAATAGTTAACAAATTTATGGTATAAAAAAATAGATATTATATTCAAATATGATGTCACTTTAGATAAATTCTCATAGATCAGCACTCCGTTTAACGACTGAGACAGGGTTCTTTTGGACAGTAGGAATCGTATACAAGTCAACACGCTATAATATACAGTACTCTGCAGGGGCATCAAGCGGGATCCTCGGCGCACGATAACAAGTAACAACTCACTATCCTCTGTGCACGATAACAAGTAACAATTCACTATCCAGCAGATCACAAGCGGACAATACTTTTCTTATATAAAGAACAAATTATAGAAATTATTACTGTGACATACCCTTCAAACATGGATTTCCCTTATGCTTTATTTTGTGATACCTACCACCCATCTGGTTAGCTCCAATTGACATTTTGGACAACTTTAATGGAATTTGACGTGTGGTAATTGCCAACTTCAACTACTAGAAAAGAATTGGAAAAAGATCATTCTATCCCAGTTTACATTGAAGAAAAAATAATTCTTTTATTCCTTTTACCTCAAAAAACTTCATAACCGTAACAAATTGAGCTGAACTTAAGAAAAATAATAATAATAAAAAAGACCATTCTTTTGTGGATACCCTAAATCCAGAAACCAAAAACTAAGCTGAAATGTGCTGCCAACTATGTTAACGTAAGAATATATATAATTGGTATTAGAAGAATCAATTTCATGGTTGCATCATGAAGAGCCTTAGGTTCACACACATCTTACATGCAAATACCATGAACAAGAATGAACATATATTTTCTAAAAAAGTCTAATTGCTAACAGCAAATGACAACTGCCCACACCAACTAAATACTAATCATGTGGCAATTCCATAATTCAAAGGGAAATAAAATGCAAATCTTGTGCCAGCTGGGCTCAGCTTTTATCTTTAGAAACCGAAAATCGATATACTTTGGATTCATAGAACGATTTTCTTCACGAGTTGGTGTACCAATAACCTTTAAAATATAATAACATTATAAGTTTACACATGATTTTTGATGAAATATAAGTTCACACATGATTACCAGAAGGTCCAGAATTGCAAGCATTAAAGCATTGACAATCAAACCAAACCTTGATAATTTCTACTACCAGGTCCACCGCATTTTCTCCAGGCAACTATGACAATTTTTTGATTTGGGTATTTGGTAGAACTTAGAAATATTAGAAGGTGACAGTTGAACTACAAGATTTTTGTTGACTTGAACAATTGTTAAATGGGGTTAATTAAATAAATC
Organism: Quercus ilex subsp. ballota; assembly: GCA_032727855.1. Lineage (NCBI taxonomy): Eukaryota > Viridiplantae > Streptophyta > Magnoliopsida > Fagales > Fagaceae > Quercus > Quercus ilex. The sequence goes on along the minus strand of CM064910.1, from coordinate 30,392,482 downwards.
ATTTAATCTAATTTAATTGTTGATTTCAGTTAACTCAACTGATAAAGTTTATTATTCTTGAATAAGAGATCAAAAGTCAGGGATGGAGCTAAAACTTCAAGTTAGGGGTGGTGGTTTTGCTACTGATTGAATGCAGCTGCTCCAGCCTGTAGCTCTGTTGCTTAACCACTAAGGGTTTTATATAATTAATTTATTATTTATTTTGTTTTTTTATGTGTATGTTTGCTATTGGGTAAGGACAAATTTTTTTTTTTGTTTAAAATTTTTTAAATTGTTTTTTAAGCTATTATTGGTAATTTTTGTTGTTAGGCTAAATTTTTTGGGGATTTTTGGTTTATAAATTTTTTTATGCCCTTTAAAATAAGGAAAATGCGAGAGTTACAATTGAGCACAGATGCAAACCAATAAGAATTTACTACTTCAGCAGTATGTAAAAATGTTATAAAAAAGTTTATAGGTATAGTATTACTCTTAAAAGAATTAATGATATTGTTAAGGGAGGGCAAAATATAATTTTATAGAACAAAATTGTTAAAATCTATACTTATATCTATACACACTAATATTTTTTTACAAAAAATTTAGGGGACCTGGCCCATGGTCAAAGTCTCCCTTTGTCCATGTCTAGAGTTTAAACCTTACCTATGCCATGCCAAAAATCAATGGTGTATACAAGAAACGATGTTTTCAAGCATGACCAACTGTTCTCCCCCCAAATACACGGCCAGTTGGTCCCTCCCTCTTAATGCATGGCCAATTCTCCTTCCCCAAATAATGTGAAGTCATTCCTTTTCTCAAATACATGGCCTGTTAATCCTTTCCCTATTGGCCAGTTAGTCAAGAAAATAATTGAAAGGATACCGAAAACATGAAACATCAAACCGATAAGTGACAAGAAGAGACAGACACAAATTAAAGCAATGGTCATAAGTCTATTCTAACTAACCATACGTGAGAGAATATAAACAAAAGCATTAAACATGATTAGTGCCTTTTCGACAATCACATGTAGCGCTGTATTTGGTTAGGATGAAAAGAAATAGGACGAAAAATAGGAAATTAAAAGGGAGAGGAAATTTTAATTTTCCATTATTTTGTTGAAGTGAAAAATAAGATAAAAGAATACACGGTGGTTGGAGTTTTCCACCTGAAGCCAAAATTTTATTTTAATCCAAAATAGAGATATATATGAATGGAGAAATAGAATTTAGAAAAAAAAAAAATTGCAAAATCTCCTCTCATCATTTTCATCCTTCCATTTTTATATGGGTATAATAGTAAATTACTTTTCATTTTTTTTAATTACCTTTCTATAATTTATATCAAACGCACAAGGTGAAAAGTATAAATCTTTTCTATCCTGTCAATCTTTTCCATCCTCTAATCCTCTCAATGAAAGATATAAAATTTTAAACAATTCAGATGTTATATATATATGCACACACACACATATAAGGCTCCTAAAACTCTCCAAATACCTACACATCTAAAACTAAAACAAAACAAGAGCTTTTTCTTTTACTTTTCACTTTAGGGATCTAGAGTTAGGGATGGAGCCGAAGCTTGAAGTTGGGGGGGTGGGGGGGGGGGGTGGTTTTGCTACTGATTGCATGCAGCTCCTCCAGCCTCTAGCTTTGTTGCTTAACCGCTACGGGTTTTTTATAATTAATTTATTATTTATTTTGTTTTTTATGTGTATGTTTGCTATTGTGTAAGGATGAATTTTTTTTTGTTTAAAATTTTTAAAATTGTTTTTTTAAGCTATTGTGGTAATTTTTGTTGTTAGGCTAATTTTTTTGGGCTTGTATATTTTATTTAGATTTTAGGTTTATAAATTTTTTTATGCCCTTTAAAATGAGGAAAATGATAGAGTTACAAATGAGCCCAGATGCAAACCAATAAGAATTTACCACTTTAACAGTATGTAAAAATGTTGTAGAAAAGTTTGTAACTATAGTATTACTCTTAAAAGAATTAATGATATTGTTAAGGGAGGGCAAAGTATAATTTTATAGAACAAAATTGCTAAAATCTATACTTATATCTATACACACTAATATTTTTTTACAAAAAATTTAGGGGACCATTGCCCTGGCCCATGGTCAAAGTCTCCCTTCGTCCATGTCTAGAGTTTAAACCTTACCTATGCCATGCCAAAAATCAATGGTGTATTCATGAAATGATGTTTTCAAGCTTGACCAACTGTTCTCCCCCCAAATACACGGCCAGTTGGTCCCTCCCTTTTAATGCATGGCCAATTCTCCTTCCCCAAATAATGTGAAGTCATTCCTTTTCTCAAATACATGGCCTGTTAATCCTTTCCCTGATGGCCAGTTAGTCAAGAAAATAATTGAAAGGATACCGAAAACATGAAACATCAAACCTATTAGTGACAAGAAGAGAGGGACACGAATTAAAGCAATGGTCATAAGTCTACTCTAACTGACCATACGTGAGAGAATATAAACAAAAGCATTAAACATGATTAGTGCCTTTTCGACAATCACATGTAGCGCTGTGTTTGGTTAGGATGAAAAGATATAGGACGAAAAATAGGAAAATAAAAGGGAGACGAAATTTTAATTTTCCATTATTTTGTTGAAGTGAAAAATAAGATAAAAGAATATACGGTGGTTGGAGTTTTCCACTTGAAGCCATCATTTTATTTTAATCCAAAATAGAGATATATGGATGGAGAAATAGAATTTAGAAAAAAAAAATTGCAAAATCTCCCCACATCATTTTCATCCTTCCACTTTTGTATGGGTATGATAGTAAATTACTTTTCATTGTTTTTTTTACCTTTCTATACTTTATATCAAACGCACAAGGTGAAAAGTATAAATCTTTTCTATCCTCTCAATCTTTTCCATCCTCTAATCCTCTCAATGAAAGATATAAAATTTTAAACAATTCAGATGTTATATATATATACACAAACACACACATATAAGGCTCATAAAACTCTCCTAATACCTACACATCTAAAACTAAAACAAAACAGGAGATCTTTCTTTTACTTTTCACTTTAGGGATCTAGAGTCAGGGATGGAGCCAAAACTTGAAGTTAGGGGGGGGGGGGGTGGTTTTGCTACTGATTGCATGCAGCTACTCCAGTCTCTAACTTTGTTGCTTAACCGTTAAGGGTTTTTTTATAATGAATTGTTTATTTATTTTGTTTTTTATGTGTATGTTTGCTATTGTGTAAGGACAAAATTTTTGTTGTTTAATATTTTTTAAATTGTTTTTTTTTTAGCTATTATTGGTAATTTTTGTTGTTTGGCTAATTTTTTTGGGCTGGTATATTTTGTTTTAGATTTTAGGTTTATAAATTTTTTTATGTCCTTTAAAATGAGGAAAATACTAGAGTTACAAATGAGCCTAGATGCAAATCAATAAGAATTTACTACCTCAGCAGTATGTAAAAATGTTATAGAAAAGTTTGTAACTATAATATTACTCTTAAAAGAATTAAGGATATTGTTAAGGGAGGGTGAAGTGTAATTTTATAGAACAAAATTGCTAAAATCTATACCTATATTTATACACACTAATATTTTTTTACAAAAAAATTAGAGGACCATTGCCCTGGCCCATGGTCAAAGTCTCCCTTCGTCCATGTCTAGAGTTTAAACCTTACCTATGCCATGCCAAAAATCATTGGTGTATTCATGAAATGATCTTTTCAAGCATGACCAACTGTTCTCCCCCCAAATACACGGCCAGTTTGGTCCCTCCCTCTTATGCATGGCCAATTCTCCTTCCCCAAATAATGTGAAGTCATTCCTTTTCTCAAATACACGGCCTGTTATCCTTTCCCTGATGGCCAGTTAGTCAAGAAAATAATTGAAAGGATACCGAAAACATGAAACATCAAACCTATTAGTGACAAAAAGAGAGAGACGTAGGACGAAAATCGGAAAATAAACGGGAGAGGAAATTTTAATTTTTCATTATTTTGTTGATGTGAAAAATAAGATAAAAGAATATACGGTGGTTGGAGTTTTCCACTTGAAGCCATTATTTTATTTTAATCGAAGATAGAGATATATAAATGGAGAAATAGAATTTAGAAAAAAAAAATTGCAAAATCTCCCCTCATCATTTTCGTCCTTCCATTTTTATATACTAAGGATATAATAGTAAATTACTTTTCATTTTTTTTCCTTTCGATACTTTATATCAAACGCACAAGGTGAAAAGTATAAATCTTTTCTATTCTCTCAATCTTTTCCATCCTCTAATCCTCTCAATGAAAGATATAAAGTTTTAAACCATTCAAATGTTATATATATATACACACACACATATAGGGCTCATAAAACTTTCCAAATACCTACACATCTAAAACTAAAACAAAACAAGAACTCTTTCTTTTACTTTTCACTTTTTCTTTTCCAGTTCTCTTTAACTTTTTATATTTTTATATTTATATGTTAATCATTATTTTTGGCCCTGAAATTAGAATTAATAGGCCACAAACGTATTGACCCTTTGTAATATATTAATTAATTAATTAGCCAAGTTTATTAATTAACCAAATTAACATGCAAGATGCGTGATAGCACAAAAAAATCAGCAAATAACTAAATGTAGCGGAAATTAAATGACACAGGTGATTTGTTTATGAATGGGGAAAACCACCGAGGCAAAATCCCACCGGGTGAATTTAAGGTCACCACTCTCGAGAATCCACTATTATCAAAACAAGTGGCTACAAGTAAAGGAATTCCAGTATCTTATACCAACCTACAGTTGAACCCTTACCCTAATACCCAATTGGATTTGTTCTGTAGTGACAATTGCTCTTTTTGATGCACGGCTCCTAGTACGTAACTAACTAATTGCACGGATCCCAGTACGCGACTTCAATCACCAACAAGAGAAGGTTGTTAGCTGCAAAATTCTTTAGTTCATCCAGATGATGAAGATCAAGAAGATGCTTGGTCACAAAACCCTACGGTGCATAAACACAGCAACTTCTTCACAAGAAAGATGAACTAGGGTAAATTCTGTCTTCGGTCACAATTTGCTTGAACAAAATTTGCTTGACACTTGTGCAACTTGTGTCCACTTTAACAACCCTTAAAATAAGCTTTTTATATGTCTAGGGTTGTAAGAAAAGAAAGCTCAAACATATAATCACGGATTAGAGTTAAAACAGAACTGAAATTCTGTTTTTCATAAACCTCGACAGATAGCCATCTGTCGAGTAGTTGTTGAGCCATGGTGCTGGAATAGCTCTTCAAGCTCAATAGATACTAGCTGTTGAGCTTTAATGACCTTGCACTTTTTAGCTTGAATCTTGGACAGACTTGCATGGCTTTAACACTTGATCTAGAAATAAGGTTTCTTGAAGTATTAAATACATCCTAGATCTACCCGAATACAAGTAAAGTACATTTTGTCAAAGGATTGGCTAATTACATAAAATAGTGACATATGTTCCTAACAAGTGAATCACATATGTCCTAACAACCTCCCCATTTGGCAATCCGTGACAAAACCACAACAAACAAATGAACATATGAGAGAAGTCATAAATCACTCAACTCATATTCACTTGTTGAATACAATAAAATCTATCCTAACACAAACTCTTGAAAAATTTTGCAAGAAGAGAGTTTATGGCAAGTAGACTTTGACAACCTGTATTTCTGAAACACTTTAAACAAAACTCATCAAAGCATCTTTGTGTGAAACAAAAATAATAGATTTCATACACGTAACAAGAAGCATGTGCATAAAGAGAGAAAAGAAACAACACATGTAAGGGTTGGTGAAAGAAACGTACATCAACATATAAAGAAGATAAGTACAATCTATGTCAATAATGGTCACAGGACCCAAGGTACAAGAATAAATGTATCTAAAGTAGAGAAAAGAAAAAGATACAAATAATCCTTACTACATCCCCTCAAGTATCAACACTCCCCCTAACAAAATGGTCCTATACTAACTCTCCCCCTAAGTATGTCTACTCTCAAATACAAAACTACTCCCATTTTTTGTCACGAGTGACAAAGGGTAAGAGTGTCAAGTAGAAATCTCATCAATACTGGAAAAGCTAGCATTTACATCACCATCATCCTCAGAAGTATCATCATCATCACCATCATCATCATCATCCTCAGCCTCAGAAGCTGTTGGAGGAAGTGGAGGAGAAGCCCCAGGAGTAAAGCCACCTATGACTGCCTGCTGTAGGGCAATACGGCTAACACGAACGTTCACCTGGTACAACTCAATGAGAGTATATCAAGGCGAGCATCCATGCATTGAAGCTGCGTCATGATGTCTCCTAGAGTCACATTGCCTGTAGAAGAGGAGGGAGCGGATATGGATGGAACAGATTGAGATGAAGCCGAACGGGAGGGAGGAGCTCCTGACCCAGACTACCTCGACCTAAACTTTGCCTTGCTACGTTTAATGGTAGCGGCATCTATGGCACACATGAAGGAAAAGTGGTTGGACGTTAGAAAGGGAATAAAAAAATGGCATAAGATCCTCGTGATAGCAGAAGGGAAGATGAGCTTATCACGGGACACCGTATCCCTATAGACATCTAAGATAGAAAGAATAAAGTGAGAAGGAAAATCTATAGTAAGATGCTCAAGAAGGAAAAACAAAAATTGAGCACGAGACTCTGTGATAGAGTTACAGTGAGAAAGAGGGTGAAGAATGGAAGTCATAACCATGTCAAAAACTGAGGACCTTTTACAAAGTCCGAACAGTAAGTGAACTGACGCTTACTCCAATCAGAAGGGCGCTCACAAAAAGCAGATTTGAGCTCATCTTTGGACACTGTCCTCAAACGCTCATAATCAGGGTAGTCAGGAAACTCTACCCTAGGAACACGGAGCACATTCGCAACAATCTACGATGTGATAGCAATGCGATACCTCGAACATGAGTGATAAAATGAGGTACTGAAAAATCAAATCCATGCATGTTGGAGTAAAACTCCTGGATCAGCAAGGATGGACAAGTGACTGGGACGTCACACATTGACTCCCAACCTCGACTGTGAATGACAGTGGGTAGGTCAGTGTCGGTGAAGTCCACCGAGATGACTTGGTGTTCAGAATGAATGCCTCGTCGAGAAAAGTTCTTCGAGAAGGCCTTACTGGCATCCTCATCATGGAACCAAATATGTGATGGAGTAGGATCAGAGGAAGTGGATGCCCCGGAATGAAGAGGGTTCCGAGACAGAGCAGACTTTCGTTTAGGTGTCATAGACATGACTAACGTAAACAGAAAAGAGAGGGGGAGAGAGAGACAATCAGAAAAGTCCCAACACATTTAAAATATAACAAATATATTGAAAAGAAAGTATGTGTGCATAGGAAATGCATGAACATGTGACATGCAATATAAAAAGCATCATGGGCTCAACCTAATCCAATCTTACCAGCACACAATCAATTTGCACACATCTAAATGCATGATAATACTGTTATAATGCTTATGTGATGCAATGTATGAGATTTTAAACTCATTTAAGCAAAAACCCATCCCAAAATTTCAACAAAAACTCATCAATTTTTCAAAAACCCCCAAAACCTAGGTTTCAAAACATGAAAGCATGTAAATGAGAGATAAGAAACTCACCAAGTGAAGAAAAAGCTTGAGAAGGCTTGAAAAACGCTTGAGAGTGAAGTTTGGAGTGAGTGAGAGTTTTGGGAGGTGAAAGGACAGATAGATCGAGAGAGATGCCGAGCAAAATGACAAACCGGATCGCGCTAAACGAATAAATAGTAGTTCAGTAAATCTCGACAGATAAAGGTGTCGAGACAAGTGTCGAGAAGGTGTTAAGCATAATAGACGTCGATAGATGAAGCTGTCGAGGATGTGTTGAGGAAAAAATCAACAAACACGATTAAAGAACCTCGATCGATCCACCAGCTGTCGAGAAGCTATCGAGGAGATAGGAGCTTTCTCGATCGATCCACCTAGTTGTCGAGAAGCTATCAAGATTGTAATAAGAAGAAGTTGAAAAGCTCGATAGATAGTCAGGTATCGAGGAGGTGTTGAGAAGCTGTCAAGATTGCTCAAAAACAGTTTCTCAGGGGAAAAACACAGATATGAATGCAATTAAGCATGCAACTCAACCAATGATCCAATTAATATTTTAGACTCTCAAAATCATCTCTCAACAACAATTTTAAGCACATGGATCCCAAAAACACAAACACACACACACTAAACAAGTCTAATCAATTTTATATTTCAAAAACAAGTCAAGATAGTTTAGTAAGCGTACATTAACACATGTAAACCTTGTGATGGCCAAATCACATTGTACTTGCACATGTATCAAGAGTAGCAAAGAATATTACATGTTGTGTGTGAAAAACAGTGCAAGATTACATAAGTGTATACATGTTATGATGATTTGAGATATGAGAAAATCACTTTAACTCACACACAATCATAATTATTTGATGGGGACTATCACCTTAGTGGTATATCTTATAACTTTCACATCTCCTAGAATACACACTTGCAGTCATATATAAAGCATTTTTATTCTTTTTGCTTTTTATTTTTCTTTGCATATTTTTCTTTTTAATAAGCATATCATGCATGGGCATATAAGAGAGAGAAAAGAAATATCCATTGATACTTAACATTCCAATTTTGCTATGCCGAAGCATACAAATATCATTGACATTGCACTTTTGCTATGCCAAAGCATACAGATGTCATTTCATGATTAGCGGGCAACAATGGTGAAATGGTTATTTATGCCTTTCTCATAGGATTTTCTAGTCCTTCCCATCAAAAAGAGTGACACGAGTGTTAAGTACAAGAGATAACTTAATCTTACTCATCACAAACAAGAGCCACAAAGCTCACTTGCTTAGTTGTGCATATAGATGCTCATCTAAGCTACAAAAGATACAAAGTTTAGAAAACTTTGTTTTAATGGCCATCCAAGGTACACAAAACACACACTATTTTTGTATTTTTTTTTTCAATTTTTTTATATGAAAAACAAAATAAACAAAACTAAAAATAAACAAACAAAAACATCTTAAGCAATGCAAAGCATAAAACTAGATTGGCTCAAAACAAAAGCAAAACACACAAGTTATGCAAAAAAAAAAAAAAAAAAAAAAAAAACACGAAGAGAGAGAGAGAAGGAAGTGATAGAATCATTTGGAGTCCTTTTCCTTCCACACCTTGGAAGAACCTTTCTGTCTAGCGAATTCTTGATCTGGCGGTGAGGGAGAAGAATTGAAACTGTTCAAGTTCGAAAGGAACATGAGGGCTTTGAGAAGATCTCCAAGGGGAGCAAGAGAGGATTGAAGCTAATTCAAGTTTCCAGATGTTATCATGCTGTTGCTTAGTTGAATGGTTCACCACTTATAGCGATTTGGTCGAGTATGACCAGCAACTACACAATTATGATAGAGATACTGCTTCTTCTGTTTAGGCTTTTAAAAGTTAGCCTTCTTAGCCGTAGGGTTTTTAACTTCTTTCTTATCCTGCTTAGGGGGTGCTCCTAACATAGATTTACCCTTGTCTATGTTCTCACTAGCTAAATCAGTTTTAACATCATTTTTCTCAATTTCAACATTATTACTAGGAGGAACAAAAATAGTAGTACTAGTAGAAGCAATATTAGAAGAAGAGAAACCATTCCCTAAACCTGTTTGATCAGAAACAGATTTCTGAAGATTGAGTATCTCATCAAGCTTTACACTTGAAGTCCTCTCCAATTAAGCTCTAACTTGAAATAGTTCCTCTTCAAGTTTCTTGGTCTTCTCAGCCAAGAAATTGTTTTCAAACCTTTGTGTTCCAATAGTCTGATTTGCTTCATCAAACTTTGTGGAAAGCTATTCACGATCAAGTTCCACATTACTGAGCTTCTTGGTGGCCAACCTGTAAAGTTTCTCAAGCTTCTTAGAAACCTTATACAATTTCTCATAGGCTATATGGATATCATCTTGATCATCCATCTTCTCAAACTTAGACTCCACTAAGTCCTCTTCTTCATCCACGTCTTCAGCAATTCCCTCAGTTGGATTGACAGTGGTAGTGAAGGCATTCAAGATTTCCTCATCTTCATTATCATAATCATCCTCAGGCTTGGTGTCACTCAAAGTAGCAGCAAGTGCCTTGCTCTTCTCAATGGTCTTAAGATATGTGGGGCACTCTTGTTTCATGTGACCAAAGCCTTGACACCCAAAGCACTTCGGTCATGAGGGAACAATGTACTAACTGCCATCCCTAGCATCCTTCTTCCCTTTATTTTAGCTCTTGAACTAAAAAGAACTGGATTGCCTGCGGTCCTTGTCGAAGCCCTTTCCATTGGCATTCTTCATGAACTTTTTGAATTGCCTTGTAATGTAGGACTTCATCTTAGAATCCTTACCATCTGAAGACTCATCAGTGTCACTGCTCTTGGCCTTCAATGCCATGCTCTTGCCCTTACCTTTGCCAATTCTTGTTAACCCTAGCTTGTAGGTTTGTAAATTACCAACCAGCTCTGTCAAAGGAATCTTGTCAATATCTTTTGATTCCTCGATCTCCGTAATCTTTGCAAGGAATCTCTTGGGTTGAGATCTGAGCACCTTTCTCACAATCTTGGGTTTAGGAATGGTTTCCCTAAGACTGAAAGCTGAGTTCACTATGTCCTTGAGCTTGGCATAGAACTCATCGAACGACTCATCCTTCTCCATCTTGATTTCTTCAAAGCTTGTAGTAAGCCTCTGTAACTTTAAATCTTTGACAGCCTTGGTTCTCTCATAGGTTGTCTGGAGAATGGTCCATGCCTCCTTAGCAGTTTCAGTAAAGGATATCTTCTTGAACTCCTCATTAGTGACCACACTGAATAAAGCATTCAATGCCCTGCTGTTGAAGTTTGCCGCCTTGATCTTGGCATCATCCCAATCGGCTGGCACTTCCTTCGGCTTGGTCTAGCCTATCTCAATAGCTTACCACACCTTCTCACCTAGAAACTGCAAAAAAACTCTCATGCATACTTTCCAGTATGCATAGTTAGTACCATTAAATAAAGGAGGTATAATGAGAGACTGTTATCTATCCATGACAAATAAGGGTCAATGGATCACATAGCAAAGATTAATACCTAATCAGAGTGTGCTTGCTCTGATACCACTTGATAGTCCACAAACCTATTGACCTCTTGTGATATATTAATTGATTAATTAGTCAAGTTTATTAATTAACCAAATTAACATGCAAGATGCGTGGTAGCACAAAAAAATCACCAAATAACTAAATGCAGTGGAAATTAAATGATACAAGTGATTTGTTTATGAATGAGGAAAACCACCAACCCTTCCAGGTGAATTTAAGATCATCACTCCCGAGAATCCACTATTATCAAAACAAGTGATTACAAATAAAGGAATCCCAGTACCTTATACTAACTAACAGTTGAACCCTTACCCCAATACCCAATTGGACTTGTTCTGTAGTGACAATCTCTCCTTTTAATTCATGGCTCTCAGTACGTGATTAACCAATTGCGTGGATCCCAGTACACGACTTCAATCACCAACTAGAGAAGGTTGTTGGCTGCAAAGTTCTTCAGTTCATCCAGACGATGAAGATCAAGAAGATACTTGGTCACAAAACCCTACGGTACACAAACACAACAACTTCTTTACAAGAAAGATGAACTAGGGCAAATTCTGACTCCGGTCACAATTTACTTGAACAAACTTTGCTCAACACTTATGCAACTTGCGTCCTTTAACGGCCCTTAAAATAAGCCTTTTATATGTCTAGAGTTGTGAGAAAAGAAAGCCCGAATACATAATCACGAATTAGAGTCAAAACAGAACTGAAATTCTGTTTTTTATAAATCTCGACAGATAGCCATCTGTCGAGCAGTTGTTGAGCCACACGGCTCTTCAAGCTCATAGATACTAACTGTTAAGCTAGCTATCGAGCTTTAATGACCTTGCACTTATTAGCTTGAATCTTGGACAGACTTGCCTGGTTTTAACACCTGATCTTGAAACAAGGTTTCTTGAAGTATTAAACACATTCTAGATCTACTCAAATACAAGTAAAGTGCGTTTTGTCAAAGGATTAGCCAATTACATAAAATAGTGATATATGATCCTAACAAGTGAATTACATATGTCATAACAAGAATAAATTTTGATTTTAGTCCCTAAACTTTATGCAAACTTTAGGGACGTAAATAACATTTTGGAACATTTAGCTACAAAACTAGTTGTAGTCTAAAACTACAGCCTTACTCAATAAAATAAGCATTACTGAAAATTTTGAAAATCTAACTGTTGAATGGCATATTCTTTACGCTCTTAATACATATGTCAAATTTTGTGTCAATCGGATATTATTTAGTACATGATCTATAAGTTTATATATTATGCATAATTTTAAACTATAAAAACCTTGCAATTTAAACAATTTATTGATGGTATAGCTATTAATATTTTATTTTTTAGAAATTTTGCAAGTATAGAAGATATAATTCAATGGTGGATTTATCAAAATTCACCTCTAATAAAAAGATATTGAGTAAGGTTATAGCCTAAGGTTACAACCAATTTTGTTGCTAAATTTTGTCCTATTATTTTAACCTAAAAGAATTATCTATAATCAAGCACGTGCAAACCATCCTTTACCCTCGATTTTCTTGTCTTATTTTCCCTTTGCCCTCAAGTTGAATGCCCAAGCCTATATTTTTAATAGTTTTTTTTTAATTTTTTAATTTTTTTTATCTTTCTTCTCTCGTCCTAATAAAAAAAAAATATCATGAGACGACCCTAACATCATATGATACCCGCATGTCTGTTAAGCTTGAATACATATTATTTCATTTTATGTCTTTAATTCAAGTGATCTTGTTGGGAGAAAATGGGCATTTTCCCCTTTCGCCAAAACCTTTCAGCAAAATGCCCCATACCTGAAACTATTTAGGGAAATGCCCCTATTTTGAAACTCGTTTTTTGGACAATCGAGTTATAGCGAACTGAAAATTAAAAAAAAAAAAAAAAAATTCTGGAACTTGAGTTCATGGAACTCTAGTTCCTTGAAAAAACTCAAGTGGAACTCAAGTTCCATGAACTCGAGTACTTCACATGGAACTCGAGTTCCAGAAAAGGAAAAAAAAAAATTCTAAGTCCATGTTCACTATAACTCGATGTTCTAAAAATCAAATTATACATTTGAAACTTGGTTTTTAGAGAATCAAGTTTCAAAACAAGGACATTTCCCTAATTAGTTTCAGATATTGGGCATTTTGCTGGATATATTTTTTTTTTTTAAAAAAGAACAAAAAGCTCATTTTGGCCGATCTTGTTAGGACAAAAGTGTTAGTGTATAGCGTAGACTAGTTTAGCCCATTGGGCTTAGCCCAGTATACTTGTACTTGTAGTTTACTCCTATTACTTGTACTGTACACATACCTAGCTTATATAAGGCTCTTTATTGTACATTATTATGCACACATTAATATACAGACTATTCAGTCTTTCTCTCACTATATATTGTTAACATGGTATTAGAGCCTTCCCTTTGACTTTTTGGTTCCTGTGGACATTTCCGGCGTTCTTCCGCTGGCCTCGCCTTCATCCAGTAGTCACTGTTAGAAGTGAGTCACCGTCGTCATGCCCACAGCCCTTAGAACACTTGGATTTCGTCATTTTGTTGATCAAATCGCCAAAGTCAAGGCACATATTGACAGATCTGACAATCCCGAGAAAAACTCAACAAAGAACGGCCAGAAACCACCTCTCACACGCTCCTACGCGCCGTCTGAAGTTTCTACCTCTCGAGCACGCGCCACCACGCCCCGTCACTTGCCACCACACGCCGCCTTCCTTTCACACGCGCCTCACGGGTCGGATCACGTGCTTCCACGCACCCCATGCGCCTGCCCGTATCACGTCCTGCCACCTCAGCCCTAGAATGATGTCACACAGCCACGTTAGCATCCAGCCTTTGACTGAGCCATTGACCGTTGACTTGACCGTTGACCGTTAACCGTTGACTTTGACCAAAGTCAAAATTTTTCAACAGGGCCTGTCTTGCTCAGTTTTTTGCGTAGATTCTAATTTTGGACTCCGTTTCTTCATTTGAGGCCTCTAAGTATCACTTTTTGGTCATTTTCTTCATTATGGCTCAACAAAATGAACGAGATATCATTCGTCCTATCACCATTGTGTTGGATGGTCCTACTAGCTATCATGCATGGTCTCAGAATATGACTGTCTTTCTTAAGGGTCGTAAACTGTGGAGATATGTGACTGGTTCAATTCATAAACCAGTACCAAACCCTAAGTCCAAAGCCACAGCTACTGAAGATGCCTCCAAGATTGCTGTTACAGTGGATGATTGTGAAGAACGCCTAAAGGAATGGGAGAGTATTCAGAGTAAGATCTTGTCTTGGTTTATCAATACATCTATTCCGTCTATTCATAATCTTCTTCCTCGTCTTGAAACTGCTGAGGCTGCTTGGAAATTTCTGATCGATCGCTATAATTGTACTAATGATTCAAGCTTGGAGTTCCACAATTGAATCCAAACTTTATCAAATGTGCCAAGAGCCAGGTCAGTTTATTTCCGATTTTCATTCTCAGACTTCTACTATGTGGGAACAACTCTCTGTTACAGATCCTCCATTAGTGTGTTCTAAGTACATTGAGCTCTTTGTCAAATATCGGGATCGTTGTAAATTTATGCACTTCATGATGGGTTTACGTGAAGATTTTGAGCCTACTAGGGCCTTTCTGCTTAGCTGGTCTCCTACTCCTTCTCTTGATGTTGCAGTCAAAGAACTCATTTATGATGAAAACTGTTGGCCTACTCATCACATGTCATCATCTGATCATGTATTGGCTACACCATCTCCACAGCCTCTTATTGCTGCATTCACTGCTCCTCCACGAATAAACTCTGGGTGTCCTATCTCTCAATCTTCCAAAGGTACTCACTGTGAGTTTTGCCGTGCCAAAAGCCATGACATCTCAGTTTGTCGCAAACTGCAGAAATTTGTGCAAGAGCAGAATAAAGCTTCTCTTCCTCGGACAGCTACTGTATGTCCTTCAGATCCATCGGTTCCTACAGGTTCATCTTTGGCTTCCTCACTTACTATGGCTGATATTGAGGCAGTTGTTCAACAGGTTTTATCCCACACTTCCACTGCCCTTTCTGTCACCTTAGGTAAACAACCTTGGTTTTTTGATAATGCATGTTGTAACCATATGACTCTTGATGAATCCCAATTTTCTAATAAAGCACCCTTAGAACATCCAATCACCATTTACACTGCTGATGGAACTCCTATGCCTGTTAGTCATAAAGGAACAATTTCTTCTCCTTGTTTATCTCTTAGTGACACTTTTCATATCCCAAAGTTATCCCTTAATTTGCTTTCTGTTGGTCAACTTTGTGAATTAGGCGTAGATTTTCTATTTACTAATCATGGTGTGGATGTGCAGGATCCCCGAAAGGGTTAAGTGCTTGGGACAGGCCGTAAGGTTGGTCGCATGTTTGAGGTTCATGACTTGAAGATTCCTTTACAAGTTGTTTCTGCAACTGCTACCATTGCCACCCTCTCACCTGATCTATGGCATGCTCGTCTTGGTCATCCATCCTTATCTTGTCTTCAGTTGTTAGCTTCTCAAGGTCATTTAGGTTCAGTTTAGTTTCAAAAATTTGATTGTATTTCCTGTTATTTTGGCAAACAAACAAAATTGCCCTTTAATAATAGTGACTCATTTTTTTCTACACCTATTGATCTTATACATTCTGATATTTGGGGTCCTGCGCCTGTTCCCACTGAGGGGGATCTAGATATTTTGTCATATTTGTGGATGATTTTTCTCGATATACTTGGATTTATCTGCTTCACCATAGGTCTGAACTTGTGTCTATTTACCAAACATTTCATAAAATGATTGAAACACAGTTCAATCGCATCGTAAAAGTCTTTCAATCAGATAATGCTCAACAATATAATGATAAATCTTTCCTATCCTTTTTAGACAATCATGGTACCCTTCCTTAACGGTCTTGTCCTTACACCTCTCAACAAAATGGTCATGTAGAATGAAAACATCGTCACATTCTTGATGTTGTCCGCACCATTCTCATTTCTGCCTTTCTTCTTGAGCGCTTTTGGGGTGAGGCTGCACACACTGCTGTATACATCAATAACCGTATTCCTTCACCAACTACACACAACAAATCACCATTTGAGCTTCTCTATGGTCAAACTCCTGACTACTCCTCTCTTCGGGTTTTTGGTTGTGCTTGTTTTGTCTCTCTTCCTCCTCATAAACGAATAAAGCTCCAATCTCGTGCTCATCTCTGTTGCTTCCTTGGTTATGGTGTATCTCAAAAGGGGTTTCGCTGCTATAATCCCATTTCTCATTGCCTTCGTGTCTCCCGTCATGTTGAGTTTTGGGAACATCGTCCTTTCACGAGTCTTCAGTAGTTTCCTACGACCTCTTCTTCAGAGTCTCCCATTTTTACTGATCTTTTCCTCCCTCTATATCTTGAACTTGTAGAGGATTCTTCAACATCGGCTACCTCTCCAGATGACTCATCTCCGATTTTGTCCCCAGCATATGACCCACCTGTCTTGGATCCTGTGGCACCACCCTCTCTTGACCCTCCTGCTGGTCTTGAACTTTGTCGTTCCACTCGAGTAAGCATTCCTCCCCCTTATCTCACTGATTATTACTGCTCTTTTATTCTGTCCACCCTCTATGAACCTCACACTTATCGTGAGGCCCTTACTGACCCTCTTTGGCAGCAAGCTATGAACAACGAACTAGATGCCCTTCATAAGAATCACACTTGAGATATGGTTGATTTTCCTCCTGGTCAGTTTGTTGTAGGTTGTAGGTGGGTTTACTAGATCAAGACCAAGGCTGATGGATCTGTTGAACGGTACAAGGCTTGCCTAGTTACCAAGGGCTTTACTCAAGAGTATGGCATTGACTAGGAGGAAACATTTTCTCCTGTTGCTCGCCTTACATCTGTCAGATGTCTCATTGCTGTGGCTACTGTTCGTCGTTGGCCTCTTTATCAAATGGATGTAAGAATGCTTTTCTCAATGGAGATCTCCAAGAAGAAGTATATATGCAACCACCCCCTGGTTATCCACACTCAAGCAGTCAAGTTTATCGCCTTCGCCGTGCTCTTTATGGCCTCAAGTAGGCTCCTCGAGGTTGAAAAGTTTAGCTCAGTTGTTGCCCAATAAGGTTTCACTTCGAGTCCTCATGACACTGCTCTCTTTGTCCGAAGATCCTCTGTTGGTATCACTCTTATTCTTCTTTATGTTAATGATATGATTGTTACTGGAGATGATTCTGCAGGTATCCGCTCTCTTCAGCACTTCCTTAGTCAGCATTTTGAGATGAAAGATCTGGGCACTCTCGGCTATTTTCTTGGGCTTGAGGTTACCTCATCCTTTGATGGATACTATCTTTCCCAAGCTAAATATGCTTCTAATCTTCTCTCCAAAGTTGGTATCACCGACAACAAGACTGTTTTCACTCCTTTAGAATACAATGCAAAGCTCACACCTTTGGATGGTGAACCCCTATCCGATGCTACTCATTATCGTCAGTTGGTTAGTAGTCTGATCTATCTCACTGTTACTCGTTCGGATATTTCACATGTTGTGGGTATGGTTAGTAAGTTCATGGATGCCCCTTGTTCTGTCCACTATGCTGCCGTTCTTCGGATTCTTCGATATGTCAAGGGCACACTTTATCATGGTCTCCATTACTCCTCTCGATCTTCTCTCGAGCTTCATGCTTATTCAAATGCGAATTGGGCTGGTGATCCGACTGATCAATGCTCTATCACAGGTTTCTGTTTCTTGTTAGGTACTTCTCTTGTCTCATGGCGTAGCAAGAAGCAAGATGTGGTTTCCCGTTCTAGTACTAAGGCTGAGTATCGTGCCCTTGCCAACACCACCTGCGAGCTTGTCTAGCTTCGCTGGCTCTTAGCTGACATGGATGCACCACAGCCCACTGCCACTCCTCTTTATTGTGACAATCGTAGTGCTATCTACATTGCTCATAATGATGTCTTCCATGAACGTACCAAGTACATTGAGATCGACTGCCACATCACTCGCTAGCATCTTAAGAAAGGAAATCTCAAGTTGTTCTCCATCTCCTCTGCTGACCAGCCTGCTGATATCTTCACCAAGACTCACCCGCCTGGTCTTCATCGAGATCTTATATCCAAACTCTAGTTGGCTTTCTCCTTGCCACCTTGAGTTTGAGGGGGGATGTTAGTGTATAGTGTAGACTAGTTTAGCCCATTGGGCTTAGCCCAATATACTTGTACTTGTAGTTTACTCCTATTGCTTGTACTGCACACATACCTAGCCTATATAAGATTCTTTATTGTACATTATTATACACACATTAATATACAGACTATTCAGTCTTTCTCTCACTTTATATTGTTAACAAAAACATTAGTTGTGGAGAGCCAAAGACAGAGTTCAAGATGAGACTATTATTATTATTATTATTATTATTATTTTTCGAGAAGGAGACGAGACTATTATCTAATGTTCTAAAATCATTGTCTAAAAATGTTAGACAAGAGTCATAATTTTCAAACTCTAGAAGATCCTTACCCTTTCTTAAAAACTAATTAGTAAGTACTAATTCTGATGGGCGATAGGCCATATATAATAATTGACCTCCTATGTTGATGAATTATAAAGCTTCTGGGAAAAAAAAAAAGATGTTAGAACTCGTGCGTAGCTCATATCTTGAGGTGTTTGAATGAAAATGTTCCCAAAATCTGGCTGCTACTAATGTAAATGACTGCCATGGTCGACTCAATCACTAGGCCACTTAGGTAATAGCCAAGGTGCCTAAATGAAAGGAGAACTCACTCTATATATATACTTCTATCAATGCAGTCAAAAAGAATATACTCCTATGTATCTATTTTAAACTGTAGAAATTTTATTTAAGTTCCCTTCATCTGGCAATAAATAAATAAACAAAGCCCATTATTGACAAATAGAAGGGGAAAATGGGCATTTGCCCCATTTACAAAATATGCAGTAAAATGCCACTTTTGAAACTATTTAGCAAAATACACCTGTTTTTAAAATTCGATTTTAACAAAATTGAGTTCTATATAAAACTTGATATCCTCAAAATTGAGTTTTATGTATATTTTTATGCGGAACTCGACTTTGTCGAGTTTTACTTAAATTTTAAAAAAAATATTTAAGTAGCAAAATATGCATAGAACTTGACATTGCTAATGTCAATGTCGAGTTCCACCTGTAACTTGATTTTAACAAAATCGAGTTTAAAAAACAAGAGATTTTGCTAAATAGTTTCAAAACAAGGGTATTTTGTTGCATACTTTGTGAATTATGGGCAAATGCCCATTCCCCCCCCCCCCCCCCCCCAAATAGAATGCATTATCAATATATTTCATATTATAAAATATTTTATTAAGCCCAAAAATTTTAATCAATGAGAATTATTTTTTAAAAGTGATCTTTCTTCAAAAGGCTTGCACTCTATTAATACATTTTATTCTATTTGTGGCATTTTTTAGAGCGTAAAATTTTAATTTCCCATACACACAAAAGGTGAATAAACTCTCTCTCTCTCTCTCTCAAAATTAAAATCAAAATCAAAATTAGTAGTTTTCTATACAAAGTCATTACTAAAATCCCACATTCATCTCTTAGAGGAAAAAAATGATATAAAAAATTAAATAAGTATTAATTTAAAAATACGTAAATATAGAGAAAATTCTTATTATGGCCTACGTGGAAAAGTAAGCAATAGTTAATATTGTTTGGCGAGAATATCATTTTGGTTCCTACGTGTTTGCAGTCAATTTGGTCCATACATTTTGATATTACGTACTAGTCAATTTGATCCTTATTATTTTCAACTTACACTCAAGTTGATTTTTACCGTTAATTCACTAATGGAAAATATATACATGGCAAATAGTGTGCATTACTGGCACACTTGAATATATAATTAATTAATGCAATGTAGAAGATGTGAACCAATTAAAGAATGCTGCATCATTTAAAGTCACCAATTTAAGCCTCAAAATACATTACTTTTGCCCTGATGACTGCCCCATTCTTGTTGAAATGTTCCAAACAATTTTCTTTTAATTTCTTAGCATGGCCTACATGGAAAAGTAAGCAATAGTAAATATTGTTTGCCAAAAATACCATTTTGGTCCCTACGTGGTTACAGTCAATTTGGTGTCTATATTGTGGTAATGGATGGGGTTGTTTGGGTCATAGGAGAAGTGAAATTTGTCTGGGTTTGAAAACTCAAATTAGTTGAGTTGTAGCTTAATGTGTTTTTTTAATTGATGCAACAATCTTTAATTGGTCCGCATCTTCCACGTTGCATTAATTACATGTTCAAGTGTGCCAACAGTGCGTACTATTTTCCATGCAGGTATTTTCTGTTAGTGAGCTAGTGTTAATTGGTAAGGATTGATCAAATTCACTGCAAGTTGAAAATAACGGAGACCAAATTATCTGGTGTCAAAATATAGGAACTAAATTGATTGTGACCCCTAAAATGTAAGAACCAAAATGATATTTTTGCCCCATTGTTTCTACTCATTTCAATTTATTAATATAGTCTATATGGAAAAGTAAGCATTAGTAGGCCAAGACATTTAAACCAGGACATTTAAGTCAATCTTGTTTCTATCATTTAAAATTCTTCCAGCGTGACACGATGTTTCCATCTAATAAATGGCGATAAGCAAGACTAACGACATAATGTGATGATCATTACTCCAAAATAAAAAAGATGATCAATACTACATAATGAGATATACTGTGCTAATGGGTAAAAGAAAAGAAGATTCTGGTGCTTTCGTTTGGTATTTTCCATTAGTGAGTTAACAATAAGGATCAAATTGACTGCAAGTTAAAAATAACAATGACCAAATTGACTGGTACCAAATTGTAGGAACCAAATTAATTGTAATTCCAAAATGTAAGGACCAAAATGATATTTTCACCCCTATTGTTTCTACTCATTTCAATTTATTAATACAGTCTATATGGAAAAGTAAGCAAAGTAGGCCAAGACATTTAAATCAAGACATTTAAGTTAATCTTGTTTCTACCATTTAAATTTCTTCAATCGTGACACAATGCTTCCATCTAATGGACGGCGACAAGCAAGACTAACAACATTATGTGATAATCATTACTCCAAAATAAAAGAGATGATCGTTATTGCATAATGAGATATACTATCAGCTAATGGGTAAAAGAAAAGAAGATTATGGTGCTTCGGTTTGGTATTTTCCATTAGTGATTTAACGGTAAGGATCAAATTGTCTACAAATTCAAAATAACAGGAACTAAATAGACTAGTGCCAAAATGTAGGGACCAAATTGATTGTGACCCCAAAATGTAAGGACCAAAATGATATTTTCGCCCCACTGGTTCTACTCATTTCAATTTATTAATACGGTCTATATGGAAAATGGAAAAGTAAGCAATAGTAGTCCAAGACATTTAAACCATGAAATTTAAGTCAATCTTGTTTCTATCATTTAAAATTCTTCAATTGTAACATGATGCTTCCATCTAATGAATGGCAACAAGCATGACTAACAACATAATGTGATGATCATTACACCAAAATATGGATGACAATTTTGCGCTGCCTCGCTTGATCCGCCCTTCCCCACTTCATCCCACGCGGGTTTTTCCTGCCTTGTAAAGGTAGTGGGGCAGGGATGGGGGAAGATTTTAACCCCACACCACAGGACGGGGTGGGGATGGGTTTAGACTTTTTAGACCCAACCTGCCCCATCCTTGCCCCGCCCCACATTGATAAGGGTTAAATTGTAAATTTTTTATACCCTAAAACCCTAATATTTAAATAAACTTATCATCAGTTTATTTTATCCTACCCAACAAGGCTTTCTGCCTCTTTTTTTTCTCTAGCAAGGTTGGAGATAAGGTACCAATTTTAATATTTTTTTTTTGTCTTTATTATAAACAAATTTTTATACTATTAAATCATTGATTTTGTATTATGCGATTTTTGTATTATGCGATTTTTGTTTTTGTTGTGATATTGTCTTGTTAAACACTTTAATAATATTATTCAATTTTTGCTAAAAATTAATTTGATTTGATAGGATAAATTTATTTGTAATTTCAAGTATATTTTTATTAACAAAATAGATTTAAAAAGAAAAAAAACAATTGTAATAGTAGTGGACAAATTAACAAGAAGTAGAGTTTTACAGTGTGGGGCAGGGATTCGCAGGGCCCCAAGGGGCGGGGATGGGGAAAGAATTTTTCTCGTCATGCAGGACAAGGCAAGGCAAGGATGGAGTGAGACAAAACTATGCGGGACTGGGGTGAAAACCCATCCTTTGGACCGCCCAGACCCATTGCCATCCCTACACTAAAATAAAAGATATGATTGTTACTACATAATGAGATATACTATCAGCTAATGGGTAAAAGAAAAGAATATTCTAGTCCTTCTGTTTGTTTCAATGAAAAATTTTATATGAATATAGTTTTTTGCTTTTTCCTATATTTGGTAATATCTTGAAAAAAGAAAAAAGGAAAGAAAAAAGGTCTAAAGAAGACTATCTCTTAGTTTTAATTATTTGGTTTAGTATGAGATAGATAATTTTTTTTTTTTTGGAAAACAATTTCATCTCACTCTAGAAAAATTAAGGAAGTCAATAGATAGTTTTTTTAACTCATTTTAAAGTCACTACAAAATATAGGAAAATTAGATAGATTTTTTGAAAATATTTCAATTTCAAAAAAAAATGTTAACATTAAAACAAGCATAAAAAGTAAGTTAACCTGGAACCCGTTTTTATTAGACTGTTGTCGTTTATGGGCAAGGCCCACTGAATATTCGGCATGATTGGCTCGCCAAGATTGTAACGGCAAATTAGTTCGAAGTTGGAAGTGTTTGTACGATCTGTAGCAGCAAGACATAAGAATGTTTGTATCTCTACCAATATATGATCAGTTGAGTCCGGTTATTCAGGTTACCCTTTTATCAACCTCTTTTTTTTTTTTTTTTTTTTTTTTTTTTTTTAAATTTTTTGAGGGAAACCTTATCTACCTGAAATGCAAAATTGACGAAAATAACTTGGGTTGGGCGGCTTGTTAGGCTAGCTTTTGTTTGTTTGTCTTTTTTTATTTTATTTTATTTTTTTTTCACATTTTATATCTCAAGACCATTTATCGTACGTCACATGACCAATTCAGTTAACATAATTGTCATATGATTAAAAGCAGTAAAGCACTTAGAGGAATCATAAAAGGCCACGTAATAGGGTCCAAGAAGATTCCTCAAAAAATTCCAAAAAACAAATTAGCCAACCAAATATTCCAATCCCTTCTATAAATACCTCTCAATCCATTTGAAATCATTCATCCACTACTCCAAACCATAGTTTATCCTTTTGTAGTAAAAGCCATCCTCATAATGACGTCCCTTTCAAAAAAACAGCTCTTCAACCAAGTCATTTCATCTCTACTCATCTTCCTCCTTGTGGCCATCATCCCAGCTGATTTGGTTTGTTCATCCACTGCTTTCGTAACTTCTCCTTTTACTTACACTAACAGTAAGGTTAAGATAACAGAGGATAGAAAGGAAGCAAAGGCTCTTCTAAACTGGAAAATCAACCTTCACAACAAAAGTCAGTCTCTCTTGTCCTCTTGGGCTGGAACCACTCCTTGCAATTGGATTGGAATAAATTGCGACAAGTCTGGAAGTGTCACCCATCTACTCCTTTCAGGTTACGGTCTGAGAGGTACGCTTCACAATCTCAGCTTTCAATCGTTCCCCAATCTACTCAATCTTGACCTTTCTTACAACTCACTATTTGGAACCATCCCCTCAAATATTTCTCAGCTCTCTAAACTCTCTATTCTTAACCTTACTGCTAATCAACTCATCAAGAGGATTCCATTTGAAATAGGCCAATTGACAAGCCTTCGCATCATTGACCTTTCTATGAACCGTATGACTGGCCTTATTCCTCAAGAATTAGGAATGCTAAGTTCTTTGAGTGATCTTGTGTTATCATTAAACAATCTCACGGGTGTCATCCCTGCTTCTCTTGGAAACTTAAGAAACCTAACCACTCTATATCTTTTTGGGAACCAACTTTCTAGTTCCATCCCTCAAGAATTAGGAATGCTAAGTTCTTTGAGTGACCTTGCGTTATCATCAAACAATCTCACGGGTGTCATCCCTGCTTCTTTTGGAAACTTAAGCAACCTAATCACTCTATATCTTTATGAAAACCAACTTTCTGGTTCCATCCCTCAAGAATTAGGAATGCTAAGTTCTTTGAGTGACCTTGCGTTATCATCAAACAATCTCGCAAGTGTCATCCCTGCTTCTGTTGGAAACTTAAGCAACCTAACCACTCTATATCTTTTTAAGAACCAACTTTTTGGTTCTATCCCTGCTTCTTTTGGAAACTTAAGCAAGCTAACTGCTCTATATCTTTTTGAGAACCAACTTTCTGGTTCCATCCCTGCTTCTCTTGGAAATTTAAGCAATTTAATCACTCTATATCTTTATGAAAACCAACTTTCTGGTTCCATCCCTCAAGAATTAGGAATGCTAAGTTCTTTGAGTAAGCTTGCGTTATTATCAAACAATCTCACGGGTGTCATCCCTATATCATTTGGAAACTTGAGCAAACTAAGCTATCTATATCTTTCAATGAACCAACTTTCAGGTTCCATCCCTCAAGAATTTGGAATGGTAAGTTCTTTGAATGATCTTAAGTTATCATTTAACAATTTCGTAGGTATAATTTTTCCTTCTATTGGAAACTTAACTAAAGTCTCTTGTTTTAGATTGTTCACTAATAAGGTAAGCAATCTCATTTCTTTTGGACAGAACAATCTTACTCAATTGAAGAAATTCGACATATTTGAAAACCAATTCACCGGTCACTTACCAGACAATGTGTGTCTTGGTGGATTGCTTGAGTGCTTCAATGTAGGAGAGAATCATTTTATTGGTTCAATACCAAAATCCTTGAGAAACTGCACCAGCCTAGTTAGAGCCCGACTTAATGGAAATCAGCTCACTGGAAATCTAGGCAAAAGTTTTGGTGTATACCCACATTTAGACTACATGGAGTTGAGTAATAACAAATTTTATGGTGAGCTTTCAAGGAATTGGGGGAAATGTCAAAAATTGACAAGCCTAAAAGCCTCTAACAATGATATTTCAGGTAGAATATCTCCTGAGCTTGGAGATGCAACTCAATTACACGTGCTCGATCTCTCATCGAATCAGCTAAATGGGGAAATCCCAAAGGAATTAGGTAACTTGACGCTTTTGATAGACCTTTATCTAGATAATAATAAACTTTCTGGACATATTCCTAACAATTTTGGAATGCTATCAAATCTGGAGCAGCTTAATCTTGCTAGAAATAGTCTAAATGGCCTAATTCCCAAACTAGAGAATTGTAAAAAATTGTGGGTCTTGAATTTGAGCAATAATCACCTAAGAAAATTTATTCCACTTCAAATTAGCAATTTTCACTTTCTCCAATATCTTGATCTTAGCCAAAATTTAATAATGGGAGAGATACCTCAACAACTTGGAGATTTGAAAATATTAGAAATTTTGAATCTTTCTCACAATGCACTCTTTGGCTCTATTCCATCTAGTTTTGTTCAAATGTTAAGTTTAAGATCCATTGATTTGTCCTACAATCAACTGAGGGGTCCTATTCCGAATACTAAAGCATTTCGTGAGGCATCAATAGAAGCATTTAGAAATAACAAGGGATTGTGTGGCAATGCCACTGGTTTGAAGGCTTGCCCCTCTACAATTAGCCGTAATCCCCATGCCAAAAGGGGGAATAAATTTATTAAATTGATTTTAGCCCTTTTGGGGCTTGTCTTCCTCATATTTATCATTTTTGGAATTATGTTGTATGTTTGCTCAAGAAAGACAAAGACAAAGACAAGAAACAATCTAGAAGTAGAACATCAAAATATGTTTGCAGTATGGAGCTATGATGGGAAAATAGTTTATGAAAATATTATTGAGGCAACAAAGGATTTTGATGACAAACATTGTATCGGTGTTGGGGGGCATGGAATTGTTTACAAAGCTGTGTTGATAACAGGTCAAG
Source organism: Quercus ilex subsp. ballota (assembly GCA_032727855.1). Classification (NCBI taxonomy): domain Eukaryota; kingdom Viridiplantae; phylum Streptophyta; class Magnoliopsida; order Fagales; family Fagaceae; genus Quercus; species Quercus ilex. The sequence continues at coordinate 30,366,321 of CM064910.1, read as the reverse complement.
TTGTTGCTATAAAGAAATTCCATCCACTCTCAGAAGACAGTGTGGTCAATCTTAAAGCTTTCACTAGTGAGATACGTAGTCTAACTGAAATAAGACATCGCAACATTGTCAAACTTTATGGTTATTGCTCTCATCCACGACACTTGCTTTTAGTTTATGATTTCTTGGAAGGTGGGAGCTTGGAAAAGATACTAAACAATGATGAATTAGCACAAGAATTTGATTGGGCTGAGAGGCTAAATGTTGTAAAAGGTGTGGCAAGAGCTTTGTCTTATATGCATCATGACTGCTCTCATCCAATAATTCATCGTGACATATCAAGCAAGAATGTTCTACTAGATTCTAAATATGAAGCTCATCTCTCTGACTTTGGCACAACTAGGATTATGAGCTCTAACACTTCTTATTGGACTTCTTTTGCTGGCACCTTTGGATACATTGCTCCAGGTATGTTATTTAAGTAATTCTAGTGATATTAACATTTTCCGAATTCTTTACATGGTAAGTTTTGAATGAAGTAACATCACTTCTACATGAGCCTACATTTTATTTTTTGGTAGATAAATTGATAGTTGGAAGTTCCATTTGAGCTACAAGACCCTTGACTTTTACATGGACCTATTGACACTACTTTAATTAACACCACTAACAATATTTTGTCTCCACAGTTATGAAAAATATTGTGTGTATATTTTATTTGATGTTTTTTCAATTGGCATTGTTTCTTTCAAAGAGGCTTCAATAAATTTTGTCTCTAACCACATAATGTGGTATATGGTTGTCAGAGTTTGAGCTAATATGTTCGATTAATAATTAGAGTATTCTAGTTATTTAGTGATGAAAATTATCTTTTCACTTGTATCTTGATTGGCATTAAAATAAACGACACACAATTTGAGGAATTTAGGGGCAACAATCCATGATAATTTATACTGTCGCCTCCTTTTTTATTTATTATTTTTTTTATTTGTGATGATAATCACAATTACAATTAAAAAAGAAAAAAGGTTACGTTTAATTTCAATTGTTAAGATTTGAACTTTTTGATGAATTAGTTTTTTTTTCCTTTTTTTTTAGAATCCTTTTTGACGAAGTTAATTGTGCATGAATAGCTCCAACTAACTCATAGTTAAGGAAATTTACTAAGTGAGCCTCGTTTTCTAATTATTCAATTCTTTCAAATTGGATAATTATTTCTTATACGGTGCAGGTTCAATGCAAAAAGATGACACATACATAGTTAGCCCCACCACTGCTCTCTCTGAAAAAAGCATTACCTATTTTGTGTACAACCTTCAAAATTATCAGCATGTAATTCCCGTAGTTGCCCCCTCCAACTAATTCCAAAATCCTAATACTTGCAAGAGTTTTTTACAATCTACTAAACTTGTAGAGTTGCTCCTATACATGAAAATATATGTTAGCATATATTACAGATTTCTATATAGTTCAGAACTAGTACATGGACCCTAACAAAAAGATTGTGAGGTAAGTTGAATCACTGGTTGAAAGTAGAGTCTGACTTTGATATTTTAATTTCAGAATGTGCATACACAATGGAAGTGAGTGAAAAGTGCGACATTTATAGTTTTGGTGTAGTCACATTGGAAGTACTTATGGGAAGGCATCCGGGTGATTTGATCTCATCATTGCTATCATCATCATTTGCATCATCGTCCCATGATGTGCTACTAGAAGATGTATTGGATGAACGCCTTGCACATCCTACAAATCAAGAGTTGGAGAAGGTGGTTTTAGTGGCAAAGATAGCGTTAACATGCTTGCACACTAGTCCACAATCTCGTCCGACTATGCAACAAGTTTATCAGAAGCTATCAAATTGGAAATCCCCTTTCACAAAGCCATTGTGCATGATCACGTTAAGAGATCTCATTGATCTTGGCAATCTGAATTAAGCTTCGTAAGTGTTTACATATTCTCATGTATGTTATCTTGTTCGTGAACATTTTATCCTCTAGTATAGATTTAAATACTTATAAAGCCAAAACTTCAAACACCATAATTTTATAAGATTGTTCATCTTCTCTACAGTTGTCGGCTTTGATCGTGAATCACTACTCTCCTGTGAGGATGTGACACTCAGCCACCCATATCATCAGCAGCTTCATTATTCATCTACTACTGCAAGAACGCCATCTTCAACCTGTTAAAGTCTCCATCTCACTGTCAGACCCTCCATGCCTCTTGCCTATCCAATCATGACGAAGCTCTAACACCCTAAAGGAAGTGGAGTTCTTACTTTCTTTCTTCTACTTCTTCACTTTTGCGATCCGAAAGTTCTCAAAGTGTGGGAAACCAGGTTGGTCAAAGTAAATCAGAACATTGTCTTCAAACTTATCCTGATATGTTCATGGTTTCCTTCTATTTTATTTATAGTTCTTATTGATTATGTTTATTTGAGACTATTTCTATGTGAGATGTCAACATATTAGAAGGTGAGAAGGGGAAAAGATGGAGGATTACTTTTTGCTTATCATGATGTTCTCCAAAACCTGCCTTCTGTTTCAAAAAAACATAATTATGATTTTAGTAATTTCTCTTTTTACTGTTCTGAAGTCCTTCCTTGTTGGCACTACACATTTGTATAAGGTTATTAGGTTCTAGAGAATTAGTTCTTCTCAAGAGACCCCATCTGCCATGCCGCAGGTATCTTCACACTTGCTTTGAGTGGAAGCAAGCATTTTCTGTTTCAGTTGGTAATGTATGAATATGCAGGGAATCCATTGGAAAGAAATGAAAGAAACTCAAAAGATAAGACGAAGGAAACAGGAGAAACTAAACTATAAAGGGAAGCCTTAACTTAAATAGGAGGCATGGGATGTGCTGAGCTCAAATTACCAGCTTGCATTGATTAAGATCCTTATACAACCCAGTTAGTTTTCGCTACCAAGATATTTTTTTTCCCTTTTTATTAAGCTCAAAAATCGTAACATGTTGTACAACAGATGTTTGGGGTGCAGCCCGTGCAGGTGAAATAAGCCCAAGAAGATTGGAATAACAAAACATAGTAACATGCAATTTGTATCCAACATCATGAATAAACACTTGCTATACAAAAATAAAAATTGTATGAAGCACAAGGCTTGACTTGGACAAGTTCTAAGGACACAAACTTAAATGCCCCAACTTTTTTGATGAAAAGGGAGTGCAATATTTTCAAAAAAAAAAAAAAAATTGTCCGAAATGTTCTCTTTTTCATGTATGTCTTAGAACTAAAATAATCTAATTAGGTGAGTAGAACTCTCAATTAAATGCCAGCAACTGGTAATATTTTGTTAATTTACAAAAGGATTTGAAGAAAAAAGATTGTCCCATCTTCAAATGTAAATCTTCTACTTCTGTTGATACTAGCCATGATTGTAGCTAGAAATTCGTAATAGGTTTGGTTATTGTATTCAAGTTTTTGGCCTTGTGGAGCTATTCTTCTATAGTATTTTTTGTTCTATTAGTTTTGTACATATCGTTTCTTGCTTACTACCTAAAGAAGCATTCATGGTAAATTGTTAATTTGCCTTCCTTTTTTTTTTTTTTTTTGCTGTGATGGTCATAGCTATTTGAAATAGTTGATATCCTGGGAATAGGTGGATACTGAAGAAACCATAAGTTCAGAAGGATTTTTATTTGGAGTTTTCTTGGGATTATATCCATTTTGTTCATTTGGTTGGAACTCTAATTGGATTTGACACCATTTTTTGGATGCATTTGGCACCTATCATCATATTTGGAAGTAGCATGATTTGCACTTAGGTCTTTGGTTGGGCTTAGTTTTGATTTGGCTCCTTAAGAATTTTGTGACTTGAGAGAAGTCTCTGAAAGGTGGAGTCGAATTTGATTAAATTTCGTGATGTACAAAAAATCTTTTCATTGTGGATAATTTTGTAAAGCTAAATTATTGTATTTTGCCTTATAATATTTTAAATTGATTTGGGTTTGCAATTTGAGATAAGTTCATAGGGACTTTGATGGAGGCGAAGGGGAATATTTTTTTTTTAAAGAGGTTTGATTAAATTCAAGCTAAAGTGCAAGCCTACATTTTTAGCTTGTAACGATGATTCAGTTTTTGGCTTGGATGAACATTGATTGGTTGGTACAGTGGTAGAGGTTGCCAGATTCTACTGGAACTCGCCAAATTTGGGCAAAAAGTTGCCAAAATTGGATGGGGTTTGGTTGGATTTGGTCAAGATCTCAATAGATCTGGTCAAGATCTCATCGGATCTGGCTGGATCTTGCTAGATCGTGTTGTAATCTTGCCAAAGTTTATGTATATGATCAATTAGGTCAGGTCACCGGCGTTAGTTCTTGGAGGTGAAGACCCATAATCGACCAATGGGAGCTTCGAATCGAGTGGTCTACGAGTCGGAATTGGTTGGTTCCGCAATCTCCAGTTGGGTCCCAACACCCCTAAGTTCCACAAGTTCACAATCTAGTAATTCAACCTTACCATATTTTGGAAATTTGTATCTTTTTTTTTTCTTTATCTTTTTTATTATTATTATTTTTTACAGAAAGGGTCTATGTATCTATTAATGCATTTAACTATTGATGAGTCAGAAATTTATGATCGTCATTAGCCTGAGATCGTTATTGACCAAGAGAAGATGTTATGCATTTATTACGCTCATTGATGACAAAGTGTAACGGATAGAGCAATGGTCACAGAATGAGCTGTGAATTTCAGACAAAGATTTTGTAACGCATTAGTCGTTGAACATAAATACAGCAATTCATTGCCCATTGATTAGGCATGCAACTATAAAAGAGAAGGTAACAGAAGTTAAAGGTACACACAAATACGTTACGAAAATCACTCTCCAGTCTATTTCTCTCTAAAATCTTTCTCCCTTACTGACTTAAGCATCGGAGGCAGTTTGGCTAATGCCACACCGGCATGTTACTCTTCCACCTAGTTCATTTTGCAGGTTTTCCTCCAACAGAGACGACCCCAATCACAGGTTCATCCATCCGCTATGACAAAGAGCTTAACTGCTGATTTTTTGCATCGTCAATTATTATTTTAATATTTAATAAAACAGTTAAAATTTGTAGTACTGAAAGAAAGAAAAAAGATTGTTTAAAAAAAAAAAAATCATAGATTCAGCACATGGATGAACATCATAATTTTGACAGTACTAAAAATCTTTTCATGTGAATCTAATGAAATTTTGAAATAAAAAAAAATTATAAAAAGAATAGATATTATTATGTGTAAAAAAAATATATATATAATAGATAAACATAATATTATGAATTCTATTATTTTTTTTAATAGATCTTATTGCATTAAAATATTGCTTAGCATGATCATATGAAAGGTTTTTTTATCAATCCGACTGGTCTCACCTATTCGCTTGTACAAATGTGCATGTTTGTGTTTACCTCTAAATTACACCGAGATTACTTTTTTGCCCTAACAATAACAACTAGTAACAACTTGCCACTTAAGATTTGTTATAAAAATATTGTGAAAATATTATGGACATATCATTTCTCTAATCACTAATATGTTTGGAAACTATGAAAATATACAGGTAGCATTAATTATTAAAAAAACACGTGTAGCTAGCATTAACTATTCATATAGGCGTGGTTCTGTTCTTTCTTTTAGATTTTTTTTTTTTTTTTTTTTTTTTTTTTTTTTTAAGAGAAGTCTAGTTGGTGTATCTAATACATGATTAACAATTTAACATTAATATTTTGTTAATGTTTTTATAATATGGAATGTTTAAGAAACACTTATTTTGTATGTTGTATTTTGTTAAATATAAAATAGACGTTAGTTTTTTATTTTCATAATTTTTTTTTAAAATTTTTTTTAAGCTTCGCTCCTCCCCTCCACCACCCAGTGGCGAAGCCAAAATTTAAGTTTGGGGGGGGGGGGGGGGGTGGGAATTTATAAGCAATGCATACAGGCACAAACACAAAAAATAACATTAGTATATTTGCTATACTGTATTTTTCTATTAGGAATTCATTTACACATGAATAATTTTTTAATTAAAAATTCCATTTACAATTCTCATATAAGATTTTAGTAGCTGGAAAACTCAAGTACAACTCATATGAATATGATATTGTAATATTTTAAAAACGAAATTGTGAACTTACATACACTTGAAAATTCAAAGTTTAACATGAAAACAATATTGAGCTTTAGAATTTATTATATAATTGTGGGGCCTATTATCTAAAAAGATATAGGGATCATCAGAAATGGGCCTGGGGCCTAACGGCCCAGTCCGAGGACACTCACGTGTCCGAGAATAGGTTAAAAGAATTATTGAGGGATTAGTATACGTAAAAGAGATGAAAGTCACGTATAGTGGCACAGGACACGTCCGAGGATGAAGTCCACCTCGGATACTACAGTCCGAGGTGAACATAACTATCATTTTGTCCAGGGTAATCCGCAAAGTTGTGTTAGAACTGGAAAGTGAATATAGACTTAAGGAGGAGTCAGTAAAGATAACAAATATTTTCCAATGCTACTATCTCCGCATTAAATGCGTTCCAACTAACTCTCTAGCCGCATTAATGTGGAGGTGATACCTGAACAGTAACCAAGCAGCTTTATGGCCATTGAGCAAAGGTTCCGGTAGGTGATGGATGGGACAAAAAGGAATTCTCAGGATAGGAACTACACGTGTACGGTGGAGATAGAGTAAGGAGTAAGGAGCTTAGTATATAACATGGAAGTAGATGACATTAGAGGGGATTTTTTTAGGGAAAAGAAAAAGAAAAGAATGATAGAACTCATAAAGAAACTCACTGAAACCTAGCCAAGGAGAGTCTCGATCACACGAACAGATCGAAGTATCTTTTATTTCACTATAACCATATCCTTTCCTTTCAAGTAGACATAGTTCTTGTACCCACACTCTAAAAATTTATTGTTTGGGCTTGTTGGGCTGAAAACTCATTCATATTCGGGGTCCAATCCATTTTGAGTCCCTACAATTGGCGCTGTCTGTGGGAAGAACTTGATCTATTCACAAGGAAAGACAAGGGCAGTGTTCACGATGGAAGGGGAAGCACCGCAGCAACCATTAGTGGGTCCGCAGCAGGTGGAAGCTAATTAGCATCAGGCAGAGTCTAGGGGCTCTCAGCACAGTAATCCGCTGGTAGTCCACGGACATAGGGGGGATCGTGAGGGAAGTGCACGAACAACCCACACAGATAGAAGTCACTCTCGGGGGAAAGGCCATGTTTCCCACGTAAAGAACGAAGGGGACATGCAGCGTGAGATTAACAAGTTAAAGAGGGAATTGCAACATGAGAGACGAAGGCGTAGAGCTCATAACTCTGGGCACTCCTCTGAGGAGTCAGATGACACCAGTTATAGACAGAGGTCGAGAACTCCAACTAGTGAGTCTTTTTCGCATGAAGAAGAGTACCACCATGAGCGAAGGTATAAGAGTCCGCCTCGCCAGGGTCGGGGAAATGTCGCCTTGAACAAAGCATTGAGTCAGGTCTCTAAGTCACCCTTTACTTAACATATTGAGGACGCTAATCTTCCTCGGCGGTTCAATCAGCCCGTGTTCACCATTTATAATGGCCGAACAGACCCCGTAGAACATGTTAGCCACTATAGTCAGAGAATGGCCATTCATGCTAGGGATGAGGCCTTAATGTGCAAGGTTTTCCCATCTAGCCTGGGCCTAGTGGCGATGAGATGGTTCAACGGCTTAAAAGCTAATACTATTGACTCTTTTGAGAAACTCACCTAGGCTTTTGGTGCCCGTTTTATCACATGTAGGAGGGTTGTTCAACCCTTGGGATCATTGCTATCCATGTCTATGCGGGAGGGGGAAACCCTGAAGGCCTACTCGGACAGATGTTAGGAAATGTTCAATGAAGTAGATGGAGCTCAGGACAATGTGGCCATTAATACCTTTAAGGAAGGCCTTCCAGCCGAGCATGGCCTGAGGAAGTCTCTGACTGGTAAGCCTGTTACCAGCGTGCGTCAGCTTATGATCGGATAGACAAGTATAGAAGAGTAGAGGAGGATCAGATACAGGGTAGAGGAAAGTCTAAGGCAGTCCCTCAGGAGATGAGGGATTTCAGGCCGGATCGGTACAATAACAACCAACCTCGGAGGAACTGTGGGGGGCAATCGGGATCTGCCAACTCCCAAGCGGTTAGTGCCGTGTTCCGAGAACCAGTGCAGCGAGTTATGGAGAAGATAAAGGACGAGCCATTCTTTAGATGGCCCAATAGGATGGCAGGGGATCCTGCGAGGCGTAATCGGAACCTTTACTGCCAGTACCACCAGGATCATGGGCACACTACTGAAGATTGTAAAAACTTGTGGGACCACTTGGAGCATTTGGTCTAGGAAGGGAAGTTGACCCAGCTTCTACATCATTCCAGTAGCCGAGGAGGCCAGGCAGGTTCGGCATTTTGGGGGAATGCTTCTTTAGGACCCCCTTTAGGAACGATAAACGTTATATTTGCTGCCCCAGGGAGAACTGGGTCTTGCCCTTCCAGGGTAATGCTTGTGTCTTAGTACTTGGATGAGGGCTCCAATTCAAAGCCAAAGAGAGCCAGACTGAGCACCTCACTGGTGTTAGGCTTTTCAGAGGAAGATAAAAAAGGAACTATACAACCGCATGAGGATGCTTTGGTGGTTACGATTAGGATTGGAGGGTATGACGTGAGAAGGGTGATGGTTGATGAGGGAAGTGCAGCCGAGGTAATGTATCTTGATTTATTTAGGGGGCTGAATTTGAAACTTGAGGATTTGACAACCTATAGTTCCTCGCTGGTGGGCTTCGAGGGCAAATCGGTCGTTCCGGTGGGGATGATTAGATTACCTGTACAGATTGGTTCAGATGTGGTGGAGGTGGATTTTATTGTGGTGGATGCTTTTTCTCCGTATACGGCTATTTTGGGTAGACCCTGGTTGCATGCCTTGGGGGCCGTTTCTTCCACTCTTCATCAGAAGGTAAAGTATCCTTCAGGAGGCACGGTCTCGAAAATTCTGGGAAATTAGGCTATGGCAAGGCAGTGCCTGATAATGGCCATTCAACATCGGCCAGAGACAAGCACTTCAGCTGCAGTCGAGGAGGATTTATAGCAGTCAAAGAATCAAGGAGCCCACTTTAGTACTTCCGCCGAGGAAATGAAGTGTGAGAATTTGGAGAGGGTGAATGTTGGTGATGATCCAGAAAAGTACTTTCAGGTTGGGGCACAGTTACCTTTGTTGGAGAAGGAGCAGTTGGTTGAGGTTCTCAAGAAGAATGTTGATGTGTTTGCATGGAGTGCTTATGAAACCCCAGGGGTGGATCCGGAGTTCATTTGTCATCATTTGAATGTCAATACCTCTATTATTCCAAAGAAACAGCCACCTCGGCGTCCGTCCAGAGTACATGCCGAGGCTATCACAGACGAGGTGAACAAGCTCAAGCAGGCAGGGCTATCAAGGAGGCGTTTTATCCTCAATGGTTGGCCAATACGGTCGTAGTGAAGAAGAAAAATGGCAAATGGCGTGTATGCTTTGATTATACGGATCTTAACAGAGCGTGCCCAAAGGACCCTTTTCCCATGCCCCGCATAGATCAGTTGGTGGACGCGACCGTGGGCCATCCTCGGATGAGCTTCCTGGACGCCTTTCAGGGCTATCATCAGATCCCATTGGCGTTGGACGATCAGGAAAAGACCGCTTTTCTCACTCCCACTGGAAATTATCATTATAAGGTAATCCCTTTGGTTTGAAGAACGCGGGGTCTACTTACCAGAGAATGATGACGAAGATGTTTGAGCCACAATTAGGCAAAAACATTGAGGTCTATATTGATGATATGGTCGTGAAGAGTAAGGTAGTGGCTGAGCATGTGACAGACCTTACCAGTACTTTTGAGATTTTAAGGAGGCATAAATTGCGCCTGAACGCGTCCAAGTGCTCATTTGGGGTAAGTTCAGGGAAGTTCTTGGGCTACATGGTAACTCATCGGGGAATTGAGGTGAATCCTGATCAAATTAGGGCCATAACTAGCTTGCAAGCACCTCGGAATCCCAAGAAGGTCCAGAGGTTGACTGGGATGATTGCCGCATTGAACAGATTCATATCCAGGTCGGCAGATAGGTGCAGGCCTTTTTTCCTGCTGCTCCACAAGTGGAAGGGATTCGAATGGACTGGGGAGTGCGCCCTAGCATTTCAGCAGCTGAAAGAGTATTTGTCTCGGCCACTCATCATGTCTAGCCCTGAGGTGGATGAGGTTCTTTTTTCTTACCTAGCAATCACCACTTATGCGATCAGTTTTGTTCTGATACGAGTAGACAATGGAGTACAGCGGCCAGTCTACTACGTGAGTCAGTCGCTTCATGAGGCTGAAGTACGTTACCTGCCCTTGGAAAAGGCTATTTTGGCAGTAGTGCACGCTACAAGGAAACTTCCCCATTACTTTCAGGCGCATACTGTGGTCGTCTTAACTCAATATCCAATCAAAGCAGTACTTCGGAGTGTAGACTATACTGACAGGGTTGCCAAGTGGGGCACGATCCTAGGGGCTTTTGATGTTAAATATATGCCTCGTACCTCCGTGAAAGGTCAGGTGCTCGCCGATCTGGTGGCCGAATTTGCTAAAGGTTCTGAAGAAATAGAAGCGAGCCCAAGTGGCATGGATGAAAAGTCAATTGGCCTTATCTCCGCGCAACCTGTTTCATCCTAGAAGGTGTATATGGATGGGGCGGCAAATCAGTGGGGGTCAGGAGTAGGAATTGTACTGATATCCCCTGAGAAGGTCATCATCGAGAAGTCTCTAAGGCTGGGATTCTCGGCTACTAATAACGAGGCGGAGTATGAAGCTTTGTTAATGGGGATGATAATGGTCAAGAAGCTTGGTGGAAAGACAGTGGAAGTCTTCTCGGATTTAGGGCTGGTCGTGGGCCAGGTCAGAGGGGAACTGGAAGCTCGAGACATAAGAATGCAGGAATACTTGAGCCAGGTTAGGCGTATGCAAGTTAATTTTGAATTTTTTGAGATAACCCATGTCCTTAGGAGCGAAAATGCCCATGCGGACTCTTTGGCCACCCTTGCCATATCCTCGACTCAAAACCTACCTCGGATGATAATGGTTGAAGATTTGAGCACACCTACCCCAGTAATGGCGGACACGCTTCAGGTCAACCAAATCAGCTCGGCACGTAGCTGGATGGATCCTATAATATTATTCCTTGAGAATGATATACTGCCCGAGGACAAATCAGAGGCAGAGAAGATACGGAGAAAGGCTCCTCGTTTTTGGCTGTCCGAGGATAAGAAGTTATACAAACGCTCTTACTCTGGGCCATATCTACTTTGTGTACGCCCTGAAGTATCAAAGGATCTTTTAAAAGAGCTACATGAAGGAATTTGTGGTAGTCATACTAGAGGAAGGTCTTTGTCTCACCGGGCGATTACACAGGGGTACTGGTTGTCAGGCATGCAAAAGGAAGCCCAGGAGTACGTGAGGAAATGTGACCAATGCCAAAGGTTTGCGCCGAACATTCATCAGCCGGGAGGAGTCCTCAATCCTCTTTCTAGTCCTTGGCCTTTCGTTCAGTGAGGCTTGGACATCGTTGGCCCTTTCCCAAGGGCAGTAGGAAATAAGAAATACCTGCTAGTTGGCACGGACTATTTCATGAAATGGGTTGAAGCTGAGCCTCTAGCTAATATCAGGGATGTAGATGTCAAGAGGTTTATCTTGAGGAATATTATTACTCGATTCAGGGTTCCTCAAGCTCTCATCTCGGACAACGTTCTACAATTTGACAGCAAAGTTTTTAGAAAGTATTGTTCCGACCTGAGGATAAAGAATAGATATTCCACTCCAGCCTATCTATAGGGAAATGGACAGGCTGAGGCTGTCAACAAGGTCATAGTGGGTGGACTTAAGAAAAGGCTGGATGATGCAAAGGGCAGATGGGTGGAGGAACTTCCACATGTCCTCTGGGCGTATAGAACAACGCCCCGACGATCAACAGGGGATACCCCATTTTCAATGACGTACGGAGCTGAGGCCGTTATCCCTGTTGAAACGGGCTTTCCAACGCTGAGAACCAGTACTTTCACCTAGAATGGGAATGATAAGCTGTTAAAGAAAAGTCTAGATTTGATAGACGAGCGACGAGAGAATGCGATAGTTCAATTGGCATACTACCAGCACAAGCTGAAGCAGGGTTATGATGCGAATGTCAAATTAAGGCCGTTAGCTCCAGGAGATTTGGTGTTGAGGAAGGTCTTGGGAAATACCAAAAACCCAGCCTGGGGAAAGTTGGGGCCTAATTAGGAGGGGCCATATCGTATTACATCTGTAGCAGGGATAGGGGTTTATTACTTAGAAGATTTAGATGAAAAAACTGTACCCCATCCCTGGAATGTAAGCAATCTAAAGAGGTATTATTATTAACAAGTTATGTTTCACTTTCCTTTATGGTTTATCTTACTTCTGCAATATGTGCTTCTGAAATCAATGGAAGTATTAAACAAAAACTAAGTCATATCAGGTCCTCGGACCACAACTTAGTGGAAATTAATACACTATCAATTGAAGTATTAAACAGAAACTAAGTCATGTCAGGTCCTCGGACCACAACTTAGTGGAAATTAATACCCTGTGGCTTCAGTTGAAGTATTACACATAGGCTGAGGGACAACGAATTGTTTAGACAACAAACTTAACTGAAATCAAGGCCTTTTAAAGGGGATCCGTGCAATTAGAAATATGTATCAAAGTGAATGCCATGAGCATCACTTAAAGCATTTCAAGGTGTTCAATACCTTTCTGGGTGAAATGTAAGAATGCTATCTTAGATATGGATACCTCTTAATGAATTTACAGCGAGCCTTAGCAAGGCTGTGGAGTTCACTGCTATAATCTGTTTTGGTTCCCAATGAGTGTATATAAAGTTAAGTTTTTCCCTTATGATATCAGCTTTCATTCTTTTATAATCCGAGATCATGTAAGAGAAAAAAAAAATAATAAAGAACATCCACGCAAGAAATTATACAAGTGACAGACGAAACCCCAATATCTCTTATAAATTTTAAAAAGGAAGTACATATTGCAACTAAAAATGTCCTAAAAAAAAAAGGCTTAAAAAAAAAAATGAAATGAGAGGGAAACTAAAGGGAATCTGATTACAATTAACTATTTGTTTAATTTTATTTGGAGCTGATGTTGAGGGGCTTTGCCAGTTGCCTCAGGAGGAACCTCTTTCTCCTGCACCTTAGGAGTTTCTCCAATAGGTAAGGTGGTTGAGGCCAAGGCTTGTTCGAAACTTTGAGAAGCTACTCCATTCTTGGGCCCTTCTGCTCCTTTATCCGAGGACATGTCCTTCGCCATTCCAAGCACCTCAGGTTGCTCCTGCTAATCAATTGATGGAGGAGCCTGAGTTTGAGCTTCCTTGGTTGATTCAGCAGCTGTAGAGGGTGCCTCTCCTTGTTGAGTAGAAGGACTGGGGTTTCGAATAGCTGGGGGGAGATAAACATTCTCAGGCCTTCTCAGCTCTGATGAAGGTTCAACCCCAACTCGGTTGAGAGCTTCTTGCCAGGTCAGGACGCAGTACTCTCGGCACACAACGGGCACCTCAGCCCAGAAATTATTCTCTGTTTCAGCAACGCCCATGTCATAACCATGTTGCTCGGCTGTGTCTCTTTCTTTTTCAACCTCGGCTTTTGCTTTTTCAGCCTCAGCCTTAGCCTTTTCAGCTTGATCTCTGAGTCTCTGGGCTTCCTCCAGTTGTTTCTACAGAGTTAATATTTGCTCCTGGAAGTTGCCAGCTGGGCATTAGCATCGCGCAAGAGCTTCCTTTGGTCCTTGGCTTGCCTTTGGACTCCATCCAAAGCTGAGTCAGCGCTTTTCCGAGCGTTTACCTCGTCGGATAACTTTTTCTTCAGCTGCGTAACGTTTTGTTCAGCAGCATTGAGTGTTTGCACAGCTGCTATCTTTTTCTTCCTCTCAACATCTATCTGTTGGTAGCAGGAATTGGTTATCTCCTCCAGCCTGAAAGTGGCTTGAATGGCCTGGAAGAAAAGAGGTTAGAAAGACACTATGGGGAATTGTGTGCATGATATCTATGATAAGAAACAATAATAATATAACAATAAGGGCGTTATACCATGCCCAAGTATCTCTTGGCATTCTGGAAGACCTCATTGCTCTTAATAGTCCTCAGCTCGGCCATATCCTTGGGAAGAAGAAGTGTTTCCTCTAAAGCAGAGGCGACGCGGCACCCAAGTCCATCATTAAAGTCCCTGATTGAGGCATCCTCCCTCAAGGGCTCCCCACCGAGCATGGGAGCAGGAAGCCAGGCCTCGAGTTTCGAGGACTGAGTGGTCGTCTTGTCGGACACTCGTTGAGACCTGTGGCTAACTTTTTGCTGCTTTGCAGCTCTTTGATCCTTATTTTCACGGGTCATACGAGACCTCCCAGCATCCACCACTTCTTTGTCCTTTGGTTCTCTCCTCCTCTTCGGATCGCTGGGTTTGGTCACAGGTGGCTGAGGTGGCCGAGGATGAAGAGGAGGAGGAGGTGGGAGGTTGGTTTGAGCTGGCTTCGCCATCACCACCCTGCCAGGCTGGCCTTTGATTACATCCTTCAAGCTCCTCTGACTTTTCCTTTGGATGCCCATTTCTTCAGAGGTCACCTCGGGAGATTGAGGCTAGTTGAAAACGTCAAACTCGTCTGCAGAATCTGACAGTTCTACAACTCCTCTTGGAGTTTCTTCTTCTTCTTCTTCTTCTGCTTCTTCTTCCTCTTCTTCTTCGTTTTCTTCCTTCACTTCCTGAGGAACGAAGTGTGACGATGAAGCTCCTGTAGAGAGAGTGGCCTTAGGCAACGGCTCAGTGAAGGGAACACACTCAAGAATTGGAACGCCTTCAGGAACAATGAATCCCTCAAAGGCTACACTGATACGGTGGAGCCGAGGATCTCTTGCCTTTATTACGCATTTGGGAGCTTGAAAGGCTGTGGAGATTGGTTTGTACTTGAGGATTATATGTGCTGCTCTCAATTGGCCATCAGATGGATTCACATACACCTCGGGTCACAGGATTCTGTCTAAGCTCTCCCTGTTAATCAATCTAATATGAGGCTTAGTAGCGCGCTTGTCTGCAAAGTCATTAAAACATGGAAGGAAAACTTTATTAGAGATAAAAGTAACTTGAATTAAAAGTATAATTTAATTTATAAGGGCGTATGTCCTAGGAACCCCACCTGGTTGTCCCTCCTCAGTCGGACAGTGTAAACCATCATGCCATTCCCCGGAGAAAATAATGAAATCATCTTTCAAACCCTTGTTTGATGTAGGGAGGCACTGGATTAATCTTATTTCAGGGAACCTGGACTTAAGGTAATATCCCTGGCCCTTCAAATGATTGAGGTTATACACCCAGTTCACATCGTGATGGGTTAGACCTAGATTAAACTTGGCGTTTAGAACCTCTATACTCCCAAGCACCCTGAACATATTCGAGGCGCACTGTGTGGGAGATAATCTAAAGAACCTGAGGTAACTTCTAGTTAAACTACCCATCGGGATAGTCATCCCTCTCTTTATAAAAGCGATCATAGGGATGACCACTTCCCCTGTTTTTCTATCGTGTAATCACGTTTTTGTGCAGGCATATCTCATACCCACTGTTGAGGGAATCCTATACTTGGCTATAAATGCTTCTATTTGTTCCTCGGAATCAAAAATATACTTGAATCTACCCATTACCTAACAGTTGTAGAGAAAAACTGACGAAGAGGATGGAAAACTAAGGAGGGTTAAGGGAACTTACGGGTTTGGAAAATGAGCTCCTCGGACAGGCTCCTAGTATTTATGAGAGCGTGGAGTGGTGAGAGAGAGACAGGTTTAATGAATACGCGCTGAGACGGTGTGATTTGTGTAACTGAAGAGAGTTTTGATTTGAAAGGCCCTTTATAAGGGCACAGAAATTGGGAGTGGGAAAAATCCCGCCCATAAATGCGGAGGATCCTCCACCGTTAGATTTGCATCATGTCGTTGCACGTGGGGGACAGGGAAGCCGTCATCATTTAATAATGGCGTGTTCCCGACGCCGAAACGTCAGGAGCGTGCCTTGGGCAGATAGAAAGACATTCTGAAGGTAAGGAAAGTCTACGAAATAGGTGGGAGCAAGATGTCAAAATCTCCCTTTTTCCGAGATGGCAAAAAGCGAGATTTTGAGGGGCTATTGTAGGCCCTGTTAACTAAAAAGATACAGAAGTCATTAGAAATGGGCTTGGGGTCCAACGGCCCAATCCGAGGACACTCACGTGTCCGAGGATAGGTTAAAAGAATTATTGAGGGATTAGTATACGGAAAAGGGATGAAAGTCATGTATAGTGGCACAGGACACGTCCGAGGATGAAGTACACCTCGGATACTACAGTCCGAAGTGGATGTAACTATCATTTTGTCCAGGGTAATCCGCAAAGTTGTGTTAGAACTGGAAAGTGAATATAGACCTAAGGAGGAGTCGGTAAAGATAACAAATATCTTCCAAGGCTACTACCTCCGCATTAAATGCGTTCCAACTAACCCTCTGGCCGCATTAATGTGGAGGTGATACCTGAACAGTAACCAAGCAGCTTTATGGCCATTGAGCAAATGTTCCGGTAAGTGCTGGATGGGACAGAAAGGAATTCCCAAGATAGGAACTACACGTGTACGGTGGAAATGGAGTAAGGAGTAAGGAACGCAGTATATAACATGGAAGCAGATGACATTAGAGGGGATTTTTTTGGGGAAAAGAAAAAGAAAAGAACAATAGAACTCATAAAGAAGCTCACTAAAACCTAGCCGAGAAGAGTCTTGATCATACAAACAGCTCGAAGTGTCTTTTATTTCACTATAACCATATCCTTTCCTTTCAAGTAGACATAGTTCTTGTACCCACACTCTAAAAATTTATTGTTTGAGTTTGTTGGGTTGAAAACCCATTCATATTCGGAGTCCAATCCATTTTGAGTCCTTACAATAATTATCTTTACATTTTATTGCTTACACAAATTTTATTAGCGAAGAATAAATTACTACATTAGAAATTTGTGATTCTTTTATCATTTTTATCAGGGAATAATATTATTATTTTCAATCTTTTCGATTAAAACTTGTGTTTCTTAATAGTTTTTTTTTTTTTTTTTAAATCTTTGTTTTTATATATAAATATATATATATATATATATATATTTGAGCTTTAAAGCACATTGATAGATTATTAATGATTTTATTTTTCTTCCATATTTAGTGACGTTTCCATAAAATCAAAAACAATAGTCCAATGATTATTTTATAAATGAAAAAGAAATATGTAAAGCAAATCCATGCATGAAATAGAACAAGAAAATAAATAGATACAAAAATTAAGATGGGCCAGCCATATGGAGGGGAGGAAAAAAATTGATAAAGGGACAAAATTCTTGAAACTCACACAACAGTAATTATGCTTGAGCTCTATTTTCTGTTATTTAGTGTAGGGTGTAGGCATATGATTGGAGGTAGCAAACTCATGACATATTAGTAAATCTCTTAAAAAAATTTGGGCGGGCTAGGGGGGTAACTGCCCCTCCCCCCTTGACCCCCCAGCTTTGCCCTTGCCCCTACCCCAATTTTGAATCCTAGTTCCGTCCATGGGCGGACCTAGGATTTCAAACTAGGAGGACCAAAGCGTAAGAAAAAAAAATCCAATTAGGTATTCATATAGTACTAACAAAATAATAAATACATAAAATCATTATTTCTTAATACATTAAGATATAATCATCTACCAACAAAGCTAAAATAATACAAAATAATATTGTTTCTTAAGAGCATCAGCTATTGCAAAAAAAAATATATATATATATATATATATATTTTTTTTTTTCAAAACCAAAATTTACTTTTGCTACTTTAATATAGCATTTGAAATGTCTCATAAAGTAGTGTTTTTGGTATTTGGTATTCTAAATACTAAATATTTATTATTTAGAACACTTGATGCTAGTACTCTAATATTGGGTTAACTAGGATTTTTTATTTTTTATTTTAAAGTTTTGTTTTTGTTAAGTTTTTGTTTTTGATAGTTGCTAGTTAGACAAGGCTAATTAAAAGGGAAGAGATCTAAATTTTTGGAAAAGGGAAGTGCAGCTCTAGAAATAAAAAAAATATAACCAATAAATTTTTTTTCTCTTAATAGAAACACGGTAGAACCTTAATAGAGGAAATTAAGACTGAAGGATTGTATTGTTTTTAGGGCTGTAAACGAGCCGAGCTTTATCGAGTAGTGAATGTTCAAGCTTAGCTCGACAGCAAAAGTAGAATGTTCAAGCTTGGCTTGAGCTTGATACAAGCCTACAAATAATGTTCAAGCTTGAGCTTGTTATAAAGTATAAAAACTTGAGCTCGGCTTGGCTTGGCTTGATTCATTGGTCAAGCCAAGCTCGAGCTCAATATCAAGCCCAAACTCAAGCTCAATATCATGTTTTTGAGCTTGAGATCCAATACAAATATATTATCAAGCCTATATCAAGTTTATTATCTAGCCTATTTGGTTTGGATGAGTGACCTCAACTTATAATTAATTAAAGTCTTAGAAGGATATGAGTTTACTTGTCAAGCTCATATCAATTTTATTACCAAACTCATAAATAAGCTTAGGCTCAACTTGTTTTGTTACTTTTGTATCGAGCCTTGGTGTTCACAAGCTTGTTCATGAACAATATTTTTTACTTGGGCTCAGTTTGTTTATTAAACAAGCCTAAAACTAAAACTTAAACTTGGCTTGTTTATAAACAAACAAACATGAACTAGCTTTTTATCGAGCCAAGCCCAAGCTGTTTATGAACGGCTTGATTCATTTACAGCCCTAATTGTTTTAACATTGCTTCAATTGATTCTCCAAAAAAAAAAAAAAGAAGCATTGCTTCAATTACTAATAAAAAAAATATAATTGTCATAAAAAAATAAAAATAATATGGTAATCGTTGATCATTTATTCCTTTTGTTCATTAATCATTTTAACAAGTTTAGTAAAAAAAAAAAAAAAACACATGCGATTAAATATTTAGTGCATTTCAGTTATAACTCAATAAGAATTTCAACATATAGTAATCCAAATTTCTCTCTAAAAAAATATGAAAAAGAATAAGAATAAGAAATTTTGAGTACCGTATGTTGAAATTCTATTCTATTTTTTATTTTTATTTTTTAAATTCCAAACATTTGTCCTTAATTTAAATTTTTGGAAAAATAAAATTTTAAACTAAATAATACTAACTTAATGAGAATATAAAAAGGGGTAGCTTTGTGAAAAACAGGGGGAGAAGTAGGAAAAAAATGGAGGCAGCAGAGGCAGAGTACTTCTCCAAGGACTTCGAATGGGATGAACTCAGAGCAGAGGTCGAAAACGACCCATCGTTTCGCTACCACTTGCTCCCTTTCGAATCTTCAACAATTCCCTCTTCACAAACAACAACAAGAGCAACAACAGCAGAAGAAAAAGAAGAAGATTCAACGGCATGGAAGAGATTTCATATCCGTCACTCCTCCGGCAAATTCTTCAAGGTTCTCAAGCTTTCATCAAATCCCCCTTCGAATTTTCTTTTGTGGGTTTTCTTTCATTTTTCTTTATGGTCTTTATTGGGTGTTTGGTTGCCGAGAAAGCTCAGGAAATGTCAGTAAACCAAAAGGAAATTGGTGGGTCTTATTTTATTTTATTTTGTATTTGATTGCATTTATAGCAAATTTGTGCTTATACTAAATTTTAGTAAAGCATCACATTTTTTTAGAGATTACTAAATCAAAATTCAATCTTGCATAGCTTTGATTGTTTGCTTATTTGGTTAGATTAGATTCATAGTTTGCATAATATGTGGTTAACATAAGTGATAGTTGCCAAGCCATATACTTAAGAATCACCCACAAATGCTAAATAGCATCAATTCCAATTAAAAAGGGAAGGAGACCCCTACAAAGGGGAGAATTGTTGTTGTTTTTTTGTTATCCTTACCACGTTTATGTCATGAAATAAAATGTAGAAAAAGTAAGTGGGGAAGCTTACTATGTCCTTGTTCCTATTGAAGACTTAGTTTCATCCAAAGTTGAGAAAGTAAGGCCATGTATAAAGAAATTTAGTCGTACATAAATTTCTTATTTTGTTGCACATGGTACTGGTAGATATTAAAAGGATTGTCTTTCATCTGGAGAGGCCATTGTAGGAAGGCTTTTTTTTTTAATTATCCCCCAGTAAGTAATAGCAATTGTATTAAAGAAAAGACTCTCAAGATACAATAGAGGATAATTGGAGTACACTGGTTGTATACCAAAAGAGTCGCCACTGTTATCAATAGTACAAACTAGTATCTATGAAGTCATACATATTGGAGATCCAAAGATATCCAATAAAATAAGGGTCCATATGATTGAGATTCCATCTTCTCTAAACATGATTCCTACCCGTCAAAGGTCCTCCGTTTCTCTCTCTCCACACATGCCACACCAAGCATGCTGGAATTATATTCTATGCCCTACATCGCAAATATGTAGGCCTTCTTTGCCAACGCTGAAGCAACCCTGTTACCATTTTTGGCATTATCCATTTTACTCTAAACATGGCAACAAGATCCCACAATTCTTTGCCTGTTGGACAATGCAAGAGCATGCGATCAACACACTCATCACTTCTCTTACACATATAATGCCAATTCACTATTAGTCATCAATCGTTTATTAAGATTTTATTGTAAGGATGTTCCTCCATGTCCACAAAGAGAACCCTATCTTTGTCGGGAGCTTCACTTTCCAAATTGTTTTCCATGGATGGATCATTAAATAAAAGCAATTTAAAAATTTTCATTTTAATTTAACCATAGATAATTATAATGTGTTTTATTTATCATAGATAATGTAATACACAACTTTGGGTATTAATTTAACATGGATAATGGAGCTGTCTCTCTCGTCACTTTCTTATTTTCAATTTTAAGTTTTTGCCTTGCCTTATTGCTCATGCTGTACAGTTTGAGTTTATAAATTTAAGACTTTTGTTTAATTATCTTTTTTTATTGTTTTCTTTATTTGTATGCAGGAGAGACGGTATTTACTAAAGGAGTTCCCAGAACTAGTTTCATGTGGAGAATCTTCTAAGGTTTTGGAGGTGGGATGTGGCAATGGCAGTACTGCTCTTCCAATTTTACGGTAACCTCAAGATGGCCTCAAATTGAATTTAATTTATGCTACTGATTTTTAAATCCTTGACATTTAATGTAGAATAGTCTAATCCATTTAGAAAATTTCCCGAAATAGATTTCAATATATTAGCTTCTGCTTTTTAAACAATACATTGAATGAACCAGGATTCTCTAACTTGAAACCTTGACTGAAATTCAGGTTTAGAATAAGTTTGAAAATTTGAATGTAGAGATAAACTTGTGGTAGAAGTTGGACCTCTAGGAAGCAAAAAGAGGAAAATGATCTAAAGATGCTTGTTCCTGTTGTGATGGTTACTTATTTATAGTTATTAGAAAATTGTGTTACCTTACTTTAATGTCCTACTTGTAATGTAATTAATTTATTACATAATGGTGGGGATAGCAGACTAGAGTAACAAAGTAGATAAGCCAGAAATAATAGTTAGATATACTGAGATGATTGGCTCAGTTAGATTTAATATTTAATGAAATTAGTTATTTGCCACTAGCCTGCCCTGGTCACCTAGGTTTGTTGACAAAGGTGGGGTTGTGACGTAGGACAAAATGAGGAATTTATCAATGCCTTCTCTTCACACCCATACCACCTCCAAAATGCCTTCTCTTCATACCCGTAACTCCTAAACTCACTAGAAGAGTGGTACTTTAACTCTATAACCAGCCTCCACAATGCCTTCTCTTCACACCCATACTGCCATAGCCTCTGTCCTAACAAAGCCTGATTAAAGAATACTACCTTCTCGATTCCCAAACCCCCAATGTGAATAGGAGTGTAGCATGTATTCCAATTTACTAAATGAAGTTTGAAGTCGTCACCCCTACCACCCCAAAGAAATCTCTTTGCAAAAAGAACATGAAGCAGCCAAAGGAAAACACTAAAGAATAAAAAAAAAGAAAAATATGTACAAGAAATAAGGGAATCTATAAACATTGGGATGGAATACTAGATGTATGTCCCTAAGCTCAAGACTAATCAAATTAAGTCCTTTTGAAAGACACAAGGAGCTGCTCCCCGAACACTCCATATCCTTGAACGTGTGCCTATTCCACTCCCTCCAAATACACCACATCAAACCCAATGGTGTCAAGTTCCATATGTTAAATGAGTGTTTCCCCAACCAATTCATCCATCCTATCAAAAGATCAATCACTCTCTCAGGAAGCAGGCAACACCAAAGATTTAAATACAATGCTCCACAACTGATGGGCCCCCCCGCAATGGATCAGAAGATGGTCCACTATTTCCTCATTACACTGGCACATGCAGCACCAATCCACAATGGAATAACCCCTTTTCCTCAAATTATTTGCAGTGGGAATCTTCTCCCATGCTGCTGTCCAAGCAAAGAAGGAAAGTAGGAAATTCTCTAGGGAGCCTTAACCTCCCAAATAGCTTTCCAAGGAAAGAAAACAGAAGAAGGCTGCACACTATAAAAAGACGGAATCTCAAAATCCCTGCTCTTCCTAAACTTCCACCTCATACGGTCCTCACCCTGACTAGGTGGAATATTAGATTCCAAAATATGAGTAAAAGCTGCCACCAATTCCATTTCTCATTCATTAAAATCACAATAGAACCACACATCCCAATTCCTCCTCTCCTCTCCTCTCCTCCCCCTTTTGATAGATAATGAGATAAATTCTTTTCCACCCTGATAGTCTCCTAAACGGTCTCTTAATAATGGGGATCCCAAATTGGTTTCGCCTTAAAGGGCACTCCTAACAAGCCCAGATACTTCATTGGAAGAGATGTAATTTGACACCCAAGATTATCCACCAAAATACTTCATAGAACTCCTACTTTGACTAGTAAGCCAAATCCTAATTTAGTTGGACCAAAGCTCACATGCGTAAACCCATAAACGAAATAAAACATACCTATAAATAAAATAAAATTAAGGTCCACAACTATGACTCACCAATGACAATTTTAGATTTATGAAAGTACCCTTGATCCTAGAAAAACCAAATAATGATATTATAAAATACTAAAAACCTAATTAATTACCATGAACTCTTATTGTTTGATATTTTCCTTAATCTTAGGCTTCCAAAGAGGATATTTCTTTCCTTCTTGCCACGCAGTATTTGTTTCATCAGGTTGAGCTGTTGAAGCATGGATACTGTAGAAAAGCCTAATAGTCATTTCACTATAATGGATGATGAACTATTCAAAGAACTGTGCAGGGTGCTGAAAATTTGATTGAAGATATTTGATCATAACTTAATTATACCCATAAAAGAACTTGAAAAATCTTTTGGAATTTAAAAATCAGTGACTAAAGGTTCTCTTTGGTTCAACTTCTTGGGTTTGATTTTGACTAGCAGTTTTATTTTTAAAGTTACTATTCTAGATTTTTTAGGGCTAAGAAAAATTATGCTTGGTAACCCTGGAAAATATTGCCAAAACTCTTAGATTGAGCAGAAATGTTCAGGATTGGCATATAAAAACAATCTTAAGAACAAGTTTGAAAACTTAGCATGTTTTTTTACTGAGCCTTATGGTTGTATAATTTTTTTAGTTGCTCAAAAGCAAAATTTTTCTTTATTTGCTTTCAAAATTGTACTTTTTCAGCACAGAACTGAGCAGTACCTTTTTCCCCCTGCATTTTTGCTTTTAAATGGAGGAAAGTAATTTCTGCTGACCAAACCAGTGCCTAATTTATTTCCTTGTCCTCAAACTATAGATTTTTATGAGTTTGGCTTCTTGGAAAGTACTATTCTTCATCACTTAGTCAACTTTTCAATATAATGGGTACTGAGATGCAATTTGATAATACCTGCATTTCCTCTAGTGAGGGAACCTACAACCATTTTTTTTCTTCTACAATATGTATGGTAAAACTTGAGAGCTAAAATGGACATTGGGTATTTTAAATAGTAGTTATTTTGAAATTTTATACATAGTTACTTTCTTTATATTGATTTTTAAATTGTGAAGATTTTGAAGTGCACAAGTATGCTACACATGATATTATTCATAGATGGGATTGTATATCTGACTGCATAACCCAGGAAAAAAAAGGTTAGGTATTTAATATATATATATATATATATATATGTACATATTGACAGTTGTGCTGTCATGCCTAAAGCCCCAAAGAGGTTCCCCTGTTTTTTAAAAATTTCTCATTTCAAATGGCAAGTTTCAACTCAATGTTTATATGCTACATGGGAAGAATTTCGTCCTGAAGAGATGGTACAATAGAACCTAAAAAAGCATGTTAACATATAAAATGGAAAGGATGCATTTCTTTGAGACACCCTTATTTCAACCCAAATCAATTCTGACTAGTTGCATCTCTAAAATGTACTTCAAATAATTTCTGTTCCTTTGGTTTCCGTGTTCTTTTAGATATTTTGTAATTTATTATTTTAAATCTTTGTAATGCAACAATTTTTTAAATGGTCAGTGCATATACCAGAAATAATTACTTGTTTCATATTATAAAGTTTATGTAGCATCATAAGAACTTTGAATTTTAAGTTTCATCATCGATTAGGGTGGACTATGCAAAGTATTCAGGATTCGGCTGTAAAGTCACTGTTTTAAATAAAACTATTGTTTGAAATATTTTTGGGTCTCTTTATGAAGTTCTTATTGCAATGTCACCATAGAGGATGTCCGGAACAAAGGGAGTTGGGGGGAGGAGAGAAGGTGGAGGGGTGGCCGGGATATACAATTAGTTTATTCTTGTCTCCTTTCCCTCTTCTCTCCTTTCTTTCCCCCATCCATATGTTTAGCTTTCAAAAAACCTGCCAATATTGTTGAAACAAGTAGGAAAGTTCAAAATGGTCATATCTCACAATAAAATTTGCACTATATTTTGTTGATTGGTGAATTGAAAATAAATCTCATAAATTTAATCAAGTTCTTGATCTTTTTCGTATGCTTCGAGCTTTCTACCTGAATTTTAAAGACAGAAACTGAATATTTTTTTGGTGTGTTAATACCTGAGACTATGATTTCTTGTGTAGTGGCAATGAACACATCATTGTTTATGCGTGCGATTGTAGTAGTGAGATTCTTGAGAGGGCTGAAGAGATTATAGATGCCACTACTGTAGTGTCTGTTAGACATCGTTTCCGTACATTCTGTTGTGATTTCTCTGTTACTGGTCTTCCAATGTGGTTGGCCTGCCATACTTGCCGAGAAGTTTTCCTTCAAAAGCAGCAAAATTGCCTGTCAGGTTTTGAGCTTACCGTCTCCCCTGCTCTGTACTATTGTTGTTCCCTTATGCAATATGTACTCAAGATTTCTTTTTGGTTCTCCAGGTGTTAAAGAGAGTCATGAAAGGCATTTTAATGATTCAAATACATTGAAAGAAAGTACCTGTTGCATTGGCGGTATGGATTTTGTGACCTTGGTATGCATTTTTATTTCTCTTTATCCTTCTAAGTTCACATAGCTGTGAGGCCTCTGGATGTACCTTGGAAATGTCAAAAGATAAATGAGTGCCTGGTAGCTTAGACTAGTTGTCTAATAGTTATGACTAACTTTTTTTTTTTTTTTTTTTTTTGAAAAGAAGTTATGTCAACATTTAAGTGAGTTTAGTTGTTTTTAGCTCACTTGAATGATTATGCATTTCAAATTTCAATACAGCTTCTTTTTATTTTCATTTGATGACTGCAATGATGTCACCACATCTTCCTACCAAATCTTGTGTTCTTATTCCATGTAATTTGAAATAGATTAATCTGATATCCATGGACAGAAATATGCCCTTGGTTTTTTGGTTGCAAAACTTTTTTCAATGAAAAACTTCACGTAAACTGCCTTATACTCTGCAGTTTGTTATGTTCAACATAGTAACACATGGAATCTGACATTTGCATTAAGTTCTTCAAGTGTCATTCTTTTGGGTTTTTGGCTTGTAATTACCCTTCAACTCCAAGGTGTAGCAAATGTTGGCAGGGGACCATGCCTTAACACATTCACAAAGATTTATATCAATATCATGCTTGTTTGTGGGCAACAGAATTTTAAATGTAAGGACGAAGATCCTATTGCTAAAGCAAGTGAGTTCTAGCTCAAAGGCACCTCCTCCCATAAAAATGGGGTGGAGGATGGGATCAAGACACTTTGACACTTTGGGTGCATCTGTAACTTTTCAATCTAAGAAAAAAAGAATTAACCTATTGTTAATGGAAAAAAAAGAGTATACTTGTTTATTAGCAAATGCGGATACAACCTATGCTTCTTGTGTTATGAATGTCTTTTATGACTTCAGCAAGGAAGCAATAACTAGAACTATTGATATTGAATGTTAATTGCTGTCCATACCTGTTCAGGTTTGTAATGTTAGAAAGAAGGATGCTGGTGATTGTATTGTTCTGTAATATCTTTAGTAATGAAGCTTTATTATGCTTCTTTCTGTTCTGCATAGCTTTCATGATCCACTACTATATCAATCTGTTATCTTGATTGAGACTCATTACTTGCCTAGTGACGGAGTGGTAATGTACTTTGCATTATGAGCTCATGGTGCAAGGTGATGCTTTGATGATTCATTTTTTGTGTATATGGCCTAACTTATAGATAATTTCCATCATTTTTTCAATTTGTGGATTTTGTAATTATTCTTCAAGTATTTCCCCCCCCCCCCCCCTCTTCTTCCCCTTGAGTCTCATCTACTAATGGATTTAACCAATAAATTAAGCTTTCATTTGTTTCGATGTAAAACATTTTCAGGGAAAATGGTTTATTTTGTGTTGTTGGTCAAGTCCCTTAACCCACAAAACTTGGTAGGAAGTGGTGATGGTGGTGGGAGTGAGGGTGATACTTGCCAAGTTGCTAGTTACTACATACATGGGTGATGGTATTTGGAGGAGTGACACAACATCTATGGGTTATTGAGTGGCTGGATCAGGTACATGCAGGTGTCTATTTGTGTTCATTGTGAATATGTAAAATAATGTGGGAGTGACTGTGTTTAGGAGTCTATTTGTTATTGGGTTGTTAACATGTAATGGGTCATGTAGTGAGTCCATTTGCCCATGTAAACCACTTAGAAGTTGTTTGAGGTTTTTAGCAGTTTGTTATGGAGTTGGTTATGCAGTCCATGTTTATTTATTGGTTGTTTATCTATCAATGAACTGAGCAAGTAGTTTGGTCCCTCATATTCCTTTCCCTCAAAGTAAGCCCCTCTTAACAAATATTGTGTGTAAAAGAAGTCACATAATAGAAGGGGAAGTGAGGTTGTGGTGTTGGCTTTGTGGATTTTTTTTTTTTGGGGGGGGGGGGGGGGGGGGGGTGGGGGGGGAGGGGAGGAGATTTGGGGAGAGGTGCAGAGATTTGAAAAATGGCTTTCGTTTCAGAAAAGTATAACCCATTTGTGATATAGGAAAATATGGAAAACATTTCCCAGAAAATATTTTATATTGAAGCAATATGGAGCCTCAATCAGAAATAAATTTTGTGATATTACATAATCATCTTTTGTCTGACAGTTCTTTTGGTTAATGCATCCTGCATATGGTTCCATGACAATACCTGGTTCTTTTCTTGGTTAAGAATGTCTTTACTCCTGCTTGAATCATTTTACCTAATCAACACCCTGAACCCTGCATTTTGCATGTCCTACCATTGTATCACATGATTCAGAATAAAAGAAATAATGTCTGAGTTACTTCTTTTGTTGTGTAATATGTCAGATATTTACACTATCAGCCGTAACATTCCAGAGGATGCCAGCATCCATTAAGGAGTGCTTTTCTGTTTTAAAGCCAGGAGGCATGCTCTTATTTAGGGATTACGGTAATAGATTAAAGAATATGAGATTGCTTTTTGAATTTAGCATACTCTATTTTTAAATTGGAAGTTTTGGAATCTTTTGTCTTACACCTGCTGACTAACGTTAAGCTGAGGAATTCAGGCCTCTATGATATGACCATGCTTCGATTTGAGCCCAACCAAAGAGTAGGGTTCATGGAGTACATGCGATCAGATGGAACCCGTTCTTATTTCTTCTCTTTAAATACTGTCAGAGAGCTCTTTGTGGGTGCAGGCTTCATTGAGGTACCCCCTTTTCTTACTTTTGGGTTTACCTAAACTGGTAACAATTGCAGTCTAAAGTTTCATATTGCACTGATTACTGCTGATTTACATTATCTGAAAGAAAGGAATCTAATTTTTCATATGATTTTTTACTTGTTATTCCATGTACCTTAAATATTTATTTTTACTCCCCATAGTTTCCTTCCATTTGGAGTTTCAATCTCCAAATAAACGTTTTCTTTTTACCTCTGATTATTTTGGATCTCTAATGAACCTGCAGCTTGAGCTTGAATATTGTTGTGTTAAATCTGTGAATCGCCGAAATGAGAAGACCATGCGGAGGGTGTGGGTTCATGGGAAGTTTCAGAAGCCCATGTGAATTATTTATCAAGATACCTTTTTTTTTTGAGGTACTATTTGAAGAGATAATGATCTTTTTTTAACCCTACAGTTTGCTCTGAAAAACTGTTCTTTAATATTTGGAATTCTAAGGATAGATACCTACATCATTTCAATTGATGCAAAATGTAGGTAAAGTTAAAATGAGGGAAAGATTTATTTTTATAGAATAAAAATGAAGTCCAAATTATTATGCCCCTTGACATGATCTAACTTAATGCATCTTCATATTGTAGCAAAGATTACATACTGTGTTATCACATGGCGAAGTGGAGATGGAATGGAGTTTGGAAATGAGATTTCATTCCACATTCTTGAATGTGGAATATGTGAGGCCATTATTATTATTATTATTATTATTATTTGGAATTTGGGTGAAAGCGTTGGCCATTAATTTGTTTCAAATTTCGGATAAGTGCCTTATTTTTGGGGCTGAGATGAATGGGTTCCCTTATTGTAGCAACTCTCTCTCTCTCTCAAAGCTTAGACGAACCTTAGACACCCAAAGTTTGTACTTGGAACCTTATGTATGGTTGATACTTATGTGTCTTCATTTCATGTGTGGCTTGTAGATGGTTGTTTTAAATCAAATTTGTTGTGCAACAAGATTTTAGTTTTAACTAGTCGTATACTCACGCGATGCGTGGGAAATAAGTATTATGTAATAAGGTGTAATATATAAAAGTAACAATTACTTTAAGTATTATTTATTTTTTTCAAAAGATTTTTACAAGTAATTATTTTTTAATCTTCTTATCTCTACAAATGTATCATTTTATTATTTTTTGTGTGTTTGATTAATATCTTTTAAAGGTGAACCATATTTTTCTAACTTTTATTGTAGTATATTATATTTGCCTAATATACAACTAAACTTTATAAGTTTCAAATTTATTATTAAAATTTCTCATCTCTTAAAGAATAAAAAAATCATCATAATAATCAAAACTCATTACAAAATTACAAATGGTAGGCATATTCAAATTTCTATTTAAAAAAAAAAAAAACCTACCACAACACATATTAAAAAAGAAAGAAAAAAGAACCATCAACTTTAATTAAAGGTATAAGAAAGAACAAAAATTCACTGAGAGTGAAAGAGAGTACTCATAGTTTTGTGGGAGAAAAATATGGACTATATGAGGAAAATGATATCAAATTTATACAAAATGAAATGGAGAGAAGAAGAGTTAAAATATATGAATGAGGAAGAAAGTGTCACTGTAAAGTTGAGAGTAGTGGGGAGATAAAGGGTCCGTTTGTTTTGGTGGTAAATGATTTCAGGAAATCATTTACCAGCTGACCCTTGTGTTTGGAAGGCAAGGAAAATTTTAATTTTCGGAAAATATGCTTCAGCTTTGACCATATTTATTCCTTTGACCCGGAAATGGTTTTACGCTCTTATTTTTTCTTCAAACCATTTTCGGAAAAGAGAGAGCCAGAGAGAGAACGAACCACTAGCGAGAGAGAGAGAGAGCGAGAGAGAGAACGAACTAAACCGAGCCCCGATCCACCACCACAGCCTATTGCCGGCGTCCATGAGCCTTCGACTTTGCTGGCGCCACGAACAGACGAACCCACGAACCCACAATCTTCGACTTCGCCTTCGCGCCATGAACCGATCTTCGACTTTGCTGGCGAACCCAGAGCCTAGATCACCACCGAAGACTGATCCACCGAAGATCGCACCCCACCGACGAACCCACGAGGCTTCGACCTTCGACCTTCGAACTATCACCTTCGACGACCCAGACCTTCGACCCAGAGCTCGTCGTCGACCCAAACCCAGACAGCGACCCATCGCTCTCTCTTCCTCGATCTCGTCAACGACTCAGTTTTGTTTTTTTAAAGTTTGATTGTTGTTGTTGTTGTTGTTGTTGTGTTGTTGTTGCCGGTGTGTTGTTGCTGCCAGAATTTGTTGTTGAATCGTAGGAAAATAGCATTTTCCTAATAGAACCAAACACATGAAAATATTTTTCACAACAATTTTCATAATACAACTAAATACTTGAAAATATTTTCATTTTCCGGAAAATAGCATTTTCGGAAAATAGGTATTTTCCGAAAAATATTTTACGGGAACCAAACGGACCCAAAGAGACAAAAAGAAAAATAAAAGATTGGAAAAAATGTATCAGTAGGTGTGAATTAATAGGGGGAAGAGGAGGGTTTTTTTTTTTTTTTTTTTTTTTTTTGAGGATAGGGAAGAAGAAAGTTTAAATAGAGAAAAAAAATATATAGAAAATAAGTGGATAATGTAGTTGCTAATGTGGCTTGATAGGAATGTAGTAACAATAAATGAGTTCTCTCTGTCTCTCTCTCAAAGCTTAGACAAACCTCAGACAACTAAAGCTTGTACTTGGAACATTGTGTATGGTTGACACTTATGTGTCTTCATTTCATGTGTGGCTTGTAGATGGTTGTTTTAAATCGTCTTTGTTGTGCGACAAGATTTTAGTTTTAACTAGTCACAGACCCACGCGAATCGTGAGAAATAAATATTATGTAATAAAGTGTAATATATAAAAAGTAACAATTACTTTAAGTATTGTCTATTTTTTTAAAAGATTTTTAAAATTAATTTTTTTTAATCTTTTTATCTCTATAAATGTATCATTTTATTATTTTGTGTGTGTTTGATTAATATGTGTTTAAAGGTGATCGATATTCTTCTAAATTCTAGTGTAGTGTATTATATTTGCCTAATATACAACTAAACTTTATAAGTTTCAAATTTATTATTCAAAATTTTCATTTCTTAAGGAACAAAGAAATTATTATAATAATTAAAACTCATCACAAAATTACAATGTTATCTTAGCCAAAATTAAAATGAAACTAAAGGAATAAAAAAAAATAGACTTTATAATAATTTATTACTCAAACAATTGGTACTTGGTAGGCATATTTAAATTACTATTTTCAAAAGAAACTAAGTACTAACCCAAATCAAAATTCAACCAAAGTTATAAAAGGGAAAGAGAAGACTTTCTAATGAAAAAAAAAAAAAAAAAACCATCAACCTTAATTAGAGGTATAAGAAAGAACAAAAATCTAGAGAGAGAGAGAGAGAGAGAGAGAGAGAGAGAGTACTCATAATTTTGTAGAGGAAAAATATGGACTGAATGAAAAAATCAATGTCAAATTTATACAAAATGAAATGGAGAGAAGAAGAATCTTTTTTTTTTTTTTTTGGTGTGAATAGGGGAGAAGAAAAGTTTAAATAGAGAAAATAAAATATAGAAAATAAGTGGATAATGTGGCTGCTGATGTGACTCAACAAGAGCATAGCAACAATAAATACTACGATTTAGCTTTTAGAGGTATAAGAAAGAACAAAAATCCACCAAGAGAGAGAGAGAGTACTCACAGTTTTGTGGGGGAAAAAATATGGACTGAATGAAGAAAACAATATCAAATTTATACAAAATGAAATGGAGAGAAGAAGAGTTAAAATATATAAATGAGGAAAAAAGTGTAACCGTAAAGTTGAGGACCAGTGGGAGATAAAGAGACAAAAATGAAGAGAAAAAGGTTGGAAAAAAAATATAACAATAGGTGTGAATTAATAGGGAGAAAAAGTTTTTTATTTATTTATTTATTTATTTATTTTTTGAGAATACAGGAGAAGAAAAGTTTAAATAAAGAAAATAAAATATAGAAAATAAGTAGATAAACGTGGCTACTAATGTGACTCAACAGGAGCGTAGTAACAAAAAAATTACACTTCAGCTTATATATATATATATATATATATATTATATATATATATATATATATATATATTCTTTTTACTAATTTGAACGCAGTGTTTCATTTCTGGCAATATACTTTGTTTTGTCTACAAAGTACACATTTCCTTTCAAATCATGGAACAATTCATAGGATTGGAAAAATAGGGAACACCAACACACCCGTGGACCGTGAGTGTACAAAACAAGATTATGGAAAATCTAATCTGAATTGTGTCCAATCTTTGCCAACCTATCATGAATTGATCTCAATTATCTACCTTTTATTTTATTATATTTTTTGGTATAACCTAGGGGAACCATTTGACTATATGATGTGAACACATTTGTTTTTTTAATCAATCATTTTGTCAGCAGCCGGATTAGTAGTAATATATTATTGTAATAAAATACTCTAAACGCTGAAATAATTATGTTAGGGAAATTTCTCTCATTCATTCATTCACTCACTCACTCTTTCTCTTATTTGATTTGCTAGAATATAATACACGATTGTAAGAAAACCTTTCCCCCCAATTCCACAACTTGTATCCACCGTTTGGATGGGGATAGCCAAGGCCGGCAAGACTCTAGGGACTAAAAAAGGGTAACACCACACCACGTACATGAGGGGTTTATTTTTCCACTGTTTTTTGGGGATGAGAGAGGAACACCAAGGGGAAAGCTTCTATCTAGTGCTTCAGAGCATTGGGTGCAAGCTATACCCTAACACCGTTACTCACTTTTTTTACTGGTTAAGGGAAAAAGATCAGATTTGTAAATGTTCAAGAGAATACCCAAGTTACCAACTCTTTCAGTATTGTTACATGCACAACATTTTTATAATAGATCACAAGTGGTATGTTGTTATTAATTCTAACTAGTAAGTTACCCGAGCGACGGATAATTTGGTAATATTTTATATAAGACAGTTTTGGATAGTATTGTATATATATTATAAAGAAAAAGTAAACTAAATTAGAATAAAGAAGCATATACATTTTGAAATATTAAAAATTAGTTTAGTAATTTCTCTGTATATTTATAGCATTTTCAAGGTAAGATTATAATTATTTTTTTAAGATCATGAAACCAAAAATAAATGCAAAGATCGAGTAATGGGACTATGAAAAATCAACTAATTTGTGTTGTGTTCACATATTTCATATTATGAAATGAAAGTATGTACAATTCTCTCACTGTCTTTCACTCATCGATAGTGCGGCATCAAGACATGGTGTGGGCAAGTGTGTATGGCATTTGTCTTATCGATTATTTAAAACTATTGTAGAATATGGCTTTACATTTCGTATCAAATATTCTCTCTACTTATATACCCAAAACAAAAACTATCCAACTA